>OZ038383.1:110624312-111212040 GCA_964036045.1 Eutreptiella sp. 'Long Island Sound 2002'
GCTTCTCATCCAAATAGGGGGTTTGCAGCCCATCCATCTAGGGGGGTTGCAAAGCCATCCACAAAGGGGGTTGCAACCCATCCAAATGTGGGCAGCAACCACTCCAAATAAGGGGTTGCAACCCAGCCAAACAGGGGGTTGCAACCCAGCCAAATAGGGGGATTGCAACCCATCCAAATAAGGGGTGGGAACCCATCCAAAGAGGGGGTTGCAACGGATCCAAATAGGCGGTTGCTACCCATCAAAATGGGGGGTTGCAACCCATCCAAATGAGGGGTTGCAACCCATGCAAATAGGAGGTTGCAACCCATCCAAATAGGGGACTGGAACCCATCCAAATAGGGGGTTGCTACCCATTCGATGAGAGGTTGCAACCCATCCAAATAGGGATTGTTACCCATCCAAATAGGGGGTTGCAACCCATTCAATGACAGGGTTGCAACCCATCAAACAGGCGGTTGCAACCCATCCAAATAGTGAGTTGCAACCCATCCAAATAGGGGAATTGCAACGCATCCAAATAGGGGGTTGCAACCCATCCAAGTAGGCGGTTCCAACCCATGCAAATAGGAAGTTGTTCCCCATCCAATTAGGGGGTTGCAACACATCCTAATGGGGGGTTGCAACACATCCAAACAGGCGGTTGCAACCCATCCAAATAGGGGATTGCAACCCATCGGAATAGGGCGGTGCAACCCATCCAAACTGCGGTTGCAACCCATCCAAACAGGGGGTTGCTACCCATCCAAATAGGGGGTTGCAACCATTCAATCAGAGGGTTGCAACCCATCCAAGTAGGGGGTTGCAACCCACGGGGGGGGGGGGGGCAGCCCCGGTCCTTGTATGCCCCCCTCTGCCCCCCCCCCCAGCCCCCCCCCCCCCCCATTGCCCCGGGTTTCGAAAGATAGCGGTGCCGGGTCGGCCACCAACAAGTGTCTCTAGAGAAAACTGTCTAGCGCCAAAGGCGCCAAAATTTTTTTCATACTATGTGTTTACACTCAAAATACTCAAAATTTTGTAGAGAAATCATCTTTGTGTTGAAACAACAACCAAAGATTTTTGACCTGAAGGAGTGCTATAGGAGGGCTGCAAGCCCTAACAGCAACCACAACCGTAGCCGTAACCCTAATCCTAGCCCTAACCCTAACCCTAACCCTAACCCCTAGGGCTAATCAAGACTCGAACTAGGACCGAGCTGGGTCCTAGTCTTGCTTGACGCATTGGAAATCCTTGTGGAGGACACAATCCCTGCGTTGGAGATGTGCCTCCACGGTCAGTACGATTGTCCTAAAAAACGGCTCAAAAATGGCTCATTTTCACCTCAAAATGGACCGCCGCGTGGCACCACGGCATGGTACATGCCACATTGAACACCCATTTGCCATCATTTGATAGGCCAATCGCCATGGAAGACAAACGGCCCTCATTGCAAACGCCCACTTGACACACCGGCGATCGTCGTGAGTTTTCAGCACGATCGTCCTGAAAACAGCCCAAAAGGGCCATTTTTGGACACTAAATCGGCTGTAGAACAGGCTAGACGGCTCAGAACGCAACGAAATCTGTTTGTGGTGATGCGCATTCGCTCCCTGGTCGTTTTGAGCCACTTGGATGCCGGTGGTCGCAACGACTTTTGGACCTTATGCTTGCTGGTCGTTGCTGCTGCTTGCTGCTGCTAAAGAGTGTTGCTCAGCCTTGGACCCTTCAAAGGTGGTGTAAAACTTCGACAGGGTAAAGCGAGCTCGGTAATCAAGACTCGAACTAGGACCGAGCTGGGTCCCAGTCTTGGGTAACGCATGGGAAATCACCGTTGAAGAAAGATAGCTTGCTTTAGAGATGTGCCTCAAGGGTTACGGCGATTGTCCTGAAACGCGGCTGAAAACGGCTCATTTTCACCTCAAAATGGACCACCGCATGGCACCACGGCGTGGTACACGCCTTATTGAACACCCATTCACCATCCTTTGATAGCCCAATCGCCATGAAAGAACAACGGCCCTCATGGGAAACACCTGCCTGGCGTAGCGGCGATCCGTCCTGAACTTTCAGGAAGATCGTCCTGAAAACAGCCGAAAACAGCCCAAAAACGGCCATTTTTGGACAGTAAATCAGCCGTAGAAACGGCTAGACGGCTCAAAACGCAACGAAACCTGTTTGTGGTGATGCGCCTTCGCTCGCCAGTCGTTCTGGGCCACTTGTATGTCGGTTCCGAGCCGCGGTGTGGTTGCACGGACTTTTTAACCGCCTGCTGCTTGCTGCTTGCTGCTGCTGCGCTGCTGCTGCTGCTGCTAAAACGTGTAGCTCATCCTTGGCCCCTAAAAGGTGGCGTAAAACCTCGACAGGGTAAACCCAGCTCGGTAACCCTAACCCTAATCAAGACTGAATAGTGGGACCGAGCTGGTGGGGCATGGAACATCAGCCATCACTGGTGAGGGACATGAAAAATGATTCACACGTTGATGGCTCTTGACAAAGTGAAATCAGCTTGCAAGTGAAACCCATCACCACGAGGCCCACTTTCAAGGCTTTTTGGACTTATGAGGGGCCAAAATGCCCCAAAATGGGTTCAAAATGGGCTCCTTTCACCCGTTTGTGCACCCCAAATGGTCTAGGATGAGGTTTGGAAAAAATGCGGTTTTGACCCATTTTTGACCCATTTTTGGTCCCAAAGCAGCCCATTTTCAAGGCATTTTGGGAGTTTCGGAGGACCAAAATGGGCCACCACAAGCTCAAAACGGTCCAAAAACACTTGTTTTAGCATCGCACATGGTCTTGGATCATTTTTCAGAAAATCAGCTTTTTGCCCCTATTGGACCCTGGACCTTGTTGACCCATTTGGGCACCACTTGTTTCGGCTTGAGCTTGCAGCTTGCCGCAGCCCAATGGGCCTAGGTATCGGGGTCTAGGCGTCCGTTTGGGCAATTCTCAGGGGTGGAATCCACAAAAAGTGGGGGGTTGTGGGTGGAGCAGGTGCCCTCGGAATCGCATTTTGAGCCATGTAGCCAAAGATATGGCCTAATCTTGGTTTGTGGTTGTCGGCATTTGGAGCCCCTGGGGGCCTTTTTGGGCCGTTTCCGGGACATATGATGGAGTTAGAGGGCCGCAAAGAGCTCGTTGATACGGGGAAGTCGAGCCGCACGTGGAGTGTCCCCACCGTATTCCTTCGTTTGGCCATTTTGAATGTGTTCCAGGCCTTTTTTGGCCCAAAAAATGGCTGGTTTTGGCCCTAAACTGCAGTTTTTGAAACAGAGGTCCGCCATTTGCGAATCCCGTTCCTGGACGCCACCGTTGAGTTTCTTGCTCAAACTTTGTGTGATTGTACTTCACACCCATAGGTATCATTCATCAAAATCTGAGGCGAATCTGAAGCACCATGACGGAGTTATGATTTTCCCCCATTTCGCGCGTGCTGCTTGCTTGCTTGCTTGCTTGCTGCTTGATTGCTTGCTCGCTTGCTTGCCTGCTGCTAAACCTGGTAGGTCCACCCTAGACACTAAAAGGGTTACAAAACCAAGACTGGTTCCACCAGGTCGGTGACCCTAACCCTAGGGCTAACCGCAACCCTAATCAAGACTGAATATTGGGACCGAGCTGCTGGGGCAGGGAACATCAGCTATGATTGGTGAGGGACATCAAAAATGATTCACACATTGATGGCTCTTGACAAAGTGAAATCAGCTTGCAAGTGAACCCCATCACCACGAGGCCCACTTTCAAGGCTTTTTCGACTTCTGAGGGGCCAAAATGCCCCAAAATGGGCTCAAAATGGGCTCCTTTCACCCGTTTTGTGCACCCCAAATGGTCTGGATGAGGTTTGAAAAAAGCGGTTTTGACCCATTTTTGACCCATTTTTGACCCATTTTTGGTCCCAAAACAGCCCATTTTCAAGGCATTTTGGGATTGCCGGAGGACCAAAATGGGCCACCACAAGCTCCAAATGGTTCAAAAACACTTGTTTTAGCATCGCACATGGTCTAGGATCGTTTTGGAGAAAAGTCATCTTTTTGCCCCTACTGGACCCTATTGACCCCATTTGGGCACCACTTGTTTGGGCTTGCAGCTTGCCGCAGCCTATGGGGCCTAGGTATTGGGGTCTAGGTGTCCGTTTGGGCATTTCTGAGGGGTGGAATCCACAAGAAGTGGGGGTTGCGGGTGGTCTAGGTGCCCTCGGATTCGCAGTTTGAGCCATGTAGCCAAAGATATGGCCTATTCTTGGTTTGTGGCTGTCGGCATTTGGAGCTTCTGGGGGCCTTTTTGGGCCGTTTTCCGGGACATATCAGGGAGTTAGAGAGCTGCAAAGAGCTCGTTGACACGGGGAAGTCAAGTCGCACGTGGAGTGTACCCACCGTTTCCCTTCGTGTGGTGTGAACTGAGGTCCGCCACTTGCGAATCCCGTTCCTGGCCGCCACTGTTGAGTTGCTTGCTCAAACTTTGTGTGATTGTACTTCACACCCATAGGTATCACCCACCAAAATTTCATTTGAATGCAAAGCACCACGACGGAGTTCTGATTTTACCCATTTCGCGCGTGCAGCTTGCTTGCTGCTGCTAAACCTGCTAGGTCCACCCTAGACACTAAAAAGGGTTATAAAACCAAGACTGGTTCCACCAGCTCGGTGACCCTAACCCTAACCCCCCCCCCCCCAGAACCCGGGCTGGACACCCCCATGACCCCCGGCCAGACCCCCCCCCGACCACCAGCAAGAACACCCCCCCCCGACCCCCGGGAGGAACCCCCCCCCGACCCCCGGCTGGACCCCCCCCCCCCCCCCCCCCCCCCCCCCCCCCCCCAAGTTTTGAAAGATAGTTTGGGGGTGTGTTGCATCAGGATCGGTTGTAGTCGCCCCTCCATGTTGCAACCCATTCAAATGGGGGGTTGCAACCCATCCAAATTGGGGGTTGCTACCCATCCAAATAGGGGGTTGCAACCCATCCAAATAGGGGGTTGCAACCCCTCGAAATAGGCGGTTGCAACCTATCCAAATAGGTGATTCCAACCCATCCAAACAGGCGGTTGCAACCCATCCACACAGGCAGTTGCAACCCATCCTAATAGGGGGTTGCAACCCATCCAAACAGGCGGTTGCATCCCATGCAAATAGGGGGTTGTTACCCATCCAAAAAGGGGATTGCAACCCATTCAATGAGAGGGTTGCAAACCATCTAAATAGGGGGTTGCAACCTATCCAAATCGATCGATCGAAACAAGCGGTTGCAACCCATCCAAATAGGGGGGTTGCAATCCATCCAATTAGGGGGTTGCAAACCATTCTAATAGGGGCTTGCAACCCCTCCAAATAGGGGGTTGCAACCCATCCAAATAGGGGATTGCAACCCATCCAAATAGGGGTTTGCAACCCATCCAAAAACGGGATTGCTACCCATCCAAATAGGGGGTTGCAACTGATCCAATTAGGGGGTTGCAACCAATCCAAATAGGTGGTTGCAACCCATCCAATTAGGGGGTTGCAACACATCCAAATAGGGGATTGCAACCCCTCCAAATAGGGGATTGCAACCCATCGAAATAGGGGGTTGCAACCCATCAAAATGGGGGGCTGCAACCCATCCAAATACGGGGTTGCAACCCATCCAAATAGGGGTTTGCAACCCATTCAAATAGGGGATTGCAACCCATCCAAATAGGGGGTTGCAACCCATCCAAATAGGGGGTTGCAACCCATCCAAATAGGGGTTTGCAACCCATTCAAAGAGGGGATTGCAACCCATCCAAATAGGGGATTGCAACCCATCCAAATAGGGGATTGTAACCCATCTAAATAGGGGATTGCAACCCGTCCAAATAGGGGGATTGTAACCCATCCAAATAGGGGATTGCAACCCCTCCAAATAGGGGATTGCAACCCATCGAAATAGGGGGTTGCAACCCATCAAAATGGGGGGCTGCAACCCATCCAAATACGGGGTTGCAACCCATCCAAATAGGGTTTGCAACCCATTCAAATAGGGGATTTGCAACCCATCCAAATAGGGGGTTGCAACCCATCCAAAT
This sequence comes from Eutreptiella sp. 'Long Island Sound 2002', assembly GCA_964036045.1. Classification (NCBI taxonomy): domain Eukaryota; phylum Euglenozoa; class Euglenophyceae; order Eutreptiales; family Eutreptiaceae; genus Eutreptiella; species Eutreptiella sp. 'Long Island Sound 2002'. The sequence continues at coordinate 110,630,326 of OZ038383.1, forward strand.
AGGGGGTTGCAACCCATCCAAATAGGGGTTTGCAACCCATTCAAAGAGGGGATTGCAACCCATCCAAATAGGGGATTGCAACCCATCCAAATAGGGGATTGTAACCCATCCAAATAGGGGATTGCAACCCATCCAAATAGGGGTTTGCAACCCATCCAAATAGGGGTTTGCAACCCATCTATATAGAGGGTTGCAAACCATCCAATTAGAGGGTTTCAACCCATCCACATAGGGGTTTGCAACCCATCAAAATAGGGGATTGCAACCCATCCAAATAGGGGGTTGCAACCCATCCAAATAGGGGATTACAACCCATCCCAATAGGGGATTGCAACCCATCCAAATAGGATGGTTGCAAGCCATCCAAATTGGGGGTTGCTACGCATCCAAATAGGGGGTTGCAACCCATCCAACCAGACGGTTGCAACCCAACCAAATAGGGGGTTGCAACCCATCCAAATAGGGGGTTGCAACCAATCCAAATAGGGGGTTGCAACCCATTCAATGAGAGGTTTGAAACCCATCCTAATAGGGGGTTGCAACCCACGGGGGGGGGGGGGGGGGCGGCCAGGCCCGCTTCTTGTATGCCCCCCCCCGCCCCCCAGCCCCCCCCCCCCCCCCCGGGTTTTGAAAGATAGTGGGCTGGGTCGGCCACCAAGAAGTGTCTCTAGAGAAAACTGTCTGGCGCCAAAAGCGCCAAAATTTTTTTTTCATACTATGTGTGTTTACTCAAAATACTAGAAATTTTGTAGAGAAATCATATTTGTTTTGAAACAACAACAAAAAAGGGCTACAGGAGGGCTGCAGGCCCTAACAACAACCACTACCCTGGCCCTAACCCTAATCAAGACCGAATATTGGGACCGAGCTGGTGGGGGGGGGACATCAGCTATGACTGGTGAGGGACACCAATGAGTCACACATTGAAGGCCGTTGATAGAGTGGAATCAGCTTGCAAGTGATCCCCTTCACCACAAGGCCCACTTTCAAGGCTTTTTGGACTTGTGAGGGGCCAACCCGCTCCAAAATGGGGTCAAAATGGGCTCATTCTACCCGTTTGTGCACCCCAAATGGTCTAGGATGAGGTTTGGAAAAATGTATTTTTGACCCATTTTTGACCCATTTTTGGTGCCAAAACAGCCCATTTTCAAGGCATTTTGGGATTTTCGGAGGGCCAAACTGGGCCACCACAAGCTCAAAACGGTCCAAAAACACTTGTTTTAGCGTCACACATGGTCTAGGATCATCTTTGAGAAAAGTCAGTTTTTTGCCCCTGTTGGACCCTCTTGACCAATTTGGGCACCCACCTGTTTGGGCTTGAGCTTGCAGCTTGCTGTAGCTTGCTAGGGCCATGTATGGGGGTCCAGGCGTTCGTTTAGGCAATTCTGAGGGGCGGAAACCAACAGTGGGGGGTTGCGGGTGGACTAGGTGCCCTCGGAATCGCGTTTTGATCCATGTAGCCAAGGATATGGCCTGCTCTTGGTTTGTGGCTGTCGCCAGCCAATCTGCACAAAATTTGGGGCTTCTGGGGCCTTTTTGGGCCGTTTCAAGGACATATGGTGGAGTTGGAGGGCCGCAAAGTGCTCGTTGACACGGAAAAGTCAAGCCGCACGTGGAGTGTACCCATAGTTTCCCTTCGTTTGGCCGTTTTGAATGGGTTCTAGGGCTGTTTTGGTCCAAAAATGGCTGTTTTTGGCCCTAAATTGCAGTTTTTGAAACAGAGGTCCGGCGCTTGCAACAGTGTTCCCGTCCGCCACCAGTGAGTTTCTTGCTCATACTTTGTGTGGTTGTCGCTCACACCCATAGGTATCATCCACCAAGATTTCAGTCGAATCCGAAGCACCAGGACGGAGTTCTGATTTTTATCCATTTCGCGCGTGCTGCTGCTTGCTGCTGCTGCTGCTGCTGCTGCTGCTAAACCTGGTAGGTCCATCCTAGACGCTAAAAAGGGTTATAAAGCCAAGACTGGTTCCACCAGCTCGGTGACCCTAGCCCTAACCCTAACCCTAACCCTAACCCTAGGGCTAACCGCAACCCTAATCAAGACTGAATATTGGGACCGAGCTGGTGGGGCAGGGAACATCAGCTATGATTGGTGAGGGACATCAAGAATGATTCACACATTGATGGCTCTTGACAAAGTGAAATCAGCTTGCAAGTGAACCCCATCACCACGAGGCCCACTTTCAAGGCTTTTTCGACTTCTGAGGGGCCAAAATGCCCCAAAATGGGCTCAAAATGGGCTCCTTTCACCCGTTTGTGCACCCCAAATGGTCTGGGATGAGGTTTGGAAAAATGCGGTTTTGACCCATTTTTGACCCATTTTTGGTCCCAAAACAGCCCATTTTCAAGGCATTTTGGGATTGCCGGAGGACCAAAATGGGCCACCACAAGCTCAAAACGGTACAAAAACACTTGTTTTAGCATCGCACATGGTCTTGGTTCATTTTTGAGAAAAGTCATCTTTTTGCCCCTATTGGACCCTGGACCCTGTTGACCCATTTGGGCACCCACTTGTTTGGGCTTGAGCTTGCAGCTTGCCGCGGCCTAATGGGCCTAGGTATCGGGGTTTAGGCGTCTGTTTGGGCAATTCCGAGGGGTGGAAACCACAAAAAGTGGGGGGTTGTGGGTGGAGCAGGTGCCCTCGGAATCGCATTTTGAGCCATGTAGCCAAAGATATGGCCTATTCTTGGGTTGTGGTTGTTGGCATTTGGAGCCCCTGGGGGCCTTTTTGGGCCGTTTCCGGGACATATGATGGAGTTAGAGGGCCGCAAAGAGCTCGTTGACACGAGGAAGTCAAGCCGCACGTGGATTGTAACCACCGTTTTCCTTCGTTTGGCCATTTTCAATATGTTCCAGGCCTCTTTTGGCCGAAAAAGGGCTGCTTTTGGCCTTAAGCTGCAGTTTTTGAAACAGAGGTCCGCCACTTGTGAATCCCGTTCCTGGCCGCCACCGTGGAGTTTTCTGCTCAAACCTCGTGTGGTTGTACTTCACAGCCATACGTATTATGCACCAAAATGTCATTTGGAGCTGAAGCACCACGACGGAGTTCTGATTTTTACCCATTTCACGCGTGCTGCTGGTTCCACCGGGTCGGTGACCTTGGGACCGAGCTGGTGGGGGGGGGGGGGTGACTTTAACCATAACCCTAACCCCCCCCCCCCCTCACCCCTGGCTGGACACCCCCATGACCCCCGTCCAGAACCCCCCCCGACCACCGGCAGGAACACACACACCCCCCCGACCGCTGGTAGGAACCCCCCCCCCCCCCCCCGACCCCCGGCTGCACCCCCCCGCCCGAGTTCTGAAAGATAGTTGGGGGGTGGGTCGGATGTAGTCGCCCCCACGTGTTGGAACCCATCCAAATGGGGGGTTGCTACCCATCCAAATAGGGGGTTGCTACCCATCCAAATAGGGGGTTGCAACCCATCCAAATAGGGGGTTGCAACCCCTCGAAATAGGCGGGTCCAACCTGTCCAAATAGGGGATTGCAACCCATCCAAATAGGGGGTTGCTACCCAATCAAATAGGGGGTTGCAACCCATTCAAATGGTGGGTTGCAACCCATCCAAACAGGCGGTTGCAACCCATCTACACAGGCGGTTGCAACCCATCCTAATAAGGGGTTGCAACCCATCCAAAAAGGCGGTTGCAACCCATGCAAATAGGGGGTTGTTACCCATCCAAAAAGGGGGTTGCAACCCATTCAATGAGAGCGTGGCAATTGATCGAAGCAAGCGGTTGCAACCCATCCAAATAGGGGGTTGCAACCCATCCAATTAGGGGGTTGCAACCCATCCTAATAGGGGGTTGTAACAGATCAAAACATTGTCTTGCCACCCATCCAAATAGGGGATTGCAACCCATCCAAATAGGGGGTTGCAACCCGTCCAAATATGGGGTTGCTACCCATCCAAATAGGGGGTTGCAACCCATCCAAATAGGGGGTTTCAACCCATCCAAATGAGAGGTTGCAACCAATCCAAATAGGGGGTTGCAACCCATCCAAATTGGGGGTTGCAACCCATCCAAATAGGGGGTTGCAACGCATCCAAATAGGCCGTTACAACCCATGCACATAGGCGGTTGGAACCCATCCAAAAGGCGGGCCGGAACCTCTCTAAATAAGGGGTTGCAACCCATGCAAATGGATGGTTGCAACGCAGCCAAATAGGGGGTTGCAACCCATCCAATTAGGAGGTTGCAAGCCATCCAAATAGGGGGTTGCCACACCTCCCTATAGGCGGTTGCAACCCCTCCAAATAGGGGATTGCAACCCACCCAAATAGGGGGTTGCTACCCATGCAAATAGGGGGTTGCAACCTATCCAAATAGGGGGTTGCAACCCATCCAAATAGGGGGTTGCAACCCATCCTTATAGGCGGTTGCAACCCCTCCAAATAGGGGATTGCAACCCACCCAAATAGGGGTTTGCTACCCATGCAAACAGGGGGTTGCAACCCATCCAAAAAGGGGGTTGCAACCCATCCAAATAGGGGGTTGCAACCCATCCAAATAGGGGGTTGCAACCCATCAAGAAAGGGGATTGCAACCCATCCAAATATGGGATTGCAACCCATCCAAAGAGGGGGTTGCAACCCATTCAATGAGAGGGTTGCAACCCATCCAAATAGTGGGTTGCAACCCATCTAAATAGGAGGTTGCAATCCATCCGAATAGGGGGTTGCAACCCCTCCAAATAGGGGATTGCAACCCATCCAAATAGGGTATTGCAAACCATCCAAATAGGGGATTGCAAGCCATCCAAATAGGCGGTTGCAACCCATCCAAATAGGGGGTTGCAACCCCTCTAATTAGAGGGTTGCAACCCATTTAATGAGGGGGTTGCAAACAATCCAAATACGGGGTTGCAACCCATCCAAAAAGGGGATTACAACCCATTCAATGAGGGGGTTGCAATCCATCCAAATAGGCTGCTGCATGCCATCCAAATAGGGGGTTGCAACCCATTCAAATAGGGGGTTGCAACCCATCCAAATAGGGGGTTGCAACACATCCTGATACGGGGTTGCAACCCATCCAAATAGGGGGTTGTATCCCATCGAAATGAGGGGTTGCAACCCATCCAAAAAGGGGTTTGCAACCCATGGAAAAAGGGGAATGCACCCCATGCAAATAGGCGGTTGCAACCAATCCAACTAGGGAATTGCTACCCATCCAAATAGGGGGTTGCAACCCATCCAATTAGGGGGTTGCAACCCATCCAAATAGGGGATTGCAACCCACCCAAAGAGGGATTGCAACCCATCCAAATAGGGGTTGCAACCCATCGAAATAGGGGGCAGGAACCCATCTAAATAGGGGGTTGCAACCCATCGAAATAAGGGGCTGCAACCCATCCAAATAGGGGGTTGCAACACATCCTAAAAGGGGGTTGCAACCCCTCCAAATAGGGGGTTGCAACTCATCCAAATAGGGGGTTGCAATTCATCCAAATAGGGGGTTGCAACACATTCAAATAGGAGGTTGCAACCCATCCAAATAGGGGGTTGCAACTCATCCAAATAGGGGGTTGCAACCCATCCAAATAGCGCGTTGCAACCCATCCACATAGGCGGTTGCAACCCATCCAAATGGCGGGTAGCAACCCTTCCACATAAGGGCTTGGAACCCAGCCAAAAGGGGGGTTCCAATCTAGCCAAATAGGGGGTTGCAACCCATCGGAATATGGGATTGCAACCCATCTAAACAGGGGGTTGCAACCTATCCAAATGGGCGGTTGCTACCCATCCAAATGGGGGGTTGCAACCAATCCAAATAGGGGATTGCAACCCATCCAAATAGGGGGTTGCAACCCATCCAAATAGGGGGTTGGAACCCATCCAAATAGGGGGTTGCAACCCATCCCAATGTGGGATTGCAACCCATCCAAATAGGGTGTTGCAACCCATCCAAATAGGGGGTTGCAAGCCATCCAAATAGGGGGTTGTAACCCATTTCATTAGGAGGTTGCAACTCATCCAAATAGGGGGTTGGAACCCATCAAAATAGGGGGTTCCAACCCATCCAGACAGGCGGTTGCAACCCATCCAAATAGGGGGTTGCAACCCATCCAAATAGGGGATTGCAACCCACCCAAAAGGGGGATTGCAACCCAGCCAAATAGGGGGTTGCAACCCATCCAAATACTTGGTTGCCACCCATGCAAATAGGGGGTTGCAACCCATTCAATGAAGGGGTTGCAACCCATCCGAATAGGCTGTTGCATCCCATCCAAATAGGGGGTTGCAACCCTTCCAAATAGGGGGTTGCAACACATCCTAATACGGGGTTGCAACCCATCCAAATAGGGAGTTGCATCCCATCCAAATAGGGGTTTGCAACCAATCGAAATAGGGGAATGCAACCCATGCAAATGGGCGGTTGCAACCAATCCAACTAGGGAATTGCTACCCATCGAAATAGGGGATTGCAACCCATCCAAATGGGGGATTGCAACCCATCCAAATAGGGGGTTGGAACCCATTGAATTAGGGGGTTGCAACCCAACCAAATACGGGGTTGTAACCCATCCAAATAAGAGGTTGCAACCCATCCAAATAGGGGGTTGCAACCCATCCAAATAGGGAGGTGCAACCCATCCAAATAAGGGATTGCTGCCTATCCAAATAGGGGGTTATTACCCATCCAGATAGGGGGTTGCAACCCATTCAATAAGAGGGTTCCAACCCATTCAATTAGGGGGTTGCAACCCATCCAAACATGGGATTGCAACCCATCCAAATAGAGGATTGCTACCCATCCAAATAGAGGGTTGCAACCCATTCAACGAGAGGGTTGCAACCCATTCAATTAGGGGATTGCAAACCATCCAAATAGGGGATTGCAACCCATCCAAATAAGGGATTGCTACCCATCCAAATAGGGGGTTGCATCCCATCCAAATAGGGGTTTGCAACCCATCCAAATAGGAGATTGCAACTCATTGAAATAGGGGGTTGCAACCCATCCAAATGGGGAATCGCTACCCATCCAATTAGGGGATTGCTACCCATCCGATTAGGGGGTTGCAAACCATCCAAATAGGGGATTGCTACCCATCCAAATAGGGGGATACAACCCCTCCAAATAGGGGGTTGCAACTCATCCAAATAGGGGGTTGCAACCCATCCAAATAGGGGGTTGCAACTCATCCAAATGGGGGGTTGCAACCTATCCAAATATGGGATTGCAACCCATCCAAATAGGGGGTTGCAACAAATCCAAATAGGGGGTTGCAACCAATCCAAAAAGGGGATTGCAACGCATGCAAATATGGGGTTGGAACCCATCCAATTAGGGGGTTGCAACCCCTCCAAATAGGGGGTTGCAACCCATCCAAATAGGGGGTTGCAACCCATCGGAATAGGGGGTTGCAACCCTTTCAATGAGGGGGTTGCAACCCATCCAAACAGGCAGTTGCAACCCATCCAAATAGGGGGTTGCAACACATCTGAATAGGGGTTTGCAATCCATCCAAATAGGAGATTGCAACCCATCCAAAAAGGGGGTTGCAACCCATCCGAATAGGGGTTTGCAATCCATCCAAATAGGAGATTGCAACCCATCGAAATGGGGTGTTGCAACCCATGCAAATGGCGAATCGCTACCCATCCAAATAGCGGATTGCTACCCATCCAATTAGGGGGTTGCAACCCATCCAAATAGGGGATTGCTACCCATCCAAATAGGGGGTTGCAACTCATCCAAATAGGGGGTTGCAACCCATCCAAATAGGGGTTGCAACCCATCCATATAGGGGGTTGCAACCCATGTAAATAGGGGGTTGCAACCCATCCAAATAGGGGGTTGCAACCCATCCATATAGGGGGTTGCAACCCATCCAAATAGGGGATTGCAGCCCATCCAAATAGGGGGTTGCAACCCATCTAAGTAGGGGGTTGCTACCTATCCAAGCAGAGGGTTGCAACCCATCCAAATAGGGGGTTGCAACCCACCCAAATGGGGGGTTGCAACCTATCCAAATATGGGATTGCAACCCATCAAAATAGGGGGTTGCAACACATCCAAATAGGGGGTTGCAACCCATCCAAAAAGGGGGTTGCAACCCATGCAAATAGGGAGTTGGAACCCATCCAATTAGGGGGTTGCAACCCCTCCAAATAGGGGGTTGCAACCCATCCAAATAGGGGGTTGCAACCCATCGGAATAAGGGGTTGCAACCCATTCAATGAGGGGGTTGCAACCCATCCAAACGGGCAGTTGCAACCCATCCAAATAGGGGGTTGCAACTTATCTTAATAGGGGTTTGCAATCCATCCAAATAGGAGATTGCAACCCATCCAAATAGGGGGTTGCAACCCATCCATATAGGGGGTTGCAACCCATGTAAATAGGGGGTTGCAACCCATCCAAATAGGGGGTTGCAACCCATCCATATAGGGGGTTGCAACCCATCCAAATGGAGGATTGCAGCCCATCCAAATAGGGGGTTGCAACCCATTCAATTAGGGGGTTGCTACCTATCCAAACAGAGGGTTGCAACCCATTTAATGAGGGGGTTGCAACCCATCCAAATGGGGGGTTGCAACCTATCCAAATATGGGATTGCAACCCATCCAAATAGGGGGTTGCAACACATCCAAATAGGGGGTTGCAACCCATCCAAAAAGGGGGTTGCAACCCATGCAAATAGGGAGTTGGAACCCATCCAATTAGGGGGTTGCAACCCCTCCAAATAGGGGGTTGCAACCCATCCAAATAGGGGGTTGCAACCCATCGGAATAGGGGGTTGCAACCCTTTCAATGAGGGGGTTGCAACCCATCCAAACGGGCAGTTGCAACCCATCCAAAAAGGGGGTTGCAACTTATCTTAATAGGGGTTTGCAATCCATCCAAATAGGAGATTGCAACCCATCCAAATAGGGGGTTGGAACCCATCAAAATAGGGGGTTCCAACCCATCCAGACAGGTGGTTGCAACCCATCCAAATAGGGCGTTGCAATCCATCCAAATAGGGGATTGCAACCCACCCAAAGAGGGGATTGCAACCCAGCCAAATAGGGGGTTGCAACCCATCCAAATACTTGGTTGCCACCCATCCAAATAGGGGGTTGCAACCCATTCAATGAAGGGGTTACAACCCATCCAAATAGGCTGTTGCATCCCATCCAAATAGGGGGTTGCAACCCTTCCAAATAGGGGGTTGCAACACATCCTAATACGGGGTTGCAACCCATCCAAATAGGGGGTTGCATCCCATCCAAATAGGGGTTTGCAACCCATCGAAATAGGGGAATGCAACCCATGCAAATAGGCGGTTGCAACCAATCCAACTAGGGAATTGCTACCCATCCAAATAGGGGATTACAACCCATCCAAATGGGGGATTGCAACCCATCCAAATAGGGGGTTGGAACCCATTCAATTAGGGGGTTGCAACCCAACCAAATACGGGGTTGTAACCCATCCAAATAGGAGGTTGCAACCCATCCAAATAGGGGGTTGCAACCCATCCAAATAGGGGGTTGCAACCCATCCAAATAAGGGATTGCTGCCCATCCAAATAGGGGGTTATTACCCATCCAGATAGGGGGTTGCAACCCATTCAATAAGAGGGTTCCAACCCATTCAATTAGGGTGTTGCAACCCATCCAACTAGGTGATTGCTACCCATCCAAATAGAGGGTTGCAACCCATTCAACGAGAGGGTTGCAACCCATTCAATTAGGGGATTGCAAACCATCCAAATAGGGGATTGCAACCCATTCAAATAAGGGATTGTTACCCATCCAAATAGGGGGTTGCATCCCATCCAAATAGGGGTTTGCAACCCATCCAAATAGGAGATTGCAACCCATCGAAATAGGGGGTTGCAACCCATCCAAATGGGGAATCGCTACCCATCCAATTAGGGGATTGCTACCCATCCGATTAGGGGGTTGCAAACCATCCAAATAGGGGATTACTACCCATCCAAATAGGGGGATGCAACCCCTCCAAATAGGGGGTTGCAACCCATCCAAATAGGGGATTGCAGCCCATCCAAATAGGGGGTTGCAACCCATCCATTTTGGGGGTTGCTACCTATCCAAACAGAGGGTTGCAACCCATCCAAATAGGGGGTTGCAACCCATCCAAATGGGGGGTTGCAACCTATCCAAATATGGGATTGCAACCCATCCAAATAGGGGGTTGCAACACATCCAAATAGGGGGTTGCAACCCATCTAAAAATGGGGTTTCAACCCATGCAAATATGGGGTTGGAACCCATCCAATTAGGGGGTTGCAACCCCTCCAAATAGGGGGTTGCAACCCATCCAAATAGGGGGTTGCAACCCATCGGAAAAGGGGGTTGCAACCCTTTCAATGAGGGGGTTGCAACCCATCCAAACAGGCAGTTGCAACCCATCCAAATAGGGGGTTGCAACACATCTTAATAGGGGTTTGCAATCCATCAAAATAGGAGATTGCAACCCATCCAAAAAGGGGGTTGCAACCCATCCGAATAGGGGTTTGCAATCCATCCAAATAGGAGATTGCAACCCATCGAAATAGGGTGTTGCAACCCATGCAAATGGGGAATCGCTACCTATCCAAATAGCGGATTGCTACCCATCGGATTAGGGGGTTGCAACCCATCCACATAGGGGATTGCTACCCATCCAAATAGGGGGATGCAACCCCTCCAAATAGGGGGTTGCAACTCATCCAAATAGGGGGTTGCAACCCATCGAAATAGGGGGTTGCAACCCATCCAAATAGGTGGTCGCAACACATTCAAATAGGAGGTTGAGACCAATACAAATACGGGGTTGCAACCCATCTAAATAGGGGGTTGCAACCCATCCATATAGGGGGTTGCAACCCATGCAAATAGGGGGTTGCAACCCATCCAAATAGGGGGTTGCAACCAGTCCATATAGGGGGTTGCAACCCATTCAAATAGAGGATTGCAACCCATACAAATAGGGGATTGCAACCCATCCAAATAGGGGGTTAGAACCCATTCAATCAGGGGGTTGCAACCCATCAAAATAGGGGGTTGCTACCCATCCAAATAGGGGTTGCAACCCAATGAATTAGGAGGTTGCAACCAATCCAAATATGGGATTGCAACCCATCGAAATAGGGGATTGCAACACATCCAAATATGGGGTTGCAACCCATCCAATGAGGGGGTCGCAACCCATCCAAATGAGAGGCTGCAACCCATCCAAATAGGGGGTTGCAACCCATGTAAATAGGCGGTTGCAACCCATCCAAATAGGGGGTTGCAACCCCTCCTAATAGGGGGTTGCAACCCATCCACATAGGGGGTTGCAACCAATTCAATGAGGGGGTTGCAACCCATTCAAACAGGCGGTTGCAACCCATCCAAATAGGGGGTTGCAAAACATCCAAATAGGAGGTTGCATCCCATCCAAATAGAAGGTTGCAACCCATCGGAATAGGGGGTTGCAACCCATCCAAATAGGGGGTTGCAACCCATCCAAAAGAGGGGTTGCATCCCATCCAAATAGGGGGTTGCAAACCATCCAAATAATGGGTTGCAACCCATCCAAATAGGGGATTGCAACCCCTCCAAATAGGGGGTTGCAACCCATCCAAATAGGGGATTGCTACCAATCCGAAGAGGGGGTTGCATCCCATCCAAATAGGGGGTTGCAAACCATCCAAATAGGGGGTTGCAACCCATCCAAATAGGGGATTGCAACGCATCAAAATAGAGGGTTGTAACCAATCCAAATAGGGGATTGCTACCCATCCAATTAGGGGGTTGCAACCCATCCAAATAGGGGATTGCTACCCATCCAAATAGGGGGATGCAACCCCTCCAAATAGGGGGTTGCAACTCATCCAAATAGGGGGTTGCAACCCATCGAAATAGGGGGTTGCAACCCATCCAAATAGGTGGTCGCAACACATTCAATTAGGAGGTTGAGACCAATACAAATGGGGGGTTGCAACCCATCCAAATAGGGGGTTGCAACCCATCCAAAAAGGGGGTTGCATCCAATCCAAATAGGGGGTTGCAAACCATCCAAAAAGGGGGTTGCAACCCATCCAAATAGGGGATTGCAACCCATCAAAATAGGGGGTTGCAACCCATCCAAATAGGGGATTGCTACCCATCCAATTAGGGGGTTGCAACCCATCCAAATAGGGGATTGCTACCCATCCAAATAGGGGGATGCAACCCCTCCAAATAGGGGGTTGCAACTCATCCAAATAGGGGGTTGCAACCCATCGAAATAGGGGGTTGCAACCCATCCAAATAGGTGGTCGCAACACATTCAATTAGGAGGTTGAGACCAATACAAATAGGGGGTTGCAACCCGTCCAAATAGGGGGTTGCAACCCATCCATATAGGGGGTTGCAACCCATGTAAATAGGGGGTTGCAACCCATCCAAATAGGGGGTTGCAACCCATCCATATAAGGGGTTGCAACCCATCCAAATAGAGGATTGCAACCCATCCAAATATGGGATTGCAACCCATCCAAATAGGGGGTTAGAACCCATTCAATCAGGGGGTTGCAAACCATCCAAATAGGGGGTTGCAACCCATCAAAATAGGGGGTTGCTACCCATCCAAATAGGGGTTGCAACCCAATGAATTAGGAGGTTGCAACCAATCCAAATATGGGATTGCAACCCATCCAAATAGGGGATTGCAACACATCCAAATATGGGGTTGCAACCCATCCAATGAGGGGGTCGCAACCCATCCAAATGAGAGGGTGCAACCCATCCAAATAGGGGGTTGCAACCCATGTAAATAGGTGGTTGCAACCCATCCAAATAGGGGGTTGCAACCCCTCCTAATAGGGTGTTGCAACCCATCCACATAGGGGGTTGCAACCAATTCAATGAGGGGGTTGCAGCCCATTCAAACAGGCGGTTGCAACCCATCCAAATAGGGGGTTGCTATCCATCCAATTAGGGGGTTGCTACCCATCCAAAAAAGGAGGTGGCAACCCATCGAAATAGGGGGCTGCAACCCATCCAAATAGGGGGTTGCAACCCATTCAAATAGGGGGTTGGTACCCATCCAAAAAGGGGGTTGCTACCCATCCAAATAGGAGGTTGCAACACAATCAAATAGGGGGTTGCAACCCATTCAAATAGGGGGTTGGTACCCATTCAAATAGGGGGTTGCTACCCATCCAAATAGAGGGTTGCAACCCATCCAAATAGGGGGATGCAACCCATCCAGTTAGGGGGTTGCAACCCCCCAGATCAGGGGGTTGCAACTAATCCAAATAGGGGGTTGCAACTAATCCAAATAGGGGGTTGCAACCCATCCAAATGGGAGGTTGCAACACATCGAAATAGGGGATTGCAACCCATTCAAATACGGGGTTGGTACCCATCCAAATGGGGGGTTGCTACCCATCCAAATAGAGGGTTGCAACCCATCCAAATAGGGGGATGCAACCCATCCAAATAGGGGGTTGCAACCCATGCCAATTGGAGTCTGCAACCCGTTCAAAGAGAGGGTTGTAACCCATCCAAACAGGCGGTTGCAACCCATTCAAATAGGAGGTTGCAACCCATCCAAATAGAGGATTGCAACCCATCCAAATAGGGGGTTGCAACCCATCCAAATAGGCGGTTGCAACCCATCCAAATAGGGGGTTGCAACCCATCCAAATAGGAGATTGCAACCCATCCAAATAGGGGGTTGCAACCCATCCGAATAGGGAATTGCTACCAATCCAAATAGGGGGTTGCAACTCATCCAAATAGGGGGTTGCAACTCATCCAAATAGGGGGTTGCAACCCATCAAAATAGGGGGTTGCAACCCATCCAAATAGAAGGTTGCAACCCATTCAGTTAGGCGATTGCTACCCATCCAAATGAGGGGTTGCAACCCATCCAAATAGGGGGCTGCAACGCATCCAAATAGGGGGTTGCAACACATCCAAATAGGGGGTTGCAACCCATCCAAAGAGGGGGTTGCAACCCCTCTAAATAGGGGATTGCAACCCATCCGAGTAGGGGGTTGCAACCCATCGAAATAGGGGGTTGCTACCCATCCAAATAGGGGTTTGCAACCCATCCAAATAGGGGGTTGCAATCCATCCAAATAGGGGGTTGCAACCCATCCAAATGGCGGGTAGCAACCCCTCCAAATAAGGTCTTGCAACCCAGCCAAACGGGGGGTTGCAACCCAGCCAAATAGGGGGTCGCAACCCATCCAATAACGGGATTGCAACCCATCCAAATAGAGGGTTGGAACCCATCCAAATAGGGGGTTGCGACCCATCCAAATAGGGGGTTGCAACCCATCCAAATTGGGCTCTGCAACCCGCTCAATGAGAGGATTGCAACCAATCAAAACAGGCGGTTGAAACCCATTCAAATAGGAGGTTGCAACCCATCCAAAAAGGGGGTTGCACCCCATCTAAATAGGAGGTTGCAACCTATCCAAATAGGGGGTTGCAACCCATCCAAATAGGGGTTTGCAACCCATCCCAATGGGAGATTGCAACCCATCAAAATAGGGGGTTGCAACCCATCCAAATAGGGAATTGCTAACCATCCAAATAGGGGGTTGCAACCCATCCAATTAGGGGGTTGCAACCCATCAAAATGGGGGATTGCAACCGTTTCAAAAAGGGGATTGCAACCCCTCGAAATAGGGGGTTGCAAGCACTCGACATAGGGGGTTGGAACCCAGCGAAGTAGGGGGCTGCAACCTATCCAAATAGGGGGTTGCAACCCATCCAAATAGGGGGTTGCAACCCATCCAAATAGGGGGTTGCAACCCATCCAAATTGAGGATTGCAACCTATCCAATTGGAGGGTTGCAACCCATCCAAATAGAAGGTTGCAACCCATTCAATTAGGGGATTGCTACCCATCCAAATGAGGGGTTGCAACCCATCCAAATAGGGGGCTGCAACGCATCCAAATAGGGGGTTGCAACACATCCAAATAGGGGGTTGCAGCGCATCAAAATAGGGGGTTGCGAACCCTCCAAATAGGGGGTTGCAACTCATCCACATAGGCGGTTGCAACCCATCCAAATAGAAGGTTGTAACCCATTCAATGAGGGGATTGCTACCCATTTAAATAGGGGGTTGCAAGTTATCCACATAGGGGGTTGCAACCCATCCCAGTAGGGGGTTGCAACCCATCCACATAGGCGGTTGCAACCCATCCAAATGGCGGGTAGCAACCCCTCCAAATAAGGGGTTGCAACTCAGCCAAACGGGGGGTTGCAACCCATCCAAATAGGAGGTTGCAACCCATCCGATTAGGGGGGTGCAACCTATCCAATTAGGGGGTTGGCACCCATGCAAAAAGGGGGTTGCTACCCATCCAAATAGGGGGTTGCAACCCATCCAAACGGGGGGTTTTTGTTTTGTTTTGTTTTGTGAAAAACGCTTTGGCCAGGGTCGTACTGGTCCCCTCCCGGAGATTACCCATCTTCTCTTCGGTGGTGCGCTTCCCTTACCCTTGTATTACCCGTGCCCCCGAAAATTTTCACGTCTTCTTGAACTTGTACTGACAAAGAACACAAAACAACCTGCCACTGGCTTGTACCGGCAGGTACCTTTTCTGGTTTTTCTCATGTCTTTCTGGAAGATGTTGCTTTTGCTGTGGTTTGATTGTTGCACCTGTTTTTGTGTGATCCTGACTCATCTCTCCCCTGCCTACATCCTGCACAGGACACGCACTGCACCATTTGCTAATGTGATGTCTCTGCTGCTGCATTGTTTCTCTGGGGCCTTTGTGCCAGGGCCTGCTGCGTTGTGGCAGTGCTCTGTGCAGAGAGGCTTTGTCTGTCTGTGATGTTACAACGTCCCACTGCCACATGGTGGTTCTGTGGTGTGCTGCCCGTGCTCGGGAATGCCCTGCTGCACTGTGGCTGCTTCTGGTATCTGGAGTACCTGATCTGAACCTGTGCACGACTTTTGACTGACTGGACATACATACGGCTGCTCCCTTCTGTTGGGACTTGACCGTTGACAGGACATTTCATATACTGCACCTGGGCATCCATGTCTGTTGCTGGCTGCAGTTAATGGTCCGACGTTGCTCATCGTCTCGTGTATGGATGCTGCCATTGTTTGGGGTACCCCTTGGTACCTCCTTTTGGGCCTCTGTCTCCTTTGGCCCACGTTGCGCTGCGAGCGTACCTCATGGCAGAGCCTTTGCCTCCTTTTCCTTTGGCTTCGTGATGTCCTGCAGAAGAGTCACAGTGTTCCTGCACACGTCTGGCGGCACTCCCTTCACTGGATCTCGGTCCCTGATCACCCACTTGACGAACTGCTCGTTTATCTCCAGACACCACAGCTGCATGCCACTATCCATTCTGCACCCTGTCCATTCCCACACACTGCCAACCAGACACCAGTACACCCCTCTCCCCTGTGATCCTCTGCTTTGCGCTTCTCGTATAACCTGACCTTTGTCTCCTCCATCTTCTCCTACCCACACATCCGGTACTCTCCTAGTCCATTCTGCTGCTCCTATGCCTTCTGGAGATTGCACCAGTAGTGCCACGACTGTATCTGTTCATGGCCTTGTCGCTGAGATGAGGGTCCACCATGTGTGGAGGGCCATGGGTTTGACTGCTCTTTTTCGTTTTTTCACTGGACCTACTGCTATTCTGCAGTTGGTTGCTGCTTGCCAGTCTGCCAGTAGTCTGTTGTGCTGGTCCATCTTCATCTCTGATTCCTCCGCTGCATATACTATGGCATATGCTGCTTCTAGGGTTCTGAACACCACAGATTTACCCCCACTCTCGCTAGTGGCACTGTAATTCCTTGCACTGGACCTATGCCCAGCCACACTGGCCACACTGTTCTGTTTGAGTGTTTCTGTGGTTGCAGTGCACTCGCTCTGAAGGGATGAGACCATACTATGTCTACTTGCTGCTTCCCTTGTATCCGAACCTCTCCCCATGTCGGGGTGATACGTCCTGGCTGTACCCCCTCACTGATGAGTATCTGGCACACCTCCTGCACCCATATGTATATCCTCGTTTTCGTCAATATGCATTCATGCAGTTGATGGTGCCTGACGCTCTCACACCACAGCCCACATTTTTCACAGTGTTGTTGCTTTCCATCCCATTCCCACTCTGCTGCCTCTGCATACAGACTCCATGTTCTGATTTCTCCCCAGTCTCGTATGCTCAGTGGTTGCAGTCTTTGCCATGCTTTCTGTGCCTCCTTTGCCTCCGGGAACACTCTGGTCCATGTACGCTGCTGTGGTGCTGGTGTCCTGTCACTCTCTTCACTGCGCAGTGCTGACGTCGTGTGCTGCAGGAGGTATTTTTTTATGTCAATGATGACCTCGTCATTCACAAATGGCAGAACCACTGCTCCGTCTGTCCACACTTGTGGCAGGCGCAGTGGTGTGCCTCTGCCTTTGGCCCCTTCTTTGGCCTCCTTGTCCATCTCCTGGTTCGCCTGTGATATCCAGTCTTGCTGTTGACTGTCATGCTGTGCCTGTACCCATCCCCACTCCAGGGGTACTGTTGTTTCCTGTCCCATGGCTACTATTCTGTCCATGATGGATGCTGGTCGTTGTTGCAACTGCCCTGACGCCAGAGACTGGATTGCTTCCAGGCTATCCGACCATGCCCACACTTTCTGGACTGTCACTTCTGATTTCCTGATGGCTTGGAGCACTGCCTCCAGCGCCGTCACTATCATGGTGGCCTCTACCAGCTTTGTACTGAGTCCCTGTGCCTTTATAGTCACCCGTTTCTTCAACCACACATTGCCTTCTTCATCCACCACCATTGCTGCTCCCCCCCACTGTTCTATGTTGCTGGCATCGCCGAATATGTATAAGACCCTGACCGCTGTGTTTTCCTCCTGCCTCCGTAGGGTCCATACCTCTCCTTGTTGCCATTCCACCCTGATGAATTTGATGCCCCTGCTGTGGACTCTTGCTCTCAGTCTCCTCACATCCTTGTCCCACCTGTGGAGATCTTCTGACTGCCAGTGTACCCATGTTGTCTCGTTCGGCACCTGACTGGGGCTGTTCATCGCCTTGTGATACTCCACTATGGCTGCGACCCACATCAGTGTGTCCGGGCCAGGTCTCCCTATGATGTCATATACACATTCTCTGGGTGTTCTCCTGGGTATGCCAAACGCTCCTCTGAATGCTCCGGTCACCATGCCTGTCAGTTCACTGATCTGTCCCTCTGTTGGAATGTTTACCAAGCATTTGTACACCATGCGGTTCTCCACCAGTCCCTCGATGACTGCGATGGTGACTCTTGCTGACACTGGCCACCTGGCCAATTGTCCTATCACTCTGTTGGTCCATGTCTTGATGACCTTCCTTATGGCTGCATATCCTCCTGTGATGTTGACATTACCTCCCAGTAGTTTTATATGTGCATGCCTGTTTTCTGTGGTGACCTTGTCTGCTCCCCATTTGACCTTGAACTTATGCACTGCTATGTTGTTGTTCTCCACCTTGAACCCCAGTACCTTCATTTTCCTACTGTGGTTCCTTTGCCCCAGTGTATGGATTGCACTCCTCAGTGTGTCTGCCAAGTGCTGGGTAATCTCTGCTACTTCTTTTGCTGGTGCCGCTGCTGCTGCTGCCGTGTCATCCACATACCCCATGGAGCCTACGGTTTCCTCTCCGCGAATGACCCGTAGCCGCACTCCTACTCCTGCTTCCCGTACTGCCAGGTGCAGGAGGTGCATGGGGATGATGTACAGTAGGGGGTCCAGCCCCCCCCCCCCCCCTGCAATACTCCGTCTATCTGTTTGTACCACTCGCTGAGCCCATAGGCTGTGACTACGTATGTTCTCAGATGTTCATACAGTTTCAGCACTCCGTTCACTGTTTCCATGACGTCGGGTGTGCCTTGCTGTGCCATGACTGTGATTGACTGTCTCATGACTTCATCGAAGGCCCCCACTATGTCCAGCAGTAATACTCCCACTGCCCCCTTGGTGGCTAGTGCCTGTGTGATGAGCATGTGCATGAGCCTCCTCATACCATGCACTGAGCTGCCTTTGTATCCCGCAAACTGTCTGCCTGCCGACCACCTCGGTCTGGTCATGGTTTGTACCAGAGGAGCCAATAGTCTTGCCTGTATGCGCAGTAGTGCGGACAGGATTTTTATGGGCCTTGTGTTCTTGTTGACATTGCACCCCTCTGACTTGTGTGCTGTCATGTGCAGTACTTCTTTCACTTCTTCCGGCCACTGTTCGTACCCCATCCTGAGTATCTGGATGAGCTGGTGTGCTGCTTGTATTCCAAACAGTTTTACAAATGCTGGGGTGAACCCATCCACTCCAGCTGTTTTGTTTACCATCTCTCCTTTTCTGTGGACCAGAGCACTTATTGAGACTGGTCCTGCCCCTTTGCGGATGATGAGCTCTGCCGCCCTCTCCACTCGTTGTGGTCGGTCATCCGTCACGTGTTTTCCCACTAGGTCCTCCACCCATTCCACTGGTACTCTTGTAGTGTGTACTGGGTACTTTTTGAGACACTCCTTGCTGACCACTGTGAGAATTTCTCTCCCTTCCACTGTGCACTGACGATCCGTGTCCTCCACTTGATGCAGTATATTGAAGGGATTTGCTGCCTTTAATCTGAGAACTTTCAATGTTCTCCCTGCCATCCCTGGCTGTGATACTTGACGCCACTGCTGCAGTGTGGGCTCCCAGTATTTTGCTGTAAGCGACTGCTGCACCCTGTCTCTTACTTTCCAGCCTTTGCCCTGGACCACTCTCTTGAGCTGCCGGATTGTTTCCCTGTCATCCTTTGTCTCCTCCTCCAGCTGGTTCCTGAACTCCCTGTTCACGATGGCCACTGTTTCTCGGATCATTTGCATCCATTGCTGTGGTGTTGTCCTTCTCCCACTTAATGCCTCCACTAAGTCTGAGAACATCACATCGTGGTGTTTGTCCCATTGCAGGGGTGTGACCGGCTTGGCGTCTGATTGTGCTGCTCCTGCTGCCAGTTCTACTTCCCCTTTGACCCATACCACCGGGTGGTCCCCTACTGGAGATAGCCATACCCCTCTCTGTTGCTGATTTATTCTGTTTGTGATGAAGAAGTCCTTTGGCAGGTGTTGGCGACCTGTCATGTACGCTACGGTCCTGCCCTTGGTGAGAAGCGTGGCTATGCTTTCTCTGTGGAACCGTATGTCTCGATTCCAGTCTCCACCTACTGCCTCCCAATCATGTGGAGTCTTGTCCAGTGTCTCCAGTATTTCCACACTTTGCCCCTTATACTCATGGGGTTCGTTCTTCTGGGCCATGTGTACTGATCCTACTATTCCCAGACCCATGGCATTGCGTACCAATACCATGAGTGCACTGGGTATATCCAGCAGGACTGCTTGTTTTCGTGCCCAGGCAAGTCGCACCAACACTTCATTGGCCTGCCCCACTTTCGTGTGCTGTGACTGTTGCATCCAGTATCCTGCTATGGTTCTTTGTCTCTCTTTCTTCTGCGACCCCCACATTTCTTGACACGCCAGCACGTCCGCTTGGGTTTCCACTACCACTGTGGTCACCTCATCCCATTTCCGCGTGGGTGTTTCCTTCTCTCTGTTGATGCCTTGGCAGTTCACTGATACCAGACTGTATCTCATTTTCACCTGTTGACTGTTCTCTGGTACCATCATTGCCTTCCACGCCTGCTGTTCATATTGCTGTCGTCCCCAGTGTGGCGCACTCCAGTTGATTCTTATCGCCCCTCTGCCATGCCCCTCTGTGTATTTTACCAGCTCGCCCCTCCAGTGGCGCTCCTGAGGATCCCATTTCGTGATGTTGCATATTTCTGCCCACCATGACCCCATGTCTGTTTCTTCTTTTCGCCTGCGTCTGTTGAATCCTGTCTCTTTCACCAGTACTTGGTGCTGCCTCCCATGGCTCCATATCTGCATTACTATCCATAGTTTGACTGTGACCTCTGCATTGCATTCTTGTGCCACGGGGAAATTCAGTATTCCCACTCTCTCAAGCGCTGCTCCCTCCGTCCACATTGTGAATTTAGTCTCCCCACACTGCAGTATTCCCGAGTGCAGCTGCTCTGTGCCGCAGATGGCTGGTCTTCCCGGTAGTTTGACTACCCTGTGTGCCATCATCTCATGCGGTGTCCCACTCCCAGTCCATTTGGGACCCAAGATTCTGGTTACTGCGACCCTCTGATCCCCTTGACGTAGGACTTCACTGTGTCTTCCTGTTCGTCTTTTTGGCAGCTGTACTCTTTCCCCTGCGAGGGTTAGTGTGCCACTGTCCTCGGTAGGGCATGCCATTGTTTGCACTGGGTGGTGGCCCCCTGTTTTGTGTTTTTTATTCTGCTTGTGGAGCCCTTTGTACGCCTTGGACTGTGTCAGCTGTTGCAGTACCCGCGGCGGTGCATCCTGCATCCCATGTCCTCTGCTTCTGACGACCACCTCAAACTGATCTGCTGCTTTGTCCCACTCACTCTCTGTGGAGTTTAATGAGTGCCTTTCGTTCTGTGATCCTTCTGGTCTCTTTTGAAAACGTTTTTGAATACCCCATATGCCATGCCTCTCTGCTATTTCTTCAATGTCCCGTTGGGCATCTTCCATGCCTGCTGTGAACGTTGCTGTTCCTCCCATTTCTGTGCATTGTCCAAATCCCCACAGGGATATGAATGCATGTTGTGGACTATACGGGGGCATGAGACACCACACTGTTTGATCTGTGAGTGCCTCCACAACCACACCTGTCGCTGCCACTTCCACTGCCGCCTCCGGCTTGATTTGCTGTGGTGAAGGGATCCTTGCCGCAATCTTTTTCAGGCCGTCCAGCATGGATAGCTCCTTGATTTCTATTTCGTCTGACCGCTGCATGGGGTCTCTCGCTGCAGAGACTCGAAATGAGTCCCTATACGCTCCTGATAGGGCCGTGTCCAGTTGTTCCCCTGGGACAAACGTGACTACTTCATTGTACTGTCTCTGCATGTCTCTGAATGTCCTGAAGTCCAGCGACAACATCCCAAACACTTCTTCTGCTGCCGAGTACGAGTCCATTGCATCTGTGTATTGGAACCCTGTCAGGAGCACTGGTCGAAGTCGTTTGGCTCCCCTCGTGAGTCGCTGGACTACCACTTTGTTGACTCCTTCACCCGTTTTCCACACTCCTGTCGGGGTATCGGCTGCTGCACTGCCATGGGACGTGTCCTCCTTTGCCGGGGGCCTCTGGTTGTCCTGGACCTCTTCTGCCTGATCCTCTACATCCTCATCGCCATCCGTCTTGTTAGTGTCATCTGGCAGTATTACCCTTTGGGCTGCGCCTTGATTGTTCTTGGCGTACTTCCTGCTCCTTTCCGTCGGCGTTGATGTCTTCTTGGGTGACCACTTTCTGGCTTGTGCTCTGTCTCGATCCTGTTGTTTGGCGTGCTCCGCCTCCTTTGCCCTCTGGGCTCTGGCCTTATCCTCTTTCTCTGCTCAGTCTCTTCTTACGTATCTCACATATTTGACCAGCACCTTGGCCCACCATTTGACTTCTGATTGCGTCGCTTCTGCGATTCTTTTCCGCACTGCTGAGTATATGCCCGTCGCTGGCAGCAGTAGTATGGCCATGTCAATCTCATCCTCGTATTCTTCTGCCACCAGGGCTTGCAGTCTGTCCTCTTCCGGGATGTTGAGGTCGTGCAGTGATTCTAGTAGGGCCAGTACTTTTTTCATTTCCGTCTGATCGATGTCTCCTCTGGGTCTTTCCTCCTGCTGATTGGCTGTCGAGGGGGGGTCTCCTTCATCCCCTGGTTCTGACCTGGCATCGAGATCTCTATACATCTTGGGCCATGCCATATTCCACATCGCCCTGGCCTCTGCGTCCTTCATGATGATGCTCGCTGACCATGTGGTCAGCAGTCCTTTGTCCGAGACTCGTCTTACCACTTCTACTGTGACATCTAGTAGTGAGTACTTGCTGCGGATCCCCATCAGTCGTGCTCCTGCCTTCGGGGCTATGTCTTGTACTACATCTTTTTCCTCATCAGGTTGCAGCTTCAGCATCATTGTGTTCCAGGTCGCCGTCTTCACATCTGGTTTGAGCCTGTTGATCTTTGTTATCACCGCTTGTTCTACATCTCCACAGAGGAGGTGCATTGTCATGAGTCTGGCTCTATGACTGCCTGGTTGCAGCCATGGTCCCAGGGTCTCCGTCACTGCGTCTCCATTCTCTGGCTCCCATCTTATTTTCTTGGGATCGCCTTGTACTGCTCGGACTTTGCCCCACGATGTTTGTATAGCTGGCGGCATCGTGTTCATGTATAATATCAAGAGAACTAGTGTTCGCAGTGCTCTTTGTCTCTGTTTACATGCTGTCGGCAGCCATGGTAGCTTACTATCGACACCTGCTTTGCTGTTGTGCAGTCTGGCACCCGTGTCCAGCTGCTGGTGCTGTGCTTGCCGGTTTCTCTCTTATGGGGCTCTCGTGACCCTCTTCTCAGATTTATTCTTGCTCTTCTGTGCTTTGTGCAGCCATTGACTCGCCTTTTTACCCCAGCACTCGGGTACTCGTAACCCTTGTGGCTGTCTGTATGTGCACCGGCTCTCCCGGCCTGCTTGTACCTTGTTTGATTTTCGTTCTCCTGCTTCATGTTTCTGAGTACTCGTGACCCTTATGCACTGTCACCCTGTTTATCTCTTCAGGCCATCGTGGTCAGCCCACTTTCGTAGTGGTCTCTCTCTTCACGTTACCTTGTGTTTTCTGCACAGACCATGTCATCTGTGTCTGCCTGCTGTTCGCTCCGTGGAGTCCTTGCTCCGTTATGCACTGCAAGCACACACATGGCACAGATTGATGAGATTCTGGGCAACTGCCCTGGTTGTACATGGTTGCACAGTTCTGACGCTTCATGTCTTCTGGAGTAGCCAGTGATGCGGTCTGTTGGTCCAGGCATCTAGCTCCCTCCCTGTCTTGGACAGGTGGAGTCTAGGCATCCAGCTCCGTGCTTGCCGCACTCTTGAGTCTGGGTCTCCTCACCGGTCGTTCCGTTCGGTGTCATCTAGCTCCCTGCTCTTTGCAGTTGGAGTCTAGGCATCCAGCTTCGTGCCTGTGGCACTCGAAGTAAAGAAGGTCCCTACCAGGACCGGCTCCCGCTGTGCCCCTTCCGCCTGTAACCCCTGCTGATTTACTCCGGATCAACGATTGCATTCCTCAATTTCCAGGGTCCAAATCCAAAAATATAGAAAATAAAATCCTCCTTCAACCCTGAATGGCAACCAGATCCCACAAGTACAGCAATAACCCAATTCACAATCCAAATCAGGCTGCGGGCTTTCGTTCAGCACATCGGTCGTCTCACGATGGCGGGCATGTACAAGAATTGCACCAAGGAAGAAAGCCCTGAAATTGGCATATGAACACAAATAAAGCAAAGTTGGGGAAAGAGGTAAACATACACATTCACAGCCATAAACCAATCATTCCCTGGACTCAAGACCTTCCCTTGACTCACCAACATATTACCCTGAACCAGATCAAATGATATGGCTGAATGCCATGTGTCACAAGTCAATACACAAACCCCAAGAATGTGTTCACTCCCAAGCCTCTAAATCCTAGCCCAATGGAGAGGGTGGCGTGTCATGGCCTAGAGTGGCACTCAGGACCATGCCCTACCCTGACATAACCTTGGTTGGACTTGGAGTCGATTGGGCTCAGAGATATGACCTATGAGTTTGAACTCATAACATGCCAAAAAACTGCCAATTCACACCGTATTGGCCATATATCAAATATATGCTCAAAACTGAAGTTACCACTTATCCAAAGGCTCAAAGCATGTATGGAATCGAAGTCTAGTATTCGTGGAGGATAGAAACCAAAGGCCAATGCCCATGTACATCCCCATTTTACCCTCGAAACCCCTTCGGGTATGGGTGCCACGCACTGCCCAAGTCAGCCCATGATCTTGAGACCAATTCTTGTGTTCCTTTGTGCGCCAAGCCAAATGGAGTACGCGATCTGGCATATGGTGGTGTTCAACTCCAAAGCATATGCCAACTTATGAACAATATACCATGGTTAGACTCCCTTTAGGCTTCTTGCTGTCAGCTGACCAGGTGAGTACACAAAACACAAAAATGAGCAACAATTGAGGTCACAAACATGAAAATATGACCAAATGCAAAGTTGTCATGATAGTATATCTCAATGCTCACCCATGATATCCGCTCATGGTTCAATACACAAATGATTGGAACCATTTGCGAACAATTCCCCCACTTGGATCCCCAATCAGGCGCATGGAGATACCTTCGCCACTAATATCTACATGCCCCATGAAAATGGGAGTGCACCCATGGATCTCTTTGTCAAACATACCATGAGCAATACATACGCGGTAGACTTGGTCTAGCGCTTTGAATTCCACAATTGAGACATGGGCAAGGCCCTTGTCACGTATGGCTCCCCATCTCTTCGGCCACACGAAGATATATAACATGGGCGTGAGCATATCAAACATATACCATGCATACAACACATACCCTCAAAATATGGCTCCCACCATGATATGCCATGTCCCTCCATTGACATAACTTCACGTTAAAAATACGTGGGAACCCAAGAAAAGTTGCTATGCAACCCCAACACTCATGCGGCACACTTGAAGGTCGCATTAAAATATTCGGTTGCACGGTCCAAGAGTTATATATCACTTTATACCCTCTTGACCCTTATCCCTTGCTACACCAGGCATCTGTGCGCACCAAAGGCGTTGGATGCTTCCTAAATTAAGTTGAGACCAAGGCGTTTGCAACCCAACCTTCCTTATTCTCTTTCCTCACACTCCCGCGTAGATATGGTCCTTCAAAGTGGTCCCACGATTCACTTTTGTTTCCCTTATATCTCCAAGTCAAATGGGTGGCAAGTATAAGGGAAACCTGATTCGGGCATAGGCAAAGGAGTATGACCACTCGAAGAAGTCCAAATCAAGTGCGGCGATGTCGAAGTCGAAAATCCGATTTCGACATGGCGAAAAATTCTGATTAAAATTTCGGGTGCTTATTTAGAGAATTGCGGAAGCAACGAACCCTTCGCTGATGAAATCTGACCCTTCAACGGAATATCCGCCAAAATATCTGGAAAGAACAGTTAACCAATCGGTTAACGCAAAATCGCGAGCCAACTGACAGTCGCCGATACATTGACCATCAGAACGACAGGCTGAAAAATTACGGAAACATTATGATAATAAAACCCTATTGATTCCTGATATTCCGATATATAAATCTCCGCTGGCGGCGCCTCGATACTGAATATTGCCGCTCATAGCCGCAATGACCAAACCTATCACACTATCACATCAGGTTAGGTCAGGTGGATGGGAGAGTATGATATCAGCCAATGGCGGCTTGCCGGCACATAGATACACACCCCAAGTGACCCCAAGATGGCCACGGGGGTCCGAACCGGCTTCACCCCCCTTCTCAGAGCGTTGTATCCGCTCCGAAACAATTGAAGAGAGGACGGGAGGACCCCAATGGGCTCCAACCCCCCCCTCCATGTCCCAAGGACACATGGAGGCCCCACACACGTCGTAGGCGTCCCCCATGCCCCAAGGGAGGGGTGAGGACACTGATACTCAGCGCCCTACGCCATATCCGGTCTCCACTTGATCTACAACATGGACCAAGGGGATCAAAGATAGAAAAACGTCGTCGGTCGACCTAAATAAGTATACCACAGTAAAATATATATGTGGAGATCGAGTGAAGGGGGTATATGGCCAATCAAGGCCGAACAATCCCCGGATGAACGCCCTCACTTGTCTCCCCAATCACAGAAACAAACAAAATGCCAAGGGGGGATCCATTACGGTGCTACAGCAGCAACCAAATGGACCAACACATCCTTGACATCCAAAGAAATACTCTTTTTCTTTAGGTAGTCCATCCAGACCGTGGTATACCTCGGCACGAAACTGCTCGGAGGTTCCCACGAATCTCTGGATGCGGCGAATCCCTTCCAACGGACTTTGTAAAGCCGCCCCCCAGGCGTCCCCGGGTCCGGCTTGTCCGCCAGGATTCTCTCGGCGGTGAAGTCGTCGTCCTCACCCTCGTCGTCTGAGTCCACATCGCCGGCCGTGAACTCAAAGGTGACGGGACGTCCGCTGGGGTCCGGTGCTCGAGGACGAAGCTGGGTATGGTCGCGGTCCAGGATCTTGTTATCCCCCACACGAACCGCATACACGTCCTGCCCGACCTTCCGCACGATTACCCCCGGCACATACCAGGATGCCTGCCGATGCCTGGACAGGACCTCCTTGTGGTGCCGCTCCACCCACACAGTGTCTTGGAGAGCATACTTCTGGACCTTCCCTTGCTTGAAGTACTTGGCCCTCTTGTCATGCTCGTCCTGAAGTGCCTTGCACACTTTGGCCGCCGCGTCGTCCGCTTCAGCCATCATGGCATTCGCATCCCGGTCCACTTTGCCATGGTTCATCCACGGGAGAGTGTGTGACACTCGATCCCGTAGGAACAGGATGCGATGGGGCGACAGTCCAGTGGGTACCGGAAGGTCGTGATACGCCTGGAGCACTCTCCACAGCGAGTTATACCAGTTCCGGCCCGGTTCGTCAATATGCAGCTGGCGGAACTTCTCGAACATCTGCCGCCCGGCCACCTCAGCACGGCCATTCGACCGGCTGTGGTACGCCACGGTCTTGGCGTGCCGAATACCCATGTGCTTGCACATCGTCTTGAACCACGTCCCCACAAACTGACTGCCCCGATCGCTGCAGATGACAGCCGGGATATCGAAAATCGTCAGCCAATGCCTGATCATGGCATTAGCGACGGTCTTGGCCTGCAGCCCCACTCCATGCTTGTCCTTCTTGTCCTTCTTCTTGGACTTCTTGCCCGGGACTGCCACGATATACCCGCTGTGCCTGTCCACCGCCAGGATGACACAGTCATATGTCTCTCCTTCCACGGTAACCTCCAACATGGCGAACACATCCATGGCCACGGACCGCATTGGGGCCTCCGGTATAGCCGTATACACCGGATTGCCCGCTGTGGAGTGGTTGGGGCTCTTCGTGGCCCGACACACGGCACAGTCGCTGCAGTACCTATCCAGGATGGCGTAGTACCCCGGAGGGAACTTGAAACGCCACTCCAGGTCCTGCTGCATCTTGTCTCGGCCAGGGTGCATGAGCTGGGCGTTGTGCCAATGGTCGATGAGCTCCTCCACTCGGTTTTCGGGCACCAGCAGCTTGTCCTTGAGGAACAACTTGTCGCCATCCTCGGTCAAGCCCTCGGGCCATTCGTCGTCCGACGGGGCGCTCACGGCATTCCAGTACTTGCTCCAGTGCTCGGATGCCGCGTAGTCATCCGACCAGTCCTCTGTGAGCACCGACCTGACTAGCTCTACAGGGGCCACCATCCATTGCTCGAGGGTTTCCTCTCGAATAGCTTGGACGCGGGCACCCCGGAACTTGGCCAGGTCCGTACGGTTTGCCATCACCACAAAGCACTTGACCCCCTCTTGCTCCATGACCTTCTCCATCTGGATGATGCGCTTGGCCTCCTCGGTTTCCTCGGCGTCCCCATGGCTGGATATGTCCATCCAAGCCTTGCCCGCGGGGTAGGCCCACCGACTGAGGCAATCTGCCACAGTGTTGTCCTTCCCCGGGACGTATACGACGCTGAGGTCGAACTTGGCGAACGTCTCATGCCATCGGGCCCTCGGGTGTCGACGTGCTCCTTGTGCCAGCTCTGCAAGGACTGATGGTCCGTGCAAACCACCACCGGTTGCAATCCGATGTGGCCAGACCACTTCCTAAGCGCACAAACAATAGCGTACGTCTCCTTCTCCCTCGCGGTCCAGGTGCGGCGTTGGCCCTCGGCCAGGATCCGGCTCCAGAACGCCACGGGTACATGTGACCCGTCGTCTCGGATCTGCTCGAGGACTGCCCCCACAGCATAATCCGAGGCGTCCGTCCTTAGTACGAATCCCTTGTCCGGGTCCACCAAGAATAGCCCCAACTGCCCCAGGAGTCGCTCCTTCAGGCGGTTGAACGCATCTTCAGCCTCAGGGGTCCAGGCAAGCTTCTTCTTGCTCCCCTTCCGGCCATCGAACTTCCCCACCTGCAGCATCTTGTGCAGCGGCTCCGACAGTTCTGCATACATTCGGACATAGCCCGAATAGTAGTTGCAGAACTCCATGAAGGATCGGAGTTCGCTGATGGTCTGGGGCTTCTCCCAGTGGTGCAGGGACGCCAGCTTCCCACGCATGGGACGATGTTGCCCGTGACCAACCACGTGACCCGCGAACTCCACTTCCTTCACAAAGAGTGAGGCTTTGGTGGGCTTGCACACCATGTTGTGCTTGTCCAACTCGCTGAGCACTCGGCGCAGATCCTTCTCATGCGCGTCTATGAGCTCGTCCTCAGTCATGTGCTCCGTGCCGGACCCGATGATGATGTCATCCACGAAGGGATCGGCACAGTCCCGGACAGGACCGAGTAGGTCCTCCATCATGCGCTGGAAAGCGGCGTTGCCATTCTTGGCGCCCATAGGCACCACTTTCCACTGCATGGGCCCCAGCGGCGTCGACATCGCTGTGCAGGGCCTCGAGTCCGGGTGTAGCGGCATCTGGTGATAACCGTGATTCAGGTCTAACACCGTGAAAATCCGCTTTTTCTGCTGCTTTTGAAGGATGGAGTCGATCAGGGGAAGCGAGTACGAGTCGTGCTCGGTCTGCTCGTTCAAACCTCTGTAATCAACCACCAACCTCCACTCGCCCTTCTCCTTCTTGGGCACGATGAAGGCTGGGCTGGCCCACTCACTGTCGGAGGGTTCGATCCATCCCCGCTCAATGAACTCGGCCAACAGCTTCTTCATGGCCTCGGCCCGATCGCCCTGAAGTTGGTACTCCCGATGACGATAGATCTTCGGGTTCGGCTTCAGCTTGATCTTTGCTGTACCAAACCTCCCACGATCTGGAGGGTTCTTGTTGGCGACGCCACTGAATAGCCGCGGATAGGCCTTGATCAGCCTCTCCTTCAGCTCGGCCACCTTCGGGTTCTCCTGAGCCTCTTCAGCCGCTTGCTTCGGTATCGATACTACCGACCGCACTGCGGTATAGGCCTCTTCTGGGTCCGAGTCCGACTTCTCCTCGTCCGATATGCCGTCTTCATAGTCGTGGGTCTCGACTCCCACCGATAATCGTCGAAAATTTGCAACCTCGGGCTGGTGCTCGTCGCTACCGGTTCCCACTCTTGGAAAACCCCCCGTTGGTGGGTCCGACCCAACCGGACCATCGTATTGGTCCGCGATGTGATCCATGACCCTCGCCACGAACTCGTCCTTCTGGTACTTGCCGGTGACCAACATCTTGTCATCCCACCAATGCGGAGATGTGACCATGGCCCGCCTTCTCTTGGCTGCCACACGGTCGTGCATCCCCATCCGCATGTAGTTGACGACGTTGTCGATCTCGGCGTGGGACAGGACGTCAATGCCATCAATAGGCTGATCCGTCCCCTCCTTGGGCTCAAACATGACCTTCATGGGCACCGCCTCCACCCTACGGATGAATACTTCATCACCCGTGGGCTGGGCCTGCGCCCCATACACCAGGAAAGCCTTGGTACCCCACACTTGACCCGGGGAGGGCATTGATACACCCTTGGCGTCGATGAACAACTCCTCCTCTGGCCTGAATGACATCTCGTTCAGGGTGATGGAGTCCAGCGTCGACTTGAGACCCTCCAGCGGACATTGGGTGGATCCTATGCCGGTTATGACCAGGATCCCCTTCGCCCTATCCGCGATGATCTTCTCCACCGTACGCCTGGTATTGTCCAGGGAGCCATGCCAATACATGGGCCCCCACTCCTTCAAACCCCAATGCCTGTGCCAGGCTGAGTCTCCTCGATGCCAATGCCTCCCACACTTCCGCAGAAGTGGGGCATCCCGGGAAGCAAAGACGTCCGTCTCGGGCGCTTCGGCTCCCAGCGTCTGGATCATCCTGGTATACACCTGCGGCGCCATTCCATACTCCGTGAGCTGAACTCCACGGTCTCCTCTGGACTTGGCACCCACAGCTTGCACCGCTTGGACGATCCGATCCTCTTCCTCAGCATTCCATTGGGAGGATCCGCATGCATAGTCCGTGGACAGCCATGTGAGGCTTTCATCATCCTCCCGGACCAGCGTTGCGCGATGGGGAAGGGCTCCAATGGCGTTTGCCACCATGAAGTCATACCCCATGATCATATCCCAATCAGTGATGTCGGCCACATAGAAGTTCCCGGATAGAATGCTTCTCTTCGCCTGATCAGGGCGGTTCAAGCGCTCATGCTCCCAGAATTCCATACTGATGGTGGCCTCATGGGTGCCCCCACCCATGATCTCTCCGTTGGCGACCTTCAGGCGGACCGGTCTCCGGCTGGGCTGCAGGAGTTCCTCCTTGAACAACCCTCTTCGGACCAGGCTCACCTGGGCACCCGTATCCACCAACACATCCACCACCTTCTCCTCTCGTCCGCACCGTACTCGCACTTTCAAGTGCAACTGCCGCTCGTCGCCATGAGGTGTATGGACAACTCTCACGGCATGCAACTCTAGCACGTCCGGGTGCATCAGGACTTCGAGGGTATGGTCACGGATGGTGTAGATCTTGGGTTGGTCCTGCCCGTCCACGGGGCTCACCGTGGTCGCTCCTTCCTTCTTGCCATGTCCCGTACCCACATGTACTTCCCTTGCCAGGGCGCTCCATGGGTTGGGAGTGGCGAAGCTCAGTGGTTTTGGCTCTTCCGGAGCCTTCTTCGGCACCCGATGTGCCTTCGCTTTCTCGGGGATTCCACTGATTTTCGGAGGAGAGACCTCCGAGGTCCCACTCCCGTGGGGGCTCCTCTAGACTTGGCTTCCCGCAGCCCCTTCCGGCTGCGATCCGCCAGGACTTTGTCCACCACGTTGCTGGGCTCTGAGTTCCTCCAACGTCCTCAACATGTCCTCAGCAACCTTCTCGATCGACCTCACTCGTCGGTCTTGACCAGGTCCACCACCATAGCCTCTTCCTCCGCCTTTTCCTTGGCCTTTGCCTTGGCCTTTTCCCCCGTCTCCGCCCTTCGCCCTCCAGTCGGAAATCCGCTGCTCCTTGGGCTTCCTCTCGGGGTGGGCTGCGAAGTAGGCCTTCTTGTCCGCCTCATACACCTTGCACTGACGGTGGTCGTGTGCATGGTTGTTTCCCTTGCCATAACAGACCCAGCACCCGTCGTGCTGAGACCTGTACTCTCGGAACGAGAGCGGTGGGTTCCCGATCCTCCTTGGCTCTTTGCCCTTCTTGGGTCCCACCTGGCTCCATCTGGACCGATCCTGCCCATTGTTCTTCACGTTGTGTGCCACAAATGCGAAGAAATGGGCCTCCTCGTGATCCTCCCGGGACCAGTGGTCTTGGCCACTTCCACTACCATCCTCCGCGGAGTTGGCCGTGTCCTCCTGGATCTCCCGATGATGGCGGTCTTCTCGGTGGCCTCGTTGTCCATGACCATGTCGATCCTGCACGTGGGCCTCGTTCTTCGCATTGAGCTTCAACTCCACCGTGATGTACTTCACGATCTCGTCAAGGCTCATGCGGGCGAAGATGACTTGCATGCTCAGCGGCTCCCCGCGCCTCCACTCCACGTTGTTGAGGCGCAGCAACCTTTGCCCCATGGAGTCCCCGAATACCTCCACGTACACGGCGTTCTTCAGTCCCAACATCCGGTCGGGTTCGCCCAGGTTCCTCCTGAAGAACTCCATGATACCCGCATGGGTATCCTCCGCCGCCATGATCCTCACCGCAACCCGTCTCTTGGCGCGCTTCTTCTCCTCGTCCTCCACTCTCCTCTTCCAGCTGCCGGGGAGGACGTCCTTCAGGAGGTGGCGGATCTCGCTGGCCTCGTTCCAATCCTCCACCAGCTTGAGGCATCTGCGGTACTTCCGCAGATACCGGTTCCACTCCCGGACCCGCAACTCACCGCGGTCCAGCGGCAGTGGAATGGACCACAGGTCCTCCAGCTTCTGGTTCGGAGCGTCCACCCGCTCCTCATCCTCCAGCCACTGGAGGCAGGCCTGCTCCGTCCGGATCAATCCCTCCCGGATCTGATCCCGCAACTCCTCCTTGAGGTCCTGCGCCAGCCGGTGTGGGAATGTCCGGCATACCCACTTGTCCCGCGGCGCTCCCCGCATCTCGCCGACGACCTCCTCGGCGAAGTCCTCCCAGTCCAGGATGAAGTCATCCAGGTTGGACGGGTTCCCGTCGTAATAGGGGATTTTGATTCCCCTGAGGTCGTCAATCCTGATGGCGTCTCCGACGTCTCCAGCCACCACTCCACCGAGACGGATACCACCTGTGGCCGGGGGGTGTGAGTACACTCCCAGTACATCCCTCTCCTCCATGGAGTGCGGTCCAGTTGGGCCTGAACCCATGGGGTTTGGAATGCGGGAAGGATTTGCCCCATTGGCCGTCCATATCCCCGTATTGGGATCCTTCGCCCACAGGTTTCCGCTTGGATGGCCTCGACCATGTCCGTCGGCGCTTCCCATGGTTCGCCCCTGCATGGTCTGGTTCTGGATCTCGATCTTCTCTTCCGCATAGACTGCCATATTCGTCGTGAGCGGTACATCCTGGGCGGCATGGGACATCTGTACCGTCAGGCTCCTCGGGTCCGTGGTCACGTGCCCTTCCCGCATGGACCCAGCCGGTGCCGTGTGTTCCCCGAGCATTGTGGATTCGCTGAACAGGGGAACATACGGCAGCGCACCCGGGTCAACACGCGGAGGCGCGTATGGTGCCTCTGCAGGGCCGCCCATGGGTTTCTCCATGGCGCTCCTGAGGGTCTTAACCCGCTCCACCAGCTCTACCGCGGCCGGCTTTGCCGGGAGCTCCGGACCCGAGGCGAGGGGCTGTCGCTCCTCTAGCCTTCTCAGGCGTCCCGACATGTCCTCCACTAAGTGGAGGAGGCTGTCCACCACTTGCTGCTGCTTCTGCAGGGCCAGCTCCAGATTCTCCCGGTACCGGGCCTGATCCGCTCGCAGCTCCTCCATGTGGTTCTCCGCGGCCGAATGGTCGTCCAGGATCCCCGCGACGTCCTCCTCTAGAGCGTCCTTGGCGTTGTCCAGGCGGTCAAGGTGACGCACGATGGCGTCCATCCCCGTCTTCGGGTACTTGCCCATGAGGAAGGACACGTGCTCGCAGTGGCACGCAGCGTGCTTTCCGCCGGATTCAGCGCATCCCGCGGTTCCCGGCACCTCGGACTCATCGCCCATAGGCGTATCGCCTATGGCGTCCGTCTCTGGTCCCGTGTGCCGGGGCACAGGTGCCGTCCGGGCCCTGGCTGGCCTCTCCAAGCCCTCGGCGTCGTGCTGCAGGGCGGGCTCGGGGGCCGTATGCGCCCTGGCGATCGGCGCGGACATCTCCGACTCCGAAGGTGGCTCGTGGGCTGTCCGATAGCCCTCGGAGTGCCCCTCAGATTCCCACAGCCTGGCCGGGCTGGGGTCCGTGTCCATAGCCCCGGCGTCCCTTGCCGCGGACTTGGGTGACCCGCGCTTCCGGTAGCGCCGGGCCCGTCCTCCACTGCTGCCTGAATGGCAGGCCTCATCAGAGTCCTCCGCGGCGGAGCGGAGGTTGCATGCCTTTCGGCAGCGACGCTCACACATGGAGACCAAGTCCTCCATGTCACGTCCTCCTCTTCCCGAGTGTCGTTCTTCTCTTCGGGCTTCAACTTCCGGAGTTCGCCATGCTCTTGAACGTCTTGGTCCTTCTATGGCTCCAATCTCCGGCGTGGTCTCCACCGAGTCCACAATACGCACCCGGGGCGTACTTGGGCAGGGCTCATAAGGGCCCAAGTCCCCGGGTCGGCGGTAGGTAGGGGCAGCAGGTAAGCCTCTGCTACCATAAAGAAGGTCCCTACCAGGACCGGCCCCCGCTGTACCCCTTCCGCCTGTAACCCCTGCTGATTTACTCCGGATCAACGATTGCATTCCTCAATTTCCAGGGTCCAAATCCAAAAATATAGAAAATAAAATCCTCCTTCAACCCTGAATGGCAACCAGATCCCACAAGTACAGCAATAACCCAATTCACAATCCAAATCAGGCTGCGGGCTTTCGTTCAGCACATCGGTCGTCTCACGATGGCGGGCATGTACAAGAATTGCACCAAGGAAGAAAGCCCTGAAATTGGCATATGAACACAAATAAAGCAAAGTTGGGGAAAGAGGTAAACATACACATTCACAGCCATAAACCCATCATTCCCTGGACTCAAGACCTTCCCTTGACTCACCAACATATTACCCTGAACCAGGTCAAATGATATGGCTGAATGCCATGTGTCACAAGTCAATACACAAACCCCAAGAATGTGTTCACTCCCAAGCCTCTAATTCCTAGCCCAATGGAGAGGGTGGCGTGTCATGGCCTAGAGTGGCACTCAGGACCATGCCCTACCCTGACATAACCTTGGTTGGACTTGGAGTCGAATGGGCTTAGAGATATGACCTATGAGTTTGAACTCATACCATGCCAAAAAACTGCCAATTCACACCATATTGGCCATATATCAAATATATGCTCAAAATTGAAGTTACCACTTATCCAAAGGCTCAAAGCATGTATGGAATCGAAGTCTAGTATTCGTGGCGGATAGAGACCAAAGGCCAATGCCCATGTACATCCCCATTTTACCCTCGACATCCCTTCGGATATGGGTGCCACGCACTGCACAAGTCAGCCCATGATCTTGAGACCAATTCTTGTGTTCCTTCGTGCGCCAAGCCAAATGGAGTACGCGATCTGGCATATGGTGGTGTTCAACTCCAAAGCATATGCCAACATATGAACAACATACCATGGTTCGACTCTCCATAGGCTTCTTGCTGTCAGCTGACCAGGTGAGTACACAAAACACAAAAATGAGCAAAAATTGAGGTCAAAAACATGACAATATGACCAAATGCAAAGTTGTCATGATAGTATATCTCAATGCTCACCCATGATATCTGCTCATGGTTCAATACACAAATGATCGGAACCATTTGCGAACAATTCCCCCACTTGGATCCCCAATCGGGCGCATGGAGATACCTTCACCACTAATATCTACATGCCCCATGAAAATGGGAGTGCACCCATGGATCTCTTTGTCAAACATACCATGAGCAATACATACGCGGTAGACTTGGTCTAGCGCTTTGAATTCCACAATTGGGACATGGGCAAAGCCCTTGTCACGTATGGCTTCCCATCTCTTCGGCCACACGAAGATATATAACATGGGCGTGAGCATATCAAACATATACCATGCATACAACACATACCCTCAAAATATGGCTCCCACCATGATATGCCATGTCCCTCCATTGACATAACTTCACGTTAAAAATACGTGGGAACCCAAGGAAAGTTGCTATGCAACCCCAACACTCATGCGGCACACTCGAAAGTCGCATTAAAATATTCGGTTGCACGGTCCAAGAGTTATATATCACTTTATACCCTCTTGACCCTTATCCCTTGCTACACCGGGCATGTGTGCGCACCAAAGGCGTTGGATGCTTCCTAAATTAAGTTGAGACCAGGGCGTTTGCAACCCAACCTTCCTTATTCTCTTTCCTCACACTCGCGCGTAGATATGGTCCTTCAAAGTGGTCCCACGATTCACTTTTGTTTCCCTTATATCTCCAAGTCAAATGGGTGGCAAGTATAAGGGAAACCTGATTCGGGCATGGGGAAAGGAGTATGACCACTCGAAGAAGTCCAAATCAAGTGCGGCGATGTCGAAGTCGAAAATCCGATTTCGACATCGCGAAAAATTCTGATTAAAATTTCGGGTGCTTATTTAGAGAATTGCGGAAGCAACGAACCCTTCGCTGATGAAATCTGACCCTTCAACGGAATATCCGCCAAAATATCTGGAAATAACAGTTAACCAATCGGTTAACGCAAAATCGCGAGCCAACTGACAGTCGCCGATACATTGACCATCAGAACGACAGGCTGAAAAATTACGGAGACATTATGATAATAAAACCCTATTGATTCCTGATATTCCGATATATAAATCTCCGCTGGCGGCGCCTCGATACTGAATATTGCCGCTCATAGCCGCAATGACCAAACCTATCACACTATCACATCGGGTTAGGTCAGGTGGATGGGAGAGTTTGATATCAGACAATGGCGGCTTGCCGGCACATAGATACACACCCCAAGTGACCCCAAAATGGCCACGGGGGTCCGAACCGGCTTCAGAAGTCTGGGTATCTGGTGATATCTTCTTTTCTCAGACCTCTTCATCTGGACTTTTGTGCGGTTGCTCTTTTTTGTCCAGGCATCCAGCTCGCTGCTCGTAGCAGTTGGAGCCTGGGCATCCAGCTCCGTGCATCCCACACTTGGAGTCTGGGCATCTGGCCCTGTACATTGCTGTGACTGGGTCCAGGCATCCTCGCTGGTGGGCTTCTGCACAACTGAGCTGGGCATCTTGGTCACCACTCCTGTTGTTTGCTCTCACCCTTTTGTCTTTCGGACCGTCGGTGGTTTCCACCCGTCCTGACTTCTTGTCTTTCACCCCTTGCTGTTGATGTCTGGGCTTCTTGTGTAATGCCCTGGGCACGCACTGTCCTGGGACCCGGTTGCTCTGCCGGTTCCAGGCATGTGTTGCTCTACTTGGGGTTACTAGCTCGTCCATGGTGTCCAGTCCTTTGGGGCTCACCTAACGATAGGGCTTGACAATTCGCACCTGCACAGCCACTGCAGTGCGCTAATGTGCATTCTTAACTTCACGGCATCGCCGCAAAGAAAGATTGCTGTTTTGCAGAAACAAACCAGAGCCGCCGTAGGCATTGTTGACCCCTCGGGTTTCCATCCCGGCGCCAACCCTGGTTTGCTTCTTAGGCTGAAAATTGCCGCGCCAAAATAGCGGAAAACAGAAGAAAACGCAACAATAGTTACTGCACCTACCTATCTTTACTAGTGCTGCTCTCTCACTATACCTCGTCAGCGTTCTTTACCCTGTCACCCCGGTCTCCCGGCTCTTTGTCAGTGCACCAGATGAGCGGTGCCATGAGTCTTGTTGTCCTTTGCTTGTCTTGGCCGCACGACACCACGACGCCCCGCTCACCCAACCGCCACGAGAGACGGAGTAAGGGTGGATCCTCTTCAGATACAGCCTGAGGCCCTGCTTGAGGTCTGGGGGTTGTGCTTTCGCGACCACCTACAGCTGGAGCCCACGCTCAACCACTGCAAGCGCCGTGGCCGGACCATGATTGCGAAGCCACACGGGGACCACAAGGCCCACGGGGGCTGTTGCCTAGGTTGGGGATGAGCCGACCTTCCTTGTTCAGGTGCATTGGGCTGTTTTGCCCTCCAAGCAGAAACCCTCGCCCGGCAGGTTTCTGCTTTTTACCGTACCGGCAACTCGTCAGCACCACGTGGCACCGGCGAGTTGCATCAATTCCACAAACAGATCGGTCTGTACACCCGCCACGTTGCTGGGCCCCAGGTCTGTCGCCCAGGATTGGGAAGGGAGACTTTCCTATTTACAACGAATCGATATCTTGTTTGACCCAAAGGTTTGAACCAAGCTCGCCTATTTAAGCACAGACCAATATCGAGCCTGACAGTCACCTGCCACCCTGTGGCTAGGCCCCAGGTCGCTTGCCCGGGTTTTGGAAGGGAGACAATGTGTTACACCATGTACCCTGGTCGATATTGGCTGTCTTGATTTTGCTGTCGCTGCCTTACTCCACTCTCTTGTCATTGATCATGTATTCCAGTCACTCGTACTGAATTGGACGTCTCGCTTTTCAGAGCCTATGAGAGTACAACAGGCATACCTCCCCAAACCTTCCCTGTTTGCAACCACCTTCGCAGAAGAGGGCCCGGTCAAGGATCAAACGGGGGGTTGTTACCCATCCGAATAGGGGGGTGCAACCCATCCAAATAGAGGGGTTGCAACCCATTCAATCAGAGGGTTGCAACCCATCCATAGAAGCGGTTGCAACCCATCCAAATAGGGGGTTGCAACCCAGCCAAGCAGGGGGTTGTAACCCATCCTAATAGGGGGTCGCAACCCATCCAAATAGCGAGTTGCTACCCATCCAAATAGGGGATTGCAACCCATCCAAAGAGGGGGTTGCAACCCATCCTAATAGGGGGTTGCAGCCCATCCAAACACAGGGTTGCAACTCATCCAAATAGGGGGTTGCAACCCATCCAAATAGGGGGTTGGAAGCCATGTAATCTGGGGGTTGCAACCCATCCTAATAGGGGGTTGCAACCCATCCAAATAGGGGGCTGCTACCCATCCAAATAGGGGATTGCAACCCATCAGAAGAGGGGGTTGCAGCCCATCTAAATAGGGGGTTGCAACCCATCCAAATAGCGGGTTGCAACCCATCCAAAGAGGGGGTTGCAACCCATACAAAGAGGGGATTGCAACCCAGCCAAATAGGGAATTGCAACCCATCCAATTAGGGGTTTGCAACTCATCCAAATAGGGGGTTGCAACCCATCCAAGCAGAGGGTTTCAAGCCATCCAAATAGGGGGTTGCAACCCATCCAATTAGGGGTTGCAACCGATCAAAATAGGGGGTTGCAACCCATCCAAATAGGAGATTGCAACCCATCCTAATAGGGGGTCCCAACCCATTCAATTAGGGGGTTGCAATCAATCCAAATAGGGGGTTGCAACCCATCCAACGTGGGGTTGAAACCCATTCCAATTGTGGGTTGCAACCCACCCAAAAAAGGGAATTGCAACCCATCCAAATAGGGGTTTGCAACCCATTCAAATAGGGGGTTGCAACCCATCAAAATTGAAGGGTGCAACCCATTCAATTAGAGGGTTTCAAGCCATCCAAAATAGGAGGTTGCAACCCATCCAAATAGGGGGTTGCAACCCATCCAAGTAGGGGTTTGCAACCCATCCAAATAGGGGGTTACAACCCATCCAAATAGAAGGTTGAAACCCATCCAAGTAGGGGGTTGCAACACGTCCTAATAGGGGGTTGCAACCCATCCAAATAGGGGGTTGCAACGCATCCAAATAGCGGGTTGCAACTCATCAGTTTATTGGTTGCAACCCATCGAAATAGAAGGTTGCAACCCATTCAGTTTCGGGATTGCTACCCATCCAAATAGGGGGTTGCAACCCATCCAAAATGAAGGTTGAAACCCATCCAAACGGCGGGTAGCAACCCCTCCAAATAGGGGGTTGCAACCCATCCAACTAGGGGATTGCAACCCATCCAAATAGGGGGTTGCTACCCGCCCAGATAGGGGGGTGCAACCCATCCAAATAGGGGGTTGCAACCCATCCAAATAGGGGGTTGCCACCCATTCAATGAGGACGTTGCAACCCATTCAATGGGGGGGTTGCAACCCATCGAAACAGGCGTTTGCCACCCAAATTGGGGGTTGCAACCCCTCCAAATAGGCGGTTGCAACCCATCCAAACAGGGGATTGCAACCCATCAAAATAGGGGGTTGCTACCCATCCAATTAGGGAAGTGCAACCCATCCAAAGAGGGGGTTGCAACCCATCCAAACAGGTGGTTGCAACCCATCCAAACAGGGGGTTGGTACCCATCCAAATAGGGGGTTGCAACCCATTCAATTGGGGGGTTGCCACACATCGTAATAGGGAGTTGCAACCACTCCAAATAGGGGATTGTAACCCATTGAAATTAGGGGTTGCTACCGATTCAAATAGGGTGTTGCAACCCATCCATATAGGGGGTTGCAATCCATCGAAATAGGGGGCTGCACCCCATCCAAATAGGGGGTTGCAACAAATCCTGATAGAGGGTTGCAACCCATCCAAATAGGGGGTTGCAACACATCCAAACAGGGGGTTGCAACCCCTCCAAATAGGAGGTTGCAACTCATCAGTTTAGTGCGCTCCAACCAATCCAAATACAAGGTTGCAACCCATTCAACTAGGTGATTGCTACCCATCCAAATAGGGGGTTGCAACCCATCCAAATAGGGGGTTGCAACCCATCTAGATAGGGGGTTGCAACACATTCAAAAAGCTGGTTGCAAGCCATCCAAATAGGGGGTTGCAACTCATCCAAATAGGGGGTTGCAACCCATGCAAGTAGGGGGTTGCAACCCATCGAAATAGGGGATTGCTACGCATCCAAATAGTTGGTTGCAACCCATCCAAATAGGGGATTGCAACCCATCCAAATAGGGGGTTGCAACCCATTCAATGAGAGGGCTGCAACCCATCCAAACAAGCGGTTGCAACCCATTCAAAGAGGAGGTAGCAAACCATCCCAACAGGCGGTTGTAGCCCGTGCAAATAGGGGGTTATTACCCATCCAAATAGGGAATTGCAACCGATCGAATGAGAGGGTTGCAACCCATCCAAACAGGCGGTTGCAACCCATCCTACTAGGGGGTTGCAACCCATCCAAATAGGGGGCTCTTACCCATCCAAATAGGGGGTTGCAGCCCATCCGAATAGGGGGCTGCTACCCATCCGAATAGGGGATTGCAACCCATCCAAATAGGGCGTTGGTACCCATCCAAATAGGGGATTGCAACCCGTCCAAAGAGAGGGTTGCAACCCATCCGAATAGGGGGTTGCAACCCATCCAAAAAGGGGATGGCAACCCATCCAAACAGGCGGTTGCAACCCATCCAATTAGGGGGTTGCAACCCGTCCAAATAGGGGGTTGCAACCCATCCAAATACGGGGTTGCAACCGATCCAATTAGGGGGTTGCAACCCCTCCGAATAGGGGATTGCACCCCCCCATTAGGATGTGTTACACTACAAATAGTGGGTTGCAACTCATCCAAGTAGGGGGTGGCAACCCATCTAAATAGGGGGCTGCAACAAATCCCAATAGGGTGTTGCAACACATCATCATAGGGGGTTGCAACCCCTCCAGATAGGGGGTTGCAATACATTCAAATAAGAGATTGCTACCCATCCAAATAGGGGGTTGCAAGCCATCCAAATAGGGGGTTGCAACACATTCAAATAGGAGGTTGCAACCCATCCAAATGGGGGGTTGCAACTCATCCAAATAGGGGGTTGCACCCCCTCCAATTAGGGGGTTGCCACCCATCGAAATGGGGGGTTGCAACCCATCCACATAGGCGGTTGCAACCCATCCAAATAGGGGGTTGCAACCCATCCAAATAGGGGGTTGCAACCCAGCCAAACGGGGGGTTGCAACCCAGCCCAATGGGGGGTTGCAACCCATCCAATTAGGGGTTGCAACAGATCCAAATAGGGGGTTGCAACCCATCCAAATAGGGGATTGCAACCCATCCAAATGGGGGGTTGCTACCCATCCAAATAGGGGGTTGTTACCCAGCCAAATAGGGGGTTGCAACCCATCCAAAAAGGGGGTTGCAACCCATCCAAATAGGGGATTGCAACCCATTCAAACAAGGAATTGCAACCCATCCAAATAGGGGATTGCAACGCATCCAAATGATCGGTTGCAACCCATCCAAACAAGCAGTTGCAACCCATCCAAATAGGGGTTTGTTACCCATCCAAATAGGGTGTTGCAACCCATCCAAATGGCGGGCAGCAACCCCTCTGAATGAGGGGTTGCAACCTAGCCAAACGGGGGGTTGCAATGCAAGCCAAATAGGGGGTTACAACCCATCCAATTAGGGGGTTGTAACCCATCTAATTAGGGGGTTGCAACCCCTCCAAATAGGCGGTTGCAACCCGTCCAAATAGGGGATTGCAACCCATCCAAATAGGGGGTTGCAACCCATCCAAATAGGGGGTTGCAACCCATCTAAATAGGGGATTGCAACCCATCCCAAAAGGGGGTTGCAACCCATCTAAATAGGGGATTGCAACCCATCCCAATAGGGGATTGCAACCCATCCAAATAGTGGGTTGCAACCCAGCGAAACAAGCGGTTGCAACCCATCTAAATGGGGGGTTGTTACCCATCCCAATAGGGGGTTGCAACCCATCCAAATGGCGGGCAGCAACCCCTGCAAACAAGGGGCGGCAACGAAGCCAAACGGGGGGTTGCAACGAAGCCAAATAGGGGGTTGCAACCCATCCAATTAGGAGGTTGCAACCCATCGAAATAGGGGATTGCAACCCCTCCAAAAAAGGGGGTTGCAACCTATCCAGATAGGGGATTGCAACCCATCCAAATAAGGGATTGCAACCCATCCAAGTAGGGGGTTGCAACGCATCCAAATAGTGGGTTGCAACCCATCCAAACAGGCGTTTGCCACCGAGGCAAATAGAGGGTTGCAACCCATTCAATGAGAGGGTTGCAACCCATCCAAACAGGCGGTTGCTACCCATCCAAATAGGGGTTTGCAACCCATCCAAATAGGGGGTTGTAGCCCGTCCAAATATGGGATTGCAACCCATCGAAATAGGAAGTTGCAAACCATCCAAATAGGGGGTTTGCAACCCCTCCAAATAGGGGGTTGCTACCCATCCAAATAGAGGGTTGCAACGCATACAACGAGATGGTTGCAACCCATCCAAACAGGCGGTTGCAACCCATTCAATTAGGCGGTTGCAACCCATCCAAATACAGGATAGCAACCCATCCAAATAGGGGGTTGCAACCAATCGATATAGGGGGGTGCAAACCATTTCACGAGAGGGTTGCAACCCATCCAAACAGGCGGATGCAACCCATCCCAACAGGCGGTTGCAACCCATCCAAATAGGAGGTTGCAACCCATCCAAATAGGAGCTTGCAACCCATCAAAATAGGGGGTTGCAACCCATCCAAATAGTCCAAATAGGGGGTTGCAACCCCTCCAAATAGGGGGTTGCAACCCATCCAAATAGGGGGTTGCAACCCATCCTAATAGGGGGTTGCAACCCATTCAATGAGGGGGTTGCAACCCATCCAAACAAGCGGTTCCAACCCATCCAAATAGTAGTCCCTCATTCCAAGTATTCCTGTGTTCCAAGAATTCCCGT
The DNA here is from genome assembly GCA_964036045.1 of Eutreptiella sp. 'Long Island Sound 2002'. Lineage (NCBI taxonomy): Eukaryota > Euglenozoa > Euglenophyceae > Eutreptiales > Eutreptiaceae > Eutreptiella > Eutreptiella sp. 'Long Island Sound 2002'. The sequence continues at coordinate 110,674,202 of OZ038383.1, forward strand.
GTCCGGGTATCGCCTTGTTCCAAGTTTTCTGTGTTCCAATCATTTTTGTGTACCGACTATTACTGCATTCCAATTATTCCCGCGTTGCAAGTATTCCTGTGTTCCAAGTATTCTTGTGTTACAAGTATTCCCTTGTCCCAAGTATAGTACCCCGCTGGGATTGTACCTTTCATGGTGGATCGTACCCCTCATGGATTGTACGCCTCATGGATTGTACCCCTCATGGATCGTACCCCTCTTGGATCGTACCCCGCACGCATGGTACCATTCATGGATTGTACCCCTCATGGATTGGACCCCTCATTCCAAATATTCCCTTGTTCAAAGTATTTCCTTGTTCCAAGTATTCCCTTGTTCCGAGTATCGCCGTGTTTCAAGTATTCTTGTGTTCCAAGTATTCTTGTGTTCCAAGTAGCACCGCGCTCCAAGTGATCTCGTGTTCCAAGTATTCGCATGTTCCAAGTATTCCCGTGTTCCAAGTATTACTTTGTTCCACGTATTCATGTGTTCCAAGCATTGCCATGTTCCATGTATTGATGTGTTCCCAGTATTCCCTTGTTCCAGTACTCCCGTGTTCGGAGTATTGCCGTGTTCCAAGTTTTCCCTTGTTCCAAGTATTCCCGTGTTCCAAGTATTCCCTTGTTCCAAGTATACGCTTGTTCAAAGTATTTGCGTGTTCCAAGCATTCTCGTGTTCCAAGTATTCCCTTGTTCCCAGTATTCCCTCGTTCCAAGTATTCCCGTGTTCCACCGGTCCCCGTGTTCTAAGTATTCGTGTGCTCCAAGCCTTGCGCTTTTCCGAGTATTGGGGTGGGAATTTAGCCCCTTAGGGGTGGGAATGTAGCCCCTTGGGGGTGGGAATGTAGCCCCTTAGGGGTGGGAATTTTGCGCCTTGAGGGTCAGATGGGGGTGGGAATTTAGCCCCTTGGGGCTGGGAATTTAGCCCCTTGGGGCTGGGAACGTAGTCCCTTGGTGGTGGGAATGTAGCCCCTTGGGGGTGGGAACTTAGCCCCTTGGGGGTGGGAATTTAGCCCCTTGAGGGTGGGAATTTAGCCCCTTGGGGGTGGGAATTTAGCCCCTTGGGGGTGGGAATGCAGCCCCGGGGGTGGGAATTTAGCCCCTTGGGGGTGGGAATGTAGCCCCTTGAGGGTGGGAATTTAGCCCCTTGGGGGTGGGAAATTAATCCCTTGAGGGTAGGAATTTAGCCCCTTGGGGGTGGGAATTTAGGCCCTTGGGGGTCGGAATTTAGCCCCTTTGGGGGGGGGGGGATTTAGCCCCTTGGGGGTGGGAATTTAGCCCCTTGTGGGTGGGAGTTTAGCCCCTTGGAGGTGGTAATATAGCCCCTTGAGGGTGGGAATTTAGCCCCTTGGGGGTGGGAATTTAGCCCCTTGGTGGCGGGAATTTAGCCCCTTTGGGGGGGGGGATTTAGCCCCTTGGGGGTGGGAATTTAGCCCCTTGGGGGTGGGAATTTAGCCCCTTGAGGGTGGGAATGTAGCCCCTTGGGGGTGGGAACTGAGCCCCTTGGTGCCGGGAATTTAGCCCCTTGAGGGTGGGAATGTAGCCCCTTGGGGGTGGGAATTTAGCCCCTTGGGGGTGGGAATATAGCCCCTTCGGGGTAGGAATTAAGCCCCTTGAGGGTGGGAATTTAGCCCCTTGGGGGTGGAAATTTAGCCCATTGGGGGTGCGAATATAGCCCCTGGAGGGTGGGAATTTAGCCCCTTGGGGGTGGGAAATTAGCCCCTTGAGGGTGAGAATTTAGCCCCGTGAGGGTGGGAATTTAGCCCCTGGGGGTGGGAAGTTAGCCCTATGGGGGTGGGAATTTAGCCCCTTGGGGGTGGGAAATTAGCCCCTTGAGGGTGGGAATTTAGCCCCGTGGGGGTGGGAATTTAGCCCCTTGGGGGTGGGAATTTAGCCCGTTGAGGGTGGAAATTGGGCCCCTTGGGGGTGGGAATGTAGCCCCTTGGGGGTGGGAATTTAGCCCCTTGGGGATGGAAATGTAGCCCCTTGGGGGTGGGAATTTAGCCCCTTGAGGGTGGGTATTTAGCCCCTTCGGGGTGGGAATTTAGCCCCTTGGGCGTGGGAAATTAGTCCCTTGAGGGTAGGACTTTAGCCCCTTGAGGGTGGGAATGTAGCCCCTTTGGGGTGGGAACTTAGCCCCTTGAGGGTGGGAATTGAGCCCCTTGGGGGTGGAAATTTAGCCCCTTGAGGGTGGGAATGTAGCCCCTTGGGGGTGCGAATTTAGCCCCTTCAGGGTGAGACTTTAGCCCCTTGGGGGTGGGACTTTAGCCCCTTGGGGGTGGGAATTTATCCCCTTGGGGGTGGGAATTTAGCCCCTTGGGGGTGGGAAATTTAGCCCCTTGGGGGTGGGAATTTAGCCGCTTGACGGTGGGAATCTAGCCCCTTGGGGCTGGGAACTTAGCCCCTTGGGGGTGCGAATTTAGCCCTTTGGGGGTGGGAATGTAGCCCCTTGAGGGTGGGAATTTAGCCCCTTGGGGGTGGGAATTTAGCCCCTTGAGGGTGGCAATGTAGCCCCTTGGGGGTGGGAATTTAGCCCCTTGGGGGTGGCAATGCACCCCCTATGGGGATGGGAAGTTGGCCCCTTGGGGGTGGGAATATAGCCCTTTGGGGGTGAGAATGTAGCCCTTTGGGGGTGAGACATTAGGCGCTTGGGGGTGGGAATTTAGCCCCTTGGGGGTGGGAATTTAGCCCCTTGGGGGTGGAAATTTAGCCCCTTGAGGGTGGGAAGTTAGCCCTATGGGGTTGGCAATTTAGCCCCTTGGGGGTGGGAATGTGGCCCCTTGGGGGGGGGATGTAGCCCTTTGAGGGTGGGAATTTGGCCCCTTGGGGGTCGGAATTTAGCCCCTTGGGGGTGGGAAGTTAGCCACTTGGGGGTGGGAATTTAGCCCCTTGGGGGTGGGAACTTAGCCCGTTGGGGGTGGGAATTCAGCCCCTTGGGGGTGGGAATTTAGCCCCTTGGGGGGGGGGGTTTAGCCCCTTGGGGCTGGGAATTTAGCCCCTTGTGGGTGGGAGTTTAGCCCCTTGGAGGTGGTAATATAGCCCCTTGAGGGTGGGAATTTAGCCCCTTGGGGGTGGGAATTTAGCCCCTTGAGGGTGGGAATGTAGCCCCTTGGGGGTGGGAATTTAGCCCCTTGGTGGCGGGAATTTAGCCCCTTGGGGGGGGGGGGGGATTTAGCCCCTTGGGGGTGGGAATTTAGCCCCTTGGGAGTGGGAATTTAGCCCCTTGAGGGTGGGAATGTAGCCCCTTGGGGGTGGGAATTTAGCCCCTTGGTGCCGGGAATTTAGCCCCTTGAGTGTGGGAATGTAGCCCCTTGGGGGTGGGAATTTAGCCCCTTGGGGGTGGGAATATAGCCCCTTGGGGGTAGGAATTAAGCCCCTTGAGGGTGGGAATTTAGCCCCTTGGGGGTGGGAATTTAGCCCATTGGGGGTGGGAATATAGCCCCTGGAGGGTGGGAATTTAGCCCCTTGGGGGTGGGAAATTAGCCCCTTGAGGGTGAGAATCTAGCCCCGTGAGGGTGGGAATTTAGCCCCTTGGGGGTGGGAAGGTAGCCTTATGGGGGTGGGAATTTAGCCCCTTGGGGGTGGGAAATTAGCCCCTTGAGGGTGGGAATTTAGCCCCGTGAGGGTGGGAATTTAGCCCCTTGGGGGTGGGAATTTAGCCCGTTGAGGGTGGAAATTTAGCCCCTTGGGGGTGGGAATGTAGCCCCTTGGGGGTGGGAATTTAGCCCCTTGGGGATGGAAATGTAGCCCCTTGGGGGTGGGAATTTAGCCCCTTGAGGGTGGGTATTTAGCCCCTTCGGGGTGGGAATTTAGCCCCTTGGGCGTGGGAAATTAGTCCCTTGAGGGTAGGAATTTAGCCCCTTGAGGCGGGGAATGTAGCCCCTTGGGGGTGGGAACTTAGCCCCTTGAGGGTGGGAATTGAGCCCCTTTGGGGGTGGAAATTTAGCCCCTTGAGGGTGGGAATGTAGCCTCTTGGGGGTGGGAATTTAGCCCCTTCACGGTGAGACTTTAGCCCCTTGGGGGTGGGACTTTAGCCCCTTGGGGGTGGGAATTTATCCCCTTGGGGGTGGGAATTTAGCCCCTTGGGGGTGGGAATTTAGCCCCTTGGGGGTGGGAATTTAGCCGCTTGACGGTGGGAATCTAGCCCCTTCGGGCTGGGAACTTAGCCCCTTGGGGGTGCGAATTTAGCCCTTTGGGGGTGGGAATGTAGCCCCTTGAGGGTGGGAATTTAGCCCCTTGGTGGTGGGAATTTAGCCCCTTGAGGGTGGCAATGTAGCCCCTTGGGGGTGGGAATTTAGCCCCTTGGGGGTGGCAATGTACCCCCTATGGGGATGGGAAGTTGGCCCCTTGGGGGTGGGAATATAGCCCTTTGGGGGTGAGAATGTAGCCCTTTGGGGGTGAGACATTAGGCGCTTGGTTTCGGGAATTTAGCCCCTTGGGGGTGGGAATTTAGCCCCTTGGGGCTGGAAATTTAGCCCCTTGAGGGTGGGAAGTTAGCCCTATGGGGGTGGGAATTAACGCCCTTTGAGGTCGGGAATTTGGCCCCTTGGGGTTGGGAATTTAGCCCGTTGGGGTTGGGAATGTAGCCCCTTGGGGGTGGGAATGTAGCCCCTTGGGGGTTCGAATTTAGCCCCTTGGGGGTGGGAATTTAGCCCCTTGGGGGTGGGAATTTAGCCCCTTGGGGCTGGGAATATAGCCCCTTGAGGGTGGGAATTTGGCCCCTTGGGGGTGGGAATGTGGCCCCTTGGGGGGGGGATGTAGCCCTTTGAGGGTGGGAATTTAGCCCCTTGGGGGTCGCAATTTAGCCCCTTGGGGGTGGGAAGTTAGCCACTTGGGGGTGGGAATTTAGCCCCTTGAAGGTGGGAATTCAGCCCCTTGAGGTTGGGAATTTGGCCCCTTGGGGGTGGGAATTTAGCCCCTTGGGGATGGGAATGTAGCCACTTGGGGGTGGAAATGTGACCCCTTGGGGGTGGGAATTTAGCCCCTTGAGGGTGGGAATTTAGCCCCTTGAGTGTGGGAATTTAGCCCCTCCGGGGTGGGAATGTAGCCCCTTGGGGGTGGGAATATAGCCCCTTGAGGGTGGGAATGTAGCCCCTTGGGGATGGGGCTTTAGCCCCTTCAGGGTGGGGCTTTAGCCCCTTGGGGGTCGCAATTTAGCCCCTTGGGGGTGGGAAGTTAGCCACTTGGGGGTGGGAATGTAGTCCCTTGGGGTCGGTAATTTGGCCCCTTGGGGGTGGGAACTTAGCCCCTTGGGGGTGGGAATTTAGCCCCTTGAGGGTGAGACTTTAGCCCCTTGGGGGTGGGAATGTAGCCCCTTGGGGGTGGGAATGTAGCCCCTTGGGGGTGAGACTTTAGCCCCTTGGGGGTGGGAATTTAGCCCCTTGGGGGTGGGAATTTAGCCCCTTGGGGGTGGGGATTTAGCCCCTTGGGGGTGGGAACTTAGCCCGTTGGGGGTGGGAATTTAGCCCCTTGGGGGTGGGAATTTAGCCCCTTGGGGCTGGGAATTTAGCCCTTTGGGGGTGGGAATGTAGCCCCTTGGGGGTGGGAATGTAGCCCCTTGGGGATGGGAATGTAGCCCGTTGGGGGTGGGAATTTAGCCCCTTGAGGGTGGGAATTTAGCCCCTTGGGGGGTGGGAATTCAGCCCCTTGGGGTGGGAATTTAGCCCCTTAGGGTGGGAACTTAGCCCGTTGGGGGTGGGAATTTAGCCCCTTGGGGGTGGGAATTTAGCCCCTTGGGGTCGAGAATTTAGCCCCTTGGGGGTGGGAATTGAGCCCCTTGGGGCCGGGAATTCAGCCCCTTGGGGGTGGGAATTTAGCCCCTTGGGGGTGGGAATGTAGCCCCTTGGGGGTCGCAGTTTAGCCCCTTGAAGGTGGGACTTTAGCCCCTTGGGGGTGGGAATTTAGCCCCTTGATAGTGAGAATGTAGCCCGTCGGGGCTGGGAATGTAGCCCCTTGGGGGTGGAAATTCAGCCCCTTGGGGGTGGGAATGTAGCCCCTTGGGGGTGGGAATTTAGCCCCTTTGGAAGTCGCAATTTAGCCCCTTGGGGGTGGGAATTTAGCCCCTTGGGGGTCGGAATTTAGCCCCTTGGGGTTGGGAATTTAGCCCCTTGAAGGTGGGAATTTACCCCCTTGGGGGTGGAAATGTAGCCCCTTGAGGGTGGGACTGTAGCCCCTTGGGGATGGGAATGTAGCCCCTTCGGGGTGAGACTTTAGCCCCTTGGGGGTGGGACTTTAGCCCGTTGGGTGTGGGAATTTGGCCCCTTGGGGGTGGGAATTTAGCCCCTTGGGGGTGCGAATTTAGCCCCTTGGGGGTGGGAGTTTAGCCCCTTGAAGTTGGGAATTTGGTCTCTTGGGGCTGGACATTTGGCCCCTTGGGGGTGGGAATGTAGCCCCTTGGGGGTGAGAATGTAGCCACTCGGGGTCGGGATTTTAGCCCCTTGGGGGTGGGAATTTAGCCCTTTGGGGGTGGGACTATAGCCCCTTGGGGGTGGGAATTTAGCCCCTTGGGGGTGGGAATTTGGCCCCTTGGGGGTGGAAATTTAGCCCCTAGGGGGTGGGAACTTAGCCCCTTGGGGATAGGAACGCAGCCCCTTGGTTGTTTCGCTAATAGGTTCCGTAATAGGTTCCCTAATGGGTTCCCCAATAGGCTCCCAAATAGGCTCCCCAATAGGTTCCCCAATGGGTTCCCCAATACGTTCCCAAATAGGTTCCCTAATAGGTTCCCTAACAGGTTCCCTAATAGGTTTCCCAATAGGTTCCCTAATAGGTTGCCCAATAGGTTCCCCAATAGGTTCCCTAATAGATTCCCTAATAGGTTCCCTAATAGGTTGCCTAATGGGTTCCGAAAAAGATTTCCCTAATAGGTTCCCTAATAGGTTGCCTGATAGGTTCCCAAATAGGTTCGCTAATAGGTTCCCTAACAGGTACCCTAATAGGTTCCCCAATAGGTTCCCTAATAGGTTCCCCAATAGGTTCCCCAATAGGTTACCTAATAGGTTCCCTAATAGGTTCCCTAATAGGTTGCCTAATACGTTCCCTAATTGGTTCCCCAATAGAATCCCCAATAACTTCCCTAATGGGTTGCCTAATTGGTTCCCCAATAGGTTCCGTAATAGGTACCCTAGTATTCCCTAATAGGTTCCCTAATTAGTTCCCTAATAGGTTCCCTAACTGGTTCCCTAATTGGTTCCCCAATAGGTTCCCCAATAGGATCCCTAATAGGTTCCCTAATAGGTTCCCTAATAGGTTCCCCACTAGGTTCCCTAATAGGTTCCCCAATAGGTTCCCTAATTGGTTCCCTAATAGGTTCCCTAATAGGTTCCCTAATGGGTTGCCTAATTGGTTCCCCAATAGGTTCCCTGATAGGTACTCTAATAGGTTCCCTAATAGGTTCCCTATTACGTTGCCCAATAGGTTCCCAAATAGGTTCCCTAATAGGTTCCCTATTAGGTTCCCTAATTGGTTCCCCAATAGGTTCCCCAATAGGTTCCCTAATAGGTTCCCTAATTGGTTCCCTAATAGGTTCCCTAATAGGTTCCCTAATGGGTTGCCTAATTGGTTCCCCAATAGGTTCCCCAATAGGTACCCTAATAGGTTTCCTAATAGGTTCCCTAATTAGTTCCCTAATAGGTTCCCTAATTGGTTCCCTAATAGGTTCCCCAATAGGTTCCCCAATAGGATCCCTAATAGGTTCCCTATCAAGAGTGAATATTGGGACCGAGCTGGTGGGGGAGGGAACATTAGATATGACTGGTGAGGGACATCAAGAATGATTCACACATTGATGGCTCTTGACGAAGTGAAATCAGGTTGCAAGTGAACCCCATCACCACGAGGCCCACTTTCAAGGCTTTTTGGATTTGTGAGGGGCCAAAATGCCCCAAAATGGGCTCAAAATGGACTCATTTGACCCGTTTGTGCACCCCAAATGGTCTAGGATGAGGTTTGGAAAAATGTGTTTTTGACACATTTTTGACCCATTTTGGGTCCCAAAACAGCCCATTTTCAAGGCATTCTGGGATTTTCGGAGGACCAAAAAGGGCCACCACCAGCTCAAAACAGTCCAAAAATACTTGTTTTAGCATCACACATGGTGTAGGATCATTTTTGAAAAAAGTCATTTTTTGCCCCTACTGGACCCTGTTGACCCATTTGGGCACCCACCTGTTTGGGCTTGAGCTTACACCAATGAGTCACACATTGAAGGCCGTTGATAGAGTGGAATCAGCTTGCAAGTGATCCCCATCACCACGGGGCCCACTTTCAAGGCTTTTTTGAACTTCTGAGGGGCCAAATTCCCCCGAAATGGGCTCAAAGTGGGTCATTTCACCCGTTTGTGCACCCCAAATGGTCAAGGATGAGGTTTGGAAAAATGTTTTTTTGACCCATTTTTCACCCATTTTTGGTCCCAAAACAGCCCATTTTCAAGGCATTTTGGGATTTTCGGAGGACCAAAATGGGCCACCACAAGCTCAAAACAGTCCAAAAACACTTGTTTTAGCATCACACATGGTGTAGGATCATTTTTGAAAAAAGTCATTTCTGCCCCTACTGGACCCTGTTGACCCATTTGGGCACCCACCTATTTGGGCTTGCGCTTGCAGCTTGCCGCAGCCTGCCGTGGCTATGTATGGGGGTCCAGGCGTTCGTTTGGGCAATTCTGAGGGGTGGAAACCACAAAAAGTGGGGGGTTGCGGGTGGACTAGGTGCCCTCGGAATCGCGTTTTGGACCATGTAGCCAAAGATATGGCTTGTTCTTGGTTTGTGGCTGTTGCCAGCCAATCTGCACAAAATTTGGGGCTTCTGGGGGCTTTTTGGGCCGTTACAAGGACATATGGTGGAGTTAGAGGGCCGCAAAGAGCTCGTTGACACAGGAAAGTCAAGCCGCACGTGAAGTGTACCCACCGTTTCCCTTTTTTTGGCCGTTTTGAATGGGTTCTAGGGCTGTTTTGGCCCAAAAATGGCTGTTTTGGCCCTAAGCTGTAGTTTTTGAAACTGAGGTCCGCCACTTGCGACACCCGTTTCCGGCCGCCACGGTTGAGTCCCTGGCTCATACTTTGTAGGGTTGTTCCTCACACCGATAGGTATTATCCACTGAAATTTCACTCGAATCCGAAGCACCACGACGGAATTCTGATTTTTCCCCATTTCGCGCGTGCTGCTGCTTGCTTGCTGCTTGCTGCTGCTTGCTGCTGCTTGCTGCTGCTGCGGCTGCTGCTAAACCTGGTAGGTCCACCCTAGACACTAAAAAGGGTTATAAAACCAAGACTGGTTCCACCAGCTCGGTGAATAGGTTCCCTAATAGGTTCCCCAATAGGTTCCCTAATAGGTTCCCTAATTGGTTCCCTAATAGGTTCCCTAATAGGTTCCCTAATAGGTTCCCTAATAGGTTCCCTGATAGGTTCCCTAACAGGTTCACTAATAGGTTGTCGAATTGGTTCCCTAGTGGGTTCCCTAATAGGTTCCCCAATAGGTTCCCCAATAGGTTCCCTAATGGGTTGCCTAATTGGTTCCCCAATAGGTTCCCTAATAGGTTCCCTGATAGGCTCCTCAATAGGTTACCTAATAGGTTCCCTAATAGGTTCCCTAATAGGTTCCCTAATAGGTTCCCTAACACGTTCCCTAATAGGTTGTCGAATTGGTTCCCCAGTATGTTCCCTAATAGGTTCCCCAATAGGTTCGCTACTAGGTTGCCTAATAGGTTTGCCAATAAGTTCCCTAACGGGTTTTCAAATAGGTTCCCTCATAGTTTACCAAATAGGTTCGCTAATAGGTTCCCTAATAGGTTGCCTAATATGTTTCCTAATTGGTTTCCCAATAGGTTGCCTAATTGGTTCCGTAATTGGTTCCCTAATAGGTTCCCTAATGGGTTGCCTAATAGGTTCCCCAGTGGGTTCCCTAATAGGTTCCCCAATAGGTTCCCTCATAGGTTCCCTAATAGGTTTGCTAACAAGTTCCCTAACGGGTTTCCAAATAGGTTCCCTCATAGTTTACCAAATAGGTTCGCTAATAGGTTCCCCAATAGGTTGCCTATCAAGGCTGAATATTGGGACCGAGCTGGTGGGGGAGGGAACATTAGATATGAATGGTGAGGGACACCAATGAGTTACACATTGAAGGCCGTTGACAGGGTGGAATCGGCTTGCAAGTGATCCCCTTCACCACAAGGCCCGCTTTCAAGGCTTCTGTGGACTTGTGAGGGGCCAAAATGCCCCAAAATGGGCTCAAAATGGGTCATTTCACCCGTTTGTGCACCCCAAATGGTCTAGGATGAGTTTTGGAAAAATGCGTTTTTGACCCATTTTTGACCCATTTTTGGTCCCAAAACAGCGCATCTTCAAGGCATTTTGGAATTTTTGGAGGACCAAAATGGGCCACCCCAAGCTAAAAAAGTCCAAAAACACCTGTTTTAGCATCACACATGGTCTAGGATCATTTTTGGGAAAAGTCATTTTTCTGCCCCTATTGGACCCTATTGACCCATTTGGGCACCCACCTGTTTGGGCTTGCGCTTGCAGCTTGCCGCAGCCTACTGGGCTTGGGTACGGGGGTCTAGGCGTCCATTTGGGCAATTTTGAGGGGTGGAAACCACAAAACGAGGGGGGTTGCGGGCTGATTAGGTGCCCTCGGAATCGCGATTTGAGCCATGTAGCCAAAGATATGGCCTATTCTTGGTTTGTGGCTGTCGCCAGCCAATCTGCACAAAATTTGGGGCTTGCCGGGGCCTTTTTGGGCCGTTTCCGGGACATATGGTGGAGTCAGAGGGCCGCAAATGGCTCGTTGACACAAAAAAGTCAAGCCGCACATGGAGTGCACCCACCCTTTCCCTTTCCTTGGCCGTTTTGAATGGGTTCTAGGGCTCTTTTGGCCCAAAAATGGCTGTTTTTGGCCCTAAATAGCAGTTTTTGAAACTGAGGTCCGCCACTTGCAACACCCATTCCCGGCCGCCACTGTTGAGTTTCTGGCTCAAACTTTGTGTGGTTGTCCCTCACACCCGAAGGTATCATCCACCAAAATTCTAGCCGAATCCGAAGCACCACGACGCATGTCTGATTTTTCCCCATTTCGCGCGTGCTGCTTGCTGCTTGTTGCTGCTTGCTGCTTGTTGCTTGTTGCTGCTGCTGCTAAACCTCGTAGGTCCACCCTAGACCCTAAAAAGGGTTATAAAACCAAGACTGGTTCCACCTGCTCGGTGAATATGTTCCCTAAATGGTTTCCCAATAGGTTCCCCAATAGGTTCCCTAATACGTTCCCTAATTGGTTCCCTAATAGGTTCCCTAATAGGTTCCCTAATGGGTTCCCTAATTGGTTCCCTAATCGGTTCCCTAATAGGTTCCCTAATAGGTTTCCTAATAGGTTCCCTAATTGGTTCCCTAATAGGTTCCCTAATAGGTTCCCTGATGGGTTGCCTAATGGGTTCCCTAATAGGTTCCCTAATAGGTTCCCTAATAGGTTCCCTAATAGGTTCCCTAATAGGTTCCCTAATTGGTTCCCTAATCGGTTCCCTAATAGGTTCCCTGATGGGTTGCCTAATGGGTTCCCTAATTGGTTTCCCAATAGGTTCCCCAATAGGTTCCATAATAGGTTCCCTAATACGTTCCTTAATTGGTTCCCTAATCGGTTCCCTAATAGGTTCCCTAACAGGTTCCCTAATTGGTTCCCTAATTGGTTCCCTAATAGGTTCCCTGATGGGTTGCCTAATGGGTTCCCTAATAGGTTCCCTAATAGGTTTCCTAATTGGTTCCCTAATCCGTTCCCTAATAGGTTCCCTGATGGGTTGCCTAATGGGTTCCCTAATTGGTTTCCCAATAGGTTCCCCAATAGGTTCCCCAATAGGTTCCCTAATGGGTTCCCTAATGGGTTCCCTAATAGGTTCCCTAATGGGTTCCCTAATAGGTTCCCTAATAGGTTCCCCAATAGGTTCCCTTATAGGTTCCCTAATAGGTTCCCAAATAGGTTTCCTAATAGGTTGCCCAATAGGTTGTCGAATTGGTTCCCCAATAGGTTCCCTCATGGATCGTACCCCTCATGGATCGTACCCCTCATGGATCGTACCCCTCATGGATCATACCCCTCAGGGATCGTACCCCTGATGGTTCGTACCCCTCATGGATTGTACTCCTCAGGGAGCATACCCCTCATGGATCGTACCCCTCATGGATCATACCCCTCAGGGATCGTACCCCTCAAGGGTCGTACCACTCATGGATCGTACCCCTCACGGATCGTACCCCTCATGGATCGTACCCCTCATGGATCGTACCCCTCATGGATCGTACCCCTCATGGATCGTACCCCTCATGGATCGCACCCCTCGTGGATCGTACCCCTCATGGATCGTGGCCCTCAGGGATCGTGGCCCTCATGGATCGTACCCCTCATGGATCGTACCCCTCATGGATCGTACCCCTCATGGATTGTCCCCTCATGGATCGTACCCCTCAGGGATTGTACCCTTCATAGATCGTACCCCTCGGCGATCGTACCCCTCAGGGATGGTACCCTTCATGGATCGTACCCCTCAGGGGGCATACCCCTCATGGATCGTACCCCTCATGGATCGTACCCCTTATGGATCGTACCCCTCATGGATCGTACCCCTCAGGGGTCGCTCCCCTCATGGCACGTACCCCTCAGGAATCGTACCCCTCAAGTCGTACCCCTCATGGATCGTACCCCTCAGTATTCGTACCCCTCATGGATTGAACCCCTCATGGATTGTACACCTCAGGGATCGTACCCCTCATGGATAGTACCCCTCAGGGATCGTACCCGTTACCATCGTACCCCTCAAGGATCGTACCCCTCATGGATCGTACCCCTCAGGGATCGTACCCCTCATGGATCGTACCCCTCATGGATCGTACCCCTCATGGATCGTACCCCTCAGGGATCGTACCCCTCATGGATCGTACCCCTCATGGATCGTACCCCTCATGGATTGTACCCCTCATGGATCGCACCCCTCATGGATCGTACCCCTCATGGATCGTACCCCTCATGGATCGTACCCCTCATGGATTGTACCCCTCATGGGTCGTACCCCTCATGGATCGTACCCCTCATGGATCGTACCCCTCACAGATCGTACCCCTCATGGATCGTACTCCTCATGGATCGTACCCCTCATGGATCGTACCCCTCATGGATCGTACCCCTCATGGCACGTACCCCTCAGGAATCGTACCCCTCAAGTCGTACCCCTCATGGATCGTACCCCTCAGTGATCGTACCCCTCATGGATTGAACCCCTCATGGATTGTACACCTCAGGGATCGTACCCCTCATGGATAGTACCCCTCAGGGATCGTACCCGTTATGGATCGTACCCCTCAAGGATCGTACCCCTCATGGATCGTACCCCTCAGGGATCGTACCCCTCATGGATCGTACCCCTCATGGATCGTACCCCTCATGGATCGTACCCCTCAGGGATCGTACCCCTCATGGATCGTACCCCTCATGGATCGTACCCCTCATGGATTGTACCCCTCATGGATCGCACCCCTCATGGATCGTACCCCTCATGGATCGTACCCCTCATGGATCGTACCCCTCATGGATCGTACCCCTCATGGATCGTACCCCTCATGGATTGTACCCCTCATGGGTCGTACCCCTCATGGATCGTACCCCTCATGGATCGTACCCCTCACAGATCGTACCCCTCATGGATCGTACCCCTCGTGGATCGTACCCCTCACGGATCGTACTCCTCATGGATCGTACCCCTCATGGATCGTACCCCTCATGGATCGTACCCCTCATGGCACGTACCCCTCAGGAATCGTACCCCTCAAGTCGTACCCCTCATGGATCGTACCCCTCAGTGATCGTACCCCTCATGGATTGAACCCCTCATGGATTGTACACCTCAGGGATCGTACCCCTCATGGATAGTACCCCTCAGGGATCGTACCCGTTATGGATCGTACCCCTCAAGGATCGTACCCCTCACGGATCGTACCCCTCAAGTCGTACCCCTCATGGATCGTACCCCTCAGTGATCGTACCCCTCATGGATCGTACCCCTCATGGATCGTACCCCTCAGGGATCGTACCCCTCAAGGATCGTACCGCTCATGGATCGTACCCCTCATGGATCGTACCCCTCATGGATCGTATCCCTCATGGATCGTACCCCTCATGGATTGTACCCCTCAGGGATCGTACCCCTCATGGATGGTACCCCTCATGGACCGTACCCCTGATGCATCATACCCCTCAGGGATGGTACTCCTCATGGATCGTACCCCTCATGGATGGTACCCCTCATGGATCGTACCCCTCATGGATCGTACGCCTCATGGATTGTACCCCTCAGGGATCGTACCCCTCATGGATGGTACCCCTCATGGATCCTACCCCTCATGGATCGTACCCCTCATAGATCGTACCCCTGATGGATCGTACCCCTCATGGATTGAACCCCTCATTGATCGTACCCCTTAGGGATCGTACCCCTCAGGGATCGTACCCTTCAGGGATCGTACCCCTCATGGATCGTACCCCTCATGGATCGTACCCCTCATGCATCGTACCCCTCAGGGATCGTACCCCTCAGGGATCGTACCCCTCATGGATCGTACCCCTCATGGATCGTACCCTTCATGGATCGTACACCTTAGAGATCGTACCCCTGATGGATCATACCCCTCATGGATCGTACCCCTCATGGATCGTACCCCTGATGGATCGTACCCCTCATGGATCGTACCCCTCATGGATCGCACCCCTCATGGATCGTACCCCTCAGGGATCGTACCCCTCAGCGATCGTACCCCTCAGGGATCGTACCCCTCATGGATCGTACCCCTCATGGATCGTACCCCTCATGGATCGCACCCCTCATGGATTGTACCCCTCATGGATCCTACCCCTCAGGGATCGTACCCCTCAAGGATATTACCCCTCAGGGATCGTACCCCTCGTGGATCGTAGACCTCATGGATCGTATGCCTCATAGATCGTACCCCTTATGGATCGTACCCCTCATGGATCGTACCCCTCGTGGATCGTACCCCTCATGGATCGTATGCCTCATGGATCGTACCCCTTATGGATCGTACCCCTCATGGATCGTGCCCCTCAGGGATCGTACCCCTCAGGGATCGTACCCCTCATGGATCGTACCCCTCATGAATCGTACCCCTCATGGATCGTAGCCCTCATGGATCGTACCCCTCATGGATCGTACCCCTCATGGATGGTACCCCTCATGGATCGTACCCCTCATGGATTGTACCTCTCAGGGATCGTACCCCTCAAGGATCGTACCCCTCATGGATAGTACCCCTCAGGGATCGTACCCCTCATGGATAGTACCCCTCAGGGATCGTACCCCTCATGGATCGTACCCCTCATGGATCGTACCCCTCATGGATCGTACCCCTCATGGATCGTACCCCTCAGGGATCGTACCCCTCATGGATAGTACCCCTCAGGGATCGTACCCGTCATGGATCGTACCCCTCAAGGATCGTACCCCTCATGGATCGTACCTCTCATGGATCGTACCCCTCATGGATCGTACCCCTGATGGATCGTACCCCTCATCGATCGTACCCCTCAGGGATCGTACCCCTCATGGATCGTACCCCTCATGGATCGTACCCTTCATGGATCGTACCCCTCATGGATCGTACCCCTCATGGATCGTACCCCTCATGGATCGTACCCCTCACAGATCGTACCCCTCATGGATCGTACCCCTCATGGATCGTACCCCTCATGGATCGTACCCCTCATGGATTGTACCCCTCATGGATCGTACCCCTCATGGATCGTACCCCTCATGGATCGTACCCCTCAGGGATCGTACCCCTCATGGATCGTACCCCTCATGGATTGTACCCCTCATGGATCGTACCCCTCAGGGATCGTACCCCTCATGGATCGTACACCTCATGGATCGTACCCCTCATGGATCGTACCCCTCATGGATCGTACCCCTCATGGATCGTACCCCTCATGGATCGCACCCCTCATGGATCGTACCCCTCATGGATCATACCCCTCAGGGATCGTACCCTTCAAGGATGGTACCCCTCAGGGATCGTACTCCTCAGGGATCGTACCCCTCATGGATCGTATGCCTCATGGATCGTACCCCTCATGGATCGTACCCCTCATGGATGGTACCCCTCATTAATCGTACCCCTCATGGATCGTACCCCTCATGGATCGTACCCCTCATGGATCGTACACCACATGGATCGTACCCCTCATGGATCGTACCCCTCATGGATCGTACCCCTCATGGATCGTACCCCTCATGGATCGTACCCCTCATGGATCGTACCCCTCATGGATCGTACCCCTCATGGATGGTACCCCTCATGGATCGGACCCCTCATGGATCGTACCCCTCATGGATCGTACCCCTCAGGGATCGTACCCCTCATGGATCGTACCCCTGAGGGATCGTACCCTTCAAGGATGGTACCCCTCAGGGATCGTACCCCTCATGGATCGTACCCCTCATGGATCGTATGCCTCATGGATCGTACCCCTCATGGATCGTACCCCTCATGGATGGTACCCCTCATGGATCGTACCCCTCATGGCTCGTACCCCTCATGGATCGTACCCCTCAGGGATCGTACCCCTCATGGATGGTACCCCTCATGGATCGTACCCCTCATGGATCGTACCCCTCATGGATCGTACCCCTCATGGATCGTACCACTCATGGATCGTACCCCTCATGGATCGTACCCCTCATGGATGGTACCCCTCATTGATGGGACGCCTCATGGATCGTACCCCTCATGGATCGTACCCCTCATGGATCGTACCCCTCATGGATCGTACCCCTCAGGGATCGTACCCTTCAAGGATGGTACCCCGCAGGGATCGTACCCCTCATGGATCGTACCCCTCATGGATCGTACCCCTCATGGATCGTACCCCACATGGATCGTACCCCTCATGGATCGTACGCCTCATGGATCGTACCCCTCATGGATCGTACCCCTCATGGATCGTACCCCTCAGGGATCGTACCCCTCATGGATCGTACCCCTCATGGATCGTACCCCTCATGGATCGTACCCCTCATGGATCGTACCCCTCAGGGATCGTACCCTTCAAGGATGGTACCCCGCAGGGATCGTACCCCTCATGGATCGTACCCCTCATGGATCATACCCCTCATGGATCGTACCCCTCATGGATCGTACCCCTCATGGATCGTACCCCTCATGGATCTTACCCCTCATGGATCGTACCCCTCATGGATCGTACCCCTCATGGATAGTACCCCTCAGGGATCGTACCCTTCAGGGAACGTACCCCTCATGGATCGTACCCCTCATGGATGGTACCCCTCATGGATCGTACCCCTCATGGATCGTACCCCTTAGGGAGCGTACCCCTGATGGATCGTAGCCCTCATGGATCGTACCCCTCACGGATCGTACCCCTCAAGGATCGTACCCTTCAGGGATCGTACCCCTCATGGATCGTACCCCTCAGGGATCGTACCCCTCAGGGATCGTACTCCTCATTGATGGTACCCCTCATGGATCGTACCCCTCATGGATCGTACCCCTCATGGATCGTACCCCTCATGGATCGTACCCCTCATGGATCGTACCCCTCATAGATCGTACCCCTCATGGATCGTACCCCTCATGGATCGTACCCCTCGTGGATCATACCCCTCAGGGATCGTACCCCTCATGGATCGTACCCCTCATGGATCGTACCCCTCATGGATAGTACCCCTCAGGGATCGTACCCTTCAGGGAACGTACCGCTCATGGATCGTACCCCTCATGGATGGTACCCCTGATGGATCGTACCCCTCATGGATCGTACCCCTCACGGATCGTACCCCTCAAGGATCGTACCCTTCAGGGATCGTACCCCTCATGGATCGTACCCCTCAGGGATCGTACCCCTCATGGATCGTACCCCTGATGGATCGTACCCCTCATGGATCGTACCCCTCATGGATAGTACCCCTCAGGGATTGTACCCTTCAGGGAACGTACCCCTCATGGATCGTACCCCTCATGGATGGTACCCCTCATGGATCGTACCCCTCATGGATCGTACCCGTTAGGGATCGTACCCCTGATGGATCGTACCCCTCAAGGATCGTAACCCTCAGGGATCGTACCCCTCAAGGATCGTACCCTTCAGGGATCGTACCCCTGATGGATCGTACCCCTCATGGATCGTACCCCTCATGGATAGTACCCCTCAGGGATCGTACCCTTCAGGGAACGTACCCCTCATGGATCGTACCCCTCATGGATGGTACCCCTCATGGATCGTACCCCTCATGGATCGTACCCGTTAGGGATCGTACCCCTGATGGATCGTACCCCTCAAGGATCGTAACCCTCAGGGATCGTACCCCTCAAGGATCGTACCCTTCAGGGATCGTACCCCTCATGGATTGTACCCCTCATGAATCGTACCCCTCATGGATCGTACCCCTCATGGATCGTACCCCTCAGGGATCGTACCCCTCAGGGATCGTACCCCTCATGGATCCTACCATTCATGGATCGTACACCTTAGAGATCGTACCCCTGATGGATCATATTCCTCAGGGATGGTACCCCTGATGGATCGTACCCCTCAGGAATCGTACCCCTGATGGATCGAACCCCTCATGGATCGTACCCCTCAGGGATCGTACCCCTGATGGATCGTACCCCTCATGGATCGTACCCCTCATGGATCGTACCCCTCACGGATCGTACCCCTCATGGATCGTACCCCTCGTGGATCGTACCCCTCAGGGATTGTACTCCTCATGGATCGTAGCCCTCATGGATCGTACCCCTCATGGACCGTACCCCTCATGGATTGTACCCCTCAGGGATCGTACCCCTCATGGATCGTACCCCTCAAGGATCGTACCCCTCATGGATCGTACCCCTGATGGATCGTACCCCTCATGGATCGTACCCCTCATGAATCGTACCCCTCAGGGATCGTACCCCTCAGGGATCGTACCCTTCAGGGATTGTACCCCTCATGGATCGTACCCCTCATGGATCGTACACCTCATGCATCGTACCCCTCAGGGATTGTACCCCTCAGGGATCGTACCCCTCATGGATCGTACCCCTCATGGATCGTACCCTTCATGGATCGTACACCTTAGAGATCGTACCCCTGAGGTATCATACCCCTCATGGATCGTACCCCTCATGGATCGTACCCCTGATGGATCGTACCCCTCATGGATCGTACCCCTCATGGATCGTACCCCTCATGGATCGTACCCCTCATGGATCGTACCCCTCATGGATCGTACCCCTTAGGGATCGTACCCCTCATGGATCGTATGCCTCATGGATCGTACCCGTCACGGATCGTAACCCTCAGGGATCGTACCCCTCAAGGATGGTACCCCTTAGGGATCGTACCCCTCAGGGATCGTACCCCTCATGGATCGTATGCCTCATGGATCGTACCCGTCAGGAATCGTACCCCTCATGGATCGTACCCCTCATGGATCGTACCCCTCATGGATCGTACCCCTCATGGATCGTACCCCTCACGGATCGTACCCCTCAGGGATCGTACCCCTCATGGATCGTACCCCTCGTGGATCGTACCCCTCAGGGATCGTACCCCTCATGGATCGTACCCCGCATGGATCGTACCCCTCATGGATCGTACCCCTCATGGATCGTACCCCTCATGGATAGTACCCCTCAGGGATCGTACCCTTCAGGGAACGTACCCCTCAGGGATCGTACCCCTCATGGATGGTACCCCTCATGGATCGTACCCCTCATGGATCGTACCCCTCATGGATCGTACCCCTTAGGGATCGTACCCCTGATGGATCGTACCCCTCATGGATGGTACCCCTCAGGGATCTTACCCCTCAAGGATCGTACCCTTCAGGGATCGTACCCCTCATGGATCGTACCCCTCAGGGATCGTACCCCTCAGGGATCGTACTCCTCATGCATGGTACCCCTCATGGATCGTACCCCTCATGGATCGTACCCCTGATGGATCATACCCCTCATGGATCGTACCCCTGATGGATCGTACCCCTCATGGATCGTACCCCTCATGGAAAGTACCCCTCAGGGATCGTACCCTTCAGGGAACGTATCCCTCATGGATCGTACCCCTCATGGATGGTACCCCTCATGGATCGTACCCCTCATGGATCGTACCCCTCATGGATCGTACCCCTTAGGGATCGTACCCCTGATGGATCGTACCCCTCATGGATCGTACCCCTCATGGATCGTACACTTCATGGATCGTACACCTTAGAGATCGTACCCCTGATGGATCATACCCCTCAGGGATGGTACCCCTCATGGATCGTACCCCTCATGGATCGTACCCCTGATTAATCCTTCCCTTCATGGATCGTACCCCTCAGCGATCGTACCCCTCAGGGATCGTACCCCTCAGGGATCGTACCCCTCATGGATCGTACCCCTCATGGATCGTACCCCTCATGGATCGTACCCCTCATGGATCGTACCCCTCATGGATCGTACCCCTGAGGGATCGTACCCCTCATGGATCGTGCCCCTCAGGGATCGTACCCCTCATGGATCGTACCCCTCATGGATCGTACCCCTCATGGATCGTACCCCTCATGGATCGTACCCCTCAAGGATCGTACCCCTCATGGATCGTACCCCTCAAGGATTGTACCCCTCATGGATCATACCCCTCATGGATCGTACCCCTCATGGATCGTACCCCTGAGAGATCGTACCCCTCATGGATCGTACCCCTCAAGGATCGTACCCTTCATGGATCGTACACCTTAGAGATCGTACCCCTGATGGATCATACCCCTCAGGGATGGTACCCCTCATGGATCGTACCTCTCATGGATCGTACCCCTGATGGATCGTACCCCTCATGGATTGTACCCCTAAGGGATTGTACCCCTCATGGATCGTACCCCTCATGGATCGTACCCCTCATGGATCGTACCCCTGATGGATCGTACCCCTCATGGATCGTACCCCTAAGGGATCGTACCCCTCATGGAACGTGCCCCTCAGGGATCGTACCCCTCATGGATCGTACCCCTCATGGATTGTACCCCTCATGGATCGTACCCCTCATGGATCGAACCCCTCAGGGATCGTACCCCTCATGGATCGTACCCCTCAAGGATCGTACCCCTCATGGATCGTGCCCCTCATGGATCATACCCCTCATGGATCGTACCCCTCATGGATCGTACACCTCATGGATCGTACCCCTCGTGGATCGTACCCCTCAGGGATCGTACCCCTCATGGAACGTACCCCTCAGGGCTCGTACCGCTCATGGATCGTACCCCTCAGGGATCGTACCCCACAGGGATCATACCCCTCATGGATCGTACCCCTCAGGGATCGTACCCCTCATGGATCGTACCCCTCATGGATCGTACCCCTCAGGGATCGTACCCCTCATGGATCGTACCCCTGATGGATCGTACCCCTCATGGGTCGTTCCCCTCATGGATCGTACCCCTCATGGATCGTACCCCTCATGGATTGTACCCCTCAGGGATCGTACCCCTCATGGATCGTACCCCTCATGCATCGTACCCCTCAGGGATCGTACCCCTCATGGATCGTACCCTTCATGGATCGTACACCTTAGAGATTGTACACCTGATGGATCATACCCCTCAGGGATGGTACCCCTCATGGATCGTACCCCTCATGGATCGCACCCCTCATGGATCGTACCCCTCATGGATCGTACCCCTCAGGGATCGTACACCTCATGGATCGTACCCCTCATGGACCGTAACCCTCATGGATCGTACCCCTCATGGATCGTACTCCTCATGGATCGAACCCCTCAGGGATGGTACCCCTCATGGATCGTACCCCTCATGGATCGTACCCCTGATGGATCATACCCCTCATGGATCGTACCCCTGATGGATCGTACCCCTCATGGATCGTACCCCTCATGGATAGTACCCCTCAGGGATCGTACCCTTCAGGGAACGTATCCCTCAGGGATCGTACCCCTCATGGATCGTACCCCTAATGGATTGTACCCCTTAGGGATCGTACCCCTGATGGATCGTACCCCTCATGGATCGTACCCCTCATGGATCGTACCCTTCATGGATCGTACACCTTAGAGATCGTACCCCTGATGGATCATACCCCTCAGGGATGGTACCCCTCATGGATCGTACCCCTCATGGATCGTACCCCTGATGGATCCTTCTTCTCATGGATCGTACCCCTCAGGGATCGTACCCCTCAGGGATCGTACCCCTCAGGGACCGTACCCCTCATGGATCGTACCCCTCATGGATCGTACCCCTCATGGATCGTACCCCTCATGGATCGTACCCCTCATGGATCGTACCCCTCAGGGATCGTACCCCTCATGGATCGTACCCCTCATGGATCGTACCCCTCAGGGATCGTACCCCTCATGGATCATACCCCTCATGGATCGTACCCCTCATGGATCGTACCCCTGAGGGATCGTACCCCTCATGGATTGTACCCCTCAAGGATCGTACCCTTCATGGATCGTACACCTTAGAGATCGTACCCCTGATGGATCATAGCCCTCAGGGATGGTACCCCTCATGGATCGTACCTCTCATGGATCGTACCCCTGATGGATCGCACCCCTCATGGATTGTACCCCTAAGGGATCGTACCCCTCATGGATCGTACCCCTCATGGATCGTACCCCTCATGGATCGTACCCCTAAGGGATCGTACCCCTCATGGAACGTGCCCCTCAGGGATCGTACCCCTCATGGATCGTACCCCTCATGGATTGTACCCCTCATGGGTCGTACCCCCCATGGATCGAACCCCTCAGGGATCGTACCCCTCATGGATCGTAGCCCTCAAGGATCGTACCCCTCATGGATCGTGCCCCTCATGGATCATACCCCTCATGGATTGTACCCCTCATGGATCGTACACCTCATGGATCGTACCCCTCGTGGATCGTACCCCTCAGGGATCGTACCCCTCATGGAACGTACCCCTCAGGGCTCGTACCGCTCATGGATCGTACCCCTCAGGGATCGTACTCCTCATGGATCGTACCCCTCATGGATCGTACCCCACAGGGATCATACCCCTCATGGATCGTACCCCTCAGGGATCGTACCCCTCATGGATCGTACCCCTCATGGATCGTACCCCTCAGGGATCGTACCCCTCATGGATCGTACCCCTGATGGATCGTACCCCTCATGGGTCGTTCCCCTCATGGATCGTACCCCTCATGGATCGTACCCCTCATGGATCGTACCCCTCAGGGATCGTACCCCTCATGGATCGTACCCCTCATGCATCGTACCCCTCAGGGATCGTACCCCTCATGGATCGTACCCTTCATGGATCGTACACCTTAGAGATTGTACACCTGATGGATCATACCCCTCAGGGATGGTACCCCTCATGGATCGTACCCCTCATGGATCGCACCCCTCATGGATCGTACCCCTCATGGATCGTACCCCTCAGGGATCGTACACCTCATGGATCGTACCCCTCATGGACCGTAACCCTCATGGATCTTACCCCTCATGGATCGTACTCCTCATGGATCGAACCCCTCAGGGATGGTACCCCTCATGGATCGTACCCCTGATAGATCGTACCCCTCAGGGATCGTACCCCTCATGGATCGTACCCCTGATGGATCGTACCCCTCATGGACCGTACCTCTCATGGATAGTACCCCTGATGGATCATACCCCTCAGGGATGGTACCCCTCATGGATCGTACCTCTCATGGATCGTACCCCTGATGGATCGTACCCCTCATGGATCGTACCCCTCAGGGATCGTACCCCTCATGGATCGTACCCCTCATGGATCGTACCCCTCATGGATCGTACCCCTAAGGGATCGTACCCCTCATGGAACGTGCCCCTCAGGGATCGTACCCCTCATGGATCGTACCCCTCATGGATCGTACCCCTCAAGGATCGTACCCCTCATGGATCGTGCCCCTCATGGATCATACCCCTCATGGATCGTACCCCTCATGGATCGTACCCCTCAAGGATCGTACCCCTCGTGGATCGTACCCCTCAGGGATCGTACCCCTCATGGATCGTACCCCTCAGGGCTCGTACCACTCATGGATCGTACCCCTGATGGATCGTACCCCTCATGCATTGTACCCCTCAGGGATCGTACCCCTCAGAGATCGTACCCCTCAGGGATCCTACCCCTCATGGATCGTACCCCTCATGGATCGTACCCCTCATGGATCGTACCCCTCATGGATCGTACCCCTCATGGATCGTACCCCTCATGGATCGTACCACTCAAGGATGGTACCCCTCAAGGATCGTGCCCCTCATGGATCGTACCCCTCATGGACCGTAACCCTCATGGATCGTACACCTCATGGATCGTACTCCTCATGGATCGAACCCCTCAGGGATGGTACCCCTCATGGATTGTACCCCTGATGGATCGTACCCCTCAGGGATCGTACCCCTCATGGATCGTACCCCTGATGGATGGTACCCCTCATGGACCGTACCCCTCAGAGATCGTACCCCTCATGGATCGTACCACTCAAGGATCGTACCCCTCAAGGATCGTACCCCTCATGGATCGCACCCCTCATGGATCGTACCCCTCATGGGTCGTACCCCTCATGGATCGTACCCCTCATGGATAGTACCCCTCATGGATCGTACCACTCAAGGATCGTACCCCTCATGGATCGTGCCCCTAATGGATCATACCCCTCATGGATCGTACCCCTCATGGATCGTACACCTCATGGATCGTACCCCTCGCCGATCGTACCCCTCAGGGATCGTACCCCTCATGGATCGTACCCCTCAGGGCTCGTACCCCTCATGGATCAAACCCCTCATGGATCGTACTCCTCATGGATCGTACCCCTCATGGATCGTACCCCTCAGGGAGCATACCCCTCATGGATCGTACCCCTCATGGATCGTACCCCTCATGGATCGTACCCTTCATGGATCGTACACCTTAGAGATCGTACACCTGATGGATCATATCCCTCAGGGATGGTACCCCTCATGGATCGTACCCCTCAAGGATCGTACCCCTCATGGATCGTACCCCTCATGGATTGTACCCCTCATGGATCCCATGAGACCCACTGGGGGGGGGTATTTTCTTCGAACGAACTTCAGTCTTCGAACGAATATTCGAATCTTCGAACGAAGATTCGAATTCGAAGACTGTATTTGCTTTAATCGCAATTCAATTAAATCCAATTGAATCCAAGCTGCTGGGGAGAATTGCCGCAAAAGCGCAGCAACAGCAGCGCGCGCACCAGATTGACAGGCGATTGCCGCAGACTTGTGCCAGAAAAACGCAGATTTGTGCCAGAGAGACGCAGATTTCTGCCAGAAAGAAGGGTTTTTTTTGTTTTTTCAACTGATTTGTTGTATTTTTAAGGGTGTCACTGTTTGACCAATGGTGCAACTTGGAATTACGCTCAAAAACGCGGTAGGCACGACGAATGCTTATAGCCAGGACTTTGAGGACGCGCTTGTGCAATTTTTCACCTCCTCCGGCCTGAGACGCCAGCTTTTACACTCAATCTACACACGAGTCAACCCAGGCGCTGACAAGCAGAGATTGAATCAACTTCTACGGTGGCACAGCGATGCTCAATGCTCGCCTGAAGAAGCAGTCGCTTTGCTTCTCGATTTGGGAATCCCTAGACGCCGCCTTCGGGTTCTATCGCGCTTTATTTCCAAGCGTGCGGACGTATGGTACAAACAGACTGGCCTAAGGTTTGGGAAACCAATGCCAGGCCGCCGGAGAGTCAACTTGGCTTGGAAAAGGATGAAGGAGCCCCAGCACCTTGTTGGCCACATCGACAAGAAAACTGGCATCCGAAATGTCTCCTGGCCGTTTGATCACTGGATCAACTACGTTTTCACACAGCCTTGCCTCTATGAAACTCTACAGCCCAGCAAAGATGGGTTGGTTTTCATTGTGAGTGGCGATGGTTATCCTGTAGCGGGTATAAGCTGGACTCAGCTTACCATTCGCATCCGAAATCATGAGCATCTAGCCCGCAATGCAGCACACATTTGGGTTTTAGAGCTGGCATACTGTGGTGACTCCAATCTGAAGGATTTGCGCCGGGTCTGGAAAAAGAATCTGAGGGTGTGTTATTTCTTCGAATATTGCCTTCGTTCGAACCTTCGAACGTTCGAACGAAGCTTTTCCTTCGAACGAACATGTTTTTCGAACAAAATTTTGATTGCGCTTTGTACACTACTAGGTCCTGCAGCAGATCATAACTACGCGATCCGTCATCGTGAAGGGCGCACGCTGTGCGGCAAGTGTTATGCTGGGCGGGGATTTACCGTTTTTGAAGAAGTTTTTGGGACTTACTGAGCATTGGTATATACCGTCAGTTCACAACTTGGGCCTTTGGAACCCTCTCAAGAGGCGGTACCTGGGCTGTCACCGGCGCAGCTCGGGCACGGGTGATGCGTCCCGACTTGGCAAGACCCCTATCTGCAAGGGAGCTCGTGGCTGCGCTTCAAAACCTTTGCTTCAAGTGCCACGACACCATGCCATTATTTGTGTTCTTCATATGCTTATGCGAATTGGTGCTTTGCTTGGGGAATACTTGGAAAGGCTATGCTTGTCCGCCAGCAGGGAAGCACGCAACGCTATCAATAACATGCTGAAGATTGCTCTGTGTGGTTGGCAGCTAGGTGGAACTTGTAGACCTGATGGACAAGAAACCAAGCGTTTGTTTTTTATATGGGATGGTATTGCTCATGTTTTGGGGTTGGCCGACGAGCACTTGGGTAACCAGGCTGTCATGCGGTTGCGGGACGTGATGCAACGGCTCTATCGCACCTATCAGCGCATCGACATTGACCTCCCAGCGCACTGTCGGCAGGCGGCCTGGGAATTTCGCGCACACTGTTTGCCTGATACCCGTTCTCATTATCTGATAATCTTGCAGTTCGATGTGCCCAGAATCCTAGAGGCGATAGCACCTTACGGGCTTGGGATGTACTGCCAGGACTTGGCTGAAACCACGAATGCCAAGCTAAAGGATTTCTACTTGCGGTTTACAAACAGAGGGGGCAGCACCACAGATGACTACCAGCTCTCTGCTCTACTACAAACCATGGAGCATGCCTTCTTGTACACGCACTCCCATATTGTAGCTCACGGTACAACGCGCCCGGTCTCTTGCCCAAACGCTGCATTGTTCGAATCCTTAATAGACGATGCCGCTCAATGGTGCTGACAAAGGAAGACAAGGCCGATGTCGCAAGACTGGTGGCGGTATGTGTTATTCTCCAAGCCCTGCAGGCATGCGTTGTAGTCCTTCGAATTTAGTCTTCGTTCGAATCTTCGAATCCTCGAACGAACTCTCGTTCGAAGATTTTTCTTCGTTCGAATATTCGAATCTTCGTTCGAAGATATGTTTCGAATCTTTCGCGCTGTGCTCAGGAGTTGCTTCAGGCGCACCCAACTTCTGCCCCAGCGTCACGATCAGCGCCAGGAACACCTTCCCAGAGTAGTACACAACTGGCTCAGCACCCAGCGCCGCAGCGTTCAGCGGATTTGGAGCCGTCACCATCCCCTTCTCGCCGTTTGGATGACCCGCTAGATTTTGGATCCCAGGATTCAGAAGAATATGATCCGGATTACGTGGTGGTGAACGAAGTGTTCGATGTCAGCGCCGAGTTCGACACTTGCCGCCAGGTAATCGTTGAATCCGGAGTCACCCGCCCCTACCTTGACCTCATTCTAGGGAAATCCGTACCCAATCCGCATACGCCCATTTTCGGGGACCCGAAGTACGCTTGGCTTACGCCACTGTCAACCTATGGGCGCTGTTTCGGAAAGTGTTTATCAGCCGATTGCAAAGATGTGGCTGTGGAGAGGGACTTGCCTTGTGCACTGGTCGCCCGCGCCTTCCCCTTCGCAGTCCCGAACAAAAAAGGCACCCCAACCCCGATAATACGTATGCTTGCGCTTGTTTGGCACGCCTACGGCGCAGTGGAGAGCTGGCGTGAAGACCGTACCGTGATGCTCAGATTCCCCTCCTCAGAGCCCCCAGGGTGGGGCAAATGTACATCAACGGGCCGCTTGAAAGGCGTCAAGGTCACCGCTCAGTCGCGGGGTGGTGGTGAGGCAGCCCAGACGGACGAAGGAGCGCAGCAAGCCGGGGGAGTACAACAATTGCAAAGCACAACACCGGCGAAGTGGCAGACAGTGCTCCAGGCAGCAGTCGCAGCAGGAGTGCAGCATGGCTACATGGGAGGGGACATTCCTGAATGGGAGGTACCGCATTTACCTTGTAGCTGAGCGCTTTTGACCATGCATGCGTCCTCTACGTTATTCTTCGAAAAACATTCTTCGTTCGAAGAAAAAAACGTTCGTTCGAACATTCGAATCTTTGAACGAAGATTGTATTCGAAGTCTTTTACCGCTCCACTGCCGACAGGTTGCAGCAACGCAAACCAGCGCCGTTGGCGTCAGGTGGAAGCTTCAGCTACCAAGTCGTGGAATTGAGACGACCGTGACTGCGGGCAGCCTGCTCAACGACCTCCTAACGAAGCCTGCGAGAGCACTGACGTTCCTCGGAGCACTCCAAAACCATGAAGAAGGTCGCAGAAAGGTGAAGTCGATGCCAACGTGGGTCAACCTGAGCCAGGGTGGTTCCACGTTGCATTCCCCTGAGGCAACCGAAAAAAAAGCGTCGACGACCAGAGCTGGTGTGCGGGGCAAAGATCCACAACCCGTTGTGTCCGGACGACGGGCAAAGAACCTTGCCGAGATTCTCTCGTCTTACAAGAAGACAAAGAAGCCGAAGAAGAGACCACGAGCGAAGCCAGCGGCTAAGGAACCTCCGAAGAAAAAGGCAAGGCTGCTGCCGGGTGAGAGCTCGGAGAGTGAGGAGTTCGAAGAGACTGAAGAAGATGAGGAGGAGGAGCCGCCTTCCGGAGATGAGGAGGAGGAGCCGCCTGCCCGAGATGATGACGATGAAGACGAAACCCAGGAGACACAGATTCCAGACCGAGGGGCACTGCCGTGGGCATGGCTTCCCCTCCAACAAGAGGACCAGTGGGGAGCGTGGAGAGGAGTGCTGATTTCGAAGTGGCGCCCCTGGCGAACGGAGATACCCAGAGACATCCTGCAGCAGAAGACCAAACTGGGCCGTGCCGGTACAATCTTTTGGGTCCCTGCAGACTACAATTCTGCCATGTGGCATTCTGTGGGGGAGTATTGTGTTGCGGCCCGAAGCTACGCAACGGAGGAGGAGTGCAAAAACGCGGCGGCAGTGGCGTCGGCAACTGGTGGCGTGCCAGCTCCAAGTGCCAGGAAGAAGAAAGTGAAGGCAAAGAGGCCAAAGAAGAAGAAGAAGACGCCAACGAAGAGTGGTGGAAAGCAAGAAGAAGAAGATGCCGGAGAGGGAGACAAAGAGGATACGGAAAAGAAAGACGAGGTTGCAGTACTAGTGTCAGGCAGTGAGTCATGAGCCAGGACTCAGAGAGCTACATTGGACAGGGACATTGGTGGTTCTGCGGTTCTGTTGTTGCCTGTATGTGCATTTGTAAACGCCGCGTCTTTTTCTTCGAAAAATATCTTCGTTCGAACATTCGAAGGTTCGTTCGAAGAAAAGTCCACCACATTTCGAAAACACATTTTCAGGGCATTCAGGTGGTTGCAGGCTGAATCTAAAGAACCAAACCCTCAAAAATACCTGTGTTGAGCATTTTATTGCAATGTTTGCAGCAAAACGGCCACAACAAAGGCGTTCGAACAGTTCAAAACGTTTCTTCGTTCGAAGAAATAATCTTCGTTCGAAGGTTTCGTTCGAAGAAAATACCCCCAGTGGTGGGTCTCATGGGATAGTACCCCTCATGGATCGTACCCCTCAGGGATCGTACCCCTCATGGATCGTACCACTCAAGGATGGTACCCCTCATGGATCGTGCCCCTCATGGATCATACCCCTCATGGATCGTACGCCTCATGGATCGTACACCTCATGGATCATACCCCTCGCCGATCGTACTCCTCAGGGATCGTACCCCTCATGGATCGTACTCCTTAGGGCTCGTACCCCTCATGGATCAAACCCCTCATGGATCGTACTCCTCATGGATCGTACCCCTCATGGATCGTACCCCTCAGGGAGCATACCCCTCATGGATCGTACCCCTCATGGATCGTACCCCTCATGGATCGTACCCTTCATGGATCGTACACCTTAGAGATCGTACACCTGATGGATCGTACTCCTCATGGATCGTACCCCTCATGGATCGTACCCCTCAGGGAGCATACCCCTCATGGATCGTACCCCTCATGGATCGTACCCCTCATGGATGGTACCCCTCATGGATCGTACCCCTCATGGATCGTACCCCTGATGGATCGTACTACTCATGCATCGTACCCCTCAGGGATCGTACCCCTCAGGGTGTATCCCTCAGGCATCGTACCCCTCATGGATCGTACCCCTCATGGATCGTGCCCCTCATGGATCTTACCCCTCATTGATCGTACCCCTCATGGATCGTACGCCTCATGGATCGTACCCCTGATGGATCGTACCCCTCATGGATCGTGCCCCTCAGGGATCGTACCCCTCATGGATCGTACCCCTCATGGATCGTACCCCTCATGGATCGTACCCCTCATGGATCGTACCCCTCAGGGATCGTACCCCTCATGGATCGTACCCCTCAAGGATCGTATCCCTCATGGATCGTGCCCCTCATGGATCTTACCTCTCATTGATCGTACCCCTCATGGATCGTACCGCTCATGGATCGTGACCCTCAAGGATCGTACACCTCATGGATCGTACCCCTCATGAACCGTACCCCTCAGGGATCGTACCCCTCATGGATCGTACCCCTCACCCCTCATGGATCGTACCCCTTATGGATTGTACCCCTCAGGGATCGTACCCCTCAGGGATCGTAACCCTCTTGGATCGTACCCTTCATGGATCGTACCCCTCAGGGATTGTAACCCTCATGGATCGTACGCCTCAGGGATTGTACCCCTCATGGATCGTACCCCTCATGGATCGCACCCCTCATGGATCGTACCCCTGATGGATCGCACCCGTCATGGACCGTACCCCTCATGGATCGTACCCCTCAGTGCTCGTACCCATCATGGATCGTACCCCTCATGGATCGTACTCCTCATGGATTGTACCCCTCATGGATCGTACCCCTCAAGGATCGTACCCCCCATGGTTCGTACCCCTCATGGATCGTACCCCTCATGGATCGTACCACTGATGGATCGTACCCCTCATGGATCGTACCCCATAGGGATCATCCGCCTCATGGATCGTACTCCTCATGGATCGTACCCCTCAAGGACCGTACCCCTCATGGATCGTACCCCTCAGTGCTCGTACCCCTCATGGATCGTACCCCTCATGGGTCGGTCCCCTCATGGATGGTACCCCTCATGGATCGTACCCCTCGTGGATCATACCCCTCATGGATCGTACCCCTCATGGATCGTACCCCTCATGGATCGTACCCCTCATGGATTGTACCCCTCATGGATCGTACCCCTGAGGGATCGTACCCCTCATGGAACGTACCCCTCATGGATCGTACCCCTCATGGATGGTACCCCTCATGGATCGTACCCCATAGGGATCGTACCCCTCATGGATCGTACCCCTCATGGATCGTACACCTCATGCATTATACCCCCCAAGGATCGTTCCCCTCATGGATCGTACCCCTCATGGATCGTACCCCTCATGGATTGTACCCCTCAGGGATCGTACCCCTCATGGATCGTACCCCTCATGGATGGTACCCCTCATGGATCGTACCCCATAGGGATCGTACCCCTCATGGATCGTACCCCTCATGGATCGTACACCTCATGCATTATACCCCCCAAGGATCGTTCCCCTCAGGGATCGTACCCCTTATGGATCGTACCCCTCATGGATCTTACCACTCATGGATCGTACCCCTCATGGATCGTACCCCTAAGAGATTGTACCCCTCAGGGATCATATCCCTCCTGGATCGTACCCCTCATGGATCGTACCCCTCATGGATCGTACCCCTCGTAAGTTGTACCCCTCATGGATCGTACCCCGCATATATCGTACCCCTTAGGGATCGTACCCCTCATGGATCGTACCCCTCATGGATCGTACACCTCAGGGTTCGTACCCCTCATGGATCGTACCCCTCATGGATTGTACCCCTCATGGATCGTGCCCCTGATGGATCGTACCCCTCATGGATCGTACCCCTCATGGATCATACCCCTCATGGATCGTACCCCTGATGGATCGTACCCCTCATGGATTGTACCCCTCATGGATCGTACCCCTCATGGATCGTACCCCTCAGGGATTGTACCCCTCATGGATCGTACCCCTCATGGATCGTACCCCTCAGGGTTCGTACCCCTCATGGATCGTACACCTCATGGATCGTACCCCTCATGGATCGTACCCCTCATGGATCGTACCCCTCGTAAATCGTACCCCTCATGGATCGTACCCCGCATATATCGTACCCTTGATGGATCGTACCCCTCATGGATCGTGCCCCTCATGGATCGTACCCCTCATGAATCGCGGGCCTAATGGATCGTACGCCTCACGG
Organism: Eutreptiella sp. 'Long Island Sound 2002'; assembly: GCA_964036045.1. Classification (NCBI taxonomy): domain Eukaryota; phylum Euglenozoa; class Euglenophyceae; order Eutreptiales; family Eutreptiaceae; genus Eutreptiella; species Eutreptiella sp. 'Long Island Sound 2002'. The sequence goes on from OZ038383.1 coordinate 110,706,812, forward strand.
ATTGTACCCCTCAGGGACCGTACCCCTCAAGGATCGTACCCCTCAAGGATTGTACCCCTCAGGGATCATACCCCTCATGGATCGTACCCCGCATGGATCGTACCCCTCATGGAACGTACCCCTCATGGATCGTGCCCCTCATGGATTGTACCCCTCATGGATCGTACCCCTCATGGATCGTACCCCTCATGGATCATACCCCTCAGGGATCGTACCCCTGATGGATCGTACCCCTCATGGGTCGTACCCCTCATGGATCATGTCCCTAATGGATCGTACCCCTGATGGATCGTACCCTTCATGGATCGTACCCCTCATGGATCGTACCCCTCATGGATTGTGCCCCTCAGGGATCGTACCCCCCAAGGATCGTACCCCTCATGGATCGTACCCCTCATGGATCGTACCCCTCAGGGATCGTACCCCTCATGGATCTTACCCCTCATGGATCGTACTGCTCATGGATCGTACCCCTCATGGATCGTACCCCTCATGGATTGTACCCCTCAGGGATCGTACCCCTCCTGAATCGTACCCCTCATGGATTGTACCCCTCATGGATCGTACCCCTCATGGATCGTACCCCTCAGGGATCGAACCCCTCAGGGATCGTACCCCTCAAGGATTGTACCCCTCAGGGATCGTACCTCTCAGGGATCGTACCCCGCATGAATCGTACCCCTCATGGATCGTACCCCTCATGGATCGTGCCCCTCAGGGATCGTACCCCTCAAGGATTGTACCCCTCAGGGATCGTACCCCTCAGGGATCGTACCCCGCATGAATCGTACCCCTCATGGATCGTACCCCTCATGGATCGTGCCCCTCATGGATTGTACCCCTCATGGATCGTACCCCTCATGGATCGTACCCCTCATGGATCCTACCCCTCAGGGATCGTACCCCTCATGGATCGTACCCCTCATGGATCACACCCCTCATGGATCGTACACCTAATGGATCGTACCCCTCATGGATCATACCCCTGAGGGATCGTACCCCTGATGGATCGTACCCCTCATGGATCGTACCCCTCATGGATCATACCCCTCATGGATCGTACCCCTGATGGATCGTACCCCTCATGGATTGTACCCCTCATGGATCGTACCCCTCAGGGATCGCACCCCTCCTGGATCGTACCCCTCGGGGATCGTACACCTCATGGATCGTACCCCTCATGGATCATACCCCTCAGGGATCGTACCCCTGATGGATCGTACCCCTCATGGATCGTACCCCTCATGGATCATACCCCTCATGGATGGTACCCCTGATGGATCGTACCCCTCATGGATCGTACTCCTCATGGATCGTACCCCTCATGGATCGTACCCCTCATGGATCGTACCCCTCATGGATCGTACCCCTCAAGGATCGTACCCCTCATGGATTGCACCCCTCAGGGATAGTACCCCTCATGGATCGTGCCCCTCCTGGATCTTACCCCTCATGGATCGTACTGCTCATGGATCGTACCCCTCATGGATCGTACCCCTCAGGGATCGTACCCCTCCTGGATCGTACCCCTCATGGATTGTACCCCTCATGGATCGTACCCCTCATGGATCGCACCCCTCAGGGCTCGTACCCCTCATGGATTGTACCCCTCATGGATCGTACTCCTCATGGATCGTACCACTCATGGATCGTACCCCTCATGGATCGTACCCCTCAGGGATCGTACCCCTCATGGATCGTACCCCTCATGGATCGTACCCCCCATGGATCGTGCCCCTCAGGGATCGTACCCCTCATGGATCGTACCCCTCATGGATCGTACCCCTCAGGGATCGTGCCCCTCCTGGATCGTACCCCTCATGGATCGCACCCCTCATGGATCGTACCCCTCATGGATCGTACCCCTCATGGATCGTACCCCTCATGGATCGTACCCCTGAGGCATCGTATCCCTCATGGATCGTACCCCTCATGGATCGTACCCCTCATGGATCGTACGCCTCATGGATCGTACCCCTCAGGAATCGAACCCCTCATGGATCCTACCCCTCAGGGATCGTAGCCCTCATGAACCTTTCCCCCATGGATCGTACCCATCATGGATCGTGCCCCTCATGGATTGTACCCCTCATGGTTCGTACTTCTCATGGATCGTACCCCTCATGGATCGTACCCCTCAGGGATCCTACCCCTTATGGATCGTACCTCTCATGGATAATACCACTCATGGATCGTACCCCACATGGATCGTACCCCTCAAGGATTGTACCCCTCAGGGATCGTACCCCTCATGGATCGTACCCGTCATGGATCGTACCCCTCATGGATTGTACCCCTCAAGGATCGTACCCCTCAGGGATCGTACCCCTCATGGATCGTACCCCTCATGGATCGTACCCCTTATGGATCGTACCTCTCATGGATCTTACCCCTTGGGGATTGTACCCCTCAGGGATCGTACCCCTCGTGGATCGTACCCATGATGGATCGTACCCCTCATGGATCGTACCCCTCAGGGATTGTACCCCTCAGGGATGGTACCCCTCATGGATCGTACCCCTTGTGGATTGTACCCCTCATGGATCGTACCCCTCATGGATCGTACCCTTCATGGATCGTGCACCTCAGGGTTCGTACCCCTCATGGATCGTACCCCTCATGGATCGTACCCCTCATGGATCGTGCCATTCATGGATCGTACCCCTCATGGATCGTACCCCTCATAGATCGTACGCCTCAGGGATCGTACCCCTCAGGGATCGTACCCCTCAGGGATCGTACCCCTCATGGATTGTACCCCTCATGGATCGTACCCCTCATGGATCGTACCCCTCATGGATCGTGCCCCTCATGGATGGTACCCCTCATGGATCGTGCCCCTCATGGATTGTACCCCTCATGGATCGTACCCCTTATGGATCGTACCTCTCATGGATCTTACCCCTTGGGGATTGTACCCCTCAGGGATCGTACCCCTCGTGGATCGTACCCATGATGGATCGTACCCCTCATGGATCGTACCCCTCAGGGATTGTACCCCTCAGGGATGGTACCCCTCATGGATCGTACCCCTTGTGGATTGTACCCCTCATGGATCGTACCCCTCATGGATCGTACCCTTCATGGATCGTGCACCTCAGGGTTCGTACCCCTCATGGATCGTACCCCTCATGGATCGTACCCCTCATGGATCGTGCCATTCATGGATCGTACCCCTCATGGATCGTACCCCTCATAGATCGTACGCCTCAGGGATCGTACCCCTCAGGGATCGTACCCCTCAGGGATCGTACCCCTCATGGATTGTACCCCTCATGGATCGTACCCCTCATGGATCGTACCCCTCATGGATCGTGCCTCTCATGGATCGTACCCCTCATGGATTGTACCCCTCAGAGATCGTACCCCTCATGGATCCTACCCCTCAGGGATCGTACCCCTCATGGACCATACCCCTCATGGATCGTACCCCTCATGGATCGTACCCCTCATGGATCGTACACCTCATGGATCGTACCCCTCATGGATCGTACCCCTCATGGATCGTACCCCTCATGGATCGTACCCCTCATGGATCGTAACCCTCATGGATCGTGCCATTCATGGATCATACCCCTCATGGATCATACCCCTCATGGATCGTACGCCTCGGGGATTGTACCCCTCAGTGCTCGTACCCCTCGGGGATCGTACCCCTCACGGATCGTACCCCTCATGGATAGTACCCCTCATGGATCGTACCCCTCAGGGATCTTACCCCTCATGGATCGTACCCCTCATGGATCGTACCCCTCATGGATCGTAGCCCTCATGGATCGTACCCCTCATGGATCGTACCCCTCAGGGATCGTACCCCTCATGGATCGCACCCCTCATGGATCGTGCCCCTCATGGATCGTACCCCTTATGGATTGTACCCCTCATGGATCTTACCTCTGATGGATCATACCCCTTATGGATGGTACCTCTCATGGATCTTACCACTCAGGGATTGTACCCCTCAGGGATCACACCCCTCGTGGATCGTACCCATCATGGATCGTACCCCTCATGGATCGTACCCCTCATGGATCGTACCCCTCATGGATCGTACCCCGTATGGATCGTACCCCTTAGGGATCGTACCCCTCATGGATTGTACCCCTCAGGGATGGTATCTCTCATGGATCGTACCCCTCATGGATTGTACCCCTCATGGATCGTACCCCTCATGGATCGTACCCCTCATGGATCGTGCCCCTCAGGGATCGTACCCCTCATGGATCGTACCCCTCATGGATTGTACCCCTCATGGATCGTACCCGTCAGGGATTGTACCCCTCATGGATCGTACCCCTCATGGATCGTACCCCTCATGGATCGTGCCCCTCAGGAATCGTACCCCTCATGGATCGTACCCCTCATGGATCGTGCCATTCATGGATCGTACCCCTCATGGATTGTACCCCTCATGGATCGTACTCCTCATGGATCGTATCGGTGATGGATCGTGCCCCTCCTAGATCATACCCCTCATGGATCGCACCCCTCATGGATCGTACCCCTCATGGATCGTACCCCTCATGGATCGTACCCCTCATGGATCGTACCCCTCATGAATCATGGATCGTACCCCTCATGGGTCGTACCCCTCATGGATCGTACCCCTCAGGGATCGTACCCCTCAGGGATCGTACCCCTTATGGATCGTACCCCTCATGGATCGTACCCCTCATGGATCGTACCCCTCATGGATCGTACCCCTCATGGATTGTACCTCTCATGGATCGTACCCCTCATGGATCGTACCCCTCATGGATCGTACCCCTCATGGATCCTACTTCTCAGGGGTTGTACCCCTCATGGATCGTACCCCTCATGGATCGTACCCCTCATGAATCGTACCCCTCATGGATCGTACCCCTCATGGATCCTACTTCTCATAGGTTGGACCCCTTATGGTTGGTACCCCTCATGGTTCGTACCCCTCACGGATCGTACCCCTCATGGATCGTACCCCTCATGGATCGTACCCCTCATGGATCGTACCCCTCATGGATCGTACCCCTCCGGTATGGTAGCCCTCAGGGATCGTACCCCTTATGGATCGCACCCCTCATGGATCGTACCCCTCATGGATCACACCCCACATGGATCGTACTCCTCATGGATCGTACCCCTCATGGATCGTACCCCTCATGGATCGCACCCCTCGTGGATCGTACCCCTCATGGATCGTACCCCTCATGGATCGTACCCCTCAGGGATCGTACCCCTCATGGATCGTACCCCTCATGGATCGTACCCCTCATGGATCGTACCCCTCATGACTCATACCCCTCATGGATCCTACTTCTCAGAGGTTGTACCCCTCATGGATCGTACCTCTCATGGATCGTACCCCTCATGGATCGTACCCCTCATGGATCGTACCCCTCATGGATCCTACTTCTCAGAGGTTGGACCCCTTATGGTTCGTACCCCTCATGGTTCGTACCCCTCAGGGATCGTACCCCTCATGGATCGTACCCCTCATTAATCGTAACCCTCATGGATCGTACCCCTCATGGATCGTACCACTCATGGATCGTACCCCTCCGGTATGGTAGCCCTCAGGGATCGTACCCCTTATGGATCGCACCCCTCATGGATCGTACCCCTCATGGATTGAAGCGGTACCCAGAACCCCATGGCCAGGTTACGGCATACAACCGGTCTCCGGTCCACTAACCCCATGTACGGAAGGGAAGACGCCCGTTGACGCTCCATTCCGTGCCGTAAAGCCCCGCATCAGCAACCAATGCACCGCCAGCGGGGATTTGTATATCAGAACATCAGGAATCAACAGGGTTTTATTTTCATATTGTTTCCGTCAATTTTTAAGCTTCCGTTCTGATATTCACTGTTTTGACTGCTGGCGGTTGGATCGCGACTTTACCGTAACCGCCAGTTTAACTGTTTATAATGGAAGTTTTAACGCAATCTGTCACGAAGGCTCCAAAGCCTTCAGGAACTGCATGGACGCTTCCGCAATTTTCACATCTTACACTCGCAACCTTAATCCGAATTTTTCAGGATGTCGAAATCCGATTTTCGACTTCGACATCCCCGCACTTGATTTGACCTCTTTCGAGTGGACCTACGTGCTTCCCTATGCACGAATCAACTTTCCTTTCATCTTGCCCTCCATTTGACTCAGAGATATGGGCAAAACAAAGTTGATTCGTGAGGCCACTTGTGAGGGTCATATCTCGTGCCGCTTGCGAGTATTGACGATGAGAAAACGTGGGATGTATTCACAATACTCCCGACGTAATTTGGGAAGCCTTATATGCCTTGCGTCTCCACACGTGCGCGCTAGTGTAATGGATCATGGTCAAGAGGGTAGAGTTTGCGTTATAACTCTTTGGCCATGACATTGCGTGCGTTAAAATAACTTTGGAGTGTAGCGCGCAAGTGTTGGTGTTGCATAGGAACTCTCCTTGAGTTCCTATGAGCGATAGACACAAAGTTATGCCCTTGGAGGGGCATGACATATCGTGGTGGGAGCTACCTTTTGGGGCAATATGTGGTATGTGCCATGTGTTGTGTTGCGTGCCCATTTGGCGGGTCCATTACTCCAAGCCAAGCCCGCCAATGGACCTCATATTGTGCAAGCCCCTTCTCCATACTCCCCACGACCAATTGCAAGCCTAACCTTTGTGAAGGGAAGCTTGTGTGGTGAACCCGAAGCGATGCGTTGGGAGCAAGGTGTGTGTTTTACAATTTTCCATATTTTCGTGTGCCCACTTGGGAAGTAGCGCTCGTAACCTTTCAAGGCGCCCCAAGTGGAGCACATATGTGGGATCGAAGGTCATTGGTGTCAAGTCATTGTGTTTAGAAGGATTAAGTGATTGCACGATCCAAGCCAAAGATATTATAATATAATTGTGCACCTTTCAAGGCACTTTTGTGTGTGCTTGTGCCAATTTTGCCGTTTTTGGCCCGTCATGATGTCAAGTGGCGACCTTGTATCTCAACGTTGCGCTCAATTGACACCATGACCCAAGTATGATATGAGGGTACATACTTCGGTGCCCAACATATCTTGAACCCGGCGAATAACTCCTCTTAGGCTTCGCATACCGTGGCCGCCATGTTGGCGATTTGGGACTATCCCAAATCATGGGCTCACTTGGCGACCCTGCCATTCCCAATATTGGAGGAGTTGGGCGACGCCCAAAAGATATGTTGGACCAACATGACTTGATACCAATCCTATGGCACACTCCGGTCCGAGTCGGGCATGTGCCTCATTTGCCTTAACCATGAGTGTGCGCATTTTTGGCCATTTTGAGCAATTTTCCACTTTTGCTGCCCGCCGTGCACTATGTTCTAACCCTCGTGCACGCCGGACGCATGGACCAATGGACCATATATGACATGGGTGTTATGGGTAATGGTCCCCATGGTTCACACACCACGTGGGCGAAGCGGAGCAACCTTCGTTGAGGCGCTAGCCCAAAGTGAGTGTGGGCAATTTTGCCATTTTGGCATTTGTGGACCCAATTGGGATCGTCACCACGCCAAGTAGCATGGAGATCTTTGAGAGCCAACTGCATGGGGGTCTCTGTTCGACTCCCGGTGGATCGCGTATGGAACGGCGGATCCGATCTCCAGGCCGGCGTTGAGATATACTATTGGGAGCACACCAAATTTTGGCTCATTTCAAGCAGCCAAAATGACCCAATTTTGGGACCCCAATTTCCCCCTTCTGTGTGGTCAATTGGCGGCCCCATTTCTCTAAGCCCATAGGGAGCCCGGACCCAAATCTAAGTTGTACACTCAGATATAAGTCCTAGGTCCTGCCTCCTACCCTGTGAGCCATTGGCCTTACCTTGGCCGGGCGAGCCACGCGTGGGAATGAAGCCAATTTTGGTGATTTTGGCATCATGACCCCACCTGACTCATCCGTGTTCCCCTGATGCCGGGACCTCAGAGGGAACCAAGTTGGGTGAGGGCTCCAGGGAGTTCGTACTCGAAGGGCACAGGGTCAGTTGCCTCGTCCCTACCTCTGGCGGGGCCGGACGAGGGGTCAATTATGGGGATTTTTGAGTTAATATCAGTTTGGGCTGAAACAGCCCATCTTCAGCTACCAACTCCTGAGGGATAATGGCGGGCCCATATCTCTGGCTCAGAGGGGAGTTGGGACCTGCCGTTAAGGGAGCATAGGGAGCCACTGTAGGTTGGCCTTGGAGCGCATTGGTTCCGAGGAACTCGCCTGTGGCTGTGCAGGACACCACCCCCATTGGCAGGGTTTCAGGGTCCGGACTGAGCAGGGCATGGGTTGTGTTTGAGCCCCCGCCCCCACCAGCCACTGAGAGGGTCGGACCTGGGATTGGGATACAAGTTAGGATAGAGTGTCTATTGTCCTGTGATGCCCTTACCCCAGTCCAGTCCTAACCCCATGTGTACATATCCTGATGTGTTGTTGTACATACTTTTGTTCACTCTTTGCAGAGTGGCAAGGATTCTGAAACGCTTTGTCACATGACATGAGCGCATTGATGCCCCTGTGAGCGTAGTGCTTTGCCTGCCTGCTCACTTGCGCGTGTCCCGCAGCGTCCCGTGGCCGGCCCCCCACGGGAAAGCGTCAAAAGCGTTTCACCGCCGCGGGGTTACCCAACCCTCGCGTGCCACTCGGGGCCACCAACCCGGAGCAGCGCGGCGCAGCTCGCAGCTCGCAGCGCAGCGCAGCATCTCGCAGCGCAGCGCAGCGGCTCGCAGCGCCACTCAGCGACAGCGCCGAGTTCGTCACGGAGCCCGCAGCGCCGTTCAGAGCATCGCCCTGACCGCGCAGCGACCGTGGAAGAGGTGCACAGACCAGGACTCCTGCATCAGCCCCATCGGCCGACCCGGAGTCCCATCGGCCGACCTCCAAGGCCGCGTCAACCACCTCCACAACCACCGGCTGACCAGCACCAGCCGCACTTCCAATCCAGTGCTGCAGCACCCTCCTCAACAACCACAACCAGTTCGTTGAGTTGAACGAGTGCACATCAAGGACCTCAAGACCAACTACGCCCCCGCTGCCATGGTGAATTGGCAAGAAGCGGGTAGGAGGTGGCCGCAGCCCCACCCCCATGTGGCGCGCCTGCTGCGCGGATTGCTGTGGGACCAGCAATACCGCTACAGCAATCCCCAGTGCGAAGGCGGCATGCCCGGGAGCTTCGAGCTCCGGGAGGACATGGGGGAGGACCGCCTGCGGGCAGTGGAGGAGTGGCTGCGGGCGGAAGGGTACGAGTACCGCTTCCGCCGCAAGCGCTGGAGGACGTGGACCCGGCCGGACAGGCCCGGCGAAGGGCTGCGCCCCGACGGGATTGAGGAGGACGAGGACCCCAACGCCTACCCGTCGGGCGCCTCGATCAACGTCTCCCTGTGGGACGTGATCGAGAAGAACTTCCCGGAACCGGGGAGCGAGCGCAGGCTGCAGGGCAGCAGCAGCGCGTCTCCGGCGACGGAGAAGCGGTCCGCCGGGGACAGGAAGCGGGACCGGAGGTGGCGGGAGTACCAGGAGTCCCTGGCCGCCGAAGCCGCCCAAGGCGCCAAGGGCGGAACCCCAGCCCCGAGTCCCCAACGGGCCAATGGTGGTCATCACCCCGGCTCCACCACCCTTGGCGACTACATCAAAGTCGCCAGGCAGTCCAAGGCCAAGCCCCGTCCGCTGCTCCTGAAGCCCCAGCAGGCCTCAGCAGGCCCCAGCAGCGACGTGGAGTCGGCCCACCGCGGGAGGATGCCGGCCGACCAGGCCAGCTCCAGCAGCAGCGCCGCTCCCGCCCAAAGGGACGTGGCGCGCGCCTGTGAGCGCGTCTGTTGGGCGCCCTGCAACCTTCGGGTTGCCCGGCAACAGGCCACGCAGCAGAACGCTGCCGTGGAGGGCGCCATCGGCATCGCCCATGAGGAGGCCACCGAGTGGGGCAGAGGCATGGACTACCACGCCTCGAAAGTGGCAGCCATCGCGGCCGCTCTCACGGCTGCGGCCGCCCATGAGGCAGTGGCTGCCCGGATCAGGGCAACCGACGAGGAAGCCCGCCGGACGCAGGAGGCCATTGCCTGCAAGGAGGCCGAGGTGAAGGCGCTGGAAGAGGCGCTTGCCCAAGAGAGGGCAAAGAAGGAGGCGGAGGAAAGGGCCCACGCCGAAGCAACGGCTAAGGCCCAGGAGGACGCCGCCAAGAAGGAAGCCATCGAGGCTGCGCAACGGAAGGTCGCTGAGGAGAAGGCCAAGACGGAGGCGGAGCTGGCAGCGTTGGAAGCGCAGAAGGCGCGGCTGCAGCAGGCCCGGGAAGCCGAGGCGGCTCGTGCTCGGGAAGAAGCCGAAGCGCGAGCTGCCGCAACCACCGCCGCCGCAATGGAGGAGGCAGAGGCCAAACTCCGCCGCGAGACTCCCCCGGGAGGATCACGAGTGGAGACCCTTCGAAAGCTTTTCGAAGGGGACGCCTCCTCCAGGATGACGCTGGATGAGGCGGACACGGGCAGCAGTGGGAGCAGTGGCACCACCGCCCATCGACGGAGGAAGGGCAAGGGGAAGACCCCCGACAGGCCGCGGAGGCCAGCGGGTGGACACCCCCATGACAGTGACCCCTTCTTCACCGCCAGTGACGGGGATGAACGAGGCCGCCGACATCGCCAAGTGGTGGCTTGGACGGGCGGAGGCGGCGGAGACGTCCCCATGGAACCGGAAGGTGAGGATGAGGATCTCCCTCCTCCCTACCGGAGCTCGGAGTCCTCCGTGACCGAGACGCCCAGGTGGGGCGACATGGACGAGGATGACGACATGGAGTTCGGCATCACGAGGAAGCGCCCATCCTCGGTTCCACCGAGGCGACCCGGCGGAGACCCACCGGGACACCCTGGCGGAGGACCATCAGGACCCCCTGGAGGACGCCCACCAAGTGGACCCCCTGGAGGCGGACCGCCGGGCGGGGGAGGACCCCCTGGACCGGGCGGACCCGGCGGAGGCCCTCCTGGAGGACCCCCTGGGGACCCCGACGACCCACCAGGGGACGGCGACCCGGATACCACCTGGCGGTGGATTGTCTACCTCCGCAGGAGGGTCCAGTTGCTCGAGCTGGAGGTAGACACGGGCAAGAGCGAGGTGGCTTGCATCTCCACGGTCGCCGCGCGCGCGCAGAAGGAGCTGGACATCGCCAGGGCCGAGACCAAGTCGCTGACCAACGTCGTCAGCGGCCTGCAGGAGAGGCTGGACGCGCTGGAAGCCCGTGGGAGCGTCGGCAGCGACCACCCACCCCTGGAGTCTGGCTCGTCGGACGACGGCTGGGGACCCGGACCAGGTCCAGGCAGACCCCACGCCCCCGGCAGAGCCCCCAGGAGTCGCCCCAGCGCCAGTGCCCCCTCTCTCACCGCCCCCTCTCACCACAGCGCGGGCCGCCGCAACGAGCGCGTGCCGCCCAGCAGTGGCAGTGAGGAATGGCGTGATGAGTGGCTCAGCGCGGAGTACCGCAACCGCCGTGCTCCACCGCGGACACCGGTACGCCCCCGGCGCCCTGCACCACCACCTGGACCACCACCTGGCCCGGTGCCAATCTCAATGGCTGGAGGACGTTATGGTGGACTCAGGGATGAGGTTCCCAGAGGAGACGTGGAGTGGGATGTCGGCGAAGGTGAGGACCTGGACCTGGACCTGGAGGAGTTCGACATCAGCCCGCCGCGTGGTGTACGACGGGAGGCGGCTGAACTCAGCCGCCGGCGCCGTGATGAAGATGCGTACATGGAAAGAGTACGGCGTGAACATTTTGGTTCAGCGTACGTGGAGGAACCACGGCGTAGCCACAGGGATTCCATGGAGGAGATGGACGTGGCGGCCGTGGGAGTCCGTGGGCGAGGATCGTACCCCTCATGGATCATACCCCTCATGGATCGTACTCCTCATGGATCGTACCCCTCATGGATCGTACCCCTCATGGATCGTACCCCTCATGGATCGTACCCCTCATGGATCGTACCCCTCCGGTATGGTAGCCCTCAGGGATTGTACCCCTTATGGATCGCACCCCTCATGGATCGTACCCCTCAGGGATCGTACCCCTCATGGATCGTACCCCTCATGGATCGTACCCCTCATGGATCGTACCCCGCATGGATCGTACCCCTCATTAATGATACCCCTCATGGATCGTACCCCTCAAGGATTATACCCCTCATGGATCGTACCCCTTATGGATCGCACCCCTCATGGATCGTACCCCTCAAGGATCATACGCCTCATGGATCGTACCCCTCATGGATCATATCCCTCATGGATCGTACCCCTCATGGATTGTACCCCTCATGGATCGTACCCCTCATGGATCGTACCCCTCAGGGCTCGTACCCCTCATGGATCGTACCCCTCATGGATCGTACTCCTCATGGATCGTACCACTCAGGGATCGTTCCCCTCATGGATCGTACCCCTCATGGATCGTACCCCTCAGGGATCGTACCCCTCATGGATCGTACCCCTCAGGGCTCGTACCCCTCATGGATCGTACCCCTGATGGATCGTACCCCTCATGGATTGTACCCCTCATGGATTGTACCCATCATGGATCCTACCCCTCATGGATCGTGCCCCTCATGGATCGTACCCCTCAGGGATCGTACCCCTCATGGATCGTGCCCCTCATGGATCGTACCCCTCATGGATCGTACCCCTCATGGATCGTACGCCTCAGGGATCGTACCACTCATGGATCGTGCCCCTCATGGATTGTACCCCTCATGGTTCGTACTCCTCATGGATCATACACCTCATGGATCGTACCCCTCATGGGTCGTACCGCTCATGGATCGTGTCCCGCAGGGATCGTACCCCTCATGGATTGTACCACTCATGGATCGTTCCCCTCATGGATCGTACCCCTCATGGATCGTACCCCTCATGGATCGTACCCCTCATGGATCGTACCCCTCATGGATCATACCCCTCAGGGATTGTACCACTCATGGATCGTACCCCTCATGGTTCGTGCCCCTCCTGGATCGTGCCCCTCTTGGATCGTACCCCTCATGGATCGCACCCCACATGGATCGTACCCCTCATGGATTGTACCCCTCATGGATCATACCCCTCAGGGATTGTACCCCTCATGGATCGTACCCCTCATGGATCGTACCCCTCATGGATCGTACTCCTCATGGATCGTACTCCTCAGGGATCGTACGCCTCATGGATTGAACCCCTCAGGAATCGAACCCCTCATGGATCCTACCCCTCAGGGATCGTACCCCTCATGAATCGTGCCCCTAATGATCGTACCCATCAGGGATCGTACCCCTCATGCATTGTACGCCTCAGGGATCGTACCCCTCAGGGATCGTACCCCTCATGGATCGTACCTCTCATGGATGTTACCACTCATGGATCGTACCCCTCATGGATCATACCCCTCAAGGATGGTACCCCTTAGGGATCGTAACCCTCATAGATCGTACCCGTCATGGATCGTACCCCTCATGGATCGTACCCCTCATGGATCGTAGCCCTCATTGATCGTACCCCTCAGGGATCGTACCCCTCATGGATTGTACCCCTCATGGATCGTACCCCTTATGGATCGTACGTCTCATGGATCTTACCACTCAGGGATCGTACCCCTCATGGATCGTACCCCTCAGGGATTGTACCCCTGAGGGATCGTACCCCTCGTGCATCGTACCCCTCATGGATCGTACCCCTCATGGATCGTACGCCTCAGGGATCGTACCCCTCATGGATCGTACCCCTCATGGATCGTACCCCTCATGGATCGTACCCCTCATGGATCGTACCCCTCGTGGATCGTACGCCTCAGGGATCGTACTCCTCGGGGATCGTACCCCTCAGGGATCGTACCCCTCATGGATCGTACCCCTCAGAATTGTACCCCTCATGGATCGTACCCCTGATGGATCGTACCCCTCATGGATCGTACCCCTCATGGATCGTACCCCTCATGGATTGTACCCCTCATGGATCGTACCCCTCAGGGATCGTACCCCTCATGGATCGCACCCCTCATGGATCGTACCCCTCATGGATCGTGCCCCTCATCGATCGTACCCCGTATGGATCGTACGCCTCATGGATCTTACCACTCATGGATCGTACCCCTTATGGATCGTACCTCTCATGGGTCTTACCATTTATGGATCGTACCTCTCATGGATCTTACCACTCATGGATCGTACCCCTCATGGATCGTACCCCTCAGGTATTGTACCCCTCGTGGATCGTACCCATCAGGAATCTTACCACTCATGGATCGTACCACTCATGGATCGTACCCCTCAGGGATCGTACCCCTCGTGGATCGTACCCCCCATGGATCGTACCCCTCATGGATCGTGCCCGTCATGGATTGTACCCCTCATGGTTCGTACCCCTCATGGATCGTACCCCTCATGGATCGTACCCCGTATGGATCGTACCCCTCATGGATCGTACCCCTTAGGGATCGTACCCCTCAGGGATGGTATCTCTCATGGATCGTACCCCTCATGGATCGTACCCCTCATGGATCGTACCCCTCATGGATCGTACCCCTCATGGATCGTGCCCCTCATGAATGGTAGCGCTCACCGATCGTACCCCTCATGGATCGTGCCCCTCATGGATCGTACGCCTTAGGGATCGTACCCCTCATGGATCGTGCCCCTCATGAATTGTACCCCTCATGGTTCGTACTCCTCATGGATCGTACCCCTCATGGATCGTACCCGTCAGGGATCGTACCCCTCATGGATCGTACGCCTCATGGATCGTACGCCTTAGGGATCGTACCCCTCATGGATCGTGCCCCTCATGGATTGTACCCCTCATGGTTCATACTCCTCATGGATCGTACCCCTCATGGATCGTACCCGTCAGGGATCGTACCCCTCATGGATGCTACCCCTCAGGGATCGTACCTCTGATGGATCGTACCCCTCAGGAATCGTACCCCTCATAGATCGTACACCTCATGGATCGTACCCCTGATGGATCGCACCCCTCATGGATCGTACCCCTCATGGATCGTGCCCCTCAGGGATCATATCCCTCATGGATCGTACCCCTCATGGATCGTACCCCTCATGGATCGTACCCCTCATGGATCGTACCCCTCATGGATCGTACCCCTCATGGATCGTACCCCTCAAGGATTGTACCACTCAGCGATCGTACCCCTCCAGCATCGTACCCCTCAGGCATCTTACCCCTTAGGGATCGTAGCCCCCGGGGATCGTACCCCTCATGAATCGTGCCCCTAATGGATCGTACCCCTCATGGGTTATACCCCTCATGAATCGTCCCCCTCATGGATCGTACCCCTCATGGATCGTACCTCTCATGGATCGTACCCCTCATGGATCGTACCCCTCATGGATCGTGCCCCTTAGAAATCCTACCCCTCAGGAATCGTACCCCTCATGGATCGGACCCGTTAGGGATCGTACCCGTCACGGATCGTACCCCCCAGAGATCGTACATCTCAGGGATCGTACCCCTTAGGGATTGTACCCCTCATGGATCATACCCCTATGGATCGTACCCCTCATGCATCGTACCCCTCATGGATCGTACTCCTCAAAGATCGTGCGTCTCATGAATCGTACCCCTCATGGATCGTACCCCTCATGGATCGTATCCCTCATGGGTCGTGCCCCTCATGGATCGTGACCCTCATGGATCGTACCCCTCATGGATCGTACCCCTCATGGATCGTACCCCTCATGGATCGTACCCCTCATGGATCGTTGCCCTCATGGATCGTACCCCTCAAGGATTGTACCACTCAGCGATCGTACCCCTCCAGCATCGTACCCCTCAGGCATCTTACCCCTTAGGGATCGTAGCCCCCGGGGATCGTACCCCTCATGAATCGTGCCCCTAATGGATCGTACCCCTCATGGGTTATACCCCTCATGAATCGTCCCCCTCATGGATCGTACCCCTCATGGATCGTACCTCTCATGGATCGTACCGCTCATGGATCGTACCCCTCATGGATCGTGCCCCTTAGAAATCCTACCCCTCAGGAATCGTACCCCTCATGGATCGGACCCGTTAGGGATCGTACCCGTCACGGATCGTACCCCCCAGAGATCGTACATCTCAGAGATCGTACCCCTTAGGGATTGTACCCCTCATGGATCGTACCCCTATGGATCGTACCCCTCATGCATCGTACCCCTCATGGATCGTACCCCTCAAAGATCGTGCGTCTCATGAATCGTACCCCTCATGGATCGTACCCCTCATGGATCGTATCCCTCATGGGTCGTGCCCCTCATGGATCGTACCCCTCATGGATTGTACCCCTCATGGTTCGTACTTTTCATGGATCGTACCCCTCATGGATTGTACCCCTCATGGATCGCACCCCTCATGGATCGTACCCCTCACGGATCGTACCCCTCATGGATCGTACCCCTCATGGATCGTACCCCTCATGGATCGTACCCCTCATGGATCGTACCCCTCAGGGATCGTACCCCTCATGGATCGTACCCCTCATGGATGATACCCCTCATGGATCGTACCCCTCAAGGATTGTACACCTCATGGATCGTACCCCTCAGGGATCGTACCCCTCATGGATCGTACCCCTCATGGATCGTACCCCTCATAGACCGTACCCCTCATGACTCATACCCCTCATGGATCCTACTTCTCAGAGGTTGTACCCCTCATGGATCGTACCCCTCATGGATCGTACCCCTCATGGATCGTACCCCTCATGGATCGTACCCCTCATGGATCCTACTTCTCAGAGGTTGTACCCCTTATGGTTCGTACCCCTCATGGTTCGTACCCCTCATGGATCGTACCCCTCATGGATGGTACCCCTCATGGATCGTACCCCTCATGGATCGTACCCCTCATGGATCATACCCCTCATGGATCGTACCCCTCATGGATTGTACCCCTCATGGATCGTACCCCTCATGCATCGTATCCCTCATGGATCGTACCCCTCACGGATCGTACCCCTCCGGTATGGTACTCCTCACGGATCGTACCCCTTATGGATCGCGCCCCTCATGGATCGTACCCCTGTTGGATCATACCCCTCATGGATCGTACTCCTGATGGATCGTACCCCTCATGGATCGTACCCCTCATGGATGATACCCCTCATGGATCGTACCCCTCAAGGATTATACCCCTCATGGATCGCACCCCCCATGCATCGTACCCCTCAAGGATCGTACCCCTCATGGATCGTACCCCTCATGGATCGTACCCCTCATGGATCGTACCCCTCATGGATGATACCCCTCATGGATCGTACCCCTCAAGGATTGTACCCCTCAGGGATCGTACCCCTCATGGACCATATCCCTCATGGATCGTACCCCTCCGGTACGGTAGCCGTCAGGGTCCGACCCCTCATGGATCGTACACCTCATGGATCGTGCCCCTCATGGATCGTACCCCTCATGAATCATGGATTGTACCCCTCATGGATCGTGACCCTCATGGATCGTACTCCTCATGGATCGTACTCCTCAGAGATCGTATGCCTCATGAATCGCACCCCTCATGGATCCCACCCCTCATGGATCGTCCCCCTCATGGATCGTACCCCTCAGGCATCTTACCCCTTAGGGATCGTAGCCCCCGGGGATCGTACCGCTCATGGGTCGTACCCCTCATGGATCGTACCCATCAGGGATCGTACCCCTCAGGGATCGTACCCCTTATGGATCGTACCCCTCATGGATCGTACCCCTCATGGATCGTAGCCCTCATGGATCGTACCCCTCATCGATCGTACCCCTCAGGAATCGTACCCCTCATGGATCGTACCCCTCATGGATCGGACCCCTTAGGGATCGTACCCGTCACGGATCGTACCCCCCACAGATCGTACCCCTCAGGGATTGTACCCCTTAGGGATTGTACCCCTCATAGATCGTACCCCTATGGATCGTACCCCTCATGGATCGTACCCCTCATGGATCGTACCCCTCAAAGGTCGTGCCTCTCATGAATCGTACTCCTCATGGATCGTACTCCTCAGGGATCGTACCCCTCATGGATTGTAGCCCTCATGGATCGTACCCCTCATGGATTGTGCCCCTCACGGATCGTACCCCTCATGGATCGTTCCCCTCATGGATGGTACCCCTCATGGATCGGACCCCTCATGGATCGTACCCCTCGTGGATCGTACCCCTCATGGATCGTCCCCCTCATGGATCGTACCCCTCATGGATCGTACTTCTGAGAGGTTGTGCCCCTCATGGTTCGTACCCCTCAGGGATCGTACCCCTCATGGATTGTACCCCTCATGGATGATACCCCTCATGGATCGTACCCCTCAAGGATTGTACCCCTCATGGATCGTACCCCTCATGGATTGTACCCCTCATGGATCGTACCCCTCATGGATCGTACCCCTCATGGATCGTACCCCTCATGGATCGTACCCCTCATGGATGATACCCCTCATGGATCGTACCCCTCAAGGATTGTACCCCTCAGGGATCGTACCCCTCATGGACCATATCCCTCATGGATCGTACCCCTCCGGTATGGTAGCCGTCAGGGTCCGACCCCTCATGGATCGTACACCTCATGGATCGTGCCCCTCATGGATCGTACCCCTCATGAATCATGGATTGTACCCCTCATGGATCGTGACCCTCATGGATCGTACTCCTCATGGATCGTACTCCTCAGAGATCGTATGCCTCATGAATCGCACCCCTCATGGATCCCACCCCTCATGGATCGTCCCCCTCATGGATCGTACCCCTCAGGCATCTTACCCCTTAGGGATCGTAGCCCCCGGGGATCGTACCGCTCATGGGTCGTACCCCTCATGGATCGTACCCATCAGGGATCGTACCCCTCAGGGATCGTACCCCTTATGGATCGTACCCCTCATGGATCGTACCCCTCATGGATCGTAGCCCTCATGGATCGTACCCCTCATCGATCGTACCCCTCAGGAATCGTACCCCTCATGGATCGTACCCCTCATGGATCGGACCCCTTAGGGATCGTACCCGTCACGGATCGTACCCCCCAAAGATCGTACCCCTCAGGGATTGTACCCCTTAGGGATTGTACCCCTCATAGATCGTACCCCTATGGATCGTACCCCTCATGGATCGTACCCCTCATCGATCGTACCCCTCAAAGGTCGTGCCTCTCATGAATCGTACTCCTCATGGATCGTACTCCTCAGGGATCGTACCCCTCATGGATTGTAGCCCTCATGGATCGTACCCCTCATGGATTGTGCCCCTCACGGATCGTACCCCTCATGGATCGTTCCCCTCATGGATCGTACCCCTCGTGGATCGTACCCCTCATGGATCGTCCCCCTCATGGATCGTACCCCTCATGGATCGTACTTCTGAGAGGTTGTGCCCCTCATGGTTCGTACCCCTCAGGGATCGTACCCCTCATGGATTGTACCCCTCATGGATGATACCCCTCATGAATCGTACCCCTCAAGGATTGTACCCCTCATGGATCGTACCCCTCATGGATTGTACCCCTCATGGATCGTACCCCTCATGGATCGTACCGATCATGGATCGTACCCCTCATGGATCGCACCCCTCATGGATCGTACCCCTCTTGGATCGTACCCATCAGGGATCGTACCCCTCATGGATCGTACCCCTCATGGATCGTACCCCTCATAGATCGTACCCCTCATGACTCATACCCCTCATGGATCCTACTTCTCAGAGGTTGTACCCCTCATGGATCGTACCCCTCATGGATCGTACCCCTCATGGATCGTACCCCTCATGGATCCTACTTCTCAGAGGTTGTACCCCTTATGGTTCGTACCCCTCATGGTTCGTACCCCTCATGGATCGCACCCCTCATGGATCGTACCCCTCATGGATCGTACCCCTCATGGATCGTACCCCTCATGGATCATACCCCTCATGGATCGTCCCCCTCAGGGATCGTACCCCTCATGGATCGTACCCCTCATGGATCGTACCCCTCATGGATCGTACCCCTCATGGATCCTACCCCTCATGGATCGTACCACTCATGGATCCTACCCCTCATGGATCGTACCCCTTATGGATCGCACCCCTCATGGATCGTACCCCTCATGGATCATACCCCTCATGGATCGTACTCCTCATGGATCGTACCCCTCATGGATCGTACCCGTCATGGATCGTAACCCTGATGGATCGTACCCCTCATGGATGATACCCCTCATGGATCGTACCCCTCAAGGATTATACTCCTCATGGATCGCAGCCCTCATGCATCGTACCCCTCATGGATCGTACCCCTCATGGATGGTACCCCTCATGGATCGTAGGCCTCATGGATCGTACCCCTCATGGATCGTACCCCTCATGGATCCTACCCCTCATGGATCGTACCACTCATGGATCCTACCCCTCATGGATCGTACCCCTTATGGATCGCACCCCTCATGGATCGTACCCCTCATGGATCATACCCCTCATGGATCGTACTCCTCATGGATCGTACCCCTCATGGATCGTACCCGTCATGGATCGTACCCCTGATGGATCGTACCCCTCATAGATGATACCCCTCATGGATCGTACCCCTCAAGGAGTGTACCCCTCATGGATCGTACCCCTCGTGGATCGTACCCCTCATGGATCGTACCCCTCAAGGATCGTACCCCGCATGGATCATACCCCTCATGGAGCGTACCCCTCATGGATCGTACCCCTTATGGATCGCAGCCCTCATGGATCGTACCCCTCATGGATCATACCCCTCATGGATCGTACTCCTCATGGATAGTACCCCTCATGGATCGTACCCGTCATGGATCGTACCCCTGATGGATCGTACCCCTCATGGATCGTACCCCTCAAGGATTGTACCCCTCATGGATCGTACCCCTCATGGATCGTACCCCTCATGGATCGTACCCCTCAAGGATCGTACCCCTCATGGATCGTACCCCTCATGGATCATACCCCTCATGGATCGTACCCCTCATGGATCGTCCCCCTCATGGAGCGTACCCCTCATGGATCGTACCCCTCAGGGATCGTACCCCTCATGGATCGGACCCCTCATGGATCGTACCCCTCAGGGATCGTACTCCTCAGGGATCGTACCCCTCATGGACCATATCCCTCATGGATCGTACCCCTCCGGTATGGTAGCCGTCAGGGTCGGACCCCTCATGGATCGTACCCCTCATGGATCGTACCCCTCATGGATAGTACCCCTCATGAATCATGGATCGTACCCCTCATGGATCGTAGCCCTCATGGATCGTACCCCTCATGGATCGTACTCCTCATTAATCGTACTCCTCAGGGATCGTATGCCTCATGGAGCATACCCCTCATGGATCCTACCCCTCATGGATCGTCCCCCTCATGGATCGTACCCCTCATGGATCGTACCCCTCATGGATCGTACCCCTCATGGATCGTACTCCTCATGGATCGTACCCCTCATGGATCGTACCCGTCATGGATCGTACCCCTGATGGATCGTACCCCTCATGGATGATACCCCTCATGGATCGTACCCCTCAAGGATTATACTCCTCATGGATCGCACCCCTCATGCATCGTACCCCTCATGGATCGTACCCCTCATGGATCGTACCCCTCATGGATCGTATCCCTCATGGATCGTACTCCTCATGGATGATACCCCTCATGGATCGTAGCCCTCATGGATCGTACCCCTCATGGATCGTACCCCTCATGGATCGTACCCCTCAAGGATCGTACCCCTCATGGATCATACCCCTCAGGGATCGTACCCCTCATGGATCGTCCCCCTCATGGAGCGTACCCCTCATGGATCGTACCCCTTATGGATCGCACCCCTAAGGGATGGTACCCCTCATGGATCATAGCCCTCATGGATCGTACTCCTCATGGATCGTACCCCTCATGGATCGTACCCGTCATGGATCGTACGCCTGATGGATCGTACCCCTCATGGATGATACCCCTCATGGATCGTACCCCTCAAGGATTGTACTCCTCATGGATCGCACCCCTCATGGATCGTACCCCTCATGGATGATACCCCTCATGGATCGTACCCCTCATGGATCGTACCCCTCATGGATCGTACCCCTCACGGATGATACCCCTCATGGATTGTACCCCTCAAGGAGTGTACCCCTCATGCATCGTACCCCTCATGGATCGTACCCCTCATGGATCGTACCCCTCAAGGATTGTACCCCTCATGGATCATACCCCTCATGGATCGTACCCCTCATGGATCGTCCCCCTCATGGAGCGTACCCCTCATGGATCGTACCCCTTATGGATCGCACCCCTCATGGATCGTACCCCTCATGGATCATACCCCTCGTGGATCGTACTCCTCATGGATCATACCCCTCATGGATCGTACCCGTCATGGATCGTACCCCTGATGGATCGTACCCCTCATGGATGATACCCCTCATGGATTGTACCCCTCAAGGATTATACTCCTCATGGATCGCACCCCTCATGCATCGTACCCATCAAGGATCGTACCCCTCATGGATCGTACCCCTCATGGATCGTACCCCTCATGGATCGTACCCCTCATGGATCGTACCACTCATGGATCGTACCCCTCATGGATCGTACCCCTCAAGGATCGTACCCCTCATGGATCGTACCCCTCATGGATCATACCCCTCATGGATCGTACCCCTCATGGATCGTCCCCCTCATGGAGCGTACCCCTCATGGATCAAACCCCTCAGGGATCGTACCCCTCATGGATCAGACCCCTCATGGATCGTACCCCTCAGGGATCGTACCCCTCAGGGATCGTACCCCTCAGGGATCGTACCCCTCATGGACCATATCCCTCATGGATCGTACCCCTCCGGTATGGTAGCCGTCAGGGTCGGACCCCTCATGGATCGTACCCCTCATGGATCGTACCCCTCATGGATAGTACCCCTCATGAATCATGGATCGTACCCCTCATGGATCGTACCCCTCATGGATTGTACCCCTCATGGATCGTACTCCTCATGGATCGTACTCCTCAGGGATCGTATGCCTCATGGAGCATACCCCTCATGGATCCTACCCCTCATGGATCGTCCCCCTCATGGATCGTACCCCTCATGGATCGTACCCCTCATGGATCGTACCCCTCATGGATCGTACTCCTCATGGATCGTACCCCTCATGGATCGTACCCGTCATGGATGGTACCCCTGATGGATCGTACCCCTCATGGATGATACCCCTCATGGATCGTACCCCTCAAGGATTATACTCCTCATGGATCGCACCCCTCATGCATCGTACCCCTCATGGATCGTACCCCTCATGAATCGTACCCCTCATGGATCGTACCCCTCATGGATCGTACCCCTCATGGATGATACCCCTCATGGATCGTACCCCTCAAGGATTGTACCCCTCATGGATCGTACCCCTCATGGATCGTACCCCTCATGGATCGTACCCCTCAAGGATCGTACCCCTCATGGATCATACCCCTCATGGATCGTACCCCTCATGGATCGTCCCCCTCATGGAGCGTACCCCTCATGGATCGTACCCCTTATGGATCGCACCCCTCATGGATCGTACCCCTCATGGATCATACCCCTCATGGATCGTACTCCTCATGGATCGTACCCCTCATGGATCGTACCCGTCATGGATCGTACCCCTGATGGATCGTACCCCTCATGGATGATACACCTCATGGATCGTACCCCTCAAGGATTATACTCCTCATGGATCGCAACCCTCATGCATCGTACCCATCAAGGATCGTACCCCTCATGGATCGTACCCCTCATGGATCGTACCCCTCATGGATCGTACCCCTCATGGATGATACCCCTCATGGATCGTACCCCTCAAGGATTGTACCCCTCATGGATCGTACCCCTCATGGATCGTACCCCTCATGGATCCTACCCCTCAGGGATCGTACCCCTCATGGATTGTACCCCTCATGGATCATACCCCTCATGGATCGTACCCCTCATGGATCGTCCCCCTCATGGAGCGTACCCCTCATGGATCGTACCCCTCAGGGATCGTACCCCTCATGGATCGGACCCCTCATGGATCGTACCCCTCAGGGATCGTACCCCTCATGGACCATATCCCTCATGAGTCGTACCCCTCTGGTATGGTAGCCGTCAGGGTCGGACCCCTCATGGATCGTACCCCTCATGGATCGTACCCCTCATGGATAGTACCCCTCATGAATCATGGACCGTACCCCTCATGGATCGTACCCCTCATGGATCGAACCCCTCATGGATCGTACTCCTCATGGATCGTACTCCTCAGGGATCGTATGCCTCATGGAGCGTACCCCTCATGGATCCTACCCCTCATGGATCGTGCCCCTCATGGATCGTACCCCTCATGGATCGTACCCCTCATGGATCGTACCCCTCAGGGATCGTACCCCTCATGGATCGTACCCCTCATGGATCGTAACCCTCATGGATCGTACCCCTCATGGATCATACCCCTCAGGGATCGTACCCCTCAGGGATCGTACCCCTCAGGGATCGTACCCCTCCTGGACCATATCCCTCATGGATCGTACCCCTGCGGTATGGTAGCCGTCAGGGTCGGACCCCTCATGGATCGTACCCCTCATGGATCGTACCCCTCATGGATAGTACCCCTCATGAATCATGGATCGTACCCCTCATGGATCGTACCCCTCATGGATCGTACCCCTCATGGATCGTACTCCTCATGGATCGTACTCCTCAGGGATCGTATGCCTCATGGAGCATACCCCTCATGGATCCTACCCCTCATGGATCGTCCCCCTCATGGATCGTACCCCTCATGGATCGTACCCCTCATGGATCGTACCCCTCATGGATCGTACTCCTCATGGATCGTACCCCTCATGGATCGTACCCGTCATGGATCGTACCCCTGATGGATCGTACCCCTCATGGATGATACCCCTCATGGATCGTACCCCTCAAGGATTATACTCCTCATGGATCGCACCCCTCATGCATCGTACCCCTCATGGATCGTACCCCTCATGGATCGTAGCCCTCATGGATCGTACCCCTCATGGATCGTACCCCTCATGGATGATACCCCTCATGGATCGTACCCCTCAAGGATTGTACCCCTCATGGATCGTACCCCTCATGGATCGTACCCCTCATGGATCGTACCCCTCAAGGATCGTACCCCTCATGGATCATACCCCTCATGGATCGTACCCCTCATGGATTGTCCCCCTCATGGAGCGTACCCCTCATGGATCGTCCCCCTTATGGATCGCACCCCTCATGGATGGTACCCCTCATGGATCATACCCCTCATGGATCGTAGTCCTCATGGATCGTACCCCTCATAGATCGTACCCGTCATGGATCGTACCCCTGATGGATCGTACCCCTCATGGATGATACCCCTCATGGATCGTACCCCTCATGCATCGTACCCATTAAGGATCGTACCCCTCATGGATCGTACCCCTCATGGATCGTACCCCTCATGGATCGTACCCCTCATGGATGATACCCCTCATGGATCGTACCCCTCATGGATCGTACCCCTCATGGATCCTACCCCTCATGGATCCTACTTCTCAGAGGTTGTACCCCTTATGGTTCGTACCCCTCATGGATCGTACCCCTCATGGATCGCACCCCTCATGAATCGTACCCCTCATGGATCGTACCCCTCATGGATCGTACCCCTCATGGATCATACCCCTCATGGATCGTACCCCTCAGGGATCGTATTCCTCATGGATTGTACCCCTCATGGATCGTACCCCTCATGGATCGTACCCCTCATGGATCGTACCCCTCATGGATCCTACCCCTCATGGATCATACCCCTCATGGATCCTACCCCTCATGGATTGTACCCCTTATGGATCGCACCCCTCATGGATCGTACCCCTCATGGATCATACCCCTCATGGATCGTACTCCTCATGGATCGTACCCCTCATGGATCGTACCCGTCATGGATCGTACCCCTGATGGATCGTACCCCTCATGGATGATACTCCTCATGGATCGTACCCCTCAAGGATTATACTCCTCATGCATCGCACCCCTCATGCATCGCACCCCTCATGGAACGTACCCCTCATGGATCGTACCCCTCATGGATCGTACCCCTCATGGATCGTACCCCTCATGGATGATACCCCTCATGGATCGTACCCCTCAAGGAGTGTACCCCTCATGGATCGTACCCCTCATGGATCGTACCCCTCATGGATCGTACCCCTCAAGGATCGTACCCCTCATGGATCATACCCCTCATGGATCGTACCCCTCATGGATCGTCCCCATCATGGAGCGTACCCCTCATGGATGATACCCCTCATGGATCGTACCCCTCAAGGATTGTACCCCTCATGGATCGTACCCCTCATGGATCGTACCCCTCATGGATCGTACCCCTCAAGGATCGTACCCCTCATGGATCGTACCCCTCATGGATCATACCCCTCATGGATCGTACCCCTCATGGATTGTCCCCCTCATGGAGCGTACCCCTC
This sequence comes from Eutreptiella sp. 'Long Island Sound 2002', assembly GCA_964036045.1. Classification (NCBI taxonomy): domain Eukaryota; phylum Euglenozoa; class Euglenophyceae; order Eutreptiales; family Eutreptiaceae; genus Eutreptiella; species Eutreptiella sp. 'Long Island Sound 2002'. Next base: position 110,733,237 of record OZ038383.1, read on the forward strand.
ATGGATCGTACCCCTCAGGGATCGTACCCCTCATGGATCGGACCCCTCATGGATCGTACCCCTCAGGGATCGTACCCCTCAGGGATCGTACCCCTCAGGGATCGTACCCCTCATGGACCATATCCCTCATGGATCGTACCCCCCCGGTATGGTAGCCGTCAGGGTCGGACCCCTCATGGATCGTACCCCTCATGGATCGTACCCCTCATGGATAGTACCCCTCATGAATCATGGATCGTACCCCTCATGGATCGTACCCCTCATGGATCGTATTCCTCATGGATCGTACTCCTCATGGATCGTACTCCTCAGGGATCGTATGCCTCATGGAGCATACCCCTCATGGATCCTACCCCTCATGGATCGTCCCCCTCATGGATCGTACCCCTCATGGATCGTACCCCTCATGGATCGTACCCCTCATGGATCGTACTCCTCATGGATCGTACCCCTCATCGATCGTACCCGTCATGGATCGTACCCCTGATGGATCGTACCCCTCATGGATGATACCCCTCATGGATCGCACCCCTCAGGGATTATACTCCTCATGGATCGCACCCCTCATGCATTGTACCCCTCATGGATCGTACCCCTCATGGATCGTACCCCTCATGGATCGTACCCCTCATGGATCGTACCCCTCATGGATGATACCCCTCATGGATCGTACCCCTCAAGGATTGTACCCCTCATGGATCGTACCCCTCATGGATCGTACCCCTCATGGATCGTACCCCTCAAGGATCGTACCCCTCATGGATCATACCCCTCATGGATCGTACCCCTCATGGATCGTCCCCCTCATGGAGCGTAACCCTCATGGATTGTACCCCTTATGGATCGCACCCCTCATGGATCGTACCCCTCATGGATCATACCCCTCATGGATCGTACTCCTCATGGATCGTACCCCTCATGGATCGTACCCGTCATGGATCGTACCCCTGATGGATCGTACCCCTCATGGATGATACCCCTCATGGATCGTACCCCTCAAGGATTATACTCCTCATGGATCGCACCCCTCATGCATCGTACCCATCAAGGATCGTACCCCTCATGGATCGTACCCCTCATGGATCGTACCCCTCATGGATCGTACCCCTCATGGATGATACCCCTCATGGATCGTACCCCTCAAGGATTGTACCCCTCATGGATCGTACCCCTCATGGATCGTACCCCTCATGGATCGTACCCCTCAGGGATCGTACCCCTCATGGATCGTACCCCTCATGGATCATACCCCTCATGGATTGTACCCCTCATGGATCGTCGCCCTCATGGGTCGTACCCCTCAGGGATCGTACCCCTCATGGATCGGACCCCTCATGGATCGTACCCCTCAGGGATCGTACCCCTCTGGGATCGTACCCCTCAGGGATCGTACCCCTCATGGACCATATCCCTCATGGATCGTACCCCTCCGGTATGGTAGCCGTCAGGGTCGGACCCCTCATGGATCGTACCCCTCATGGACCGTACCCCTCATGGATAGTACCCCTCATGAATCATGGATCGTACCCCTCATGGATCGTACCCCTCATGGATCGAACCCCTCATGGATTGTACTCCTCATGGATCGTACTCCTCAGGGATCGTATGCCTCATGGAGCGTACCCCTCATGGATCCTACCCCTCATGGATCGTCCCCCTCATGGATCGTACCCCTCATGGATTGTACCCCTCATGGATCGTACCCCTCATGGATCGTACCCCTCATGGATCGTACCCCTCAAGGATTGTACCCCTCATGGATCGTACCCCTCATGGATCGTACCCCTCAGGGATCGTACCCCTCATGGATCGTACCCCTCCGGTATGGTAGCCGTCAGGGTCGGACCCCTCATGGATCGTACCCCTCATGGATCGTACCCCTCATGGATAGTACCCCTCATGAATCATGGATCGTACCCCTCATGGATCGTACCCCTCATGGATCGAACCCCTCATGGATGGTACTCCTCATGGATCGTACTCCTCAGGGATCGTATGCCTCATGGAGCGTACCCCTCATGGATCCTACCCCTCATGGATCGTCCCCCTCATGGATCGTACCCCTCATGGATCGTACCCCTCATGGATCGTACCCCTCAAGGATTGTACCCCTCAGCGATCGTACCCCTCAAGCATCGTACCCCTCAGGCATCTTACCCCTTAGGGATCGTAGCCCCCGGGGATCGTACCCCTCATGGGTCGTACCCCTCATGGATCGTACCCATCAGGGATCGTACCACTCAGGGATCGTACCCCTTATGGATCGTACCCCTCATGGATCGTACCCCTCATGGATCGTGCCCCTCATCGATCGTACCCCTCAGGAATCGTACCCCTCAGGAATTGTACCCCTCATGGATCGGACCCCTTAGGGATCGTACCCGTCACGGATCGTACCCCCCACAGATCGTACCCCTCAGGGATCGTACCCCTTAGGCATTGTACCCCTCATGGATCGTACCCCTATGGATCGTACCCCTCATGGATCGTACCCCTCATGGATCGTACCCCTCAAAGATCGTGCCTCTCGGGAATCGTACCCCTCATGGATCGTACCCCTCATGGATCGTATCCCTCATGGGTCGTGCCCCTCATGGATCGTACCCCTCAGGAATCGTTCCCCTCATGGATCGTACCCCTCATGGATCGTACCCCTCATGGATCGTACCCCTCACGGATCGTACCCCTCATGGATCGTACCCCTCATGGATCATACCCCTCTTGGATCGTACCCCTCATGAATCGTACCCCTCATGGATCGTACCCCTCATGGATCGTACCCCTCACGGATGGTACCCCTCATGGATCGTACCCCTCGTGGATCGTACCCCTCTTGGATCGTCCCCCTCATGGATCGTAGCCCTTCTGGATCGTACTTATGAGAGGTTGTGCCCCTCATGGTTCGTACCCCTCAGGGATCGTACCCCTCATGGATCGTACCCCTCATGGATCGTACCCCTCAAGGATTGTACCCCTAATGGATCGTACCCCTCATGGATTGTACCCCTCATGGATCGTACCCCTCATGGATCGTACCCCTCATGGATCGTACCCCTCATGGATCGTACCCCTGATGGATCGTACCCCTCTTGGATCGTACCCCTCAAGGATCGTACCCCTCATGGATCGTACCCCTCATGGATCGTACCCCTCATAGATTGTACCCCTCATGACTCATACCCCTCATGGATCCCATTTCTCAGAGGTTGTACCCCTCATGGATCGTACCCCTCGTGGATCGTACCCCTCATGGATCGTACCCCTCATGGATCGTACCCCTCATGGATCCTACTTCTCAGAGGTTGTACCCCTTATGGTTCGTACCCCTCATGGTTCGTACCCCTCATGGATCGTACCCCTCTAGATCATACCCCTCATGGATCGTACCCCTCAGGGATCGTACCCCTCATGGATCGTACCCCTCATGGATCGTACCCCCCAAGGATTGTACCCCTCATGGATCAGACCTCTCATGGATCGTACCCCTCATGGATCGTACCCCTCCGGTATGGTAGCCCTCACGGATCGTACCCCTGATGGATCGCACCCCTCATGGATGGTACCCCTCATGGATCATACCCCTCATGGATCGTACCCCTCATGGATGATACCCCTCATGGATCGTACCCCTCAAGGATTGTACCCCTCATGGATCGTACCCATCAGGGATCGTACCCCTCATGGATCGGACCCCTCATGGATCGTACCCCTCGAGGATCGTACCCCTCCGGTATGGTAGCTCTCATGCATCGTACCCCTCATGGATCGCACCCCTCATCAATCGTACCCCTCATGGATCGTACCGCTCAGGGATCGCACCGCTCAGGGATTACCCCTCAGGGATCGTACCCCTCATGGGCCATATCCCTCATGGATCGTACCCCTCCGGTATGGTAGCCATCAGGGTCGGACCCCTCATGGATCGTACCCCTCATGGATCGTACCCCTCAGGGATCGTACCCCTCAGGGATCGTACCCCCCATGGTTCGTACCCCTCAGGGATCATACCCCTCATGGATTGTACCCCTCATGGATCGTACCCGTCATGGATCGTACCCCTCATGGTTCGTACCCCTCATGGATCGCCCCCCTCATGGATCGTACCCCTCAGGGATCGTACCCCTCCGGTATGGTAGCTCTCATGCATCGTACCCCTCATGGTTCGTACCCCTCATGGATCGTACCCCTCATGGATCGTACCCCTCATGGATCGTACCCCTCATGGATCGTACCCCTCAAAGATCGTGCCTCTCATGAATCGTACCCCTCATGGATCGTACCCCTCATGGATCGTATCCCTCATGGGTCGTGCCCCTCATGGATCGTACCCCTCAGGAATCGTTCCCCTCATGGATCGTACCCCTCATGGATCGTACCCCTCATGGATCGTACCCCTCACGGATCGTACCCCTCATGGATCGTACCCCTCATGGATCATACCCCTCTTGGATCGTACCCCTCATGAATCGTACCCCTCATGGATCGTACCCCTCATGGAATGTACCCCTCACGGATGGTACCCCTCATGGATCGTACCCCTCGTGGATCGTACCCCTCTTGGATCGTCCCCCTCATGGATCGTAGCCCTTCTGGATCGTACTTATGAGAGGTTGTGCCCCTCATGGTTCGTACCCCTCAGGGATCGTACCCCTCATGGATCGTACCCCTCATGGATCGTACCCCTCAAGGATTGTACCCCTAATGGATCGTACCCCTCATGGATTGTACCCCTCATGGATCGTACCCCTCATGGATCGTACCCCTCATGGATCGTACCCCTCATGGATCGTACCCCTGATGGATCGTACCCCTCTTGGATCGTACCCCTCAAGGATCGTACCCCTCATGGATCGTACCCCTCATGGATCGTACCCCTCATAGATTGTACCCCTCATGACTCATACCCCTCATGGATCCTATTTCTCAGAGGTTGTACCCCTGATGGATCGTACCCCTCGTGGATCGTACCCCTCATGGATCGTACCCCTCATGGATCGTACCCCTCATGGATCCTACTTCTCAGAGGTTGTACCCCTTATGGTTCGTACCCCTCATGGTTCGTACCCCTCATGGATCGTACCCCTCTAGATCATACCCCTCATGGATCGTACCCCTCAGGGATCGTACCCCTCATGGATCGTACCCCTCATGGATCGTACCCCCCAAGGATTGTACCCCTCATGGATCAGACCTCTCATGGATCGTACCCCTCATGGATCGTACCCCTCCGGTATGGTAGCCCTCACGGATCGTACCCCTGATGGATCGCACCCCTCATGGATGGTACCCCTCATGGATCATACCCCTCATGGATCGTACCCCTCATGGATGATACCCCTCATGGATCGTACCCCTCAAGGATTGTACCCCTCATGGATCGTACCAATCAGGGATCGTACCCCTCATGGATCGGACCCCTCATGGATCGTACCCCTCGAGGATCGTACCCCTCCGGTATGGTAGCTCTCATGCATCGTACCCCTCATGGATCGCACCCCTCATCAATCGTACCCCTCATGGATCGTACCGCTCAGGGATCGCACCGCTCAGGGATTACCCCTCAGGGATCGTACCCCTCATGGGCCATATCCCTCATGGATCGTACCCCTCCGGTATGGTAGCCATCAGGGTCGGACCCCTCATGGATCGTACCCCTCATGGATCGTACCCCTCAGGGATCGTACCCCTCAGGGATCGTACCCCTCATGGTTCGTACCCCTCAGGGATCATACCCCTCATGGATTGTACCCCTCGTGGATCGTACCCGTCAAGGATCGTACCCCTCATGGTTCGTACCCCTCATGGATCGCCCCCCTCATGGATCGTACCCCTCAGGGATCGTACCCCTCCGGTATGGTAGCTCTCATGCATCGTACCCCTCATGGTTCGTACCCCTCATGGATCGTACCCCTCATGGATCATACCCCTCATGGATCGTACCCCTCCGGTATGGTAGCTCTCATGCATCGTACCCCTCATGGATTGTACCCCTCATGGATCGCACCCCTCATCAATCGTACCCCTCATAGATCGTACCGCTCAGGGATCGCACCGCTCAGGGATCGTACCCCCCATGGATCGTACCCCTCATGGATCGTACCCCTCATGGATCGTGCCCCTCATGGATCGTACCCCTCATGGATCGTGCCCCTCAAGGATTGTACCCCTCAGCGATCGTACCCCTCAAGCATCGTACCCCTCATGGATCGTACCCATCAAGGATCGTACCCCCCATGGATCGTACCCCTCATGGATCGTACCCCTCATGGATCGTACCCATCAGGGATCGTACCCCTCAGGGATCGTACCCCTCAGGGATTGTACCCCTCATGGATCGTACCCCCCAGGGATCGTACCCCCCGGGGATTGTACCCCTCATGGATCGTACCCCTCATGGATCGTACCCATCGGGGATCGTACCCCTCAGGGATCGTGCCCGTCAAGGATCGAACCCTTCATGGATTGACCCCTCAGGAATCGTACCCCTCATGGATCGTACCCCTCATGGATCGTAGCGGAGGCCCCCCGGGCGAATCCGAGGTTTTTCCTCGAAGGGGCCCACGAGCCCAGGGGACGCCACCTGGTTTTTTCGGCCAAGCCGGACGGAGCTCCCACAGGCGACCCCCCCCCGCATGGGTGGGTGCGCACAACAACCGCCAGCCTCCCCCCCCCACCCCCCTCAGCCCCCCCAAAAAAGGGACTCCGGCGCGGAGGGTTGGGGATATAGTCCCCTGCCGCGCGGCCATGAATCGACATGGCCCTACACCGGGCGATACACGACCGCCCCCCCCCGTCGCTCAAGAGGGGCCCCTGTCGTCCCCCGGGCAGGGAGCCCCCCCCCCCCCCCAAGGAGCGGCCGCCCTCGGGGGCACTCGCCCAGCCCCCGGGGGCCTCTCGGGATTCGGCCCCGAGCCAGCACAGCCCTCCCGCCGCCCCCCCCAGCCGCAGCTCCACGGCCCGCCCGGTCTCTGCCGCGCCGACCCACGCACTACCGGGACCCGGGCCTCGGAGCCCCGGTGCCCAGCCCCGCCCGCCCCCCCGGTATCCGTCCGGACGGTGCGGCACTCCCCCCACCTCCACCAAGATTCGCCCCCGTGGATGATGCTCGGCGGGATTCGTCCCTGCCGAGCGGGGTGCGGGCCCCATCGCTAACCCCGTCCCCCAGCACCACGAGCGCCCCGGGCTCCCCGACCGACTATGGCCAGCCCCAGCCGCTCCTCTGCCCCGGTCAGCCGCACGCTGGCTCTCGCGGCTGACCTCACCGCAACCCCACTCCCTCGCGCGCACGCCCACCCTCACGCTCACACCCCCCCCCCCCCCCCCCAGCGCTCGCCATGCCCCCGCCGCCACACTCGCGCCCACCGCCCCTCCACGCCCCCCACCTGCTTTCGCAGGTAGCCAACGCCACCGAGGTGTGCTGCCGTAGCGGCCGACGGGAAGACGCGTGGCTGACAGAGGGACCCCCCATACGTGGCGGGGGTCCAGGCCTTGCCCCTCCTTCCTCGTGTGCACGCACCATGCGTCATGGCCGTGAGAGGCCTTTGCCTCCCCCCCCCTCCCTGCCCCTGTCGCAGCCCAAGCCATGTTCACAGGACACGAGCCCCCTCCTTCGACACCCCGCAGACCCCCCAAACCTCCCACCGGACCCCGACCCCCCCCGGGCATGGGCGGCGCGGCCCGCACGTGCGGTTCGGGCCCGCACGGCTCTCTGACGCTGTACACGGGCAGTACGGTCCGCCAGGAGAGCGGATGCGCCGCACTGCCCCAACGCTATGTGCAAATGCGCTCTGGCGCCCCCCAAGCGCTCTGGCGCTCTGGCGCCCCCCCAACGCTCCAGCGCACTACAGCACAGAGCTTGAGAGTGGTCCCGTGCTCCCCCCGGCGCCGCCCCCCGCTGTGCAGCCCTATACTGTGCCCCTGTGTCCTGACACAACCCCACGCTCTGCCCTGCACATCCCAGCGCTGTACCCCTGGACGGTCATGCGCAGCGGCCCTGCCCAGCCCGCCCTCCGCGTCTGCCCCGCCCTAGACTGCGCCCCTGCGCATTCCCCGCCAATCGCGCGGTTGACGTGCGCTTAAGGCCCGTGGCCTTCTTAGCGCAGCCCCCTGGCCCACCCCAGCCCGACGCGGCCTCCCCGGCCCGGCAAGCCAGCGCCGCACCAACCACGTCGCATGGCCTGCGCAGGCCCATTGGGGTCCGCCCTCCGCGCCCGCGCCCGCCTGGCTCCGGGGCACACGGGCAGAACGCCCACCCCCCGCCCCCGCCCCCGCGAGGCCCCGACCCAACGGCCGCTACTCCAGCAGCAGGCCGCGAAGCCGTGCTCCGACCCCGCCCTGTGGGGCACGCCACCCTCGCGGACGACGCTACCCCCGCGGGCCCACGAGCACTCCCCCGTGCCACCGGGTCCCCACTCCCCGCTACAGGGGTCTGCAGCGCGGCCCGCGCCGACCGAGCTCAGGGGAACCGGGACGCATGGGAATAGACCATACATATTCCCTGCCCCCACAACCCCGCTACGCCGCTTTTCGCACAAGAAGTAGCCCCCTCCCCTGTCGCGGGGGAGAGGCGGCTAGAACCAACGGGAGCCGGGGCCCCGCAGGTCCCCGGACAGGTGGTCCCTCCCGCCCGCCCCCCATCCCGCCACCATCTCACACGGGTGCACGAGCCCTCCCCCCGCAGCGGGGGAGGGAACATGGGTGACACATACAGGTAGTCCCTCCCTCAAGGACGCGCGCCCCCCTTCCCCCCCGGACAGAAGGCGGAACCCCCCCCCCCCTCGGTCGTCGTCGGCGCCCGCCCGGCCGGCGTGGCGCCGGCCGACTGCTCCCTTGCGCCCTGCCCGGGGAGAGCGTGTCTATCAATTTCTCCCGCCGGCACGTGCTGCGTGCCTCAACAACAACAACATCAACAACCCTCATAGATCGTACCCCTCATGGATCGTACCCCTCATGGATCGTGCCCCTCATGGATCGTACCCCTGAGGAATCGTACCCCTCATATATCGGACCCCTCAGGGATCTTACCCATCAGGGATCGTACCCCCCAGGGATCGTACCCCTCAGGGATTGTACCGCTCATGGATCGTACCCCTCATGGATCGTACCCCTCATGGATCCTACCCCTCAAGGATCGTACCCCTCATGGATCGTACCCCTCATGGATCGTACCCCTCAAAGATCGTACCCCTCATGGATCGTACCCCTCATGGATCGTACCCCTCATGGATTGTAGCCCTCATGGGTCGTGCCCCTCATGGATCGTACCCCTCAGGGATCGTACCCCTCATGGATCATACCCCTCATGGATCGTACCCCTCATGGATCGTACCCCTCATGGATCGTACCCCTCATGGATCGTACCCTTCATGGATCGTACCCCTCAGGGATCGTATCCATCATGGGTCGCAGCCCTCATTGATCGTACCCCTCAGGGATCGTACCCCTCATGGATCGTAGCCCTCATGGATCGCACCCCTCATGGATCGTACCCCTCATGGATGGTACTTCTCAGAGGTTGTACCCCTCATGGTTCGTACCCCTCAGGGATCGTACCCCTCATGGATCGTACCCCTCATGGATGATACCCTTCATGGATCGTACCCCTCAAGGATTGTACCCCTCATGGATCGTACCCCTCATGGATCGTACCCCTGATGGATCTTGCCCCTCATGGATCGTACCCCTCATGGATTATACACCTCATGGATCGTACCCCTCATGGATGATACCCCTCATGGATCGTACCCCTCATGGATCGTACCCCTCATGGATCGTACCCCTCATGGATCGTACCCCTCATGGATCGTACCCCTCATGGATGATACCCCTCATGGATCGTACCCCTCAAGGATTGTACCCCTCATGGATCGTACCCCTCATGGATCATACCCCGCATGGATCGTGCCCCTCATGGGTCGTACCCCTCATGGATCGTCCCCCTCATGGATCGTGCTCCTCAAGGATTGTACCCCTCAGCGACCGTACCCCTCAAGCATCATACCCCTCAAGCATCTTACCCCTCAGGGATCGTACCCCCCAGGGATCGTACCCCTCCTGGATCGTACCCCTCATGGATCGTACCCCTCATGGATCGTACCCCTCAGGGATCATACCCCTCATGGATCGTACCCCTCAGGGATCGTACCCCTCATGGATCGTACCCCTCATGGATCGTACCCCTCATGGATCGTGCCCCTCATGGATCGTACCTCTCATGGATCGTACCCCTCATGGATCGTACCCGTCATGGATCGTACCCCTCAAAAATCGTACCCCTCATGGATCAGAACCCTCAAGGGTCGTACCCCTCAGGGATCGTACCCCTCAGGGATCGTACCCCTCATGGATCGTACCCCTGATGGATCGTACCCCTCATGGATCGTACCCCTCATGGATCGTACCCCTCATGTATCGTACCCCTCATGGATCGTACCCCTCATGGATCGTACCCCTCATGGATTGTACCCCTCATGGATCGTACCCCTAAGGGATCGTACCCCTCAGGGATCGTACCCCTCATGGATCGTACCCCTGATGGATCGTACCCCTCATGGATCGTATCCCTCATGGATCGTACCCCTCATGGATCGTACCCCTCATGGATCGTAACCCTCAGGGATCGTACCCATCAGGGATCGTACCCCTCACGGATTGTACCCCTCATGGATCGTACCTCTGATGGATCGTACTCCTCATGGATCGTACCCCTCATGGATCGTACCCCTCATGGATCGTACCCCTCATGGATCGTATCCCTCATGGATCGTACCCCTCGTGGGTCGTACCATGGATCGTACCCCTCATGGACCGTACCCCTCAGGGATCGAACCCCTCATGGATCGTACCCCTCATGGAACGTACCCCTCATGGATCGTACCCCTCATGGATCGCACCCCTCATGGATCGTACCCCTCATGGATCGTACTTCTGAGAGGTTGTATCCCTCATGTTTCATACCCCTCAAGGATCGGACCCCTCATGGATCGTACCCCTCATGGATCGTAGCCCTCATGGATGATACCCCTCATGGATCGTACCCCTCATGGATTGTACCCCTCATGGTTCGTACCCCTCAGGGACCGTACCCCTCATGGATCGTACCCCTCATGGATCATACCCCTCATGGATCGTACCCCTCATGGATCGTACCCCTCATGGTTCGTACCCCTCATGGATCGTACCCCTCATGGATCGTACCCCTCATGGATCGTACCCCTCATTGATCGTATCCCTCATGGATCGTACCCCTCATGGATCGTACTTCTCAGAAGTTGTACCCCTCATGGTTCGTACCCCTCAGGGATCGTACCCCTCATGGATCGTACTTCTCAGAGGTTGTACCCCTCATGGTTCGTACCCCTGAGGGATCGTACACCTCATGGATCGTACCCCTCATGGATCGTACCCCTCATGGATCGTACGTCTCAGAGGTTGTACCCCTCATGGTTCGTACCCCTCAGGGATCGTACCCCTCATGGATCATACCCCTCATTGATCGTACCCCTCATGGATCGTACCCCTCATGGATCGTACCCCTCATGGATCGTACCCCTCATGGATCGTGCCCCTCATGGATCGTACCCCTCATGGATTGTACCCCTCATGGATCGTACCCCTCATGGATCGTACCCCTCAAGGATCGTACCCCTCATGGATTGTACCCCTCATGGTTTGTACCCCTCATGGAACGTACCCCTCATGGATCGTACCTCTCATGGATCGTACCCCTCATGGCTCGTGCCCCTCAAGGATTGTACCCCTCATGGAGCGTACCCCTCATGGATCGTACCCCTCATGGATCGTACCCCTCATGGATCGTACCCCTCATGGATAAGCACCCCTCATGGATCGTACCCCTCATGGATCGCACCCGTGATGGATCGTACCCCTCATGGTTCGTACCCCTCATGGATCGCCCCCCTCATGGATCGTACCCCTCAGGGATCGTACCCCTCATGGATCATACCCCTCATGCATCGTACCCCTCATGGATTGTACCCCTCATGGATCGAACCCCTCATCGATCGTACCCCTCATGGATCGTACCCCTCATGGATCGTGCCCCTCAAGGATTGTACCCCTCAGCGATCGTACCCCTCAAGCATCATACCCCTCATGGATCGTACCCCTCACGGATCGTACACCCCATCGATCGTACCCCTCATGGATCGTACCTCTCATGGATCGTACCCATCAGGGATCGTACCCTTCAGGGATCGTACCCCTCAGGGATTGTACCCCTCATGGATCGTACCCCCCAGGGATTGTACCCCCCGGGGATTGTACCCCTCATAGATCGTACCCCTCATGCATCGTACCCATCGGGGATCGTACCCCTCAGGGATCGTGCCCGTCAAGGATCGATCCCTTCACGGATCGTATGCCTCAGGGATCGTACCCCTCATGGATCCTACCCCTAATGAATCGTAGCGGAGGCCCCCCGGGCGAATCCGAGGTTCTTCCTCGAAGGGGCCCACGAGCCCAGGGGACGCCACCTGGTTTTTTCGGCCAAGCCGGACGGAGCTCCCACCGGCGACCCCCCCCGCATGGGGGGGTGCGCACAACAACCGCCAGCCCCCCCCCCCCCCCCCCAGCCCCCTCAGCCCTCCCCAAAAAAGGGACTCCGGCGCGGAGGGTTGGGGATATAGTCCCCTGCCGCGCGGCCATGAATCGACATGGCCCTACACCGGGCGATACACGACCGCCCCCCCCCCCTCGCTCAAGGGGGGCCCCTGTCGTCCCCCAGGCAGGGAGCAGCCCCCCCCCAAGGAGCGGCCGCCCTCGGGGGCCCTCGCCCAGCCCCCGGGGGCCTCTCGGGATTCGGCCCCGAGCCAGCACAGCCCTCCCGCCCCCCCCCCCCCCCCCCCCCCCCCCCCCCCAGCCGCAGCCCCACGGCCCGCCCGGTCTCCCCCGCGCCGACCCACGCACTACCGGGACCCGGGCCTCGGAGCCCCGGTGCCCAGCCCCGCCCGCCCCCCCGGTATACATCCGGTGGGGCCGGTCCCGGTCCAGTTCGGCCGCGAGGGGACGGTGCGGCACTCCCCCCGCCTCCACCAAGATTCGCCCCCGTGGATGATGCTTGGCGGGATTCGTCCCTGCCGAGCGGGGTGCGGGCCCCATCGCTAACCGCGGCCCCCAGCACCACGAGCGCCCCGGGCTCCCCGACCGACTATGGCCAGCCCCAGCCGCTCCTCTGCCCCGGTCAGCCGCACGCTGGCTCTCGCTGCTGACCTCAATGCCACCCCACTCCCTCGCGCGCACGCCCACCCTCACGCTCACAGCCCCCCCCCCCCCCCCCAGCGCTCGCCATGCCCCCGCCGCCACACTCGCGCCCACCGCCCCTCCACGCCCCCCACCTGCTTTCGCAGGTAGCCAACGCCACCGAGGTGTGCTGCCGTAGCGGCCGACGGGAAGACGCGTGGCTGACAGAGGGACCCCCCATACGCGCTGGGGGTCCAGGCCTTGCCCCTCCTTCCTCGTGTGCATGCACCATGCGTCATGGCCGAGAGAGGCCTTTGCCTCCCCCCCCCCCCCTGCCCCTGCCCCAGCCCAAGCCATGTTCACAGGACACGAGCCCCCTCCCCCGACACCCCGCAGACCCCCCAAACCTCCCACCGGACCCCGACCCCCCCCGGGCATGGGCGGCGCGGCCCGCACGTGCGGTTCGGGCCCGCACGGCTCTCTGACGCTGTACACGGGCAGGAGGGTCCGCCAGGAGAGCGGATGCGCCGCACTGCCCCAACGCTATGTGCAAATGCACTCTGGCGCCCCCCAAGCACTCTGGCGCTCTGGCGCCCCCCCAACGCTCCAACCCACTACGGCACAGAGCTTTAGAGCGGTCCCGTGCTCCCCCCGGCGCCGCCCCCCGCTGTGCGGCCACATGCTGTGCCCTGACACAGCCCTATGCTGTGCCCCTGTGCCCTGACACAACCCTACGCTGTGCCCCTGCACATCCCAGCGCTGTACCCCTGGACGGTCATGCGCAGCGGCCCTGCCCAGCCCGCCCTCCGCGTCTGCCCCGCCCTAGACTGCGCCCCTGCGCATTCCCCGCCAATCGCGCGGTTGACGTGCGCTTAAGGCCCGTGGCCTTCTTAGCGCAGCCCCCTGGCCCACCCCAGCCCGACGCGGCCTCCCCGGCCCGGCAAGCCAGCGCCGCACCAACCACGTCGCATGGCCTGCTCAGGCCCATTGGGGTCCGCCCTCCGCGCCCGCGCCCGCCTGGCTCCGGGGCACACGGGCAGAACGCCCACCCCCCGCCCCCGCCCCCGCGAGGCCCCGACCCAACGGCCGCTACTCCAGCAGCGGGCCGCGAAGCCGTGCTCCGACCCCGCCCTGTGGGGCACGCCACCCTCGCGGACGACGCGACCCCCGCGGGCCCACGAGCACTCCCCCGTGCCACCGGGTCCCCACTCCCCGCTACAGGGGTCTGCAGCGCGGCCCGCGCCGACCGAACTCAAGGGAACCGGGACGCATGGGAATAGACCATACATATTTCCTGCCCCCACCAACCCCGCTACGCCGCTTTTCGCACAGGAAGTAGCCCCCTCCCCTGTCGCGGGGGAGGGGCGGCTAGAAGCAACGGGAGCCGGGGCCCCGCAGGTCCCCGGACAGGTGGTCCCTCCCGCCCGCCCCCCATCCCGCCACCATCTCACACGGGTGCACGAGCCCTCCCCCCGCAGCGGAGGAGGGAACATGGGTCACACATACAGGTAGTCCCTCCCTCAGGGACGCGCGCCCCCCTTCACCCCCGGACAGAAGGCGGAACCCAACCCCCCCCCCCCTCGGTCGTCGTCGGCGCCCGCCCGGCCGGCATAGCGCCGGCCGACTGCTCCCTTGCGCCCTGCCCGGGGAGAGCGTGTCTATCAATTTCTCCCGCCGGCACGTGCTGGGTGCCTCAACAACGACAACATCAACAACCCTCATGGATCGTACCCCTCATGGATCGTACCCCTCATGGATCGTGCCCCTCATGGATCGTAGCCCTGAGGAATCGTACCCCTCATGCATCGGACCCCGATGGGATCTTACCCATCAGGGATCGTACCCCCCAGGGATGGTACCCCTTAGGGATTGTACCCCTGATGGATCGTACCCCTGATGGATCGTACCCCTCATGGATACCCCTCATGGACCGTACCCCTCAAAGATCGTACCCCTCATGGATCGTACCCCTCATGGATCGTACCCCTCATGGATCGTAGCCCTCATGGGTCGTGCCCCTCATGGATCGTACCCCTGAGGGATCCTACCCCTCATGGATCCTACCCCTCATGGATCGTACCATGGATCGTACCCCTCATGGATCGTACGCCTCAGGGATCGAACCCCTCATGGATCCTACCCCTCATGGAACGTACCCCTCATGGATCGTACCCCTCATGGATCGTACCCCTCATGGATCGTACCTGTCATGGATCCTACCCCTTATGGATTGTACCCCTCATGGATGGTACCCCTCATGGATCGTACCCCTCATGGATTGTACCCCTCATGGTTCGTACCCCTCAGGGATCGTACCCCTCATGGACCGTACCCCTAATGGATCGTACCACTCAGGGATCGTACCCCTCATGGATCGTACCCCTCATGGATCGTACCCCTCATGGATCGTACCCCTCATGGATCATACCCCTCATGGATCGTACCCCTCATGGATCGTACCCCTCATGGTTCGTACCCCACAGGGATCGTACCCCTCATGGATCGTACCCCTCATGGATCGTACCCCTCATGGATCGTACCCCTCATGGATCGTACCCCTCATGGATCGTACCCCTCATGGATCGTACTCCTCATGGATCGTACTTCTCAGAGGTTGTACCCCTAATGATTCGTACCCCTCAGGGATCGTACCCCTCATGGATCGTACTTCTCAGAGGTCGTACCCCTCATGGTTCGTACCCCTGAGGGATCGTACACCTCATGGATCGTACCCCTCATGGATCGTACTTCTCAGAGGTTGTACCCCTCATGGTTCGTACCCCTCAGGGATCGTACCCCTCATGGATCATACCCCTCATGGATCGTACCCCTCATGGATGATACCCCTCATGGATCGTACCCCTCATGGATCATACCCCTCATTGATGGTACCCCTCATGGATCGTACCCCTCATGGATCGTACCCCTCATGGATCGTGCCCCTCATGGATCGTACCCCTCATGGATTGTACCCCTCATGGATTGTACCCCTCAGGGATCGTGCCCATCATGGATCGTACCCCTCATGGATCGTACCCCTCATGGATCGTACTTCTCATGGATCGTACCCCTCATGGATGATACCCCTCATGGATCGTACCACGCAAGGATTGTACCCCTCAAGGATCGTACCCCTCATGGATCGTACCCCTAATGGATCGTACCCCTCATGGATCGTACCCCTCATGCATCGTACCCCTCATGGTTCGTACCCCTCATGGAACGTACCCCTCAAGGATCGTACCGCTCATGGATCGTACCCCTCATGGCTCGTACCCCTCATGGATCGTACCCCTCAAGGATCGTACCCGTCATGGCTCGTACCCCGCAGGGATCGTACCCCTCATGGATCATACCCCTCATGGATCGTACCCCTCAGGGATCGTACCTCCCATGGATCGTACCCCTCATGGATCGTACCCCTCATGGATCGTACCCCTCATGGATCGTACCCCTCATGGATCGTACCCCTCATGGATCGTACCCCTCATGGATCGCACCCCTCATGGATCGTACCCCTCATGGATCGTACCCCTCACGGATCGTACCCCTCATGGATCGTACCCCTCATGGATCGTACCCCTCATGGATCGTACCCCTCATGGATCGTACCCCTCATGGATCGTACCCCTCATGGATCGTACCCCTCATGGATCGTACCCCTCATGGATCGTACCCCTCATGGATCGTACCCCTCATGGATCGCAGCCCTCATGGATCGTACCCCTCATGGATCGTACCCCTCACGGATCGTACCCCTCATGGATCGTACCCCTCATGGATCGTACCCCTCATGGATCGTACCCCTCATGGATCGTACCCCTCATGGATCGTACCCCTCAGGGAGCATACCCCTCATGGATCGTACCCCTCATGGATCGTACCCCTCATGGATCGTACCCCTCATGGATCGTACCCCTGATGGATCGTACCCCTCATGGATCATACCCCTCATGGATCGTACCCCTCAGGGATCGTACCTCCCATGGATCGTACCCCTCATGGATCGTACCCCTCATGAATGTTACCCCTCATGGATCGTACCCCTCATGGATCGTACCCCTCATGGATCGTACCCCTCATGGATCGTACCCCTCATGGATCGTACCCCTCATGGATCGTACCCCTCATGGATCGCACCCCTCATGGATCGTACCCCTCATGGATAGTACCCCTCATGGATCGTACCCCTCAAGGATTGTACCCCTCATGGATCGTACCCCTCATGGAGCATACCCCTCATGGATCGTGCCCCTCATGGATCGTACTCCTCATGGATCGTACCCCTCATGAATCGTACCCCTCATGGATTGTACCCCTTATGGATCGCACCCCTCATGGAGCATACCCCTCATGGATCGTACCCCTCATGGATCAAACCCCTCATGGATCGTACCCCTCATGGATCGTACCCCTCATGGATAGTACGCCTCATGGATCGTCCCCCTCATGGATCGTACCCCTCATGGATCGTAGCCCTCATGGATCGTACTTCTCAGAGGTTGTACCCCTCGTGGTTCGTACCCCTCAGGGGTCGTACCCCTCATGGATCGTACCCCTCATGAATGATACCCCTCATGGATCGTACCCCTCATGGATCGTAGCCCCCATGGATTGTAGCCCTCATGCATCGTGGCCCTCATGGATTGTACCCCTCATGGATCGCACCCCTCATGGATTGTACCCCTCATGGATCGTACTTCTCAAAGGTTGTACCCCTCATGGTTCGTAGCCCTCACGCATCGTACCCCTCATGGATCGTACCCCTCATGGATCGTACCCCTCATGGATTGTACCCCTCATGGATGATACCCCTCATGGATCGTAGCCCTCATGGATCGTACCCCTCATGGATCGTACCCCTCATGCATTGTACCCCTCATGGATCGTACCCCTCATGGATCGTACCCCTCATGGATGGTACCTCTCATGGATTGTACCCCTCAAGGATCGTACCCCTCATGGATCATACCCCTCATGGATCGTACCCCTCATGGATCGTACCCCTCATGCAGCGTACGCCTCATGGATCGTACCCCTCATGGATCCTACCCCTTATGGATCACACCCCTCATGGATCGTACCCCTCATGGATCGTACTCCTCATGGATCGTACCCCTCATGGATGAACACCCCTCATGGTTCATACCCCTCAGGAATCGTACCCCTCATGGATCGTACCCCTCATGGATCGTACCCCTCAGGGATCGTACCCCTCATGGATCCTACCCCTCATGGTTCGTACCCCTCAGGGATCGCACCCCTCATGGATCGTACCCCTCATGCATCGTACCCCTCAGGGATCGTACCTTTCATGGATCGTACCCCTCAGGGATCATACCCCTCATGGATCGTACCCCTCATGGATCGTGCCCCTCGTGGATCGTACCCCTCATGGATTGTACCCCTCATGGATCGTACCCCTCATGGATCGTACCCCTCATGGATCGTACCCCTCCGGAATGGTAGACCTCAGGGATCCTACGCCTTATGGATCGCACCCCTCATGGATGGTACCCCTCATGGATCGTACCCCTCATGGGCCGTACCCCTCATGGATCGTACCCCTCATGGATCGTACCCCTCATGGATCTCACCCCTCATGGATCGTACCCCTCATGGATGGTACCCGTCATGGATCGCACCCCTCATGAATTATACCCCTCATGGTTTGTACCCCTCAGGGATCGTACCCCTCATGGATCATACCCCTCATGCATCGTACCCCTCAGGAATCGTACCCCTCATTGTTATACCCCTCAGGGATTGTACCCCTCAGGGATCGTACGCCTCATGGATCGTACCCGTCATGGATCGTATCCCTCATGGATCATACCCCTCATGGATCGTATCCCTCATGGATTGTACCCCTCATGGATCGTATCCCTCATGGATCGTACCCCTCAGGGATCGTAACCCTCATGGATCATACCCCTCATGGATCGTACCCCTCATGGATTGTACCCCTCATGGATCGTACCCCTCAGGGATCGCACCCCGCATCGATCGTACCCCTCATCGATCGTACACCTTAGGGATCGGACCCCTCATGGATCGTAACCTGCAGGGATCGTACCTCTCATGGATCGTACCCCTCATGGATCATACCCCTCATGGATCGTACCCCTCGTGGATCGTACCCCTCATGGATCGTACCCCTCCGGTATGGTAGCCCTCATGGATCGTACCCCTCATGGATCGCACCAGTCATTGAGCGTACCCCTCAGGGATCGTACCCCTCATCCATCGTACCCCTCATCGATCGTACCCCTCATGGATCGTACCCCTCATGGATCGTACCCCTCATGGATCGTACCCCTCATGGATGGTACCCATCATGGATCGTACCCCTCAGGGATCCTATCCTACATGGATCGTACCCCTCATGGATTGTGCCCCCCACGGATCGTACCCCTCGTGGATCGTACCCCTCATGGACCGTACCCCTCGTGGGTCGTACCCCTCAGGGATCGCACCCCTCATGGTTCGTACCCCTCATGGATCGTGTTCCTCATGGATCGTACCCCACAGGGATCGTACCCCTCATGGATCGTACCCCTCAGGGATCGTAGCCCCCTCACGGATCGTACCCCTCAGGCATCATACCCCTCATGGATCGTACCCCTCATGGATCGTACCCCTCATGGATTGTACCCCTCATGGATCGCACCCCGCATGGATCGTACCCCTCCGGTATGGTAGCCCTCAGGGATGGTGATTGTGATTGATTTTCCGTATAGCTCATTGTAATTTATACGTCCAGGTGTATTACCCTTACCCTCAATTTTCGCCTAGAGATTTAGGTTCTCATTGTTCCTACTTTGTATGCTAGCTTTTTGCTTAGTGTTTCTCATGTTTCATTTTGAGCCCTACCACACGTACTCAAGCCTTAGGAACTTTACCCTCTTAGGTGAAGATATGTCTTTACCTCTAGGAAGGGGGTAGTAAGACACTACAATAGACACTTAGAACATTCAATATGAGCGTTCCATATGCCCATACCCCTCCTTATATTGGACTATCAGCTTGTCATGAACATTCTTAGTGAAGGTGCATGAAGCTTAGGAAGGGGGTGTAATAAGTTGGGGCATTTGGGCCTCTCAGAAGCTTCCTGGAGGATCTCTACAAGACCTCTCAGAGCTTCAAGATCCTAAGACACTAGGATATTTGCTCATATTTGGCTCATACTTCAAGCCTATAGCTTACTGCTAGACTCTATTGCTGTTGGGTACACTACAAAGAGCAGGGATCTAGGATACGTTGGTAGCCATACATGAATAATCACATTCCATGTGCTTATAATGTGATTTCATCATGTTTTATGCTATTTTAGAAGGTTCTAATGTATTAGAAGCTATTTTGAAGCTATTCAAAAGCTTCAGAAGGCCTGTCGCGATTGTTGGCGCCGGCTGTCGCCGGCAATGATTTACGTAATGTTGACAAGGCCTTTGGGGAGATAGACTACTCAGAAAGTTGATAAAATATAGGTTTTATTGCCTTTTTAATGAGAATTTAATGCTATAGTAATTTTGTTGTTATTTAGGCATGTGAACCCGTATTACTGGACCAGCCAGTTGGTCCAGCTTGATATTCGTCAAATTCTTCGTCTTCTTGCTGTTGCCTTTGCTTTGTCTTTGCCAATATCAATTGTAATGGTGAACTACATTGAAAACAATTTGATTTTTAAGTGCAAGACAAGGAAAATGGGTTTTTAATATGCACCCAAGCACAGGCATATGACATACCCCTCATGGATCGTACCCCTCATGGATCGTGCCCGTCATGTATTGTACCCCTCATGGATCGTACCCCACATGGATCGTACCCCTCAGGGATCGTACCCCTCATGGACCGTACCCCTCATGGATCGTACCCCTCATGGATCGTACCCCTTATGGATCGTACCCCTCATGGATTGTAGCCCTCTTGGATTGTAGCCCTCATGGATCATACCCCTCATGGATCGTACCCCTCATGGATCGTACCCCTCATGGATCGTACCCCTCAGGGATCGCACGCCTCATGGATCGTACCTGAAAGTGCTGCCCTGGGTCGATGTGGGTGCCGGAGGGCTCGGAGCCGGCAAGACCAGTGGGGCAGGCACGCGAGGAGTCTCCCTGGATGTTGTTATTGGGGTTGGAACCGGATACACGAACACCAACGGAGGCGAGAGCAGCGACAACAGAAGCAAGGTCCATGCTGATTGTGGTCCGGCAGAAAATCCCAGTCTATGAAGAAAATTGAGGGGAATTATTCTAAATACATCTGAGTGTCCAAAACTGTCCGAATGAATTTAAATAATCCATTTATGTAAAATTGTATGGCCGATCTGGGCCGCGAGCGCGCGTCAACGGCAAATGGCGATTCCAGCTAAAATAGCGGAATGCGGCGGATTTACGGGAAATGAACCGCGGAATCAAATCCGGCATATCAGAAATATATAGGAAATATCCTGTGACTGAGCTGCGAGGCGGCAATTCCGCCGAAGCAAAGAAAATGACCAAAATGTAGCCAATCTGGGCAGAATGTCTGAAAATCTGAGCAGATGGGGCTAGCCGCACTTACACTCCCCCTCCAAAAACACACTGGGGTGTGTCGCTACGTCAACGAAGAACGTAGTGCGGGTAAGTCCCAGAAAAACATAGAAATGTAGCCTCGATGAGACGAAATCTGCTTGATCTGACCTGAATTGGGCTGAATTGGCACTGAATCAGGCTGGATGAACCTGAAATGAGACAGAATGAGAAGTGACGAACAGTCCTCCGTGCTGTAAAACATTAGGTCAAGGGCTAGAAAGCATGTAAACGTATCGAGAATCGATACCAAACCATGCATTGGTTGAGAATGAGGTAGATTATTGGTGGATTGAGTGGGGGGATCAAGAATTGGAGTGACATCTCAGCGCTCTGGCACAGTTTCGCTGTCGCGGGCACGCTACGGTGTCCTCGCCGAACTCTACATCGTGTTATCCCGCTTTTGTCGTTCTGAAAAGTACAGCATGTGGCTCAGATTTGGCGCATCTGGTGGATGATCACAAGATTCAGCAAAAATGAGAATGAATTTGGGCAGAGATGAAGGGAATTTAGCAATCGCAGAGAGGTTAAACAAATACACATGTAGTCTACAGACCCTAAGTGCACAGAAGATCATAAGCGTCAACGAAGTTAGACAAAGCCGTCGACAGATCTTCGAGGAATGATGGGAGATGACAAGGAAATCAATCTAAATTGTCCTAACATGAGTAAATTCCCTGAGATGAAGGTGAAATGAAGCGGAATGCGTACAACTGAAACTACCAACACCTTCGTTTAGACTAAAGTTAATATATATTGTCGTTTATTCAGCTCAATTGTGCTTTCCGGCACGTTGGTTCGCGAGCATCTAACAGATTCTATGAAAATGTGGATCATGTGATGATGCATCATGATGGGACATGCTGGCCCTGGATCCTTGGCATGTAACGCGCCGAAGGTTCGCTGAAGGCACCTTACTGACAGTATGTAACTGAGAGACACCGAATGTACAGTGGCGGTGGCGTCAATCGACTTGGACAAGGCCAATCTTTCGTTGAAATCCCACAAGACACTTGGATTCACCATTTTCGACAGTTTCTGGTCGAATTGAGCTCACATTGGCGTGTGCCAAAAATACAACGAAGCTTACGGACTTCAGAGGTTGCTGTTAGAAGTCCCTAGAGCTCCTAGATGAAGATTGTCTGAACAATTGACGTCTGGATTTCGTACATTGGTTCCACTGTTGTACAGAATGATGGACAAACCTGAGAAATTCAAGGTAAATTTGAGGATCCTGGATCTGAATCTGGACTTTGGCGTCAGCATCACAGCAAATGAAGGTGAGATCTGAGGTCCTGGCGTCGCCTCTAGGGCAGCCAGTACTACAGGGGATACCTGTAGGGGTGAATGTCGCTGGCCAGCGTTTTGATTATGTACATTTGCTTCCATCTGCACGAGTAGCCAAATTCCAAAGATGCACAGACCAACAGAGACAAGATTACCCCGAATCTGCCTGAATTAAGCCTGAGTTTGGTTTTTTCTGAACACGGCAGCACACTCCGTCAGCGTATCTACGCCTTGTCTGCCTAACGGAGACCAAAGAAAAGTTGATTGACGTCAAATTATCAAACATTCGCAGTTCTCCACATCATGACATAAACAGAAAGAATGAACAGTGGATTGAGCAGAATGTGGTAGGATGGCTTCTCAATTCGGCCTAGCACGAATGCATGTGACCACCAACCTGTCTGGCCTGGCCCTCGTACGGCTTGGGCGCTGCAGATCAGCGGCCGAACTTGAAGCTTGGTCCTCATTTGGTTCCTGGGCTGGCCTGACCGCAGGAGGGGGGATCGACGGATCAGCCCTGGAATGTGGCTGCTGAGGGCCGTAAAAGGCTGGATCTCGATTCACCACAGGTCGTTTTCCGTCGCTCTCCACTTGTCTGTCTGGTTTCGACAAACAATCTGTCAGGAGTACACCAATTTCGGGGTGCTTCTTGAGGAAGTCAATGAACCCCTTGGTGTATCCATGGACAAAAGATTGGGCTGGTTCCCAGTTGTTGTGACTGGGATCAAAGCCCCTCCACTCACACAGAAATTCCCATTCGCCCTTGGCGTCACGTCTTGCTTCAACAATCCTCTTGAGTTCGTACTTTCCCCCTTCGATTACCCGATCGGACAAGTGTTTTGCAGTCCAAAAAAGGGGTTTAACTCGATCCTTGGGGGAGGGGATCTCTCTCTTAAGGCGATCGCCCGAAACGTCAATTTCCCTGCTGACATCCACACGAATCCTCCACCTGTTCTCCCCAAGACGTGCTGTAACAGCAAATGGCCCCTCCCACAAGGGAAGAAGCTTGTCATCTCCGTCCAGGGTGGTTTCGGATTTTCGAAGCCAAACTCGATCATCGACTTCAAAATTGTGGGGGTTTTTTCGACCTTGATTTTGAACCCAAAGCCAGTCAGCTTGATGCTTTTCGATTAATTTCGACACAGATTTATCTGCTCGTTGGACTTCGTCCAAAAACAGCGAAGCATCTTTACAGGGGCGAGGATTATTCAACGGCATGTTCCACCAACACTTCTTTCGTCCAAAGACAATTTCATTTGGAGAAAGGCCATGATACAAAGGCGTGTTGTGGTAACGGCGAAGCAATGCGAAGAGAACTTCAAGCCAGTGGAAATCCTTCTCACTCGCGAGCTCCTTACGAAGCATATTTATAACAGAGCGGCCGGCTCTTTCGCCAGGCAGCGCTCGATGCGAGTGGATTTCACACCTGAGGTGGTGGATTCCAAGGCGAGCACACAATTCTCTCCACCATTCGGAGGTGTACTCTTTGCCTGAGTCCGTGACCACCTCGGATGGGACGTCCCAGCCTCCCATCCAGGTCTGCGCGCACCATTTGGCGGCAGCCTTGCCAGTCATCGACTCAATGTTGCAAGGCAACACTTGAATGTAGCCGGAATGACGGCACTGAATAAGGAGCACACCATTGACTTTTTTGTTAGTCCAATGGCACTCTTCGTCATCGAGCTCACCGAGATAGAAAAAATCACTCGTGACTCTGTTGAAGAGACGCTCCGGAATAGGATGAGGCCTCAGATGGCCGTGCTTCTTCGCGCTGGGGGGCGTCGAGACAGCACATTGGGCACATCCGGCTGCTACTTTCATGCAGTGAGTGTAGAGCCTCGATCCAAACAACCTATGCTTAATCATCCACCACAGTCGACGGCCATGTGCGTGGGGGGACTCCCATTTGTGCCACCAGTTTAACACTCGGGGGGCTAGGGCGTCTGGCACACACAATTTACCCTCCATCCACAGCTTCCCCCCATCCAACGAGTACTCAGGAAAAATCCCATCCCTGTGAGCATCTTTGGATTTGAGATTTCCAAAGACCTCTTTAAACATGGGATCCTGCAGGTAATCGGACGTCCAGTCTCGGATGATAAGGGAATCCTTAGGCAGGGGTGGAGTTTTGGCCGGATCTCGGCGCTTAATGCCCTCGATCAACCGAAATCGATTTACTCGTCGGGTGTAGTCAAACCGTTTCACACTCCCTGTGGAGGGATCGGTGACATTTTCCACGACTTTCATCGTTTTGGTGCAGATCTCGTGAGCATGCGCCGGATCTGAGATGGCCGTGATGTCGTGACACGGCAATGCGTGCTGTTTGACAGCGCACTGCATGCATGCACGTCGAATGAGTTTCTTTTCTTCCTGATCCCATTCGATGATGACATGGCGGTCCTGCTCCGTACCATGGATGTTGGTACTTTGCAGCCCCTCTGAGGCGGGGTAAGCCCATCGGCTCAGAGCATCCGCTACCGTGTTGTGTTTTCCAGGCAAATACGACACGTGGAGGTCAAACAGAGAAGGAAATTCGTGCCATCTGGCCCGTCGACCAGCTGGGCTCGCGACAGTATCAATGTGTTCAGTGGCCCAATACTCCAGAGATCGATGATCCGTCAGGACCTCGACTCGATTGGTGCCAACCCACGATTGGTACTTTTTTAAAGCACAGATGATGGCGTAAGTCTCTTGCTCACGCGGCGACCATTGCATTTGGCGTGGGGCTAGCTTCCGTGACCAAAATGCAAGAGGGTAATGATCGCCGGTGGCTTCATCAACCTGTTCAAGGACAGCTCCGATCGCGTACCTAGATGCGTCGGTTCTAATGTAGAAGGGTCTGTCAAATTGGGGCACATGCAACGTGGCGACTTCGCAGAGGGCTGCCTTCAAGTGATGGAAGGCCTCCTCGCACTCGTCAGTCCACTTGACACGAACCTTTGAACCTGCCTTGCCTGCATCTCTCCCTACCTTCAGTAATTCAGTGAGGGGGGCAGCAAATTTGGCATAATTCGGCACAAAAGTGTGGTAAAAATTGCAACAACCTAGGAATCCTCGCAACTCCGTGATCGTCTCAGGGCGCTTCCACTTCTGAATAGCGACGAGCTTCCCTGGACTGGGTCGTCGAGTGCCATTCTCTAGGAGAGAACCACAAAATTCGACTGATTTTAAAAATAATTTTCCCTTCTTTGGCCCACAGATCAGCTGATTGGCGTCAAGAATATCCAAAACTTGGTTCAGCTGCTTCTCATGTAGGGCCACCAGCTCGGCTTCGGTCAGTCCCTCCCCCTCCGTCGCGATGATTATGTCATCTATGTACACACTCACAAAGGCACGAAGCTCAGGATGGGTTGTGAACAGCACATCCTCCATCATTCTTTGAAAAAATGAGGGGGCATTCTTCAATCCCATGGGCATGACGGTCCACTGGACTGGGCCACATGGCGTGCACATACAGGTAAGAGGTCTGCTGTCCTTCCTCAACGGCATTTGGTGAAAGCCGTGACGGAGATCCAGCACAGAGAACAAACGACCTCTTGCCCTCTTGGCGATTTCCTCCTCAATGAGGGGCAGGGGGTGTGAATCCGCCTTGGTTTCGGCGTTGAGATTGCGAAAATCAACCACCATTCGCCAGCCATCAATGGTGTTCTGGTCTGCAGGCGGTGGCTTCGGGACTGTGAAGGGTGAACAGCACCATTCGCTGGTCATACAACCCTCAAGCCAACCAAATTCCCTGAGATTTCTCTCGATGATTTTTCTGAGAATCTCATGTTTGTGTCCATGATTTTCATAAGGGCGCTGTTTTTTTGCCTTGTACCCTTCACGAAGCTCGATGAAGGCTTCACCGAACTGTCCACGGACAGGGGGATCTTTGATCAACTTCCCTGAAAGGGTCGAATCCTTCCGTTCCTCAAAAATCTTTTCTCTTGACCTCGAACACAATTCAGTGTCCACCTGGTCGCCGGGAATTACTGTCGAAAAAACTTTGGCGACTTCTTCGGCTTTGGCAGGCAGAATCTTCTTACGGATGTCCCTAAACAGGTCCGTATCAACTGCCTCCTGAAGATAGGTGGGTCTTGTGTCGAAATCCCAGAGATTTTCTTCGCGATCCAGCTCCTCGAAAGGATCCATGAAAGCTTCCACAGGGGGTTTTTCATAAAAAACTCTGAATTTGCGGCGCGATTGGAGATTTTTCCTCGCCCGTGCACTGAAGATTCTTTTCGATGTCGACCGTATGGGTGAAGAGGGAGCCGAGGCGGATCCATTGGTCGTTGAATCACCTTGGGTATCTGACGAACAAAAATCAGAAAAAATAGATTCATCATCAGTACCACGCTCAACCTCAGATTCAGACCCAACACAGGAATCTGTACTAGAATCAGCAGAATTAGAGTCAGAAAGCTTTCCATCCACCAGGAATGCAAGCGAACTCCAGGAGCGCTGTGGCAGGGGACCTGTGTCGTCCCTGGCATACAGCTTAATCTTCCTGGGAAGTTCGATGTAATCTACACAAATGTCCTGTAATTCCTGAAACCAAGGCTTGTCGTCCCACAAGGGCACAACCAAGATTGCCTGGGTTTTATCCTGCTTGATTTTGTGGATGACCTGCTGGATTAAGTGAAACGGAGGATTAATCCACAACTTCTTGTCCCATTTGTGGGTCCAAGCGTCGCTGAAGTGCCTGTCAAAGCGCTTGTTCGTGCGGTTAGCAAATGCATCATACTGAGGCCAAAATGAATGATGTTCATGAAAGTATTCACAAATTGCATCGCGCCATTTGTCGACAACTCTGTAGGATGAAGAGTGCCAGCGCGAAGGGCGTCGTGGCTGGGAGTCCCTACGAAGACATTCTAACTCCTGGGAGTAATCGGCACTCCCATTCACCTCTGCAATGGTGACATCTTCACCAAATTTTGGTGTCACTTTTTGCTTTAAAAATTCTTCTGCACTTTTAAACCCTGCGTGCAAAAAACGAAATTCAGGACGCTCCAAAGGACCTGACTCCAGCAAAAAACAACGACGATGACCTACAGGCGCTACCCTGTTCTTACGAAGCCAAGGATGGCCTAAATAAAGGTCATACTTTATGTCAGCTCGGTAGAAGTAGTCATCCTTAAGGACAACTTCTTCCACATTTTGCTCTTCCCAAAGGTCTTGAGCGACCAAATGGGTTGATATATAACAACCGCGTTGCCCACCTGCGAGAGAGTGTCCAGAAACTCCCTCGAGGGTAACAGGATGAGGCGATTCAAACACGCAGTCGTCGGGTAAGAATGCATTGGATTGGAGATTTACCTCCGATCCATTATCACACAAACAAGTGGCGAGGTGGAAATTTCCCTTGCAATCAGAGACCCACAGCTTTGTGACAAACTGTCGAGCCCTGTGCTTGGACTGTACACCAACCTCGTCCACTACAGCAGAAGGATCCGCTGCCGGATCCAGGGGAGAGGAGACAAGCGACCCTACATCAAGTAATGGTCGATCAGGAATTTGGGGATCATGCCTGAAATCGCCTGGGGAGAGGCGATTTTCGCGGCTCCCCTAGGCGTTCTGACCTCCAGCTGCTGCGTTAACGTTGTGTACACAGCCTGTTTCGTCGATCCATTCATCTTGGAACGGATCATCCGCTGGATTCAGAGCATTTTCGACGTAATCTCGATCCGCATCTGACACCTGGTCTGCACCTGAGACCTGATCCACACGATGGTTGCCCTTTCCTCGTCCACGGCCACGGCCGCCGGATGATGAGCCACCACCGTCGCCACGCCCTCTGCCCTTACCAGAGAAGGGGGTTCCTGAAGCATTTCCCTTACCCTTACCCTGTGATCCTGGAGCATTTCCTTTGTTTTGACCGGATTGAGGGGTTTGGCCTGGGTTTCGATTTCCACCTCCGGCGTTGAAATTGGGACTTGTCTGGCCGTTTGGCTGTCCACCGGAACCGGATGGAGTCCGATTCCCTTTGCCTTGGGACCCGCCAGGGCCTCCAGTATTTTTGTTCCCACCGGAGGGAGTCGAATTACCCTTTCCCCCCTTGGCACCATGCACCTGTCTGTCATTCCTGTCTGAATTCTGAGGATTACTGACATTTTCACCAATCACCTTGTGATCGTAGGCAGACCATCGGTGATTAGCAGTGGAATGCGTCTTAGCTCGGTTCGTAGAACCTAGAAGAAGACAGATGCTACAATGATCCTGAACATTCCGGGTGTCATTCACCTTTTTGTTGCCCTTTTGGGCCCCATTTTGGGTGTTTTGCTGGGTATTCCTGTTTCCCCCAAGACCCTCGTGGAAATTTTGATTGGCGGCGTCAGCGAGCCTCTCAACCTCTTCCCACAGTTCCTGCGGAGTAAACGAAAATACCCAGTTCCTGGCCTTCAGACGATTGCCATGGAAGCTTACTCCCCTGTTGAGGACTTGGACAAACAAGTCCCGATCCTCGTGTTCATTGAACTTGATTTTCCACGTGTTTTCAGTGAGTTTCACCTTGGTAAACGACGTGGGGGAGCACTTTTGAAGTGCCTCCCTGACGGTAAACCGGTTCGCCGAGGCGTCAAAGCCATCGATCTCCGCCCACCAGGTCTTGACCTTTTCTTCGGACTGTCGATTCCGAAGGGTGGCGGCGGTTTCAGAGGGGATCTTGTCAAAAATCAGATTTTTCAGCTCGGCACTAGAAAATTTTTCGCCTGAATGTTCGGATTCTTCTACGAGATTCCAGAAGCGCTGTCTCTTGTCTTGCACTTCGTGCAAGATTAATCGAGAAAATGAAGGAAAATTCTTCAACATCTGGTGGTAATGGTCCTCTGGCAGTCGAGATCCACGTACCTCCAACTGTTCCCACACCTCATCAAAGGTAAGGGGGGAACTTGAATCTTCACGATCACTCCAGGTTCTGAGCCAAGTGTTGGCCGGCGCTCCCTCAAGGCAGTCCAGAAGCGCCATCAGGAACTGATCATCCTGGAGTTTTTGAGTCTTAACCCACAGTTTAAATTCCCGTTGGAACTGAGGCCAACGTCTGGGGTTTCCATTATACTTTGGTTGCTTGGCAACCTGACGAAGTCGCAATGATGTAGGATTAAGGAGTGAATCCAGCCCAACACCGGCCGTAATGGCAGACACCTTGGCGGCATCATTAGCCACACCAGCTCCGGCGAGGGTCTGGGCGAGCAACATCTGGGCAATTGCATTGGAATCAACAGCAGGAAGGGTAGTACGGGAGGCAGTTCTTTTGGCATTCTGAACCTCAGTCCTAGCCTTCGCCGATCTACTCTGTGATCGAGAGATTGTAACCCTTTCCTTTAGCTTAGTCCTGCTGATCCGTGCATCGGTGGTCTTAGAGTCCACCGAAGGGGCAATCGAAAAAATTTCTGTCGCCTCATCCGACGGTTCTGTTCTCTGATCCACCGATGATGCACCCTCAGACCTCATGTGGGTCTTGAAAAGATCTTTAATTCCCAGAGTCTGAATGATGAGTTGCATTTGATCCTTGAGCAATTGGAGCTCAGAATCTCGCTGAGATCTGCAAGAGCAGTCGGCAGGGCAGTACATACCGTGTCCTGAAGGACCTGAGCAGGCTGTCGGACCGCTAATCTCAGTGGTTCGCAGCCAGGAGTCCACTTGGGGAGCTCCTTCAGTCCTAATTTCCAGGCTTGCCTGCCTAGCTGCCTCTAAGATTCCTTCCTCAACCGCGGCGGCTAGATCGTCGCGGATGGAAACAGAGGGATGGGGGGCGGAGGGCCCGGCAACCGGTGCCTTGGTCTTCTCCTTCGGGAAGGGGCTTGCCTCCCAGATCTGCAAGAAAATGGAAAAAGATTCATCTTCTTGAGAACACCACCACATCCTGGTCTTAATTTCTTCTTGAAGGAGGAAAAAATATTCAAATAAAAAATCAGAGGCGATTCTCTCTTGTCCTATCAGCCTAGACGTGGCTAATAGACACAGGGCCTCAAGCGCCTCAAGGTTACGGGCCACTTCCGGAGACAAATGGTTGTCCCATTGTGCCCATGAGGCTGGTCGATTAAAGGTAGGTACCTCACCTGGACCACCCATCTCAATGTCGTCAATTTCGGCATCGATGGTCTCGAAATGTGGACATTGGTAGGGAGTATTGGTCCCCGCCAAGTCCGTAAGCTCCACCGGAGCGTTGCCATTAGCGTAAGCTGGGAGATTCCAGCTGCTTGATGGCCAATTTCGACTGGGATCTTGATTGTAATCTGGGCCTCCACAGCTGCTGATTTGGGTCCTTCTTGGGCAATTTGGGCTTGCGCAAGGCATTCCTCTCAAGGCCTCGTTCGCACAGCACCACGGGAGCGTGATGGTTACTTCTCCGGAGGTTGCGGAGTCTACGGGGCCGTACTGAGGGGCTAGCTGTGGTTGGGACACCAAAGGAACAACATTCAGGTAGCCTCTGCTACCATGAAAGTGCTGCCCTGGGTCGATGTGGGTGCCGGAGGGCTCGGAGCCGGCAAGACCAGTGGGGCAGGCACGCGAGGAGTCTCCCTGGATGTTGTTATTGGGGTTGGAACCGGATACACGAACACCAACGGAGGCGAGAGCAGCGACAACAGAAGCAAGGTCCATGCTGATTGTGGTCCGGCAGAAAATCCCAGTCTATGAAGAAAATTGAGGGGAATTATTCTAAATACATCTGAGTGTCCAAAACT
The DNA here is from genome assembly GCA_964036045.1 of Eutreptiella sp. 'Long Island Sound 2002'. Lineage (NCBI taxonomy): Eukaryota > Euglenozoa > Euglenophyceae > Eutreptiales > Eutreptiaceae > Eutreptiella > Eutreptiella sp. 'Long Island Sound 2002'. The sequence continues at coordinate 110,764,960 of OZ038383.1, forward strand.
GTCCGAATGAATTTAAATAATCCATTTATGTAAAATTGTATGGCCGATCTGGGCCGCGAGCGCGCGTCAACGGCAAATGGCGATTCCAGCTAAAATAGCGGAATGCGGCGGATTTACGGGAAATGGACCGCGGAATCAAATCCGGCATATCAGAAATATATAGGAAATATCCTGTGACTGAGCTGCGAGGCGGCAATTCCGCCGAAGCAAAGAAAATGACCAAAATGTAGCCAATCTGGGCAGAATGTCTGAAAATCTGAGCAGATGGGGCTAGCCGCACTTACAGTACCCCTCATGGATCGTACCCCTCATGGATCGTACCCCTCATGGATCGTACCCCTCATGGATCCTACCCGTCATGGATTGTACCCCTCAGGGATCGTACCCCTCATGGACTGTACACCTCAGGGATCGTACCTCTCATGGATCGTACACCTCATGGATCGTACCCCTCATGGGTCGTACCCCTCAGGGATCATACGCCTCATGGATCGTACCCCTTAGGGATCGTACCCCTCATGCATCGTACCCCTCATGGATCGTACCCCTCAGGGATCGTACCCTCATGGATCGTGCCCCTCATGCATGGTACCCCTCATGGATCATACCCCTCATGGATCGTACCCCTGAGGGATCGTACCCCTCATGGATCGTACCCCTCAGGGATTGTACCCCTCAGGGATCGTACCCCTCATGGATCGTACCCCTAATGGATCGTACCCCTCATGCATCGTACCCCTGATGGATCGTACCCCTCAGGGATCGTACCCTCATGGATGGTACCCCTCTGGGATCGTACCCCTCAACGATAGTACCCCTCATGGATCGTACCCGTGAGGGATCGTACCCCTCATGGATCGTACCCCTCATGGATCGTACCCCTCATGGATCGTACCCCTCATGGATCGTACCCCTCATGGATCGTACCCCTCAGGGATCGTACCCCTCATGGATCGTACCCCTCATGGATCGTACCCCTCATGGATCGTACCCCTCATGGATCGTACCCCTCAGGGATCGTACCCCTCATGGATCGTACCCCTCATGGATCGTACCCGCCAAGGATCGTACCCCTCATGGATGGTACCCCTCTGGGATCGTACCCCTCAACGATAGTACCCCTCATGGATCGTACCCCGCATGGAGATTGTTCCTCATGGATCGTACCCCTCAGGATCATACCCCTCATAAATCGTACCCCTCACGGATCGTACCCCTCATGGATCATACCCCTCATGGATCATACCCCTCAGGGATCGTACCCCTCAGGGGTCGTACCCCTCATGAATCGTACCCCTTAGGGATCGTACCCCTCAGGGATCGTACCCCTCATGGATTGTACCCCACATGGATCGGACCCCTCATTAATCGTACCCCTGATGCATCGTACCCCTCAGGGATCACACCCCTCATGGATCGTACCCCTCATGGATCGAACATTCATGGATCGTACCCCTCAGGGATCGTACCCCTCAGGGATCGTACCCCTAATGGATCGTGCCGCTCATGGATGGTACCCCTCATGGATAGTAATCCTCAGGGATCGTACCCGCGGTGGATTGTACCCCACATCGATCGGATCCCTCATGGATCGTACCCCTCAGAGATCGTATCCCTCAGGGATCGTACCCCTGGTGGATTGTACCCCACATCGATCGGACCCCTCATGGATTGTAACCCTCAAGGATCGTACCCCTCATGGATCGTACCCCTCAGGGATCGTACGCCTCATGGATCGTACCCCTCATGGATCCCACCCCTCATGGATGGTACCCCTCATGGATCGTACCCCTCATGGAGCGTACCCCTCATGGATTGTACCCCTCATGGATCGTACCCCACATGGATCGTACCCCTCATGGATCGTACCCCACATGATTCATACCCCTCATGGATCGTACCCCTCATGGATCGTACCCCTCATGGATTGTACCCCTCATGGATCGTACCCCTCATGGATCGTACCCCTCAGGGATCGTACCCCTCATGGATCGTACCCCTCATGGATCGTACCCCTCAGGGATCGTACACCTCATGGATCGTAACCCTCAGGGATCGTACCCCTCAGGGATGGGACCCCTCATGGATCGTACTCCTCATGGATCGTACCCCTCAGGGATCGTACCCCTCATGGATCGTAGCCCTCATGGACAGTACCCCTTATGGATCGTACCCCTCATGGATCGTAACCCTCATGGATCGTACCCCTCATGCATCGTACCCCTCACGGATCATACCCCTCAAGGATCGTACCCCTCCTGGATCGTACCCGTCATGGATTGTGCCCCTCTTGGATCGTACCCCTCATGGACTGTACCCCTCAGAGATGGGACCCCTCATGGATCATAACCCTCAGGGATTGTACCCCTAATGGATCGTACCCCTCATGGATGGTACCCATCATGGATCGTACCCCTCAGGGATCGTACCCCTCATGTATTGTACCCCTCATGGATCGTGCCCGTCAAGGATCGTACCCCTCATGGATCGTACCCCTCATGGATCGTACCCGTCAAGGATCGTAGCCCTCATGGATCGTACCCCTGATGGATTGTACCCCTCATGGATTGTGCCCCTCATGGATCGTACCCCTCATGGAAGATTCCCCCTCAGCAATCGTACCCCTCAGGGATGGTACCCCTCATGGATTGTGCCCCTCATGGATCGTATTCCTCAGGGACCGTACCCCTCATGGATCGTACCCCTCATGGATCGTACCCCGCATGGATCGTACCCCTCATGGATCGTACCCCTGATGGATCGTACCCCTCATGGATCGTACCCCTCATGGATCCCAACCCTCATGGATGGTATCCCTCATGGATCGTACTCCTCATGGATCGTACCCCTCATGGATTGTACCCCTCATGGATCGTACCCCACATGGATCGTACCCCTCATGGATCGTACCCCACATGGATCGTACCCCTCATGGATCATACCCCTCATGGATCGTACCCCTCATGGATTGTACCCCTCATGGATCGTACCCCACATGGATCGTACCCCTCATGGATCGTACCCCTCAGGGATCGTACCCCTCATGGATCGTACCCCTCATGGATCGTACCCCTCATGGATCGTACCCCGCATGGATCGTACCCCACATGGATCGTACCCCTCATGGATTGTACCCCTCAGGGATCGTACCCCTCATAGATCGTACCCCTCATGGATCGTACCCCTCAGGGATGGTACACCTCATGGATCGTAACCCTCAGGGATCGTACCCCTCAGGGATGGGACCCCTCATGGATCGTACTCCTCATGGATCGTACCCTTCAGGGATTATACCCCTCATGGATCGTACCCCTCATGGACAGTACCCCTTATGGATCGTACCCCTCATGGATCGTAACCCTCATGGATCGTACCCCTCATGCATCGTAGCCCTCACGGATCGTACCCCTTGAGGATCGTACCCCTCATGGATCATACCCCTCAAGGATTGTACCCCTCATGGATCGTACCCGTCATGGATTGTGCCCCTCATGGATCGTACCCCTCATGGACTGTACCCCTCAGAGATGGGACCCCTCATGGATCATACCACTCAGGGATTGTACCCCTAATGGATTGTACCCCTCATGGATCGTACCCCTCATGGATGGTACCAATCATGGATCGTACCCCTCAGGGATCGTACCCGTCATGGACCGTGCCCGTCAAGGATCGTACCCCTCATGGATTGTACCCCTCATGGATCGTACCCGTCAAGGATCGTAGCCCTCATGGATCGTACCCCTGATGGATTGTACCCCTCATGGATCGTGCCCCTCATGGATCGTACCCCTCATGGAAGGTTCCCCCTCAGGGATCGTACCCCTCAGGGATGGCACCCCTCATGGATTGTGCCCCGCATGAATCGTACCCCTCATGGATCGTACCCCTCAGGGATCGTATCCCTCAGAGATCGTAACCCTCATGGATCCCACCCCTCATGGATCGTATTCCTCAATGACCGTACCCCTCATGGATCGTACCCCTCATGGATCGTACCCCGCATGGATCGTACCCCTCAGGGATCGTACCCCTCATGGATTGTACCCCTCATGTATTGTACCCCTCATGGATCGTACCCCTCATGGATCGTCCCCCTCAGGGATTATACCGCTCGGGGATCATACCCCTCATAGATCGCACCCCTCAGGGATCGTACCCCTCATGGATCGTACCCCTCATGGATCGTACCCCTCATGGATCGTACCCCTCATGGACAGTACCCCTTATGGATTGTACCCCTCATGGATCGTAACCCTCATGGATCGTACCCCTCATGCATCGTAGCCCTCACGGATCGTACCCCTCGAGGATCGTACCCCTCATGGATCATACCCCTCATGGATCGTACCCCTCATGGATCGTACCCGTCATGGATTGTGCCCCTCATGGATCGTACCCCTCATGGACTGTACCCCTCAGAGATGGGACCCCTCATGGATCATACCCCTCAGGGATTGTACCCCTAATGGATCGTACCCCTCATGGATCGCACCCCTCAGGGATCGTACCCCTCATGGATCGTACCCATCATGGATCGTGCCCGTCTAGGATCGTACCCCTCATGGATGGTACCCCTCATGGATCGTACCCGTCAAGGATCGTAGCCCTCATGGATCGTACCCCTCATGGATTGTAGGCCTGATGGATCGTGCCTCTCATGGATCGTACCCCTCATGGATGGTACCCCTCAGGGATCGTAGCCCCTTCACGGATCGTACCCCTCAGGGATCATACCCCTCATGGATCGTACCCCTCATGGATCGTACCCCTCATGGATTGTACCCCTCATGGATCGCACCCCGCATGGATCGTACCCCTCCGGTATGGTAGCCCTCACGGATGGTGATTGTGATTGATTTTCCGTATAGCTCATTGTAATTTATACGTCCAGGTGTATTACCCTTACCCTCAATTTTTGCCTAGAGATTTAGGTTCTCATTGTTCCTACTTTGTATGCTAGCTTTTTGCTTAGTGTTTCTCATGTTTCATTTTGAGCCCTACCACACGTACTCAAGCCTTAGGAACTTTACCCTCTTAGGTGAAGATATGTCTTTACCTCTAGGAAGGGGGTAGTAAGACACTACAATAGACACTTAGAACATTCAATATGAGCGTTCCATATGCCCATACCCCTCCTTATATTGGACTATCAGCTTGTCATGAACATTCTTAGTGAATGTGCATGAAGCTTAGGAAGGGGGTGTAATAAGTTGGGGCATTTGGGCCTCTCAGAAGCTTCCTGGAGGATCTCCACAAGACCTCTCAGAGCTTCAAGATCCTAAGACACTAGGATATTTGCTCATATTTGGCTCATAATTCAAGCCTATAGCTTACTGCTAGACTCTATTGCTGTTGGGTACACTACAGAGAGCAGGGATCTAGGATACGTTGGTAGCCATACATGAAAAATCACATTCCATGTGCTTATAATGTGATTTCATCATGTTTTATGCTATTTTAGAAGGTTCTAATGTATTAGAAGCTATTTTGAAGCTATTCAAAAGCTTCAGAAGGCCTGTCGCGATTGTTGGCGCCGGCTGTCGCCGGCAATGATTTACGTAATGTTGACAAGGCCTTTGGGGAGATAGACTACTCAGAAAGTTGATAAAATATAGGTTTTATTGCCTTTTTAATGAGCATTTAATGCTATAGTAATTTTGTTGTTATTTAGGCATGTGAACCCGTATTACTGGACCAGCCAGTTGGTCCAGCTTGATATTCGTCAAATTCTTCGTCTTCTTGCTGTTGCCTTTGCTTTGTCTTTGCCAGTATCAATTGTAATGGTGAACTACATTAAAAACAATTTGATTTTTAAGTGCAAGACAAGGAAAATGGGTTTTTAATATGCACCCAAGCACAGGCATATGACATACCCCTCATGGATCGTACCCCTCATGAATCGTGCCCCTCATGGATTGTACCCCTCATGGATCGTACCCCACATGGATCGTACCCCTCAGGGATCGTACCCCTCATGGACCGTGCCCCTCATGGATCGTACCCCTGATGGATCGTACCCCTCATGGATCGTACCCCTGATGGATCGCACCCCTCATGGATCGTACCCCTCATGGATCGTACCCCTCATGGATTGTAGCCCTCATGGATTGTAGCCCTCATGGATCATACCCCTCATGGATCGTACCCCTCATGGATCGTACCCCTCATGGATCGTACCCCTCAGGGATCGCACCCCTCATGGATCGTACCCCTCATGGATCCTACCCGTCATGGATTGTACCCCTTATGGATCGTACCCCTCATGGACTGTACACCTCAGGGATGGTACCTCTCATGGATGGTACTCCTCATGGATCGTACCCCTCATGGGTCGTACCCCTCAGGGATCATACGCCTCATGGATCGTACCCCTTAGGGATCGTGCCCCTCATGCATTGTACCCCTCATGGATCGTACCCCTCAGGGATCGTACCCTCATGGATCGTGCCCCTCATGCATCGTACCCCTCATGGATCATACCCCTCATGGATCGTACCCCTGAGGGATCGTACCCCTCATGGATCGTACCCCTCAGGGATTGTACCCCTCAGGGATCGTACCCCTCATGGATCGTACCCCTAATGGATCGTGCCCCTCATGCATCGTACCCCTCATGGATCGTACCCCTCAGGGATCATACCCCTCATGGATCCCACCCCTCAGGGATTGTACCCCTCAGGGATCGTACGCCTCATGGATCGTACCCCTCATGGATCGTACCCCTCAGGGATCGTACCCCTCATGGATCGTACCCCTGATGGATCGTACCCGCCAAGGATCGTACCCCTCATGGATGGTACCCCTCTGGGATCGTACCCCTCAACGATAATAGCCCTCATGGATCGTGCCCCGCATGGATCGTGTTCCTCATGGATCGTACCCCTCAGGATCATACCCCTCATAAATCGTACCCCTCACGGATCGTACCCCTCATGGATCATACCCCTCATGGATCGTACCCCTCAGGGATTGAAACCCTCAGGGATGGTACCCCTCCTGGATCGTACCCCTCAGGGATCGTACCCCTCAGGGATTGTACCCCCCATGGATCGTACCCCTCAGGGATCGTACCCCTCATGGATCGTACCCCTGATGCATCGTACCCCTCATGGATCGTACCCCTCAGGGATCATACCCCTAATGGATCGTGCCGCTCATGGATGGTACCCCTCATGGATTGAAACCCTCAGGGATCGTACCCCTCAGGGATCGTATCCCTCAGGGATCGTACCCCTGGTGGATTGTACCCCACATCGATCGGACCCCTCATGGATTGTAACCCTCAAGGATCGTACCCCTCATGGATCGTACCCCTCATGGATCCCACCCCTCATGGATGGTACCCCTCATGGATCGTACCCCTCATGGATCGTACCCCTCATGGATTGTACCCCTCATGGATCGTACCCCACATGGATAGTACCCCTCATGGATCGTGGCCCACATGGATCGTACCCCTCATGGATCGTACCCCTCATGGATCGTACCCCTCATGGATTGTACCCCTCATGGATCGTACCCCTCATGGATCGTACCCCTCAGGGATCGTACCCCTCATGGATCGTACCCCTCATGGATCGTACCCCTCAGGGATCGTACACCTCATGGATCGTAACCCTCAGGGATCGTACCCCTCAGGGATGGGACCCCTCATGGATCGTACTCCTCATGGATCGTACCCCTCAGGGATCGTACCCCTCATGGATCGTAGCCCTCATGGACAGTACCCCTTATGGATCGTACCCCTCATGGATCGTAACCCTCATGAATCGTACCCCTCATGCATCGTAGCCCTCACGGATCGTACCCCTCGAGGATCGTACCCCTCATGGATCATACCCCTCAAGGATCGTACCCCTCAGAGATCGTACCCCTCAGGGATCGTACCCCTCATGTATTGTACCCCTCATGGATCGTGCCCGTCAAGGATCGTACCCCTCATGGATCGTACCCCTCATGGATCGTACCCGTCAAGGATCGTAGCCCTCATGGATCGTACCCCTGATGGATTGTACCCCTCATGGATCGTGCCCCTCATGGATCGTACCCCTCATGGAAGGTTCCCCCTCAGGGATCGTACCCCTCAGGGATGCTACCCCTCATGGATTGTGCCCCGCATGGATCGTACCCCTCATGGATCGTACCCCTCAGGGATCGTACCCCTCATGGATCGTACCCCTCATGGATCCCACCCCTCATGGATTGTACCCCTCATGGATCGTACCCCTCATCGATCGTACCCCTCATGGATCGTACCCCGCATGGATCGTACCCCTCATGGATCGTACACCTGATGGATCGTATCCCTCATGGATCGTACCCCTCATGGATCCCACCCCTCATGGATGGTACCCCTCATGGATCGTACCCCTCATGGATTGTACCCCTCATGGATCGTACCCCACATGGATCGTACCCCTCATGGATCGTACCCCACATGGATCGTACCCCTCATGGATCGTACCCCTCATGGATCGTACCCCTCATGGATCCCACCCCTCATGGATTGTACCCCTCATGGATCGTACCCCTCATCGATCGTACCCCTCATGGATCGTACCCCGCATGGATCGTACCCCTCATGGATCGTACACCTGATGGATCGTACCCCTCATGGATCGTACCCCTCATGGATCCCACCCCTCATGGATGGTACCCCTCATGGATCGTACCCCTCATGGATTGTACCCCTCATGGATCGTACCCCACATGGATCGATCTCTCATGGATCGTACCCCACATGGATCGTACCCCTCATGGATCGTACCCCTCGCCGATCGTACCCCTCATGGATGGTACCCCTCATGGATCGTACCCCTCATGGATTGTACCCCTCATGGATCGTACCCCTCAGGGATCGTACCCCTCATGGATCGTACCCCTCATGGATCGTACCCCTCAGGGATCGTACCCCTCATGGATCGTAACCATCAGGGATCGTACCCCCCAGGGATGGGACCCCTCATGGATCGTACTCCTCATGGATCGTACCCTTCAGGGATCGTACCCCTCATGGATCGTACCCCTCATGGACAGTACCCCTTATGGATCGTACCCCTCATGGATCGTAACCCTCATGGATCGTACCCCTCATGCATCGTAGCCCTCGCGGATCGTACCCCTCGAGGATCGTACCCCTCATGGATCATACCCCTCAAGGATCGTACCCCTCATGGATCGTACCCGTCATGGATTGTGCCCCTCATGGATGGTACCCCTCATGGATTGTACCCCTCAGGGATTGTATTCCTCAGAGATCGTACCCCTCATGGATCGTACCACTCATGGATCGTACCCCGCATGGATCGTACCCCTCAGGGATCGTACCCCTCATGGATTGTACCCCTCATGTATTGTACCCCTCATGGATCGTACCCCTCACGGATCGTCCCCCTCAGGGATTATACCGCTCGGGGATCATACCCCTCATGGATCGTACCCCTCATGGATCGTACCCCTCATGGACAGTACCCCTTATGGATCGTACCCCTCATGGATCGTAACCCTCATGGATCGTACCCCTCATGCATCGTAGCCCTCAGGGATGGTACCCCTCGAGGATCGTACCCCTCATGGATCATGGCCCTCATGGATTGTACACCTCATGGATCGTACCCGTCATGGATTGTGCCCCTCATGGATCGTACCCCTCATGGACTGTACCCCTCAGAGATGGGACCCCTCATGGATCATACCCCTCAGGGATTGTACCCCTAATGGATTGTACCCCTGATGGATCGTACCCCTCATGGATGGTACCCATCATGGATCGTACCCCTCATGGATCTTACCCCTCATGGATCGTACCCCTCAGGGATCGTATTCCTCAGAGATCGTACACCTCATGGATCGTACCCCTCATGGATCGTAACCCGCATGGATCGTACCCCTCAGGGATCGTACCCCTCATGGATCGTACCCCTCATGTATTGTACCCCTCATGGATCGTACCCCTCACGGATCGTCCCCCTCAGGGATTATACCGCTCGGGGATCATAACCCTCATAGATCGCACCCCTCAGGGATCGTACCCCTCATGGATCGTACCCCTCATGGATCGTACCCCTCATGGACAGTACCCCTTATGGATCGTACCCCTCATGGATCGTAACCCTCATGGATCGTACCCCTCATGCATCGTAGCCCTCAGGGATGGTACCCCTCGAGGATCGTACCCCTCATGGATCATACCCCTCATGGATCGTACCCCTCATGGATCGTACCCGTCATGGATTGTGCCCCTCATGGATCGTACCCCTCATGGACTGTACCCCTCAGAGATGGGACCCCTCATGGATCATACCCCTCAGGGTTTGTACCCCCAATGGATCGTACCCCTCATGGATCGTACCGCTCATGGATGGTACCCATCATGGATCGTACCCCTCAGGGATCGTACCCCTCATGGATCGTACCCCACATGGATGGTACTCTCATGGATCGTGCCCGTCAAGGATCGTACCCCTCATGGATGGTACCCCTCATGGATCGTACCCGTCAAGGATCGTAGCCCTCATGGATCGTAGCCCTCATGGATTGTACCCCTCTTGGATCGTGCCCCTCATGGATCGTACCCCTCATGGAAGGTTCCCCCTCAGGGATCGTACCCCTCAGGGATGGTACCCCTCATGGATTGTGCCCCGCATGGATCGTACCCCTCATGAGTCGTACCCCTCAGGGATCGTATCCCTCATGGATCGTACCCCTCATGGATCCCACCCCTCATGGATCGTATTCCTCAGGGACCGTACCCCTCATGGATCGTACCCCTCATGGATCGTACCCCGCATGGATCGTACCCCTCAGGGATCGTACCCCTCATGGATCGTACCCCTCATGTATCGTCCCCCTCAGGGATTATACCGCTCGGGGATCATACCCCTCATGGATCGCACCCCTCAGGGATCGTACCCCTCATGGATCGTACCCCTCAGGGATCCCACCCCTCAGGGATCGTACCCCTCAGGGATCCCACCCCTCACGGATCGTACCCCTCATGGATCATATCCCTCATGGATCGTACCCCTCATGGATCGTACCCCTCGTGGATCGTACCCCTCATGCATCGTCCCCCTCACGGATTTGTACCCTTCGTGAACCGGCCGTGAATTTCACCTATTTTTGCTATGTTTTGCTTGTAACTTGGTGCCATCCTGTGCTTTTGTCGTGCTATCTTCGCCCAAAGTGAGATCCAACAAATGTGTGCAAATCAGAGGTTTGAAGTAGCCACATGGGAGATTCGCGTGGATGTGAAATTCACGCACCCAAATTCACGCATAAATTCACGGGTTTTGGCACCTCTCGTTTTGGGGTTGGTTTGGGCATGGTGGATGCTTTTGGGGCGGGAACTTCATTAGATGATGCGTAATGAAGCTAGGGGAAGAATTTTACCCCCTTAAATCCCTCAGAAGGATCCAATAATATGGCATTTCCCCCCGAAAACCTCAAAATTTGGGTAAATTCACGTGAAATTCACGCATTTATTCAAACGGCCACTTATCCCCTGTTCACGAAGGGTACATTATACCGCTCAGGGATCGTACCCCTCATGGAATCTACCCCTCAGGGATCGTACCCCTCATGGATCGTACCCCTCAGGGATCGTACCCCTCAGTGATCGTACCCCTGAGGGATCCCGCCCCTCATGGATCATACCCCTCATGGATCGTATTCCTCAGGGATCGTACCCCTCATGGATCATCCCCCTCAAGGATTATACCGCTCAGGGATCGTACCCCTCATGGATCGCACCCCTCAGCGATCTTACCCCTCAAGCATCGTACCCCTCAGGGATCGTACCCCTCATGGATCGTACCCCTCATGCATCATGCCCCTCTTGGAGCGTACCCCTCAAGGATTGTACCCCTCAGGGATCGTACCACTCATGGATCATACCCCTCATGGATCGTACCTCTCATGGATCGTGCCCCTCATGGATTGTACCCCTCAGGGATCGTACCCCTCGGGGATCGTACCCCTCATGGATCGTACCCCTCAGGGATCGTACACCTTAAGGATTGTACCCCTCAGAGATCGTACCCCTCAAGGATCATACCCCTCATGGATGGTACCCCTCATGGATCGTACCCCTCATGGATTGTACGCCTCATGGATCGTACCCCTCATGGATCGTACCCCTCAAGGATCGCAGCCCCCTCACGGATCGTACCCCTCATGGATTGTACCCGTCATGGATCGTACCCCTAATGGATTGTACCCGTCATGGATCGTACCCCTGATGGACTATACCCCTCAAGGATGGTACCCCTCATGGATCGTACCCCTCATGGATCGTACCCCTCATGGATCGTACCCCTCAGGGATCGTACTCCTCATGGATCGTACCCCTCATGGATTGTACCCCTCAGGGATCGTACCCCTCATGGACCATACCCCTCATGGATCGTACCCCTCATGGATCGTACCCCTCATGGATTATACACGTCATGGGTCGTACCCCTCATGGATCGTACCCCTCATGGACTGTACCCCTCAGGGATGGTACCCCTTATGGAGCATACCCCTCATGGATCGTACCCCTCAGGAATCGTACCCCTCAGGGATCGTACCCCTCATGGATCATACCCCTAAGGGATCGTACCCCTCATGGATGGTACGACTCAGCGATCGTACCCCTCATGGATCGCACCCCTCAGGGATCGTACCCCTCATGGATCGTACCCCTCAGGGATCGTACCCCTCATGGATCGTACCCCTCATGGATTGTACCCATCATGGAGCGTAGCCCTCAGGGATCGTACCCCTCATGGATCGTACCCCTCATGGATCGTACCCCTCAAGGATCGTAGCCCCCTCATGGATCGTACCCCTCAGGGATCGTACCCCTCATGGATCGTACCCCTCATGGATTGTACCCCTCATGGATCGTACCCCTCATGGATGGTACCCCTCATGGATCGTACCCGTCATGGATCATACCCCTCAAGGATCGTACGCCTCAGGGATCGTACCTCTCATGGATCGTACCCCTCATGGATCGTACCCCTCATGGATCGTACCCCTCATGGATCGTACCCCTCAGGGATCGTACCCCTCAGGGATCGTACTCCTCATGGATCGTACCCCTCATGGATTGTACCCCTCAGGGATCGTACACCTTAAGGATCGCACCCCTCATGGATTGTACCACTCATGGATCGTACCCCTCATGGATCATACCCCTCATGGATGGTACCCCTCATGGATCGTACCCCTCATGGATTATACACGTCATGGGTCGTACCCCTCATGGATCGTACCCCTCATGGACTGTACCCCTCAGGGATGGTACCCCTCATGGAGCGTACCCCTCATGGATCGTACCCCTCAGGAATCGTACCCCTCAGGGATCGTACCCCTCATGGATCATACCCCTAAGGGATCGTACCCCTCATGGATGGTACGACTCAGCGATCGTACCCCTCATGGATCGTACCCCTCAAGGACTGTACCCCTTAGGGATCGTACGCCTCATGGATGGTACGCCTCATGGATCGTACCACTCATGGATCGCACCCCTCATGGATGGTACCCGTCATGGATCGTACCCCTCATGAATCGTACCCCTCTGGGATAGTACCCCTCAGGGATCGTACCCCTCATGGATCGTACCCCTCATGGATCGTACCCCTCGTGGATCGTACCCCTCAGGGATCGTACACCTCATGGATCGTACCCCTGATGGACCGTACCCCTCATGGATCGTACCCCTCAAAGATTGTACGCCTCAGGGATCGTACCCCTCATGGATCGTACCCCTTAGGTATCGTACACCTCATGGATCGTACCCCTCATGGATCGTACCCCTCAGGGGTTATACGGCTCAGGTTTGTACCCCTCATGGATCGTACCCCTCAGGGATCGTACCCCTCATGGATCGTACCCCTCACGGATCGTACCCGTTCATGGATCGTACCCCTCAGGGATGGTACCCCTCAGGGATTGTACCCCTCATGGATCGTACCCCTCGGGGCTCGTACCCCTCAGGGATTGTACCCCTCATGGATCGTACCCCTCATGGACCGTACCCCTCATAGATTGTACCCCTTATGGATCGTACCCCTCAAAGATCGTACCCCTCATGGATCGTACCCCTCAAGGATCGTAACCCTCATGGATCGTACCCCTCAGGGATCGTACCCCTCATGGATCGTACCCCTTAGGGATCGTACTCCTCATGCATTGTACCCCTCATGGATCGTACCCCTCATAGATCGTCCTCCTCATGGATCATACCCCTCATAGATCGTACCCCTCATGGATTGTACCCCTCATAGATTGTACCCCTCATGGATCCTACCCCTCATGGATCGTACCCCACATGGATCGTACCCCTCATGGATCGTACCCCTTGGGGATCGTACGCCTCATGGATCGTACCCCTCAGGGATCGTACCCCTCATGGATCGTACCCCACATGGATCGTACCCCTCATGGATCGTACCCCTCACGGATCGTACCCCTCAGGGATCGTACCCATTCATGGATCGTACCCCTCAGGGATGGTACCCCTCAGGGATCGTACCCCTCATGGATCGTATCCCTCGGGGCTCGTACCCCTCAGGGATTGTACCCCTTATGGATCGTACCCCTCATAGATCGTTTCCCTTATGGATCGTACCCCTCAAGAATCGTACCCCTCATGGATCGTACCCCTCATGGATCGTACCCCTTATGGATCGTACCCCTCATAGATCGTACCCTCCATGGATCGTACCCCTCATGGATCGTACCCCTCAAGAAGCGTACCCCTCAGGGATCGTACCCCTCAGGGATCATACCCTCATGGATCGTAGCCCTCATGGAGCGTACCCCTTAGGGATGGTACCCCTCATGGATCGTACCCCTCAGGGATCGTACCCCTCATGGATCGTACCCCTCGGGGATCGTACCCCTCATGGATCGTACCCGTCATTGATCGTACCCCTCAGGGATCGTACCCGTCATGGATCGTAGCCCTCATGGATCGTATCCCTGGGGGATCGTACCCCCCAGGGATTGTACCCCTCATGGATCGTACCCCTCAGGGATTGTACCCCTCAGGGATCGTACCCCTCATGGATCGTACCCCTCATGCACCGTACCCCTCATGCATTGTACCCCTCACGGATCGTACCCCTCAGGGATCGTTCCCCTCATGGATCGGACCCCTCATGCATCGTACCCCTCATGCATCAAACCCCTCAAGGATGGTACCCCTCAAGGATCGTACCCCTCATGCATCGTACCCCTCAGGGATCGTACCCCTCATGGATCGTACCCCTCATGGATTGTACCCCTCATGGATTATACGGCTCGGGGATCGTACCCCTCATGGATCGCACCCCTCAAGGATTGTACCCCTCATGGATCGTACCCCTCAGGGATCGTACCCCTCATGGATCGTACCCCTCATGCATCATGCCCCTCATGGATCATACCCCTCATGGATCGTACCCCTCAGGGATCGTAGCCCTCATGGATCGTACCCCTCATGGATCGTACCCCTCATGGATCGTACCCCTCATGGACAGTACCCCTTATGGATTGTACCCCTCATGGATCGTAACCCTCATGGATCGTACCCCTCATGCATCGTAGCCCTCACGGATCGTACCCCTCGAGGATCGTACCCCTCATGGATCATACCCCTCATGGATCGTACCCCTCATGGATCGTACCCGTCATGGATTATGCCCCTCATGGATCGTACCCCTCATGGACTGTACCCCTCAGAGATGGGACCCCTCATGGATCATACCCCTCAGGGATTGTACCCCTAATGGATCGTACCCCTCATGGATCGCACCCCTCAGGGATCGTACCCCTCATGGATCGTACCCATCATGGATCGTGCCCGTCTAGGATCGTACCCCTCATGGATGGTACCCCTCATGGATCGTACCCGTCAAGGATCGTAGCCCTCATGGATCGTACCCCTCATGGATTGTAGGCCTGATGGATCGTGCCCCTCATGGATCGTACCCCTCATGGATGGTACCCCTCAGGGATCGTAGCCCCTTCACGGATCGTACCCCTCAGGGATCATACCCCTCATGGATCGTACCCCTCATGGATCGTACCCCTCATGGATTGTACCCCTCATGGATCGCACCCCGCATGGATCGTACCCCTCCGGTATGGTAGCCCTCACGGATGGTGATTGTGATTGATTTTCCGTATAGCTCATTGTAATTTATACGTCCAGGTGTATTACCCTTACCCTCAATTTTTGCCTAGAGATTTAGGTTCTCATTGTTCCTACTTTGTATGCTAGCTTTTTGCTTAGTGTTTCTCATGTTTCATTTTGAGCCCTACCACACGTACTCAAGCCTTAGGAACTTTACCCTCTTAGGTGAAGATATGTCTTTACCTCTAGGAAGGGGGTAGTAAGACACTACAATAGACACTTAGAACATTCAATATGAGCGTTCCATATGCCCATACCCCTCCTTATATTGGACTATCAGCTTGTCATGAACATTCTTAGTGAATGTGCATGAAGCTTAGGAAGGGGGTGTAATAAGTTGGGGCATTTGGGCCTCTCAGAAGCTTCCTGGAGGATCTCCACAAGACCTCTCAGAGCTTCAAGATCCTAAGACACTAGGATATTTGCTCATATTTGGCTCATAATTCAAGCCTATAGCTTACTGCTAGACTCTATTGCTGTTGGGTACACTACAGAGAGCAGGGATCTAGGATACGTTGGTAGCCATACATGAAAAATCACATTCCATGTGCTTATAATGTGATTTCATCATGTTTTATGCTATTTTAGAAGGTTCTAATGTATTAGAAGCTATTTTGAAGCTATTCAAAAGCTTCAGAAGGCCTGTCGCGATTGTTGGCGCCGGCTGTCGCCGGCAATGATTTACGTAATGTTGACAAGGCCTTTGGGGAGATAGACTACTCAGAAAGTTGATAAAATATAGGTTTTATTGCCTTTTTAATGAGCATTTAATGCTATAGTAATTTTGTTGTTATTTAGGCATGTGAACCCGTATTACTGGACCAGCCAGTTGGTCCAGCTTGATATTCGTCAAATTCTTCGTCTTCTTGCTGTTGCCTTTGCTTTGTCTTTGCCAGTATCAATTGTAATGGTGAACTACATTAAAAACAATTTGATTTTTAAGTGCAAGACAAGGAAAATGGGTTTTTAATATGCACCCAAGCACAGGCATATGACATACCCCTCATGGATCGTACCCCTCATGAATCGTGCCCCTCATGGATTGTACCCCTCATGGATCGTACCCCACATGGATCGTACCCCTCAGGGATCGTACCCCTCATGGACCGTGCCCCTCATGGATCGTACCCCTGATGGATCGTACCCCTCATGGATCGTACCCCTGATGGATCGCACCCCTCATGGATCGTACCCCTCATGGATCGTACCCCTCATGGATTGTAGCCCTCATGGATTGTAGCCCTCATGGATCATACCCCTCATGGATCGTACCCCTCATGGATCGTACCCCTCATGGATCGTACCCCTCAGGGATCGCACCCCTCATGGATCGTACCCCTCATGGATCCTACCCGTCATGGATTGTACCCCTTATGGATCGTACCCCTCATGGACTGTACACCTCAGGGATGGTACCTCTCATGGATGGTACTCCTCATGGATCGTACCCCTCATGGGTCGTACCCCTCAGGGATCATACGCCTCATGGATCGTACCCCTTAGGGATCGTGCCCCTCATGCATTGTACCCCTCATGGATCGTACCCCTCAGGGATCGTACCCTCATGGATCGTGCCCCTCATGCATCGTACCCCTCATGGATCATACCCCTCATGGATCGTACCCCTGAGGGATCGTACCCCTCATGGATCGTACCCCTCAGGGATTGTACCCCTCAGGGATCGTACCCCTCATGGATCGTACCCCTAATGGATCGTGCCCCTCATGCATCGTACCCCTCATGGATCGTACCCCTCAGGGATCATACCCCTCATGAATCGTACCCCTGAGGGATCGTACCCCTCATGGATCATACCCCTCAGGGATTGTACCCCTCAGGGATCGTACGCCTCATGGATCGTACCCCTCATGGATCGTACCCCTCAGGGATCGTACCCCTCATGGATCGTACCCCTGATGGATCGTACCCGCCAAGGATCGTACCCCTCATGGATGGTACCCCTCTGGGATCGTACCCCTCAACGATAATAGCCCTCATGGATCGTGCCCCGCATGGATCGTGTTCCTCATGGATCGTACCCCTCAGGATCATACCCCTCATAAATCGTACCCCTCACGGATCGTACCCCTCATGGATCATACCCCTCATGGATCGTACCCCTCAGGGATTGAAACCCTCAGGGATGGTACCCCTCCTGGATCGTACCCCTCAGGGATCGTACCCCTCAGGGATTGTACCTCCCATGGATCGTACCCCTCAGGGATCGTACCCCTCATGGATCGTACCCCTGATGCATCGTACCCCTCATGGATCGTACCCCTCAGGGATCATACCCCTAATGGATCGTGCCGCTCATGGATGGTACCCCTCATGGATTGAAACCCTCAGGGATCGTACCCCTCATGGATGGTACCCCTCAGGGATCGTACCCCTCATGGATCGTACCCCTCAGGGATCGTATCCCTCAGGGATCGTACCCCTGGTGGATTGTACCCCACATCGATCGGACCCCTCATGGATTGTAACCCTCAAGGATCGTACCCCTCATGGATCGTACCCCTCATGGATCCCACCCCTCATGGATGGTACCCCTCATGGATCGTACCCCTCATGGATCGTACCCCTCATGGATTGTACCCCTCATGGATCGTACCCCACATGGATAGTACCCCTCATGGATCGTACCCCACATGGATCGTACCCCTCATGGATCG
Source organism: Eutreptiella sp. 'Long Island Sound 2002' (assembly GCA_964036045.1). Taxonomy (NCBI): domain Eukaryota; phylum Euglenozoa; class Euglenophyceae; order Eutreptiales; family Eutreptiaceae; genus Eutreptiella; species Eutreptiella sp. 'Long Island Sound 2002'. The sequence goes on from OZ038383.1 coordinate 110,783,806, forward strand.
TACCCCTCATGGATCGTACCCCTCATGGATTGTACCCCTCATGGATCGTACCCCTCATGGATCGTACCCCTCAGGGATCGTACCCCTCATGGATCGTACCCCTCATGGATCGTACCCCTCAGGGATCGTACACCTCATGGATCGTAACCCTCAGGGATCGTACCCCTCAGGGATGGGACCCCTCATGGATCGTACTCCTCATGGATCGTACCCCTCAGGGATCGTACCCCTCATGGATCGTAGCCCTCATGGACAGTACCCCTTATGGATCGTACCCCTCATGGATCGTAACCCTCATGAATCGTACCCCTCATGCATCGTAGCCCTCACGGATCGTACCCCTCGAGGATCGTACCCCTCATGGATCATACCCCTCAAGGATCGTACCCCTCAGAGATCGTACCCCTCAGGGATCGTACCCCTCATGTATTGTACCCCTCATGGATCGTGCCCGTCAAGGATCGTACCCCTCATGGATCGTACCCCTCATGGATCGTACCCGTCAAGGATCGTAGCCCTCATGGATCGTACCCCTGATGGATTGTACCCCTCATGGATCGTGCCCCTCATGGATCGTACCCCTCATGGAAGGTTCCCCCTCAGGGATCGTACCCCTCAGGGATGCTACCCCTCATGGATTGTGCCCCGCATGGATCGTACCCCTCATGGATCGTACCCCTCAGGGATCGTACCCCTCATGGATCGTACCACGATCCATGTGGGGTACGATCCATGAGGGGTACGATCCATGTGGGGTACGATCCATGAGGGGTACAATCCATGAGGGGTACGATCCATGAGGGGTACCATCCATGAGGGGTGGGATCCATGAGGGGTACGATCCATGAGGGGTACGATCCATCAGGTGTACGATCCATGAGGGGTACGATCCATGCGGGGTACGATCCATGAGGGGTACGATCGATGAGGGGTACCCCTCATGGATCGTACCCCTCATGGATCGTACCCCTCATGGATCCCACCCCTCATGGATTGTACCCCTCATGGATCGTACCCCTCATCGATCGTACCCCTCATGGATCGTACCCCGCATGGATCGTACCCCTCATGGATCGTACACCTGATGGATCGTACCCCTCATGGATCGTACCCCTCATGGATCCCACCCCTCATGGATGGTACCCCTCATGGATCGTACCCCTCATGGATTGTACCCCTCATGGATCGTACCCCACATGGATCGTACCCCTCATGGATCGTACCCCACATGGATCGTACCCCTCATGGATCGTACCCCTCGCCGATCGTACCCCTCATGGATGGTACCCCTCATGGATCGTACCCCTCATGGATTGTACCCCTCATGGATCGTACCCCTCAGGGATCGTACCCCTCATGGATCGTACCCCTCATGGATCGTACCCCTCAGGGATCGTACCCCTCATGGATCGTAACCATCAGGGATCGTACCCCTCAGGGATGGGACCCCTCATGGATCGTACTCCTCATGGATCGTACCCTTCAGGGATCGTACCCCTCATGGATCGTACCCCTCATGGACAGTACCCCTTATGGATCGTACCCCTCATGGATCGTAACCCTCATGGATCGTACCCCTCATGCATCGTAGCCCTCGCGGATCGTACCCCTCGAGGATCGTACCCCTCATGGATCATACCCCTCAAGGATCGTACCCCTCATGGATCGTACCCGTCATGGATTGTGCCCCTCATGGATGGTACCCCTCATGGATTGTACCCCTCAGGGATCGTATTCCTCAGAGATCGTACCCCTCATGGATCGTACCCCTCATGGATGGTACCCCGCATGGATCGTAACCCTCAGGGATCGTACCCCTCATGGATTGTACCCCTCATGTATTGTACCCCTCATGGATCGTACCCCTCACGGATCGTCCCCCTCAGGGATTATACCGCTCGGGGATCATACCCCTCATGGATCGTACCCCTCATGGATCGTACCCCTCATGGACAGTACCCCTTATGGATCGTACCCCTCATGGATCGTAACCCTCATGGATCGTACCCCTCATGCATCGTAGCCCTCAGGGATGGTACCCCTCGAGGATCGTACCCCTCATGGATCATACCCCTCATGGATCGTACACCTCATGGATCGTACCCGTCATGGATTGTGCCCCTCATGGATCGTACCCCTCATGGACTGTACCCCTCAGAGATGGGACCCCTCATGGATCATACCCCTCAGGGATTGTACCCCTAATGGATTGTACCCCTGATGGATCGTACCCCTCATGGATGGTACCCATCATGGATCGTACCCCTCATGGATCTTACCCCTCATGGATCGTACCCCTCAGGGATCGTATTCCTCAGAGATCGTACACCTCATGGATCGTACCCCTCATGGATCGTAACCCGCATGGATCGTACCCCTCAGGGATCGTACCCCTCATGGATCGTACCCCTCATGTATTGTACCCCTCATGGATCGTACCCCTCACGGATCGTCCCCCTCAGGGATTATACCGCTCGGGGATCATACCCCTCATAGATCGCACCCCTCAGGGATCGTACCCCTCATGGATCGTACCCCTCATGGATCGTACCCCTCATGGACAGTACCCCTTATGGATCGTACCCCTCATGGATCGTAACCCTCATGGATCGTACCCCTCATGCATCGTAGCCCTCAGGGATGGTACCCCTCGAGGATCGTACCCCTCATGGATCATACCCCTCATGGATCGTACCCCTCATGGATCGTACCCGTCATGGATTGTGCCCCTCATGGATCGTACCCCTCATGGACTGTACCCCTCAGAGATGGGACCCCTCATGGATCATACCCCTCAGGGTTTGTACCCCTAATGGATCGTACCCCTCATGGATCGTACCGCTCATGGATGGTACCCATCATGGATCGTACCCCTCAGGGATCGTACCCCTCATGGATCGTACCCCACATGGATGGTACTCTCATGGATCGTGCCCGTCAAGGATCGTACCCCTCATGGATGGTACCCCTCATGGATCGTACCCGTCAAGGATCGTAGCCCTCATGGATCGTAGCCCTCGTGGATTGTACCCCTCTTGGATCGTGCCCCTCATGGATCGTACCCCTCATGGAAGGTTCCCCCTCAGGGATCGTACCCCTCAGGGATGGTACCCCTCATGGATTGTGCCCCGCATGGATCGTACCCCTCATGGATCGTACCCCTCAGGGATCGTATCCCTCATGGATCGTACCCCTCATGGATCCCACCCCTCATGGATCGTATTCCTCAGGGACCGTACCCCTCATGGATCGTACCCCTCATGGATCGTACCCCGCATGGATCGTACCCCTCAGGGATCGTACCCCTCATGGATCGTACCCCTCATGTATCGTCCCCCTCAGGGATTATACCGCTCGGGGATCATACCCCTCATGGATCGCACCCCTCAGGGATCGTACCCCTCATGGATCGTACCCCTCAGGGATCCCACCCCTCAGGGATCGTACCCCTCAGGGATCCCACCCCTCACGGATCGTACCCCTCATGGATCATATCCCTCATGGATCGTACCCCTCATGGATCGTACCCCTCGTGGATCGTACCCCTCATGCATCGTCCCCCTCACGGATTTGTACCCTTCGTGAACCGGCCGTGAATTTCACCTATTTTTGCTATGTTTTGCTTGTAACTTGGTGCCATCCTGTGCTTTTGTCGTGCTATCTTCGCCCAAAGTGAGATCCAACAAATGTGTGCAAATCAGAGGTTTGAAGTAGCCACATGGGAGATTCGCGTGGATGTGAAATTCACGCACCCAAATTCACGCATAAATTCACGGGTTTTGGCACCTCTCGTTTTGGGGTTGGTTTGGGCATGGTGGATGCTTTTGGGGCGGGAACTTCATTAGATGATGCGTAATGAAGCTAGGGGAAGAATTTTACCCCCTTAAAGCCCTCAGAAGGATCCAATAATATGGCATTTCCCCCCGAAAACCTCAAAATTTGGGTAAATTCACGTGAAATTCACGCATTTATTCAAACGGCCACTTATCCCCTGTTCACGAAGGGTACATTATACCGCTCAGGGATCGTACCCCTCATGGAATCTACCCCTCAGGGATCGTACCCCTCATGGATCGTACCCCTCAGGGATCGTACCCCTCAGTGATCGTACCCCTGAGGGATCCCGCCCCTCATGGATCATACCCCTCATGGATCGTATTCCTCAGGGATCGTATCCTTCATGGATCGTACCCTTCATAGATCGTACCCCTCATGGATCGTACCCCTCATGGATCATCCCCCTCAAGGATTATACCGCTCAGGGATCGTACCCCTCATGGATCGCACCCCTCAGCGATCTTACCCCTCAAGCATCGTACCCCTCAGGGATCGTACCCCTCATGGATCGTACCCCTCATGCATCATGCCCCTCTTGGAGCGTACCCCTCAGGGATTGTACCCCTCAGGGATCGTACCACTCATGGATCATACCCCTCATGGATCGTACCTCTCATGGATCGTGCCCCTCATGGATTGTACCCCTCAGGGATCGTACCCCTCGGGGATCGTACCCCTCATGGATCGTACCCCTCAGGGATCGTACACCTTAAGGATTGTACCCCTCAGAGATCGTACCCCTCAAGGATCATACCCCTCATGGATGGTACCCCTCATGGATCGTACCCCTCATGGATTGTACGCCTCATGGATCGTACCCCTCATGGATCGTACCCCTCAAGGATCGTAGCCCCCTCACGGATCGTACCCCTCATGGATTGTACCCGTCATGGATCGTACCCCTAATGGATTGTACCCGTCATGGATCGTACCCCTGATGGACTATACCCCTCAAGGATGGTACCCCTCATGGATCGTACCCCTCATGGATCGTACCCCTCATGGATCGTACCCCTCATGGATCGTACCCCTCAGGGATCGTACCCCTCAGGGATCGTACTCCTCATGGATCGTACCCCTCATGGATCGTACCCCTCAGGGATCGTACACCTTAAGGATCGCACCACTCATGGATTGTACCACTCATGGATCGTACCCCTCATGGACCATACCCCTCATGGATCGTACCCCTCATGGATCGTACCCCTCATGGATTATACACGTCATGGGTCGTACCCCTCATGGATCGTACCCCTCATGGACTGTACCCCTCAGGGATGGTACCCCTTATGGAGCATACCCCTCATGGATCGTACCCCTCAGGAATCGTACCCCTCAGGGATCGTACCCCTCATGGATCATACCCCTAAGGGATCGTACCCCTCATGGATGGTACGACTCAGCGATCGTACCCCTCATGGATCGCACCCCTCAGGGATCGTATCCCTCATGGATCGTACCCCTCAGGGATCGTACCCCTCATGGATCGTACCCCTCATGGATTGTACCCATCATGGAGCGTAGCCCTCAGGGATCGTACCCCTCATGGATCGTACCCCTCGGGGATCGTACCCCTCATGGATCGTACCCCTCAAGGATCGTAGCCCCCTCATGGATCGTACCCCTCAGGGATCGTACCCCTCATGGATCGTACCCCTCATGGATTGTACCCCTCATGGATCGTACCCCTCATGGATGGTACCCCTCATGGATCGTACCCGTCATGGATCATACCCCTCAAGGATCGTACGCCTCAGGGATCGTACCTCTCATGGATCGTACCCCTCATGGATCGTACCCCTCATGGATCGTACCCCTCATGGATCGTACCCCTCAGGGATCGTACCCCTCAGGGATCGTACTCCTCATGGATCGTACCCCTCATGGATTGTACCCCTCAGGGATCGTACACCTTAAGGATCGCACCCCTCATGGATTGTACCACTCATGGATCGTACCCCTCATGGATCATACCCCCCATGGATGGTACCCCTCATGGATCGTACCCCTCATGGATTATACACGTCATGGGTCGTACCCCTCATGGATCGTACCCCTCATGGACTGTACCCCTCAGGGATGGTACCCCTCATGGAGCGTACCCCTCATGGATCGTACCCCTCAGGAATCGTACCCCTCAGGGATCGTACCCCTCATGGATCATACCCCTAAGGGATCGTACCCCTCATGGATGGTACGACTCAGCGATCGTACCCCTCATGGATCGTACCCCTCAAGGACTGTACCCCTTAGGGATCGTACGCCTCATGGATGGTACGCCTCATGGATCGTACCACTCATGGATCGCACCCCTCATGGATGGTACCCGTCATGGATCCTACCCCTCATGAATCGTACCCCTCTGGGATAGTACCCCTCAGGGATCGTACCCCTCATGGATCGTACCCCTCATGGATCGTACCCCTCGTGGATCGTACCCCTCAGGGATCGTACACCTCATGGATCGTACCCCTGATGGACCGTACCCCTCATGGATCGTACCCCTCAAAGATCGTACGCCTCAGGGATCGTACCCCTCATGGATCGTACCCCTTAGGTATCGTACACCTCATGGATCGTACCCCTCATGGATCGTACCCCTCAGGGGTTATACGGCTCAGGTTTGTACCCCTCATGGATCGTACCCCTCAGGGATCGTACCCCTCATGGATCGTACCCCTCACGGATCGTACCCGTTCATGGATCGTACCCCTCAGGGATGGTACCCCTCAGGGATCGTACCCCTCATGGATCGTACCCCTCGGGGCTCGTACCCCTCAGGGATTGTACCCCTCATGGATCGTACCCCTCATGGACCGTACCCCTCATAGATTGTACCCCTTATGGATCGTACCCCTCAAAGATCGTACCCCTCATGGATCGTACCCCTCAAGGATCGTAACCCTCATGGATCGTACCCCTCAGGGATCGTACCCCTCATGGATCGTACCCCTTAGGGATCGTACTCCTCATGCATTGTACCCCTCATGGATCGTACCCCTCATAGATCGTCCTCCTCATGGATCATACCCCTCATAGATCGTACCCCTCATGGATTGTACCCCTCATAGATTGTACCCCTCATGGATCCTACCCCTCATGGATCGTACCCCACATGGATCGTACCCCTCATGGATCGTACCCCTTGGGGATCGTACGCCTCATGGATCGTACCCCTCAGGGATCGTACCCCTCATGGATCGTACCCCACATGGATCGTACCCCTCATGGATCGTACCCCTCACGGATCGTACCCCTCAGGGATCGTACCCATTCATGGATCGTACCCCTCAGGGATGGTACCCCTCAGGGATCGTACCCCTCATGGATCGTATCCCTCGGGGCTCGTACCCCTCAGGGATTGTACCCCTTATGGATCGTACCCCTCATAGATCGTTTCCCTTATGGATCGTACCCCTCAAGAATCGTACCCCTCATGGATCGTACCCCTCATGGATCGTACCCCTTATGGATCGTACCCCTCATAGATCGTACCCTCCATGGATCGTACCCCTCATGGATCGTACCCCTCAAGAAGCGTACCCCTCAGGGATCGTACCCCTCAGGGATCATACCCTCATGGATCGTAGCCCTCATGGAGCGTACCCCTTAGGGATGGTACCCCTCATGGATCGTACCCCTCAGGGATCGTACCCCTCATGGATCGTACCCCTCGGGGATCGTACCCCTCATGGATCGTACCCCTCAGAGATCGTACCCCTCATGGATCGTACCCGTCATTGATCGTACCCCTCAGGGATCGTACCCGTCATGGATCGTAGCCCTCATGGATCGTATCCCTGGGGGATCGTACCCCCCAGGGATTGTACCCCTCATGGATCGTACCCCTCAGGGATTGTACCCCTCAGGGATCGTACCCCTCATGGATCGTACCCCTCATGCACCGTACCCCTCATGCATTGTACCCCTCACGGATCGTACCCCTCAGGGATCGTTCCCCTCATGGATCGGACCCCTCATGCATCGTACCCCTCATGCATCAAACCCCTCAAGGATGGTACCCCTCAAGGATCGTACCCCTCATGCATCGTACCCCTCAGGGATCGTACCCCTCATGGATCGTACCCCTCATGGATTGTACCCCTCATGGATTATACGGCTCGGGGATCGTACCCCTCATGGATCGCACCCCTCAAGGATTGTACCCCTCATGGATCGTACCCCTCAGGGATCGTACCCCTCATGGATCGTACCCCTCATGCATCATGCCCCTCATGGATCATACCCCTCATGGATCGTACCCCTCAGGGATCGTAGCCCTCATGGATCGTATCTCTCGGGGATCGTACCCCCCAGGGTTTGTACCCCTCATGGATCGTACCCCTCAGGGATTGTACCCCTCAGAAATCGTACCCCTCATGGATCGTACCCCTCATGCATCATACCCCTCATGAATCGTACCCCTCACGGATTGGACCCCTCATGCATCATACCCCTCAGGGATCGTACCCCTCATGGATCGTACCCCTCAGGGATCGTACCCCTCATGGATCGTATCCCTCATGGATCGTACCCCTCATGGATCGTACCCCTCATGAATCGTACCCCTCAGGGATGGTACGCCTCATAGATCGTTCCCCTTATGGATCGTACCCCTCAAGGATCGTACCCCTCATGGATCGTACCCCTCATGGATCGTACCCCTTATGGATCGTACCCCTCATAGATCGTACCCCTCATGGATCGTACCCCTCATGGATCGTACCCCTCAAGAAGCGTACCCCTCAGGGATTGTGGCCCTCAGGGATCGTACCCTCATGGATCGTACCCCTCATGGAGTGTACCCCTCAGGGATCGTACCCCTCATGGATCGTACCCCTCAGGGATCGTACCCCTCATGGATCGTACCCCTCGGGGATCGTACCCCTCATGGATCGTACCCCTCAGAGATCGTACCCCTCATGGATCCTACCCGTCATTGATCGTACCCCTCAGGGATCGTACCCCCCAGGGATCGTACCCCTCATGGATCGTACCCCTCACGGATCGTACCCCTCATGGATCGTTCCCCTCATGGATCGGACCCCTCATGCATCGTACCCCTCATGCATCGTACCCCTCAAGGATGGTACCCCTCAGGGATCGTACCCCTCATGCATCGTACCCCTCAGGGATCGTACCCCTCATGGATCGCACCCCTCAAGGATCGTACCCCTCATGGATCGTACCCCTCAGGGATCGTACCCCTCATGGATCGTACCCCTCATGCATCATGCCCCTCATGGATCATACCCCTCATGGATCGTAGCCCTCATGGATCGTATCCCTCGGGGATCGTACCCCCCAGGGTTTGTACCCCTCATGGATCGTACCCCTCAGGGATTGTACCCCTCAGGGATCGTACCCCTGATGGATCGTACCCCGCATGCATCGTACCCCTCATGGATCGTACCACTCACGGATCGGACCCCTCATGCATCGTACCCCTCAGGGATCGTACCCCTCATGGATCGTACCCCTCAGGGATCGTACCCCTCATGGATCGTATCCCTCATGGATCGTACCCCTCATGGATCGTACCCCTCATGGATCGTACCCCTCAGGGATCGTACCGGTCATGGATCGTACCCCTGAGAGATCGTACCCCTCAGAGATCGTACCCCTCAAGGACCGTACCCCGCATGGATCATACCCCTTATGGATGGCACCCCTCATGGTTCGTGCCCCCCATGGACCGTACCCCTCATGGATCGTACCCCACATGGATCGTACCCCTCATGGATCGTACCCCTCATGGATCGTACCCCTCATGGATCGTACCCCTCAGGGATCGTACCCCTCATGGATCGTACCCCTCACGGATCGTACCCCTCAGGGATCGTACCCGTTCATGGATCGTACCCCTCAGGGATGGTACCCCTCAGGGATCGTACCCCTCATGGATCGTACCCCTCAGGAATCGTACCCCTCAGGGATTGTACCCCTCATGGATCGTACCCCTCATAGATCGTTCCCCTTATGGATCGTACCCCTCAAAGATCGTACCCCTCATGGATAGTACCCCTCATGGATCGTACCCCTCATGGATCGTACCCCTCAAGAAGCGTACCCCTCAGGGATCGTACCCCTCAGGGATCGTACCCTCATGGATCATACCCCTCATGGAGCGTACCCCTCAGGGATCGTACCCCTCATGGATCGTACCCCTCAGGGATCGTACCCCTCATGGATCGTACCCCTCGGGGATGGTACCCCTCATGGATCGTACCCCTCAGAGATCGTACCCCTCATGGATCGTACCCGTCATTGATCGTACCCCTCAGGGATCGTACCCGTCATGGATTGTAGCCCTCATGGATCGTATCCCTCGGGGATCGTACCCCCCAGGGATTGTACCCCTCATGGATCGTACCCCTCAGGGATTGTACCCCTCAGGGATCGTACCCCTCATGGATCGTACCCCTCACGCACCGTACCCCTCATGCATCGTACCCCTCACGGATCGTACCCCTCATGGATCGTTCGCCTCATGGATTGTACCCCTCAGGGATTGTACCCCTCAGGGATCGTACCCCTCATGGATCGTACCCCTCAGGGATTGTACCCCTCAGGGATCGTACCCCTCATGGATCGTACCCCTCATGCACCGTACCCCTCATGCATCGTACCCCTCACGGATCGTACCCCTCATGGATCGTACCCCTCATGCATCGTACCCCTCAAGGATGGTACCCCTCAGGGATCGTACCCCTCATGCATCGTACCCCTCAGGGATCGTACCCCTCATGGATCATACCCCTCATGGATTGTACCCCTCATGGATTATACGGCTCAGGGATCGTACCCCTCATGGATCGCACCCCTCAAGGATCGTACCCCTCTTGGATCGTACCCCTCAGGGATCGTACCCCTCATGGATCGTACCCCTCATGCATCATGCCCCTCATGGATCATACCCCTCATGGATCGTACCCCTCAGGGATCGTAGCCCTCATGGATCGTATCCCTCGGGGATCGTACCCCCCAGGGTTTGTACCCCTCATGGATCGTACCCCTCAGGGATTGTACCCCTCAGGGATCGTACCCCTCATGGATCGTACCCCTCATGCATCGTACCCCTCATGCATCGTACCCCTCACGGATCGGACCCCTCATTCATCGTACCCCTCATGGATCGTACCCCTCATGGATCGTACCCCTCAGGGATCGTACCCCTCATGGATCGTATCCCTCATTGATCGTACCCCTCATGGATCGTAGCCCTCAGGGATCGTACCCCTCATGGATCGTACCCTCATGGATCGTACCCCTCATGGATCGTACCCCTCAGGGATCGTACCGGTCATGGATCGTACCCCTCAGGGATCGTACCCCTCAGAGATCGTACCCCTCAAGGACCGTACCCCGCATGGATCGTACCGCTCATGGATGGCACCCCTCATGGTTCGTACCCCCCATGGATCGTACCCCTCATGGATCGTACCCCACATGGATCGTACCCCTCATGGATCCTACCCCTCATGGATCGTACCCCTCATGGATCGTACCCCTCATGGATCGTACCCCTCATGGATCGTACCCCTCATGGAATCGTACCCCTCATGGACCGTACCCCTGAGGGATGGCACCCCTCAGTGATCGTACCCCTCATGGATCGCACCCCTCATGGATCGTACCCCTCATAGATCGTACCCCTTATGGATCGTACCCCTCAAGGATCGTACCCCTCATGGATCGTACCCCTCAAGGATCGTACCCCTCATGGATCGTACCCCTCAGGGATCGTACCCCTCATGGATCGTACCCCTTAGGGATCGTACTCCTCATGGATCGTACCCCTCATGGATCGTACCCCTCATAGATCGTCCTCCTCATGAATGGTACCCCTCATAGATCGTACCCCTCATGGATCGTACCCCACATAGATCGTACCCCTCATGCATCCTACCCCTCATGGATTGTACCCCACATGGATGGTACCCCTCATGGATTGTACCCCTTAGGGATCGTACGCCTCATGGATCGTACCCCTCAGGGATCGTACCCCTCATGGATCGTACCCCTCGGGGATCGTACCCCTCATGGATCGTACGCCTCACGGATCGTACCCCTCAGGGATCGTACCCGTTCATGGATCGTACCCCTCAGGGATGGTACCCCTGAGGGATCGTACTCCTCATGGATCGTCCCCTTCGGGGCTCGTACCCCTCAGGGATTGTACCCCTCATGGATCGTACCCCTCATAGATCGTACCCCTTATGGATCGTACCCCTCAAGGATCGAACCCCTCATGAATCGTACCCCTCATGGATCGTACCCCTTATGGATCGTACCCCTCATAGATCGTACCCCTCATGGATCGTACCCCTCATGGATCGTACCCCTCAAGAAGCGTACCCCTCAGGGATCGTACCCCTCAGCGATCGTACCCTCATGGATCGTACGCTCATGGAGCGTACCCCTCAGGGATCGTACCCCTCATGGATCGTACCCCTCAGGGATCGTACCCCTCATGGATCGTACCCCTCGGGGATCGTACCCCTCATGGATTGTACCCCTCAGAGATCGTACCCCTCATGGATCGTACCCGTCATGGATCGTACCCCTCAAGGATCGGACCCCTCATGGATCGTAGCCCTCATGGATCGTATCCCTCGGGAATCGTACCCCCGCAGGGATTGTACCCCTCATGGATCGTACCCCTCAGGGATTGTACCCCTCAGGGATCGTACCCCTCATGGATCGTACCCCTCATGCACCGTACCCCTCATGGATCGCACCCCTCACGGATCGTACCCCTCATGGATCGTTCCCCTCATGGATCGTACCCCTCACGAATCGTACCCCTCATGGATCGTTCCCCTCATGGATCGTACCCCTCAAGGATGGTACCCCTCAGGGATCGTACCCCTCATGCATCGTACCCCTCAGGGATCGTACCCCTCATGGATCGTACCCCTCATGGATTGTACCCCTCATGCATCATGCCCCTCATGGATCGTACCCCTCATGGATCGTACCCCTCATGGATCGTACCCCTCATGGATCGTACCCCTCATGGATCGTACCCCTCATGGATCGTACCCCTCAGGGATCGTACCCCTCATGGATCTAACCCTCATGCATCATGCCCCTCATGGATCGGACCCCTCATGCATCGTACCCCTCAGGGATCGTAGCCCTCATGGATCGTATCCCTCGGAGATCGTACCCCCCAGGGTTTGTACCCCTCATGGATCGTACCCCTCAGGGATTGTACCCCTCAGGGATCGTACCCCTCATGGATCGTACCCCTCAGGGATCGTACCCCTCAGAGATCGTACCCCTCAAGGACCGTACCCCTCATGGATCGTACCCCTCATGGATGGCACCCCTCATGGTTCGTACCCCCCATGGATCGTACCCCTCATGGATCGTACCCCACATGGATCGTACCCCTCATGGATCGTACCCCTCATGGATCGTACCCCTCATGGATCGTACCCCTCATGGATCGTACCCCTCATGGAATCCTACCCCTCATGGATCGTACCCGTCATGGATCGTACCCCTCATAGATCATACCCCTCATGGATCGTACCCCTCAAAGATCTTACCCCTCATGGATGGTACCCCTCATGGATCGTACCCCTCATGGATCGTACCCCTGAGGGATCGCACCCCTCAGTGATCGTACCCCTCATGGATCGTACCCCTCATGGATCGTACCCCTCATGGATCGTACCCCTGAGGGATCGTACCCCTCATGCATTGTACCCCTCATGGATCGTACCCCTCATAGATCGCACCCCTCATGGATTGTACCCCTCAGGGATCGCACCCCTCATAGATATTACCCCTCGGAGATCGTACCCCTCAGAGATCGTACCCCTCAAGAAGCGTACCCCTCAGGGGTCGTTACCCTCAGGGATGGCACCCCTCATGGATCGTACACCTCATGGATCGTACCCCTCAAGAAGCGTACCCCTCAGGGGTCGTAACCCTCAAGGGTCGTACCCCTCATGGATTGTACCCCTCATGGAGCGCACCCCGCAGGGATCGTACCCGAGATGGATCGTACCCCTCATGCATTGTACCCGTCATGGATCGTACCCCTCAGGGATCGTAGCCCCCTCATGGATCGTACCCCTCATGGATGGTACCCCTCATGGAGCGCACCCCTCAGGGATCGTACCAAAGATGGATCGTACCCCTCATGCATTGTACCCGTCATGAATTGTACCCCTCAGGGATCGTAGCCCCCTCATGGATTGTACCCCTCATGGATCGTACCCCTCAAAGATCGTACCCCTCATGGATCGTAGCCCTCATGGATCGTACCCCTCAGGGATTATACGGCTCAGGGATCGTACCCCTCATGTATCGTACCCCTCAGGGATCGTACCCCTCATGTATCGTAGCCCTCAGGGATCGTACCCCTCAGGGTTTGTACGCCTCATGGATCGTACCCCTCAGGGATCGTACCCCTCAGAAATCGTACCCCTCATGGATCGTACCCGTCATGGATCGTACCCCTCAGGGATCGGAGCCCCCTCATGGATCGTACCCCTCATGGATTGTACCCCTCAAGGATCGTACCCCTCATGGATCGTACCCCTCATTAATCGTACCGCTCAGGGATCGTACCCGTCATGGATCATACCCCTCATGCATCGTACCCTCATGGATCGTACAACTCAAGGATGGTACCCCTCAGGGATCGTACCCCTCATGTATCGTACCCCTCAGGGATCGTACCCCTCATGGATCGTACCCCTCATGGATTGTACCCCTCAGGGATTATACGGCTCGGGGATCGTACCCCTCATGGATCGCACCCCTCAAGGAGCATACCCCTCATGGATTGTACCCCTCAGGCCCTCATGGATCGTACCCCTCATGTATCATATCCCTCGGGATTCGTACCCCCCAGGGATTGTACCCCTCATGGATCGTACCCCTCAGGGATTGTACCACTCATAGATCGTACCCCTCATGGATCGTACCCCTCAGGGATCGCACCCCTCATGGATCGTACCCCTCACGGATCGGACCCCTCATGCATCGTACCCGTCAGGGATCGTACCCCTCATGGATCGTACCCTTCAGGGATCGTACCCCTCATGGATCGTATCCCTCATGGATCGTACCCCTCATGGATCGCAGCCCTCAGGGATCGTACCCCTCAGGGATCGTGACGTTCATGGATCGTACCCCTCATGGATCGTACCCCTCATGGATCGTATCCCTCAGGGATTGTACGCCTCATGGATCGTACCCCTCAGGGATCGTACCCCTCAGGGTTCGTAGCCCTCATGGATCCTATCCCTCGGGGATCGTACCCCCCAAGGGTTTTTACCCCTCATGGATCATACCCCTCAGGGATTGTACCCCTCAGGGATCGTACCCCTAATGGATCGTACCCCTCATGCATCGTACCCCTCATGGATCGTACCCCTCACTGATCGGACCCCTCATGCATCGGAGCCCTCAGGGATTGTACCCCTCATGGATCGTACCCCTCATGGATCGTACCCCTCATTGATTGTACCCCTCATGGATCGTACCCCTCATGGATCGTACCCCTCATGGATCGTACCCCTCAGGGATCGTACCCCTCATGGATCGTACCCCTCAGGGATCGTACCCCTCATGGATCGTACCCCTCAGGGATTGTATCCCTCATGGATCGTACCCCTCATGGATCGTACCCCTCATGGATCTGACCCCTCATTGATCGTACCCCTCATGCATTGTACCGCTCATGGGTCGTACCCCTCATAGATCGTACCCCTCATGGATCGTACCCCTCATGGATCGTACCCCTCATGGATGGTACCCCTCATGGATCCTACCCCTCAAGAAGCGTACCCCTCAGGGATCGTACCCCTCAGGGATCGTACGCCTCATGGATCGTACCCCTCATGGAGCGTACCCCTCAGGGGTCGTACCCCTTATGGATCGTACCCCTCAGGGATCGTACCCCTCATGGATTGAACCACTCGGGGATGGTACCCCTCATGGATCGTACCCCTCGGCGATCGTCCGCCTCATGTGTCGTACCCCTCATGGATCGTACCCCTCATGGATCGTACCCCTCATGAATCGTACCCCTCATGGACGGTAACCCTAAGGGATGGTACCCCTCATGGATCGTACCCCTCATGGATCGTACCCCTGAGGAATCGTACCCCTCATGGGTGAAACCCTCATCGACCGTACCCCTCATGGGTCGTACCGGTCATGGATCATACAACTCACGGATCATATCCCTAATGGATGGAACCACACATATCTTACCCCTCATGGATCGTATCCTTTATGGATTGTACCGCTCATTCCAAGCATTCACTTGTTCCAAGTATTGCCGTGCTCCAAGCATTCCCATGTTCCAAGTATTCCCGTCTTCCAAGTATTCCCGTACCGTACCCCTCATGGATCGTACCCCTCATGGATTATACGCGGCAGATCGTACCCTCATGGATCCTACCCCTCATGGATCGTACACCTCATTCCAGGTATTCCCTTGTTCAAGTATTGCCGTCATGGAAGCATTTCCATGTTCCAAGTCCCGTTTTGTAAGTATTCCCGTCTTGCAAGTATTCCCGTGTTCCAAGTGTTGCCGTGTTCCAAGTATTCCCGTGTTCCAAGTAATCCCGTGTTCCAGGTTTCCCTTGTTCGAAGTATTCCCGTACTCCAATAATTCCCGTGTGCCAAGTATTCCCTTGTTCCAAGTATTCCCGTGTTCCAAGTATTCCGTTGTTCTAAGTATTCCCTTGTTCCAAGTATTCCCGTGTTCCAAGTATTCCCTTGCATCCAGCATCCAACATGATCCATGAGGCGCACAATCTATGAGGGGTACGATCCATCACGGGTACGATCCAAGAGCGGTACGATCCATGAGGGGTATGGTCAATGTAGGGTTCACCCATGAGGGGTACGATCAATGAGAGCTACGATCCATGAGAGTACGATCCATTAGGGGTGAAATCCATGAGGGGTACAATCCATCATGGTTTCCACCCCTCATGGATCGCACCCCTCAGGGCTAAACCCCTCAATGACCGTACCCATCATGGGTCGTACCCCTCATGGATTGTACCACTCATGGTTTGTACCCCTCATGGATTGTACCCCTCATGGATTGTACCCCTCATGGATCGCACCCCTTGTTCTAGATTGTACCCTCATGTATTGTACCCCTCATGGATTGCACCCCTGATGGCTTATTCCCCCTCTTCAATCGTACCCCTGATGAATTGTACCTATCACTGATCATACCCCTCATGGATCATACCCCGCCTAGACCGTACCCCCCATGGATCGTGCATCTCATGGATCACGACCCTCATGGATCGCATCCTTGATGGCTTGTACCCGTCATGGATCGTACCCCATTTGGATGGTACCCGTTATGGATCGTACCACTAAAGGATTGCACTCCTCATGGATCGTACCCGGCATGGATCATACCCCTCATTGATTGTAGCCCTCATGGATTGTACCCCTCATGGATCGTACCCCTCAGGGATCATAGCCCCCTCATGGATGGTACCCCTCAGGGAGCGCAGCCCTCATGGATCGTACCCCTCATGGATCGTACCCCTCATGGATCGTACCCCTCATGGATCATACCCCTCAGGGATCGTACCCCTCATGGATCATACCCCTAAGGGATCGTACCCCTCATGGAGCGTACCCCTCATGGAGCGTACCCCTCATGGATCGTACCCCTCAGGGATCATACCCCTCATGAATCGTACCCGTCAAGGATCGTACTCCTCATGGATCGTACCCCTCAGGGATCGTACCCCTCATGGATTGTACCCCTCAGGGATCGTACCCCTCATGCATTGTACCCCTCATGGATCGTACCCCTCATGGATCGTACCCCTCATGGATCGTACCCCTCATGGATCGTACCCCTCATGGATCGTACCCCTCAGGGATCGCACCCCTCATGGATCATACCCCTCAAGATTCGTACCCCTCAGGGATCATACCCCTCAGGGATCGCACCCCTCATGTTGTTGTTGTTGTTGTTGTTGAGGCACCCAGCACGTGCCGCTGGGAGACATTTCGAGACACGCTCTCCCTGGGCAGGGCGCAAGGGAGCAGTCGGCCGGTGCTACGCTGGCCGGGCGGGCGCCGACGACGACCGGGGGGGGGGGGGGGCATGATGAGGGAGGGGGGGGGGGGGCGTGTGCGCGTGGGGAAGGGAGGGGCCACCTGTGGGAGTTACCCTGGAGCCCTCCCCTGTCTCGCGGGGGGAGGCTGACCCGACCTGTGCAAAGAGGTTGGGGAGGGAGCAGAGGGCCGGGCGGGGACCTTGGGGTGGGGAAGGCACGCCTTGGTCCGCGGTCACACCGCGCCTTGCCCGAACATCCCGCCGAGGTGGGGGTTCCTCTTGTGGTGCCGCGGCGCGGCCGGGGGCGCTGGTCTGTGTGTCTAGCCTCCGTCACGGGCGAGGGGAGGCTCGGGAGTAGTTTACCGCTGGCCTCTAGTCACCTCTGCATGTGTCATGGTGTGGCCGCCTCGTCCCCAGTGGTGCGGGCGCGCGCGCGCGTCGGTCAGCGGGGAGGGAGGGCACAAGGGCGGGAGCACAAGGGCACTGTAACGGGTATACGGTTGGTGGCGTGTTGTGTACGGTCCGGCTAAGGTTCCGTGGTGCCTGTCCTTGTGCCCTGTGTGCGGGAGGCCCTGCGGCACGGCCGGCGGGGGGGTCGAGGTCAGGGCCGGGCGCGTGGGTAGCGGCGGGCGGCCGAGACAGCGGCAGCGCCATGCGTGTGCGGGCCCCGTGGCAGTTCTGGGGCGGTGCGGGCGGGCCGGCCGGCGGCCGGCTGTGTCTCCGAGCGCCCCACACTGTGGGGTCAATGTGCGTGCCGGGGGCTTGAGCGGCGCACGGGTCGGGCGCACGTGCGGGGCGTGAGCGAGCCTGATGAGTGCCTCACTGAGGCCTGTGGAACCCGTGGCGAGCAGCTGGCGTTGCTCGGGGACGAGGTCGGGGTCGGGCCTGTGGATAGCGGCGGGTGGCCCAGGCGGAGGCCCTGCCTACGGGCTCGGGCGCCCGTGGCGGGCGTGGAGCGGCGTGCACGGGCCGGCCTGTGGCCGGTGGCCTCACTGAGAGTCCCACACTGAGGGGTCGACAGGCATGCCGGGGGCGTACGCAACGTGCAGGTCGGGCAGCAGAGGGCGCACGTGCAGGGCGTCGGCGTGCCCGATGAGGACCTCACTGAGGACCGAGGGATTCGCGGCAAGCAAGATGCCTTGCCCGGGGGGGGTGGCTGCGAGGAGCGGGAGGATGTTCGCGGCCCGCGACTAGAGGGAGAATACGACGTGGGCAGGGTGCGGCGCTGGAAGAGGTGCCGGGGGGAGTGGGACCACGGGCTGGCAGTCCACCATGAGGCGCCACGAGGCGCAGTGGCGGAGGAGCCAGACTAGGGCGATGCTGTGGCGCAGTGTGAGGGGCTGGGTGCGAGGCGGCGTGGGGACGTGCGGTGGGAGGGGGGGGGTGGGGGCGACGTGGGAGGGGGCCCTGCGGAGGAGCGACGTCAGCAACGTGTGCGTCGTGCTGAGGGTGGAAAGGAGCTCGCGGAGGAGTCCCTCTCGGCCAGCGCTGCCTAGCACAGGGGGGGCGCCGTGGGGGGAGGTGGAGTGCCACATGCCTAGCATACTGAACCCCAACTGCGTCGGGGGGCCAGGTCGCGGGGCGGCAGGGAGGTGGCCGGTGAGGCAGACGGCGGCCGTGGCCGTGCGGAGCTCAAAAGGGGAGACGAGGTAGGGGGAGTGGCCGGCGCTGGCCAAGAGCACCGGGGGGTGCGTGAACAGGCGCCACGCTAGGAGCAACTGCAGGGCGTAGTGGGGGGGGCAGTGGTACTGGAGGTGGGCGGCGGAGTCCGGGTAGGGGCGGTGACAGAAGGGGCATGTCACGCCCCCGTAGCCGGGGGGATGGTCCTGGGAGCGCAGCAGCCGCAGGTGCATGATGCGGTGGAGGGCTACCGCTGGGACCTCGGCGCGCTCATACGCGAGGCAGAGTAGGTGGGAGGACCAGCCCGGCGGCAGGGGCCGGAGGAGCTGCGCGAGGGTGCGGGTGGTGGTGGCCGCGTACGCTGCCTCTGCGGCGCGTGCGGGGCTCAGGAAGATCGCGCCGTCACGGAGCGCCACGATGCGGCCGTGGAAGAGCGCGGACCAAGGGAGGGTCCACGGGGAGGCGGTGTGGAGCCCGCGGCGGGCTAGGATGTCAGCTTCGGCGTTGAGAGTGGCGACGTGGCTGACGGAGCCGGAGTCGTGTTGCGCGGAGCCAGGCCTCGTGCATGCGGAAGGTGGCGGAGAGGAGGGCCGCTCGGTACATGATGGAGAGGGCGGCGGTGGGGGGTGGGCCGCGGGTGAGTCCGCAGAGTTGGGAGGCGGTGGAGTCCGAGGCGAAGAGGGCTTCGCCGCACTAGCCGCGGAGGGCAAACATGGCGGCTATCTTGGCGACCCACTGGGCGTCCGTGGAGTGACCGGCGAGGGCGTGGAGGCCCAGCCAGCCGCGGTAGAGCGTGCCGTGGTGGGGGTGCCAAAGGAGGAAACCGGCACCGAGGCGGGAGCCCTCTTGGCTCCCGTCGCATGCGACCACGACGTAGGGGAGGGAACGGAGGGGGGCCAGTGAGCCGGTGTGGTGCTGCGGTGCGGGGCGCAAGTGGGGGGAGGGGAGGAGGTGGACGGTGACGTCAAGGGGGGCGAGCGGGTGCGCCAGGGGGGGCCCTTCGGTGAGCCAAGAGATGGGTTGGCGCGGGGAGACGAGGGACGCCGTTGCGGCCACCGTGAGGGTGTTGGGGCCCTAGGGGGCCCGGAGGTAAGTCCGGAGGAGGTTGAGGGGGGCCCGGTACGCCAAGAGGGGGGCGCCGGGTCCGCCCTGCTGGAGGGGGAGCTGGAGGAAGGCCGTGTGTGCCCAAGGGGGCAGGCGGAAGGCGTGGCGGTATGTGTCGTTGATGGCGGTCTGGTGGGGGCGGAGGGAGAGGGGGGGGATGAGGACGCCCGAGGTGACGTAGTCGAGGGGGGAGAGGCCGAAGGCATGTAGGGGGCGGAGCTGGAGGATGGGGCAGGCCTCGCGGTTGCGGCTGGCCTTGCGCGCCCGGCCGAGGGACGCGCGGGATTTGTTGATGGCGCGGAGGAGGGGGAGCTCGGGAGGATGGGGATGCCGACGACCTCCGGGGGGGTGGTGGAGGTGGTGCCGGTGTGCTGTGGGACGTCGGCGGTGACGAGGGTGGGCCGACCTGGGCGAGAATCGATGAGAGAGAATTCGTGCTTGTCGGGGTGGATGATGCGGCCTGCGCGGCGAGAGCACTCGCGGCAGTCGGTGGCCATGGCAGCCACGTCCGTGAGGGAGGGGGTGATGAAGCGGCGGTCGTCGTTGTACGTGGGGTGGGTGGCGGGGAGGGACGCGGAGTGGCCGGGGATGTTGAGAGGGAGGGTGATGGAGGTGTTGGGGCGCATGGCCCTGGCGATCACCAGGCTGTGCGCCTGGTAGTGGAGTTGGGCGAATCCGTCGCCCTGGTTGCCCCCCTCCTCCGTGCTGAAGGGGTGGGCGAACCCCTCGCGGGTGGCCACGCGGATGACCAGGCGGCTGTAGAAGCCGTCTGCCCAGGGGCCAAAGTCCCAAGAGGCGCGGAGGTAGGAGCAGAGGCGGGACTTGTCCTGGCGCAGCACCTTGAGGTACGCGTCAGACTTGTCCCAGTCGCAGATGGCGCAGGTGCCGTGAGTGGAGAGGGCGGTGTAGGTGGCGGCGCGGGCCACGAGGGCGAGGCCGAGGGCGGAGTGGACTGGGAGGTAGGCGAAGGAGGCGGGTGTGTAGGTGGAGGTGAGCTCGAGGTAGGCGGCTAGGCAGCTCGTGGCGATGCCGGAGGCTGTGCCGGAGACGCCCGACTCCACGTCAACGGGGCGGAAGGAGCGCGTGAGATGTCGGGGGAGGGGCTTGGTAGGTTTCCCCTTGTAGAGACCGTAGCGGACGGTCTCGTCGGAGACGCCTGGGGTGCCGGACTCCAGTTGGAGGGGGAAGTGAAGCAGCCCTAGGTGCACGCCCCCGCCGCTGCGGAAGAGTGCGGCGCGTGCCACGTAGTCGGTGGACACGGCGAGGGAGCGTTTGCCCATGCGGCGTTGAGCCAGGGAGTGGGTGGTGATGAGGGGGGGGGACTTGTGGGCGAGGGCGTATGCCGTGAGGGAGGCGGGTGACTTTGGTCGGGCGTTGGCGCGGAGGGCGTCGCGGAGGAGGGGGAGAGTGAGGTCGGTGGGCGGGTGTAGGAGGAGGAGCAAGGGGTCCGGGGGGTAGCGGGCAGCGAAGAAGGCGTGGTCCACGGAGACGTGCCGGTTGGCGGTCTGGGATCGGGATGGGGGTGTGACCTCGGCGAGTCGTTCCTCTCGAGTCGCGAGAGTTGCTCCAGGGTGGGGGAGTATGCCGTGGAACATTTCCAGGGGTGGGGAGGGTAGGCGGGGGACGGTGCGGGAGGCGGAGGTGAGGGAGGGGGAGGCGAGGACGGCCGCGCGAGAGACGTGGCCGCGGGCGGCCGACGCCTCTTGGAGGGCAGAGGACTGGGCGGCCAGGTCGTGGGAGGAGAGGGGAAAGGCGAACCCGGCCAGGTAACGTAGTAGAGCGCGGGTGTCGGGTGGGTGCGGGAGTAGTTGGTGCGCGATGAAGTGGTGAGCGGCGATGTAGTGGTCGGCGAGGGAGGGGGAAAGGGAGAGCCAGCCCCACGCCAGGTCAAGAGCGGCAGAGAGGGGGTCCATGTCCTGGGGGGTCGCCGGGCGCCACCGGAACAGGCGCCAGGAGTGGGCGTCGCAGGAGCGATGATGCAGGGTGACCTCTGCCAGTACCATGGCGTGCGAGCTGTGGCAGGGGAGGACGTGCTGTGTGTGGGAGGCCATGGGTCCGGCGGCGAACATGTGGTCGATGGCGGTGGATCGGGGGGGCGCCATGGCGGTTGGTGAAGTTGGTGGGAGTGGAGGGGGGGACTAGGCGGTGCCAGGCCGAGAGTGCGCCGAGGGCTCCGAGTGCGGAGGCTTGGGGGGTGCCCGGGGCGCCTGTGCTGTTGAGGTCGCCTAGGAGGACGCACAGGTCGGGACGCATGCGGGCGCGGAGGTGGTTCATGAGCTTGACCTCGGACACCCACTCGGAGTACGAGAGGCGCGGGGGGAGGTGGGCGTTGAACAGGAGGGCGCGGCCCCCTAGCGAGAGTGGGACCGTGGAGGCTATCCAGTGTGGGCCGTCGTAGACGAGGTCGGCGGGCTGGGAGGGGGCGCGAAGGGACCGGAGCTAGGCTGTGCGGAGGCCTGAGCCCTGGCCTGACGTGGTGCCGTAGTGGGCCTCGTACCGCGGTGGGATGGCACGGCGGGCCGCGGCTGAGTCCCAGAGCTCCGACTCGGCGACCACGTCAGGGGACAGGGCCTTGAGCCAGGTGCGGGCGAGGGAGACTTGGCTGGTGATGCCGCCCCAGTTGTGGCTGAGGAAGGTGAGGGCCGTGTCGCGAAGGAGGGTGGACGCCTAGTCGCGGGGGTCGGGAAGGGAGAGTACAATGGCGGGAGTCGGTTGGAGGAGGGGGTCCGGAGGGGGAGCGCGGGGGGTGGCCCAAGGGATGGCCGAGACGGGGACTGCCCCGGGCAGTGGCATGGCCTGGAAGCCCACGACACAGCGGGCGGCGGTGTCCCGTGTGCATATGGGCGGGGCCTTGTGGGGGGGGGTGCAGAAGAAGTGAGGCTAGTGGTCGGTTGGGGACGCGGGGAGGTCAACGAAGGCGGAGTGAGGTCTAGGGTGGCTACAGTCGGGGCAGGCGGAAGAGGCGACGAGCGGGGCATCGGGGTGGGCCGGCTGGAGCGTCCACGCTGAGGCCGTCCCGACGAGCGAGCGTACGCAGGGGACGGGGGGATGGGGACCGGCGGCACGTGGGTGGCGTCCCAGTAGGCGGTCCACCTGGCGTCCACCTGCAGAGGCGGGGTGATCCAGAAGGAGGGGTCGTGACGTTGGCGGGGGAAGGAGGCGAGCCAGCTGCACACCTTGGGGAGGGCGGAGGCGAGGAGCGTGAGGGGCAGCGACCAGGCGGTTTGGGCGGCGTGCGGCGGTCGCGGGGGGGGGCCTGGGGGGAGGGGGACGGCTTGGGGGTGCTGGAGAGGGAGAAGGTCCGCGGAGCGTGTGCACTCGGGGTAGCGCGCGAGGGTCGGGCGCCGCAGGGTGCCACAGTGGAGGCATATACGCGGGGCGCAGACGGGTGGTGGTGCGGGCATGCGAGGGGGAGTCTCTTGGGCGAAGGGTCGGGGGGAGGTCTCCAGGCTGCGGAGGAGGTCAGCCCCGGCGCGGCAGGCGTCGGGCGGGCGGGGGTATCGGGCGGCGAGGAAGGCTGCCCAAGCTATGGTTGGGTGGTCGGGAGCGCATGAGGCGGGGAGAGTGTCAGGCAGGGCGAGTCGGTTGTGCCTGCGGGCGCTAGGGAACACGGCGTCGCAGACTGCTCTGCTTGACATGGGGGCCGAGGGCGTTGTGCGGCCGTGGTGCCTCGGAGAGCGTCGGGGGGAGGAGCGGGGGGGTGATTGCTGGCGGCTGCGCTTGGCAGGGCGGGGGTGAAAGTCGCCTGGGACGGGCGGCCGGTGGGAGGGGGGGGTGTTGGTGTGGCGGCGGGGGCGTGCGAGGGTTGCCCGTCGTCACGCCTGCCTTGGACTGTGAGGGACCAGCCCTCGGCATGTTGTATGACGCGGATGGGCAGAGAGGCGAAAAGGGAGGCGTGAAGGGCGGGGGTGATGGAAGCGAACGCATGCCCGCGGCGGGCATCGGCGTCCGTGACGTACACGACGGTTTGCAGGTTGTGGGTGAGTGTGACCGCCATGGAGGCGTGCGGGCCCAGGCGGAGGCCGGAGACGCGGACGATGCCGGAGGTGGCCTGTGAGGAGCGGTCGGGGGCCAAAGTGGGGACTGAGGAGGCGGAGGTGGTGCCGGTGGCGGAGGGGACCGGGGCGCCCGGGGGGAGGAGCTGGTTGAGGAGGGGCGGGGCGAGAGTGGCGCGGGCGGGGCGGTGGCGCCGGGGGCCTGCAGGGAGGGCGCAGGAGGGGCGGAGGAGCCAAGGCAGAACCAGTCCACATCCGCCGTGGAGCGGGGGGGGAGGGCGGTTTTGGTGTAGGAGATGAGCTCCTGGAACTGGGCCGGGGTGGAAGGACGGCGGCACAGCCGTGCGATGGCTGCGCGCAGGGTGTCAGCGGAGGTGACGTGTTGGAGGTCCCCGTAGGCCTCAATGGGGAAGCAGAGGGCGCTTGCGATGCTGAAGGCCGCCGTCAGCCAGGGAGTGTCGGCATGGGCTTCTGCGGCGGTGATGAGGGGCTGGATGGCCTGGAGCGCGGGTAGAGAGGCCGCGGAGGAGGCGGCGCCTCTGTACCGCTGGGAAACCAAGGTGAGGAGTTTGTTGATGTGGAGGCGAAGTGCGGGCTTGTGGAGGTCGGGGCAGGAGTGCTAGGGCCCCTTGGTGGCGAGTACCAAGCTGGCGGTGGTCGTGGAGACCGAGAGGTGCTGCACGGTCGTGGGGGGCAGGTGGCAGCTCTTGCCCATGGCCACAATGCACATGGCCGTGTGGTGGGCGTCGGCCTCGGGGACTGAGGAGAGGCCGTCGAGCAAGGACAGCGTGTCCTGGGAGCTCGGGGCGGGGCCCGCCTGGAAGAGAGCCTCCCCGTCAAACGGGGGCTGTGCAGGTGGCTGCTGCGGCTGGGGACGGGGGGGGGGGTGGGGCAGGGACGAGGGCTGAGGAGCTTTGGGGGGGGGGCGGGGGCGGGGGCGGGGGCCCCGGGGGCTGCGGGGGGGTCTTCTGCCGGCGGGTGGACGCGGCGGGCGGCGGCGGTGATGGCGGTGGAGATGATGGGGGTGCGAGTTGAACTATCGTCTTTCCGATGGTTCAACTCGGTGTACCATCGTTCGGCTGATAGGGGGCACGGGGCGGGGACTCGGACGCCGGGGCTGGCGGGGTCAAAGACGCAGCTGAGGGGGGGGGCAGGCCAGCCGGGAGCCGGTCTGCTGGGCCGCCCACGTCGCCAGCCAGTGGAGGAGGGTGACCCGGGCTACCTTGGGCTTGATGGCCTCCTTGAAGGCGAGGAGGTCAAGGAGGCGGTGGAAGGGGATGGAGGGGGGGAGGTCGGGGGAGAAGGGGAAAATGTGGGCGAGGGCGGCAGAGGCGAGATTGGCCTGGTCGAGGGTGGACGCCCGGGCGCCCCAGTCGATGAGGGCGCTCAAGCAGGAGGCGTAGGGGAGCCACGAGGCGTCGTGTTGTGTGGTGAGGAGGGGGATCTCGTTCTGGGTGAGCTGCTCGGTGAAGGCCAACCACCAGAGGAGGGGGCTGGATTCGATGGGGGAGCCTGCTAGGGGGATGGAGAGGACGTCCACATTCGCTGGCATCTGGCGTACGGAGGCGAGTAGACGCGGGGGTAGCTGCGAGTCCAAGGCGATGGACAGGAGGGGTCAAGCGTCGGCCGCCGTCAGCTGTTCGCGCTGGAGGTCGGGGGACAAAACTGAGAATGGGTGTGCCATGGTGCCTTTGGGGAGAGGAGCAAGGGAGGGTCTGACACACAGCGTGCCGGGGAGTGGGAGGACCGTTGCCAGCGGCGGGCGCCGGTTGTGGCGTGGGTCGGGGGAGTGGGCCGGGGGTGGGTCGGGGCGGGTGGGTGGAGGGTAGGAAAAGAGCCGAGGCAAGCGCTCAAGGCCCGGAGGCTCCGGCATGCAGAGCGAACAATGCTACCGGCAATGGCGCAAAGTAAGAAAGGGGGGGGGGCTGGCGGGTCTTGCAATGGGGGGGGGGCTGTCGCTTGGTGTGGCGTCCGTAGAGTGGGAGGACCGTTGTCGGTGGCGGGCACCGGTTGCGGCGTGGGCCGGGGGAGTGGGCCGGGGGTGGGTCGGGGCGGGTGGGCGGGGGGCAGGAAAAAAGGCGAGGCAAGCACTCGAGGCCCGTAGGCTCCGGCATGCAGAGAGAACGGTGCTACCGGCAGTGGCACAAAGTAAGAAGCGGGGGGGCTGGCGGGTCTGGCGTGGGTGGGGGCCGTCGCTGGGCGTGGCGTCCGTGGCGTGGTTGTGGCCGTCGGGGGCAATCGTGGGGGGTGGAGGGTGCGTGTGGCAAGGGCAGGGGTGCGGGGGTGCCGTTTGGCGCGCAGAGTCCGGTGCGGCATGTTGGGGGGGTGGGGCGGGGCGCTCGAAAGACTTCGGTTCAGAGCTGGGGCCCCCGGTGTGTGGTGGTGTGCGGCGGTGGGGGGTGTGTCCTGCTACCGGTCTCCTACTACGAGGAAGTGGTGAGGATGTCGAGAGGGTACTGCACGGGTACTGAGGCCGGAGAGCCTGGGGCGGGGCCACGGGGCGCTAGCGGCGGGTTATCCCCGGCTGGGATGGCCGGGGTGCCCTGGGGTCCCGTGGGGGCGGAGGCTCCCCACGTTGGCCGGGTGCGAAACCACGACCTGTTTTTCCGTCACCGAAGTTCTTAGGTTTCTACCCCAGGAACTTACCCGCCGCGGGGACTGTGGGCCGGGACGGCCAAGGGGGATGACGATGAAGAGGAAGTAGGGGGCTAGGATGTGCCTGGCGGTCGGCACCTTCCGTCGGCCGGGATGAGGCCGCTGCCCAGGGCTATTCCCTCCTTCCTGTGGCCTAAGTGTGGTGGTGGGGGGTTGGGTGGTTCCCCCCAACGGGTGTTTGTGCCCGGTGCCGTGGGTACAGACCCCCGTTGGGGGCGGGTACGAAGCGCCCGGTAGCCTCGCCCCCCCCTGCACAACAGCCCGGAAGGCGCCATCAGGGCTTTAGCGCCAGCTGGTGTGGGGGGGGGGGGGGCGCTCGGGGCAGTGCGGGGCCCCTCCGCTCTCCTGGCGGCCCGCACTGCCTGTATAACGCAACAGTGGGCGACGCGGGCTCAAACCGCACGTGCAGGCCGCGCCGCCGTTGCAAGGGTGGGGGTCGGGGGGGTCCGGAGGTCGAGGCATGAGGAAGGAGGGCGGCTGGGGCTCGAAACACTCACCGGCGGGCCCCACCACCCGCCAAGCTGGCGACACGGCGCAAGGGGTCCTTGGGTCCCCACCCAGGGTTCTGGGGGCCCCACCCGTTCGGTGCCTGTGCAAAAGGAGTTGGGGGGCGAGGGGAGTGAGGGGGGAGGGTAAAGGCCACTCGCGGCCATGACACATGGCGCATAGGGAGGGAGGTATGACTCATGCAACGCCATGTTGCGTGCAGCAGGGGGAAGGAGGGCAAGACCTCGACTCCCACCGCGGGGGGAGGGGCGTCCGTCAACCGTGCGTAGCCCCGCCGGAGGTCGGAGTAGCCTGCGAACCTTTGGAGAGAAAAGGTGAGGGAGGGGGCAAGGCGGGGGGCAGCGAGGGTGTGGGGTTGGGGGAGGCTGGCTGCGTGCGGGGGGGCGTGCGTGCGGGGGTTGGGGGTGAGATCAGCTCAGCCGCTGAGCATCACCGGGCGGCTGACCGGGGCAAGGGAGCGACCGGGGCTGGCCAAAGTCGACCGGGGAGCCCAAGGCGCTCGCAGGGTCGGGGGGCCGTGGTCAGCGATGGGGCCCGCACCATGCTGGGCGGGGACGAATCCCACCGAGCGCCATCCACGGGGGCGAATCCTGGTGGAGGCGGGGGAAGCGCGACGCCGTCCCCTTGCAGCCGAACCGGACCGGGACGGGCCCCGCCGGAATGACTCCGGGGGGGCGGGCGGGGGTGGGCACCGGGCCTCCGAGGCCCGGGTCCCAGTAGTGTGTGGGCCGGTGCGGGGGAGACCGGGCGGGCCCTGGGGTTGCGGCTGAGGGGGGGAAAGGCGGGAGAGCCGTGCTGGCCCGGGGCCGGACCCCAAGAGGCCCCCGGGGGCTGGGCTAGGGCCCCCGAGGGCGGCCGCTCCATGGGGGGGGGGGGGTGGCTCCCTGCCAGGGATACGACACGGGCCCCTCTTGAGCGAGCGGGGGGGGTGGGCGTGTATTGCCCGGTGTAGGGCCATGTCGATTCATGGCTCCCCGGCATGGGATTATATCCCCAACCCTCCACACCGAAGTCCCTTTGTGGGGGGGTTGTGGGGGGGGGGCTGGCGGTTGTTGTGTGCACCCAACCATGTGGGGGGGGGAGGGGTTGCCGATGGGAGCCCTGCCCGGCTTGGCCGAAAAACCCGGTGGCGTTCCGTGGGCTCCTGGGCCCCTTCGAGGAAGAACCTCGGATTCGCTGGGGGGGACTCCGTACCCCTCATGGATCGCACCCCTCATGGATCGTGCCCCTCAGGGATCGTACCCCTCATGGATCGTACCCCTGGGGATCGTACCCCTCATGGATCGTACCCCTCCGGGTTCGTATCCTCGGGGATCGTACCGCTCAGGGATCGTACCCCTCATGCATTGTACCCCTCAGGGATCGTACCCCTTAGGGATCGTAGCCCCCTTATGGATCGTACCCCTCAGGGATCGTACGCCTCATGGATCGTATCCCTCATGGATCGTACCCCTCATGGATCGTATCCTTCATGGATCAGACCCCTCATGGATCGTACCCCTCAGGGATCGTACCCCTCATGGATCGTACCCCTCAAGGATCGTACCCCTCATGGATCGTACACCTCAGGGATCGTACCCCTCATGCATTGTACCCGTCATGGATCGTACACCTTAGGGATCATAGCCCCCTCATGGATCGTACCACTCAGGGATCGTACGCCTCATGCATTGTACCCCTCATGGATCATAGCCCTCATGGATCGTACCCCTCATGGATCGTACCCCTCATGGGTCTTACCCGTCATGGATCATACCCCTCATGGATCGTACCCCTCATGGATCGTACCCCTCATGGATCCTACCCCTCATGGATAGTACCCCTCAGGGATCGTGTCCCTCAAGGATCGTATCCCTCATGAATCATACCCCTAAGGGATCGTACCCCTCATGGATCGTACCCCTCAGGGATCGTACCCCTCATGGGTGAAACCCTCATCGACCGTACCCCTCATGGGTCGTACCGGTCATGGATCATACACCACACGGATCATATCCCTAATGGATTGTACCCCTCATATCTTACCCCTCATGGATCGTACCGCTCATTCCAAGCATTCACTTGTTCCAAGTATTGCCGTGCTCCAAGCATTCCCATTTTCCAAGTATTCCCGTCTTCCAAGTATTCCCCTACCGTACCCCTCATGGATGGTACCCCTCATGGATTATACGCGGCAGATTGTACCCCTCATGGATCCTACCCCTTATGGATCGTAGGCCTCATTCCAGGTATTCCCTTGTTCAAGTATTGCCGTCATGGAAGCATTCCCATGTTCCAAGTCCCGTTTTGCAAGTATTACCGTCTTGCAAGTATTCCCGTGTTCCAAGTATTGCCGTGTTCCAAGTATTCCCGTGTTCCAAGTGTTCCCGTGTTCCAGTTTTCCCTTGTTCGAAGTATTCCCGTGCTCCAATAATTCCCGCGTACCAAGTATTCCCTTGTTCCAAGTAATCCTTTGTTGCAAGTATTCCCGTGTTCCAAGTATTCCCTTGTTCTAAGTATTCCCTTCTTCCAAGTATTCCCTTGCATCCAGCATCTAGCATGATCCATGAGGGGCACAATCCATGAGGGGTACGATCCATCACGGGTACGATCCATGAGGTACGATCCATGAGGGGTACGGTCAATGTAGGGTTCACCCATGAGGGGTACGATCAATGAGAGCTACGATCCATGAGAGTACGATCCATTAGGGATGAAATCCATGAGGGGTACGATCCATCATGGTTTCCACCCCTCATGGATCGCACCCCCCAGGGGTGAAACCCTCAATGACCGTACCCGTCATGGGTCGTACCCCTCATGGATTGTACCACTCGGGGTTTGTACCCCTCATGGATTGTACCCCTCATGGATCGCAGCCCTCATTCTGGATTGTACCCTCATGTATCGTACCCCTCATGGATTGCACCCCTAATGGCTTATACCCCCTCTTGAATCGTACCCCTGATTGATCGTAACCATCACTGATCATACCCCTCATGGATCATACCCCGCCTAGACCGTACCCCGCATGGATCGTGCATCTCATGGATCACACCCCTCATGGATCGCACCCTTGATGGCTTGTACCCGTCATGGATCGTACCTCTCATGGTGGGTCGTACCCCACATGGATGGTACCCGTTATGGATCATACCCCTCATGGATTGTACCCCTCATGGATCGCACCCCGCATGGATCATACCCCTCATCGATTGTAGCCCTCATGGATTGTACCCCTCATGGATCAGACCCCTGATTGATTGTACCCCTCATGGGTCATACCACTCGTAGGTGGGAGCCCTCATGGATGGTACGCCTCATGGATCGTACCCCTCTTGGATCGTACCGCTCATTGATTGCAGCCCTCATGGATCGTACCCTTGAAGGACCGTACCCCTCTTGTATCCTACACCTCATTCCAAGTATTCCCTTGTTCCAAGTATTGCCGTGTTCCAATTATTCACGTGTTCCCAAGTGTTCCCTTGTTCCGGGTATTCCCTTGTTTCAAGTATTGCTGTGTTCCAAGCATTCCCTTGTCCCAATTATGCCCATGTTTCCAAATATTCCCTTGTTCCAAGTATTCCGGTGTTCCAAGTATTCCCCGGTACAAAGAATTCCTGTGTTTGGCGTACTTCTGTATTCCCGGTATTGCTTTGTTGCTAATGTTCTCATGTTCCAAGTGTTCCCTTGGTCACAGTATTCTCTTGTTCCAAGTGTTCCCGTGTTGCAAGTATTCCCGTGTTCAACTCCCCCCCGCATGGATTGTACCCGCATGGATCGTACTCCTAACAGCGGATAATACCCCCCATCGATTGTACCCCTCATGGATCGTATCCGCCATGCACCGCACCCCTCATGGATTGTACCCCTCATGGATCATATCCGCCATGGATCGTACCCGTCATGAATCGTACCCCTCATGCTGAATCGTACCCCTCCGGGAATAGTTGGAACAAAGGAATACTTGGAATACCGGAATACTCCGAACAAGGCAATACTTGGAACACGGGAATACTTGGAACAAGGGAATACTTGGAACATGGGAATATTTGGAACACGGCAATACTTGGAACGAGGGAATACTTGGAGCACAAGAATACTTGGAACAAGTGAATACTTGGAACGAGAGAATACTTGGAACAACAGAATACTTGGAACAAGCGAATTACTGGAGCACGGGAATACTTGGAACACGGGAATACTTGGAACAAGGGAATACTTGGAACACATGAATACTTGGAACATGGCAATGCTTCGAACACATGAATACGTGGAACAAATTAATACTTGGAACACAGGAATTATTGGAACATGCGAATACTTGGAACACAGTATCACTTGGAGCACAGAAATACTTGGAACATAGGAATACTTCCACCAGGGGAATATTTGGAACACGGGAATACTTGGAACAAGGGAATGCTTGGAACACGGGAATACTTGGAACAGGGCAATACTTGGAACACGGGGACACTTAGAACAAGGGAATACTAGGAACATGGCGATACTTGGAACACGGCAATACTTGGAACAAGGGAATACTTGGGGCACAGGAATACTTGCAACAAGAGAATACTTGGATCAAGCGAACTACTGGAGCACGGGAATACTTGGAACACAGGAATACTTGGAACACGGGAATTTATGAAACACACGAATACTTGGAACACGGGAATACTTGGAGCACGGGAATACTTGTAACACGGAAATACTTGGAACATGGGAATACTTGGAACAGAGGAATACTTGAAATAAGGGAATACTTGGAACAAGGGAATTACTGGATCACGGGAATATTGGGACAAGGGAATACTTGGAACAGAGCAATACTTCGAACGAGGGAATACTTGCAACATGGGAATACTTGGAACAGGGGAATACTTGGAACACAAGAATACTTGGAACACGGGAACAATCGGAACATGGGCTTACTTGGAACACGGCAATACTTGGAACAAAGGAATACTTGGTACACGAGAATACTTGGAACACGGCAATACTAGGAACAGGGAAACAGTTGGAACAAGGGACTACTTGGAACACATGAATACTTGGAAGATGGTAATGCATGAAACACATGAATAGGTGGAACAAAGTGATACTTGGAACACGGGAATACTTCGAACATGCAAATACTTGGACCAGTATTCCCGCGTTTCAAGTATTCCCTTGGTCTAAGTATTCCTGTGTTCGAAGTATTCCCGTGTTCTAAGTATTCCCATGTTCCAAGTATTCCCTTGTTCCAAGTGTCCCTGTGTTGGAGGTATTAGCGTGCTCCAAGTATTCGTGTGTTCCTAGTATTCCCTTGTTCCAAATATTCCCTTGGTCAGAGTATTCCCGTGTTCCAAGTATTCCCTTGTTTCATGTATTGCAGTGTTAGAAGTTTTCCCGTGTTCAAATCGTTCTTGTATGCCAAGTATTGCTGTGTTCTAAGTATTCATGTGTTCCAAAGTATTCGCTTGTGCCAAGTGCCCATCAACTCAGGCTCCGTTCAGCGAAGGTCCGAACCGGAGGTCGGGTCGCAGTAAATATCCTTTTTTGTGTTTTTCATCCATTTTTGAATTCTCCATAAAATTCTGAGTATTTTGAGCATAGACACATAGGATCAAACAAAAAAAATTTCCCGTGCCGTCTGCCTAAAAAAAAAGATTCTCCGACGCCTCGGGCGCCCACAAAACCTATTCTTCCTCGCAACAAACTGACTACAAGACAAAGCCACTAGAATGTTTCCTCTTGAACATTACACTAAGGACCTGCCCGAAAAATGCGGGGAAAGAATGCGGAAAATGCGGGAAAATGCGGACCACATCCCCCCCCCCCCCCCCTGAAGCAACAACAATGCTTTTGCCTTGAGCTTGACTTTAAGCCAAGCGGTTGTAGAGGTTCTCTTATCAGTTCTTTCACGTGAAAATTAGCCACCATTTGTTGTGGATGCACATGTGGTTGACGGAAACCGGCTAAGAGGAAGGGCAGCATCAATTTCACATCCAGTTTACGAGGGCATGGCATTACAAAGGCACTAGCAAATATAGACTTTGCGAGCGGGAAGAATATGATATTAGGCCCACAGCAAGAGCAAGAGCAAAGTGATTGCCCTTGACATCGATTTCATTCCGGGAAAAGGCAAAGCCAGGTAGAACCTGTCAGATCTTTTGTGCCCTGCTTGCCTGTTGGGCTGAGGTCTTTTGGTTCCTGTGTTCACTTTGGCAATGCCTTGCAGTGCTACAAATGCATTCGTCTCACCTTTGAACACCCGGTCCCTAAGTCAGGGTTGGTACAATACAGTACGTGTAATGTATTGTATCGTTCCGATACAGTACTGTAATGTAATGTATTGTATCTCAAACTTTTCTGACAAAGTAGTGTTTTAGTTTACAACCTGCAATGGTTTGCGAAAACAGTTTTTTGCATTTGTTTATGATGTTCAAGACAGGGTTGGGATTAACAAACGTTGCTTGTTTAGTTTTTTTTGAAAATTAAGGAACAAACGAACGAACGATGAAAATAAACAAACATCGTTTGTGAAATTTTTTCCTTGTTCATGTTGTTTTGGTTTGCTTCTAATGGTTTACTTGCTTCTATTGTGCCCCTTCCTAGTGCTTTTTCAAAAAAGTAGTAGTAGTACAATGTTTTCTGTGGACAAAATAATGTTTCTGATTTTTTTAAAAACCATTGTGCTTCTTTTGAAAAAAGAATAATTCAGATATTTTTGAAAACCATTGCGTTGGAGGTCAAGGCCCCAGGAATTCCAGCCTCACAAAGGCACCTGTCCCCAGGCTGACCACCGAATGGCCAAAAATGGCAAATGGCAAAAAGTGAGCAACCAGCAAAAAATAAAGCAAGCGCATGTATATGTACAGCTGCTGCAGCACACATAACAGGTCCCTGGCGTCACTTGAAGCCTCTGTGCAGAAGTGAAATTTTGAGATTCAAATGACATCACTGAGATGCAGCAGCAAACTGACTGAGTCCACCATAAAGGGTCATATAAAGGACAACGAAGGCTCACTCATAACTGTCGAGACAACAGAAGCGAGCGCGACGAACACTCAAACGACACTCACAGCACGCGCCGACACTCAAATGACACTCACAGCACGCGCCGACACTCAAATGACACTCACAGCACGCGCCGACACTCAAATGACACTCACAGCACGCGCCGACACTCAAATGACACTCACAGCACGCGCCGACACTCAAATGACACTCACAGCACGCGCCGACACTCAAAGGACACTCACAGCACGCGCCGACATTCAAATAACACTCACAACACGCGCCGACACTCAAATGACACTCACAGCACGCGCCGACACTCAAATGACACTCACAGCATGCGCGAACACTCAAGTGACACTGACAGCACCTTCTTCCTTTTGTGCTCCTTCTTCGTCTTCTTTGTCTTCACTCCTCAGTCTTCTTCGCTGCTGCAGCTTCTCGATCTTCTTCTGTCTTCTTCTTAACGTCTCTTTGATCTCCTTCGCCTCTTCCGCTTCTTTCTTCTGTTCTTTCTCTCTTCATATTCTTCCCTCCTGTTCTTCTTCTCCTTCTTCTTCACTTGCTTCTTGTGTCGCCCTGCAAACGCAAGACAGGCAGAAAAATTCAACCACCAATGTTAATGAAACGAAATCCAAATTAAAATCATTGCAAATTCTATAAAGTACCTCACATTTGCACTGTTAATCCTTGGCCATGTTTGTTTGCTCAGCGGCGCCCGCGGCTGGCGCCAGATGCTAGCCTAGGAACAAGACGCGTACTGTATTGTATTCTCGCGATACAGTACGCGTATATATACGTTACGCGTATATATACGCCGTCTTTTCCAACCCTGCCCTAAGTGCTTTGTGCCACTGCCTCCTCTCCAAATGAATGTGTTCCAGGGGCGTTTTTTTTCAGCAATGTGGCAGTAAGATGCTTCGGCAGCCCCTAGAAAGCTGGCCTTGAGAACTAGCACTTGAGGGCGCTGAAAAAGGAATTCAGCCCTTGGGCACAACTTCATCTTTGTGATGGTGCAGTTTTTGTGAAATGAAAGGAAGCACTATTTTTGTACCAACGATTCGTACAAAAAAAAATGTCAAGGTCTTGGTGAGTTCCATTGGTTTGATCTGGCTTTTGGTAGTGGTGCTCAAGTGGCATGATTTTTCCACCAAGCAGCAAGCCTTGGGCTTCCAAAGGGACGGTTGGTGCTGTGGCTTTCAAAGGCTGCGCATCTCAAGCCAATTGGTTGAACAACGGGGTTCCTTTGCGGATGTTTCTATGAGCAGGCCATCGAAGCCTCATAGGCCAAGGGGAAATGTGTCATGGCCACGCGTCCATCCCAGGAAAGCTTGTCTAGGGCCGCAGACTAAACACGCCTTGGATCACTTGGTGCAGAACCAAATGTTTATGGACCACTTCGCCAAGCACTTCAAACGAATTGTGCGCAAAACACCAATTCTAGTGCGGAGCCTAAGTCACTAGCAACTCCTAATTTGATCTGCAACCGAGCATTCATTGGCTATTTGTAGTGGGCGCACGTTTCGTGGCACAACCCGGTGCCATATTAGTTTCTATATTTAGCTCCACCTTCTCTTCAAGCACCCATTTCTTCTCACAAAGGTGCAGGTATAAAGGGGGGGGTACCTAATACAGCGCGCACGCGGCGTGGGGATTCGGCCATTTGGCCCGACCAAGCAGCTGTAGATTAACTAGTGGCTCGGGTGGAAGAGCTATATTTTCCTCCGGCTATTTGGACAAGGGGAGGGAAAATTGACACCGCAGCATGGAGGCCCCAAATTATGGTGGTGGTGCTCCCAAGGGGCCATCTTATGTATTGTCACCTTGACATGCAAACCCCCCCCAACACACATATACGCACACACCATTGGTGTAACAAAGAGGCGCCAACCGCTGAGTCACACTGACACACAAACACCCACATCCCATGACAAAAATTTCTCATGGGTCCCGCACATAAAAAAAATAGACAAGTCTCGAGTTGGCCACAAGTGGCGCTTGTTAGATCAGCCTACAGTGGCGAAAAAAGCGGCGATTGCGGGTCGACAGCGGTTAAACTAGCCTCACGTAGCTATAAAGCGGTGTGGACACGTGCAGATCGGCTAAAGTTAGACAAGCCTCAAATAGGCCAAAAGTAGCATGCGTACTCGCACATAGATACATGCGCACCAACACTCCAATGGACAACACACACTCTCTGTGTCTCTCACAGGTCCCTGCATACCAAGCCCATGTGCACAACACCCCCGCCCCCGCTGCATCGCAGACCCCCCGGGGGCCCCCGGTGTCCCCTGGTGTGTTTGCGTGCCCCGCAGCAATGCGCACGGAGGCGTCCGCAAGCCCCAGGTGCCTGCAGCCTACAGTATGTCCATGGGATGTGCCGGGGTGCCCTGAGCGCCCCAAGCAATGCCTAGCGGCCGCCTGTCTGTCGATGGGCACTGCATCCTCGGGCCTCAAGACCTTCCATCCCAATTAGCCGTGGCCACCAGCACACAGCTGCACTACAATCCCCCCCCCCCCACTCCCCAAAGGACTCCACTCCGGGGCGCTGCGGCCCAGTGCCAGCTACAAACCCCCTACAAACCCCCGGGAAGTACATCCCCAAGCGCCCGCGGATCGTCAACATGGCCAAGGCAACCCTACAAGAGGCACGCCGGCTGAGTGGGTACACAACACTCTGCAAGGAAGCGATGATGGCGGCTGTGGCGGGCCGCAGCAGCAGTGCACTAAGAGGAGGAAAAATGTGACAAGAGAGCAGAGAGATGAGAAAAGCGGTGAGTGGACCCAGATGGAGGACAAGGACAGTGGTCAACGCACTACAGCAGTAATGCTAGCTGCTCTGTGGCGTGCGCTGTGGATCTAGCGTTGGTTGGTGCAGCCCGTCATTGTCTGGTTCTGTGGGGCCACACCGCACAGACCCCCACACCGATATCCCCCTCCACTGCGCGCATACACTTGTTGAGGTGGCAGGCCCGCCATTGTGTGGGGTGGCTACCACAGCCAATGTCGGGGAAGCGACGTGCACCATGGGGTGGCCCCAGTGTTGGGACAGCGGGACCAAGAGGGGGAAGGATAGGGGTGCAAATGGGAATTGGAAGGGGCATGGGAGCCAAAAAAGGCAAAAGGCGAGAAAAAAGAGGCAGAAGGAAGCAAGAAAGGATGGGGGTGGGCAGTTGATGGGTAGGGGGCGATGCAAGGGTGATGCAGGGGCGATGCGAGGCCAATGCATGTGCGATGCAAGGGTGCCGCAGAGGCGATGTGTGGAGGACGCCGTGGGCCTAACCTTGGCAGCCACATGGATCAAGAGGTGACCTGAGGTGGAAAGGGGGGAGGGAGGGGGAGAGTATTGCGCCTGTGCCGTGTGACCAACGATTGCAAAGGACAAGGCTGGCTAGCCAGGACAAGGTACAGACAAGGAGGCAAACAAGCCAAGTGGCCGTGACCGTGACCCACAACAGAGAGGAAAGGAGGCGAGATGGGTGGCAGGGAGAAAGGGAGGCAACAGCGAAGGGGGTAGGAGGGGAGGGAGTACGCCCGCTGCCAAAGACAGGGGCAGAACGTGGAGAAGATGATGCACAGAGGGATCAAAGGGAAGGGGACAATGGGAATGGCGGCAGGCTAGGGGGTTGGGAACCCGGCGCTCCGTGAGTCGGCCCACCGCACTACCTCATGCACTGAGCTCCCCAAAGGAATTTCGGGCCATTGCACATGCACACAAGAGGCAATCGGCACAAAAAGCGCAGAAAGAAGATGGCTCGTCAGTGGCCTAGAAGACCATAGGGCCCTTCTAGTCACAAACAGTGAGACGCAAAGATGCCACCGGGTTGGACACGGACGTATGCAAAGCAGTGACAACGTAGCGGTACGCAGCAAATCACAACCATGCAGCGGCCACAACCCTTGTCTCTCAACTGACCAATGAATTCACATACACAGAAAAAGCTGGTGCCCCCTCCCTCCACGGCTCAAGCCCTGACCGGAGGGAGGTAGTCGGATCTAGCAGTGGATTCAGGGACGACCCCCCACCACCATGCGTAGCACTGCATGGAACTCCCTGTCTAGAGGGCAGAAGACACATCCATTTGCTCCTTTGGTGTGTATCTATGTTTGTGGTGGGGGGGGGGGTATAAGAAGGGGGGCATTTGAGGGGGGGGGGGGTTGACTGGGGCACCCCTCCTCCTAGGGTGTCCAACACACAAACGGAAAAATCTTTTTTTCCTGCCAAAGGGGAAACGTGGCTCGGAGGTAATACCGGGGAAGTTCGACTATTTTGCGGATGCGAATATTTT
The DNA here is from genome assembly GCA_964036045.1 of Eutreptiella sp. 'Long Island Sound 2002'. NCBI lineage: Eukaryota > Euglenozoa > Euglenophyceae > Eutreptiales > Eutreptiaceae > Eutreptiella > Eutreptiella sp. 'Long Island Sound 2002'. Next base: position 110,822,862 of record OZ038383.1, read on the forward strand.
GCGCAAGGCAAAAGTAATTATAAATTAGCAAAAATTGGCATTTTGCCTGAGAAATTTGAAAAAATGTGGTTTTTTTGGCCATTAATTTTTGCACATATTGATTTTTCGCAAAGGGCGGGCTGAGAATACAGTCAAATTTTGGCGCTTAATTTGGGCACCACTTTCGTTTTGCCCGTGTCACTTTTGCTAGTAGATTGTACTTGGCTGTTGTTATTTCGTGGTGCACTGTGGATGCTTCGATGCCTGGTTTCATTGCTTGGTGGACTCTGAATGGTGCCTCCGCCATTCAATGGCCTCCTCGGAGGGAAGAGTAGGAAAGAAGATTTGCAAGGTGAACATGACTGCCATAATATGCATTACACAGGTGTGCAGGTGAGATGAGATGCATTGTGTTCATGAAGCAACGTGTACATAGCAAAGGACACAAGCGTACAATTATCTAATTTCACTCAAGTTTTGCGCAAATTTGCCTAAATCCACACAGTCAAGCCTTGCAATTACTTTATTTTTATGCGCATGCCGATTTTTGTCCTGACTTGATTAATTTGGCAAAATATTCGTATTTGCCCGGTAACAATAACAAATCTGGGGTTCGAACCAAAGACCTTTTTTTTTTGGCAGTTGGCTGTCCTACCAACTAGTATCCTGCACATCTTTGACAATTCATTGTGCAGGATTGCATAGAAAGGTTTGCTCAAAATTTTTTTCATAAACAAAAAGGGACATGTCCTTTTTTCTGCGAAGCACATCGACTTGGTAATACAATGCAAGGGGCAGCATGCTCATTTAGCGACATTCGGGTTCACTCAGGTTCATGTAGGTCCATTCAGGGCCCATTTCAGTTCATTGAGGTTCACCCAGGTTCACTCAGGTTCATTCAGGCTCAGGTTAAGGTGGGGAAGAGTCGAGAGCAGGAGGGGGGGGGGGGGGGAAGGCGGTGCAAAGTGCAAAGCGCAAGGTCCTCCCAATGAAACGAGGACCCAAATTGACAACACACCGTTTACCGTGTTCAGTTACACATCAGAAGGGGAGGAGGTGTACGGCCCTTTCTACTACATCCCTAGGTGGGGGGGGGGGGGGGCTCTGCGTATTGGATTTGGGGCTCTGGGGGCCGAAGTGCAATGCAGTGTACGTCCACTGTGTGTATGGAGGGGCTGCAGTGCAGTTGGCGGGGCAGGGCCTGCAGTGGGTGCTCTGGAGTGGGGCTTCCTTGACCCCCAGTGGGGCAGACGGGAACCATGAAAACGGAGGTGAGCTGCTGAACATGGAATGGGAGGGGGGGGATGCGGAAATGTACAAGAGTAGAGTTGGAAGAGAGGCAGCGCACACAAATAAGATAATATGTATTGGAAAGCAATATAGTGCGTGCCATAATGCGTGCACCACACACTAGTCATGCAAACAAAGCGCTAATTGACTGGGATTGAATGGGAACCTCGTGATCTCGGTTTTCATCTTGCTTGTTGTCAAAACCTGGTTTACCTTGAAGACTCCGACAGTATTGTGAAAGTGCCTCCCATCCATGGCGGTACTTCGTTAATTGTAAGTGAAACATGCATTGCCGGGCCGATGATTGAGACAAACGTGGGACCTGCCTTTCCAAAGTGTGTGCATTTTGCTCACCAATCGCACGCAAAACAAATATGGGCATGACACACAGCAAATTTTGTCCAAGAACCACATGAAAAAAAACTCCACAGCTGAAATGAAATTAATGAAAGGAATGCCCCAACATGATATGGCACTACTTGTGCACAGTGGCTGTACAAAGACCTCATGCATGCGGCACTGGCCGGTCCCCCTCCTCATGCGAATTTGACGGGGCCTTGCATCTGGAAAGGCCCATCCCGGGGATCCCCATGGATAGTGTCCCGGGGTTGACCCCCATGCCTGGGGTCTGGGTGGATGATGTCATGCAGGGAGGCGTCAGGCAGATGTCAGGCAAGTGGAGCAGGCCGCTGGGGGCGTCTCTTTGGGTGCAGGTGGTGTGGCTCATGATGCGGCGAGAGCCTGAGGCGGGTATTGGGCCCGCTGAAACGTTGCAGCTTTGCAAACCCATGTGCACTTCCTGGAGCGCTTGTTCCGCCTTGGGAGGGGCGACACGTGTGTCGTCACTGGGTGGCAACACTCCCTTCTCTCTGGAAAATGCATGTGTTGCTCCCAATCAGTAGAGTTCGGAGTACGATGGTCCTATGGAACAAGGGGCCCATTGGAAAATGTACAACGTGTGGGGCACAACGGGGGGTTGATTTTGAATTAATGTGAAGGGTACGTGTCGATGTGATCTCCACATGGGAATGGCTGCTTCCCCAACAGCCTGTGCTGAAAGTTGACGTAACACCATCGGCTGTTCTTCAGCATTTAGACCAAGTATTAGACTGTTTGAGCCCACGGGGCCTAATCGCACACCTGCCCCTCGTACAGCCTTGTGGGCTTTGTTTTATTGCCGGGATACCTCACTACTGCTGCTCTGTCGCGCACAAGCCAACCCACGGCGATGTCATGTCAACGGCGCGTCAATTGTTTCACCAGCAATTCGGTACCCAATGGCTTTGCATTCCGAGACCAGAGTGTGGCCCGGAGATTGATCTCTTGGCACATCTCTCGGCCTTGCGGAGAGCACGCCACGTGGAATATTTCCTGGGGCCAGTGTGGCATTGGTGCCGCCGTGGGAAGGGGGGGGGACAAGGGGCCATTGAGACCACCCAGGGTCTGTGTGCAAGTGCTGATGTCGTGGCGATGTTCATCTTTCTCTTTTTCTGGAAGATGCATCCAGGGGGAGGGGGGGTAGAAAAAAATTCCTGGTACCGGCGCACAGCTTTGTTTTCGGGGGGTACCCCTGGAGGAGGGGGAGGGGGGGTACGAAAAAAATTCACGTTTTTCCGGACCCCAAAACCTGAAATTTCCTCAACTCTACCCCAACTCTGTGGATTTGGAAGGTGCAAGGAGAATATTTTTCAAGGCAACCATTGATGTTTCAGCTCATGTGGGTGGTATTTGTGTTTCAAGGCACAAAGACCCCCGGTCTATTCCGGCTGCAGTGCAACACTCACCCTGGCCTCTTATCGGCAGGCGTAAAGTGGGCAGAAATGCTACATAACCCCTCAGGGCCCTGCATTCTCGGGGCTCCACAACAAAGGGGACAAAATCAAAGCACAAAAAGCAACAAAATCCAAAAATAAAAAATTTCCATTGTGGCCCACATCCTACTTGTAAACACGTAGTTTGCCGGAGCCAGGAATTGACCCACAGACCTTCATATGGTAGAGGCACTGCTTACCCACTGGGGTATGGGCCATCTCCGACGGATGTCTCCACAGGGATGGTATTGATATTTGGTCCAACATGGTTTTCATCCATTATTGACTTCTCCTGAAAAATCTGAGTATTTGGAGTGTAGACACATTGGGTGAAAACCCATTATTTCACCCTCTGCCAGACAAATTTTCCTTATGGTGCACAATGTAGCGAAGTGAAGGTTACATGCAAATCCTCCTTGCGAAAAAAAATTCCTACAGGGGGTGCTAGTTTTTTTTTCGGGGGGTACCCCCGGAGGAGGGGGGGGGGGTTCGTAAAAAAAATTCGCGCATTTTTTTTCCACACCCCCCCAGGATGCTTCATTCGTCTGGTGCCCAGTGTTGTCCACAGTCACTTGTCATTGCCGCATACAAATTTGCTGCATGAAATGTTGCTGCACTCAAGCGTTTGGTTTGGAAAAGGGCACGCTGTGAGAGGGACAGGGAGGGGGGCCGGGTCACGCAGGAGAGGCCTGCCACGATGAAGAAAAGTCGCAACATCCGCTTGCAGCAACCGTTGTCCTGAGCATCAAATCCTGTTCACTGCTGAGGGCACCCCATTGTTTGCAAGGCCTCAGCAATCGCTTCAAAACACCATGTTCTGGAAAGTCGCATGGGCGTGAGCCTAGGGACAGTTATGAAAGCACGCCCCAATGAGGCCCCTGCCATTGCAGACAACAACGGCTGAACGGTGCAGTGCACATTCTGTGGGGCTCGCTCACCCCCCGCCCCAAACGTGCTGCCAATGCCTCATTTGAAAGCCCCTTTCATGCAGATTTCACAAAGTATACCACCGCCCCCCTTCCACTTTGAAGAGCGATATTTTTTCATATCCAAAGGAGTCACGCAAAACAAAATCAAAAAAATGCTGTTTTGCTCCGCATTGGTACTTTCTGAAAGATGCCGAGAGTCGAACATCTTTCCCCCAGAGCCATTCGTGTCCCTTTCTTTCAACTGACTGCTGCAAATCACAGCGCATTTCTTGTGTGATCGTGCGCAGCCTTGGGTCAGTGTAGGGGGCACTTGCATTGGCATAAGCAAGTCGCTCAAATGTCTGAAACTTCTGTCCAACAGCGTGAAGTGATGAAGCTTGTGTTCCCCATTCTTGGTATTGTCGTAGGCCAAGCCCCAGGCGAGCCCCGGCAGACTTTGTTGGCAGGGGCTGAAGAAACCCCCCCCCCCTCAAAATGGCCTTTGAAGCCTGTGCAGTGCGGTGCTTCTGTATTTACAGGGCGTTCAGGTCTTGCTGGCGAGAGTCCTGAATGCACGACGGAAGGCTCTTCAAGTGCCCGAAAGGCATGACCAACTCAGCTATTTGCATCCCTTTAGCTTCCCATCCCACATCCTGCGAGCCACAGGCTGACAGGCAGAGGCCCTGCATTGGTGGGGTAGTAGGTGGGGCGGGCTCACAAATAACAATATGTGCGGGCTGTATGTTTACCACGTGGAGGGTAAGAATATGCAGTAGCACTGCCTGCGGACAGGGGGTTTGGTGTGGGAAGGGAGGGGGTCAACCCTGGTCTCATACTGAGCACCAGACCAGCATGATTCACGTGACCTGCATGGCACGAAAAATCCCGGGAGGTTGCCTTTGCCATGCACAATGTGCAGACATAACCAACAGCCCACAAAAGGCCTGGAGCCCTGGTTCCAACGGGTGGCACTCATGTTGTCCGCTTTGCAGCCAAGGGTCTTGTCTGCACCAACGTCCAATACGCAGAGCAACGGGCGACGCACCTCACATTCGCCATTTTGTTTGGTTCGTGTCCCCATAGATGTGTTGGGATAGCGGGTTTTGGGCCAGCTCTGCGCGTTGCTCGTTCATGATTTCGGTGTAGTTGAAGTTTTTGCTCTCGGGTCGGGGGCTCTTGACGGGAGGGGACTTCGGCCCCGCTGAAGACCGACTTGCGACGGATGGTGTCACAGAGGCCGGGGGTGGTAGAGGCTGATAATCCTGTGGATTGATGGGGCAGGCATGTGCTGGAAATGCAGCAAATGGTTGCATGCAGGCAAAGCAGTGGCAAACACCAAAAACAGGAATTGGTCCGCCCAACTTGAGGCTTGGAGATACTTGGAGATGCTTCCGGCCCCCTTCAGGTTCCGGCTGAGGTGTGCTCACAGTGTAGACTGATGAGTTGTTCCTTCCAAAGTATCTCAAGATTTCGTCTGCTTCTTCTCCTCCGCGTGGCCGATTGTTCAGGGCAGTGAGTGCACTTATGTCTCTGCTGAGGAGCCGTCGGGGCTGTTCTGAGGGGTGCGGAATACAAACAGTGGTCGCTACACCTCCACCTGGAGTGGGCTGCTGGATCAGATTGCAGGTGCGTAGCCCTTCGGAGCCCCTAAAGTGGGGAGGAATGAGTGGACTGTGTAGCCCCTGCCATATGTGGGTTCCCAAAGACACGAGGAAACGTGTAATGTGGCAGACATCCACAGCCCCTGCTTTGCTATGTGAATGTACTGCCCAGGTCACGCAATTCCTCATCACGGTGATGTGATTTAGCAAGAATTGGTGACATTGGGCGAAAATAGGTGACAATTGAATTCTGCCAAATCCCCCATCAGGAAGAAGCATTGAAATCTTTTATGTATATGTATGGGATATCTATAGCAGTGTACCTCCCAGGGTGTAAAGGGGCAAACATGGCCCACATCATCAGAGTTTGGTGACCATTGCAAATCGCCTGGGTGGGGAGTGCATCGTATGTATTCGGGGGTGCAACGCAAAATTAAGTGGGATAGTGGGTCCAAGGACATGCTATACACCTACTCTGAGAACTACTCTCCAACAAACTGCCAGCGGGTGACCACCAAGGAGAAAAAACTGATTGACCAGGGATACCGCAGCCCGGCAATCAGTCATAAGTCAGCCCACCGAAAAACAGTGACTGGGAAGCGCCGCGGTCCGAAGATTCCGATTCGGTTTTTGCACTTGTCTGAGGACGCGGCTGCAGAGGCGGTGCAGAAAAAACGCCCTTCGGGGCCAAGAAGGATGGCACTCAAAGAGTTCTGTCCACATCCATCATCAAGGGCATGAACCCCAAGGAAGTTCGTCCAAACAAACGTCGCTTCACAGGTTTGGGCAGTGGCGGTGTCAAAACTGTCAACGGCACACAACAATCTTCGTCTCGTTCTGCCCCTTGCCCCTGCCTCTGCCCCCTAGGTGTTGCTCCCTTGTCCACAGGACTCTGCAAACAACACCAGCAGATGCGATTTTGGATGCAGTCCATGCAGACTTTCCTCGGGATTTCGTCAGAATTTCGTTGGGACTGCAAGGACAAAAAGTGTGAACTCTGTAGTGGGGAACGACAATTTATCATATTAGATCAAATGTGGGAATATTCTGTGTGCCTGCCTCAAGTTCGGGTAGACCTTGTGGCAAATCTAGACCATGAATATCCTAAAACTAATTGCCTACAAAGAAACTTTGAAACCTGTGGTGGGGAGTACCAAGTGTTGCTGCCATGCCAGGCCCTCCGTTTGTCCAGTAAAACTGTTGGTTCATATGAATATAAGTATGTCCCGGGCGGGGGGGGGGATGTCACAAGGGGAGGGGGGGGGGGGGGGGACTCCTCAGTTCTGGTCACCAACTAACCCCCCCCCACTAATTGTTGGCCGGAGGCCCATTGGGGGGGGGGGGGGGGGACTAGAAGGCGGGTCTCAGGTGGGGGGGGGGACAATGGGGGGGCTTTTGCCCCGGGGTCGGGCACCTCCGAACAGTATGCGGCCCAAGTGTGATCCGACACTTCGCACCGCCCCTTGCTCCAACAGGTAGGGTATCATCGGCTTGGGTAGTCCCAACCACATTGGGAACCTCAGGGGGGTGGGCTCCTGAGGCGTTCATGGGATTAGAGGTACACCATGACACGAGACATACATATATATATATATGGCATAATAGGACGATGCCCCCCCCCCTCACCCGGGCCCCACCAGGGAGGGTTGGGTTGGGGCCAAGGACCTCCCCCCCCTATTTTGGGGTCGAGAAGTACAAAAAAATAGGTATTAGAGTGATTGGAGACGGTGGTGGGCCGCTATGACCCTTCAAAGTTGCTAAAAATAGGTGTTTCTTACCGAGTGACATCATCCCCAAAAATAGCCCAAAATCCTAAAAATAGCCCTCTCTGCGTAACAAAAACCACCAACATCCCAAACCATTGCCGTCAATGCCTTCCATGGGATCCATTCATCACCCTTTTGCCCCACTAGGGGCAGGAGAAGGGCCACATGTACCCTATCATACCATTTTTTGGGCCAACCTTGCATATTTGAGGCTATTTTGGGGGATGATGTCACTCGGTAAGAAATACCTATTTTTTGCAACTTTGAAGGGTCATAGCGACCCACCACCGTCTCCAATCACCCTAATTCCTATTTTTTTGAACTTCTCGACCCAAAAATAGGGGGGGGAGGTCCTTGGTCCCAACCAAACCCCGGCTGGTGGGGCCCGGGTGGGGGGGGGGGGGGGCATCGTCCTATTATGCCATATATATATATATATATATATATATATATATATATATATATATATATATATATATATATATATATATATATATATATATATATATATATATATATAGGGGCTGGAAGGAAGGTCATGGGATAGGAAGGTCATATAGGAGGGAATGGAGGTCATGGGATTAGGGTTACACCATGGCACAAGACATACATATAATAGAGGTTGGAATGCGAAATTGTGGCCATAGCAACTCGGGGTGGTGGCCTCGGACCACACGCCATGACGGTACATCACCCCTCCCAGCTTACACCACACTTGCACAAGCCTTCTCCCCAAATGTTTTGAGGAAGCGAAGGGAAAGGCCTAAGACCAAGAGTGGCTCCTTGGAACACTTTCTACAGATCAACCTAAGAAGGGAGGGGCCTAAGACCAAGAGTGGCTCCTTGGAACACTTTGTACGGATCGACTTAAGAAGGGGAGGGCCTAAGACCAAGAGTGGCTACTCCATCCTCGTCATCCATCCCATGGTGAGTCCGTTTGCTGTTTCTTCCTGGTGGACCAGTTGACCACCATTTCCTTTTCCTCTGCCTTGACACACAAGGCACTCGGTGGGACAGAACCAGCATGCTTCATGTCAAAATGGTAGACCATGCCAGTCCATATCCCCAACCGGAAAGGGGCCGGTCCATATCCCCAACTGGAAAGGGGCCAGTCCATATCCCCAACCAGAAAGGGGCCAGTCCATATCCCCAACTGGAAAGGAGCTGGTCAATATCCCCAACAGGAAAGGGGCCAATCCATATCCCTAACTGGAAAGGGGCCACACCGACATGTGGATGTGGATGGGGGTGTCCTAAGCCCCAACAATCGAGGAGCATAAGGACGGGGTGAACCCACTATGTAGCCACCGGCGTTCGCCCATGGGGGACCACCACATTAAGCCGGGGCTAAGCTCGAGGGTGGGGTCTTCAATGAGCAACAAACGACATTTGTATAGCGCCTCGTCTTCCCCGATCTGGCGCTCAAAGCATTACACCGCCCCATAGGTTTCGTTTAGGTGAGTTTAGCATATTCTCACATATGGTTTTGGTGCTTGGGGACTCCTTAGGCTGGTACCTTTGACAACTAACTATTGGCCGGAGGCCCCCTATGGGGGGGGGGGGGGCGTCTTAGGACCCGCAGATTCGCCTAGGCCGCAAAGGGGTGTCCTTGCCTATTTTTTTGCTTTGCCACCTCCACAAAACTTCAATGACATTCTGTGCAGGCTGCCCCGGCTACCATGGTCAAGCGTGGCCAATCACAGGCCCCCGATCCTAGGGCCAACTCACGGAGCGCCGGGTTCCCAACCCCCCAGCCCGCCGCCAATCGCCCTGCCCTGCGCCCTTCCCTCTGATCCACCACCTGTCCACCATCTGTCCCATCCACTTTTGTCGTCTTCCCCTTGTCCTTGGCGGCAGGCCTACCCCCTTCCCCCTTCTAGACCTTCTCATGTGCATGGCGCATAATTTGGTACTTGCTGCGCAGCGCATTGGCATTTGGAACACCTAGCGGGAGTGCTCCTTTGCATTTCATTACAAGACTTAGGGGGAGACTGCTACTCTGCGACTCAATGGCACTTGTTTCAATGTCATCCTCCCGGTCACTGTCATGAGGAGGGGGCTCGTTAGCCTCGCTAGCCTGTGCGGGTGCTGCTGAGAAAAACTGCACCATGGCCAATTGGCGTTGGGGTTTCTGTGGTATGGATATACCGGCCTGGTGTTTCTTGCCTTGGCAATGGATGGCGAAATTCTGGGTGTCAGGTCCGACCAAAATCAATAACCTCTCCCCACAAATACAATGCCACCCACTTGAAGTACGGTTCGCCCATGCCAGGTTCAAGGGGGAAGAAAGCAAAGGCGATGACATGTGATGAGGTCTAAGGCAAAGGGAACAATAGCACAAAAGGGGGTAAGGGGATGTAAAATTATGACATGCTCATACATTCATCTACAATAACCCTCCCCTTGCAATTAACCTCTCCTCTACACCATAAGACAATGCACAATATCCACAAATACACGAAAACTAGTTCAAATCATTCATTGTGAGCAATGTGACAAACTGTAGTGTGGCCACATTCACTAATCTGCCGCACCAAATTTGTCCTCCTACACCTTGCAAAAAAAATTCCATGTGCTATGAAAAAAATGCGACAGTTTTTTTCGCATGCAAGGCCCGGGACCCCAACCCCCCGCGAAAATTTTTTCCGGGCGCAAATTTTTTTTCCACCGCCCCCCTGGATTGGATGTTGTTGGATGTCTCGTGGGTGGAGCCTTTCATGTTTCTAGTAGACTCCACGAACAATGCTCAGTTCCCCCTTTTTGGTATTGTCTTCCGCAATCCTTAGTGTGGCCACGCGATTGGATTCCCCAGCCTACATGCCAGCCATGTGCCGATTGCGAGCTTCATGTGTGGCCATAGCTTGTTGCCCATGTGCATAAATGGCACTACTACTCTAGTGTTGTGTGCAACCCCTTTGCTCTTCTTGGTTCTAGGGTGTTGCTCCACCCTTCACCATTTGATCCCTCTCCCTATCAACTCAATCCCATTTCCACCTACAGAGAGCAAGAAACGGGGGAAGTGGGGGACAGTTGAAATCCAATCTAGAACCATTTTAAATGGCGGATACCAAACAACACAACACAACGCCCCAACTGCCATAAAGCATGGGCTCTCAGTACACATAAACCATGGGCTCTCAGTACAGTGCTGCTCAAAAAGTGCACATGGCGGGCACAGTGCTTCAGGTGCTGCCAAATGCACCTTATGCACGGTTTTTGGTGAGTGTAGCCATGCTCCTTGCTTTCAAGCCACTTTGGGCTCTAGCAGGGCGCTGTATCGCATCCCAGTTGGGGAGGCTTGTCAACCAGAGCCCTACCTCAATATTATATTCTGAAAGGAGGCGGACCTTCAAAGGGGCATCATCGGAGGTGCTATGTGCGCCCCAACTGATGCCAAATCCAGCTCGAAGAAAACCACCACCTCTGATCAGAGGTTCCCAGCTGTGCAATGGGGGCACCTTGATGAGGATGGTGTAGGCAACTGCTGGGAGATCTATTATCCCGGCCCCTGGCGAACACAGTTTTGCGCGTCACTTTTTGCACCAGGACCTGCTGGAAGTGTTCTTGGCACTGGCGAACTCTGCTAGCTGCTCCAGAATAGGTCTCTTCATCGCCTCAAAAGGGCCGTTTACAGTCATCTTGGTGTTCGCAATCCTTCGCCTTCAAGCGCAGTCACCTTCGCAGTTACCTTTGTGTGTTCCCTCAATGGCACTACCGCCAGTATTCGAGACGTCAAACAGTATGTGTTTATGTGGGCGTTCATGCATTCATGAAGCTCCCGCCACCACCGCTCCTGGAGCCGCAGGCCACAGGTTCCCATGCCGTACACCACAGACGCCACACAATACGAACAGAAGCTGAGAGCAATGGTGAACATCAAAGCACGCTTCTGTTTTGAACGAAAAGAACACCAATTTAGACAGTGTGACAAGCTCTGGGAATGCTGTTCCACCATTGTACTTCAGCACCTACCCAAGCTCTGTTATTTGGCAAATCCCTTGAGGTACCTAGTTTCTTGGATTGAAATTGAATTGTACCGAGTTGTATTGACGCCACCTGTCCTGAGGGGGATACGGAATGGAGGTTTTGATGCTTGTTGAAGGGCTGGGGTGTAGGTTGTGGGTGCGCACAGGGCGTAGCCACATCACTCCTCATTGCCAAGCTACGTAGACATCTATGCATCAGCGCATGCAGACGCATGTGTAGATACAGGCCCGGAAACACAGGCGCACAATGCAGCACTGGCCAATGACAAGGGCTTTTGAAACACCAGCACACACTGACCTTGAAAATGGGAGAGGTGCGCTTTGCAGTGGCTTCAAATAGGAGACAGAACTCACGATAATCAATCTTGCCATCGCCGTTCACATCACATTCCCGCACTTTCTGCTGCAGATCCTGATGTCATGGAATGCCATGTCATGGCAGCAGGGAGCGTGTAGTGATGTGCAGTGCAAAGGCTCAGGGAGGGGGTAAGTGATGTGCAGTGCACAGCCTGAGGAGGGGGGTAGTGATGTCCAGTGCAAGGGCTGAGGGAGGGGGTAGTGATGTGCAGTGCAAGGGCTGAGGGAGGGGGTAGTGATGTCCAGTGCAAAGGCTCAGGGAGGGGGTAAGTGATGTGCAGTGCACAGCCTGAGGAGGGGGGTAGTGATGTCCAGTGCAAGGGCTGAGGGAGGGGGTAGTGATGTGCAGTGCAAGGGCTGAGGGAGGGGGTAGTGATGTCCAGTGCAAAGGCTCAGGGAGGGGGTAAGTGATGTGCAGTGCACAGCCTGAGGAGGGGGGTAGTGATGTCCAGTGCAAGGGCTGAGGGAGGGGGTAGTGATGTGCAGTGCACGGGCTGAGGGAGCGGGTAGTGATGTGCAGTGTGGTTACATATGCCGTTGAGGCTGGCACTTGGCATCAGGGAGACAGTGGCTGGGTACAGGCTGGGCGCCCTGCTGGGGGGGGGATCCCCCCCTTTCACTGCATCCTTGGGGGGGGGGGGGGGGCTTGATGCACCGTCGCGGGCGTGAAACTAAAGCGCCCTTACCGCGCGCGTTCACGAGTTGCGCGGGGGGGAGCGGCAATGCACGGTTCCTGCATCCATGACTCACAGTACATTGTTCTGACTTGCTGCACTGCAGCGCAAACCAGATCAGAGGACCGGGGGGGGGGGGGGCATAGGCTCACTGGATGATGGAGTGTGGGGCTGCGTGGGTGCAAAGGGCAGCAGTGGGACACATGCGCGCAGGGTACGCGGGCGACACACCGTGTAGCCCTGCCACATCCCCATCGCTCGGAGCAGCGTCCTCAGTTCTCTGGTGTCCAGCTCCCCTGTTCAGGCAGGCGCCGTGGGGCCAGGGCCAGGGGTGGAGTGGGTGGAGCGCCGGCAAAGGACGGCATCCCTTCCACATGCACTGCAACACGGGGTGTGAGCCGCGGAGTTCACCTTGACATGGGGCTGCAAGGGCTGGGCCCTCAATGACGGCCCTTGGCGCCACTGCTCCGCACCAATGCCGCAGTGCCAGCCTTCGAGGGCGCTTCTGCGGGGGCACAGCGGGGGCACAGCGCCCATTAGTAGGTTAGCTTTCCCATGACCACCCTGAACACCACCGACCACCGGGGAGACACACGTCCAGACAGCAGATCCACGGACGGCATTTTTAGTGTGAAACATCGGTTGGTTGAACTCATTATCTGAGTTTTGGGACTGAGTAAGAATCTGGGCAGTCCGGTGTACGGGCACGGTAGTTAGTGCATTCACTTTGGCCACCGGTGCAAAATAGTACTGTTCGCACAGCATGGGCACAACGCACGGCGCACACCTTTTATGGAACCCCCCCCCCCCCCGGCCCAGTGTCAGCAGCACCGGCTGCCAATGCAAGCACCACGTACACAACATTCCTGACACGCTCATCCCCCTGAGCCCCCACCCGCCATGCACACCAAACCCCCTCGGCATCCCATTCCGCATTCCACACACAGCCCCACCGTCTCTGCTTCTCCACGCGGTCAGTGCCGCGGCCTTGGGCCATCCCCTTGCCCTCAGCGCCGCGCCCCCGCGCCCACACCGCCCCTTCACTGCCGGACAAGCGTACGGACAGCAGACCAGGCACAGTGGCCTGAGCGCCCCTGTCGACCCCTCCGCAGAGGCCCATCCCCCGCAGGCAGGGCCCCGGGCCCCGAGACATGGGGGAGGCTGGGCACTGCACAAACCCCCAATCGACTGTGGGAGGGGGGGGGTTGAGGGGCAAGTGTCGCTGCCCAACGCCGCAAGACACGACTCGTGGAAGCATCGGTTGCTGATCATGTGCTCACTGCAGGGGCGGTGCCTAAGGCCAACCGAACACACACCCCCCGGCGGGTGAGTCACTGCGGTCAGTCACCAGCCCCGTATCACCGCATCGGATCACCGCATCCTCTGCCCCGGACACCCTCGCGCCGTCGTGGAAGAGAAGGAGAAGGGCATATTACGGTCCTCAAGGACAGCTCTGGCACACTCACTTGGAAACGAGGGGTCATGGGCATGGGCCGAGGGGAACGGAGGCGCAGATCGGTGTCGCCTCCGTGTGTGGCGGTTTATGTGGCTCCGAGTCCAGTGCGGGGCAGCCTGCGAAACGGGCCACCCACGTGCGGGGTTGTTCTGGCCGCGTGCCTGGCAGGTGCTGGACATTCTCCCATCCCATCCCATCCCATCCCATCCCATCCCATCCCATCCCATCCCATCCCATCCCATCCCATCACAACCCCCCCGCAGCACAGGGGTGCCGGGATGGTGTAGAGTCGACATGAATGGGAGGTGGACAATGGGGCGACCACAGGGCGTGGGACGCGGGGATTGTGCGCTGCAGTACAGCGGATCCCACGGGGCCGCATCACTTGGGGCCGCATCACTTTAAAACTTTTGGGGGCGGGACCCCCCCCCTCGCCGACTTGAAAGCCCTCCCACTCCACAACGGACCCAGTCCAAGACCGGCGCAAGTTTTCACTCATGATGCCCATGCCCATGCACACACACACACACACACACACACACACACACACACACACACACAACCATGTCAATTCATGGTCCTGACCGGGGGCACTGGGCCCCTATGCAAAGCAGTTGGTGGAGTGTCTGTGCTCACTCGCACGCAGTGGCAGCCACCACACGTCCCACAACGTGCCACGGTGTTGAGGACACATGGGCAGCGGTGCACAGTCCGAGACATGATGCACGAGGTCAGGGTGGAGCCACTAGACCACAGGACCAGGTCTGCAGGTCTTGAGACTGGTGAGGCTTGCCTCAGCTTGTGGGTGCTGCGGGGGGGGGGGGGGGAGGGTGGAGGGCTGGACACCCACACAACTGGACCCTACTTCATGGCCCTTGATGTGACCAGACCCGCAGTGCAGCGGCTTGCCCCTTCAGTGATGTGGACAATGTCAGTGAGACGTCACACCGAAGGTGCTTCATCAACCAAAAAGGGATGACGTGGCACGCCCCGGGGCCCACCGATGCTGCAACGTGCCATGGCAGGACCCAACCCGTGAGACGTGCAAACTGCAGACCGAAGTCAGCGAAGGGGCCCACCTGATCCGTCCATGTCCCACATCCGGAACACAGCCCGGAGGCGGGGGTTCATGGGGTCCACCGCCTGGTAGTCTTTGGGGTCGAAGGTCATGGACCGGGGCGTAGTGCCTGAGGTGCCCTGAGTTGAGCAGGAATAGCATCCCCTCAATATGATTGTACATCGCAGGATGTGGACGCAAGAGGAACGAACGCCCCCCCACCACCAAAACAAAATCACTCAGCCTTTATGGCACACCCCCCCCTTTGCAAGAACAATGGTACATGACAGACACAACACCTCCTGTTGCTCTGATGCATTGTTTACCCCTTTTAACCCTACCCAAATGCCCTAGTGCTTGACCACTTCTGTGACCATGTGTTCTCGCCGAACCTTGACTGCTATGCATGCTGCACAATAGCTCCATGTCCACTTCTTTGACCTCGATTGATACGGCCACCACATGCCCTAGTTCCTGATGTGTTTCCTCAAGGCTTTGAACCCTTTCAGCTACCCCCACAGAATTATCCCACATGGCTCACAACAGGAATGCATGCAGAGGCAAAACAACAACCACACCACCAACAACACACTTCAATTCAACAACGCGGCCTAAGGGCCAGTGGTGCGCATGTACGTTTTTGCAGAAAACATGAGTGGTCTGTGATACAAGGTAAACCAACTGAGGGACAAAAAGGCAGTCAGGTCTGTCAACACCACAACACAGCAACATGCGCTGGGGTCCAAGACTATGCCTAAAAGATGCCCCGCACACACCCCGAGCAGCACTCTGACAAGGGCATTGCTTGCGCGCCACCATCAAAAGACACACGCAGCAAAGTATTGCATCACCGAGGCCCAGACCGCCACGTCTACGGAGGTGCGTCAAAGGCACGTGGCAATGCAAGGGTTGGTTCGCTCTCCGTGAGAGTGAATTGCCCATTAATTGACTCCCACTGCAAGTCCATTCACTCCCAGTGAGAGCAGACTCCCAAAGGGGCGAGCGGGCGGCGAATGGACGGCAAACGTGGGGGTGAACTGGCCAATGCGCCCTTTGCCAAACCACTAATCCCAGCGTCAGAGGCTGAAGGGGGATCAATGGTCGGTACTGATTGACTGAATGTCCCCGCCATAGACAATTTCAGCCGTTAGTCCAAGAGCAACAGTGTCACACAAATTCTGGTGTCCCCTTCTTGGTTGGGGTGCTCCACTATCCTGTGTACAGGTGGAGCTGTGTAGCGGCTGCGTAGTGGGCTGCGAAGATGCCTTCCTGTCGTCTGTGGATTGTACATACTTGATCACAATAATTCAGTCACAGAGTGTGGTGGAGCGTCCGTCTATGACCGACTGCATTCTACCACTACACACTTTCCGTGGGCTGCAAAGCATACCACTCATTCGGCCTTACCCTTAGTCTGTGAGAGGTTATGGTTTCAACATGTGGGGGTGTGCGTAGGACATACAGGTTGAGGCGTTGGATGGGCCACTGCTGAATGGCGCAGCTAGCCAGCTAGCCGGGGGCTGGGGGGCGGGGGGTCATTCCGTGCTACCTTCGGTAGAGCACGACCGTATGCTGAGCCAGTCGCTGCAGGTAGAGCTACAGGTTCCGGAAAGTTTAGTTCCAGTAGAATCCGAATTGTACGGTTCCTAGTCCGGGAGTAACAGAAGTAAAACAAGGAAGTAAAAAAAAGCAATTGCCTGGGAGGAAGTGGGGAGGTGTCAGCAAATGATAGCCTTGGACGCTTAGGTGCTCGGTAAGAAATTGTAGGTCCTTGGATGTGGAAAGTGGGGGTGCATGTGTCTGCCCTTCTCAGCAAGGCGGTAAGCCTCGTTGTTGCTTTCAATCATACCATGTGACGGGACCTTTATCCAGTGGATAGTGCGCTGTGACTGGCTAAGTTCATCGAGCAGTTGTTCCCAAAGGACAACATTGGATACAAGTCCGGAGGACCCTACCCATCCGTGGATCTTCCACCGGCAGGCTGCGCCCGCCGCACCTAGGGTGACGTACTATGAGTCTGAGATTGCAATGTCCCCAACGGGGAACATGCGGGCCGCCCTGAGGACCGCTAGAAGTTCCGAGGTGTTATTCGTTTGGCGATACTCTACTGGCACGTATGCTGTGATTGCAGCACGTCCCTCACAGTAAATGCCGTATCCTGCCAATCGACCATTGGCACCCTCAACGGCACAGGAGTCGTCCGTGTAAATGGGGGATACCCAGATCTTCCGGTGACTAGATGACCTCCTGGAGTTCTTCCGCTCTCTGTAGCTTGCATAACTGGCATGCCGTAGCCTTTACCTGTCGTCGTGATGGGGGTGGGGTGGGGGGAGTGTTAGCAAACGCCTGTGCGGGTGGGGTGGGGGGGGGGGGGGGGGGTTGCTGTTGTGACTTGTGGGAACACCGTAAAAAATCGAGAAACCGGGAGAAGACTTGCTGTTGGATTGGCAAATAATGGGGGCAGGAGGTCCAGAGGTTTAGTGCTTGAAACCACTTACCGCAAAAAGATTCCCACTTGGTAGTCTCATTTGATCCCATTTGGGAAAAAGGATTATGCTTGTTTGCACACCGGATAGAGCAGTTGGTGAAAAGGGCCGCCCAACCGGTAAGGCCCGCTGGGGTTTGTAGGGAGGCCTCTGCGTTATCACGGAGCAGCTGGCGGACTTCAAAAGGGTGTGGTCCCATGGACCTAAAAGCTGTGTCTATGATGTCAAAGGCTCCAACCGGGAACCTGCAGTGATATAGGGAGTGAGAAATTGATTCTAGTTCTTGATCGATCGGGCACCACACCTCCAAAGGTTTCGAGGCCTACTGCCGTTGGCCCACACGAAGCCTCACCCACAGCCATGTGAATGAAATCTTTTTGTATAGGGGGAAGGTTGCAACGGTGAAAGGCTTTCCATACCGCATCTGGTTGCCTTGGCACCAACGATTGGGGAAGAGAAAGCATGTCTGCCATGGGTGCGTAGGTCCAGTGATACCAGAAGGTGAGTTCCGGTAGAGGGTGGCATGTTTCGGGGGAAGGGGGGGGGGGTTGTGGGGGGGGGGAGGGGGGGTCAATCAGCTTCCGTAGATTGGTTCCCAGGTGGGGGCAATGTATGGGAACAGCGCCTCATCCTCTAAGAGTTGGCCTACAGTTAGTACCCCTAGCCCGATAAGGCATGGTGCAAAGTAACTGAGCCGCTGTTGGTTTAAGAACAGTCCGGAGTGCTATAGAGGGGTGTCGTAAGAGAGCATGCTTGGCTCCACAGATTGCAGGTCTACAATCTGTAATCAATTTTGACAAGAGAGAAGGCGCAGGCGCACCAGCCCAGATAGGGCATCTTGGCCCAAACCACATTGGAGCCCATCTGGAAAAAAGGAAGGCTGGCCGGCACGAGCTGAATGCCCAGGTCCCCGGCGAAAGGCTGGAAAGTTGACTGGACGACTTTGGGCATGCCGAGTGGGTCCTTGACATATGAAACGGAAGCAGTGGAATGTTGCCAATAAAGAAATTCAAGTTGGGCCAAGCACTAGCTTCCTTTGTCCAGGGGGTGAGACAAAACGTCAAGTGTGATACCCCAAGAGTTCAATTTTAGGGCAACTTGATAGACCGTTTTGAGAGAGCTGATCACTGCTACCGGCGGCAAAATGATGCGGGCTGGGTAGACCAGAAGAGGAAAAATCCAAAGTTTTAAAAGCGAGACCCGTTCTGGACGGGAAAGGGCCCACGACTACATCGCAAAAGCCCGTCCCATAGCTTTTTGCATGGAGTGGGAAAACACTTGCTCAGAAGTCACAGCTCCGAATTCAATTCCTAAAAATTTGTAATTGTCCTGAAAGTGCAATTAACAGAAAGTAGTTGGAGCTTAAGGCTCTCAGACCATTGTCCTTTTGGAAGAATAGCTGACTCCTTGTGATTAACGGGAAGACCGGAAGACCTAGAAAAGGCCCCGATGGAGCCCCAAACTAGTAAGAAAGTATACACTCTTGTGCTTGGTTAGCTTGGCGATGCAATCAATGCACACCAAGCACAGGTACTACGCCCAGAAAAAGTCTTGGCGGACCAAAGGGCACAAATGAACCGCCAGCTGGCCATCGCCATCGGTGTCTCCCCTGCCAAAAAAGGAAAAAAAAAGAAGGCCAAAGCTTCATTCTACCGGGTCCAAGAAACCCCCCCCCCCGGCATTAGATGACGGCCCGCCCCCCTGTGGTTTCTCCCAGACAAACATTGATGTTGTTTTGGCTATGAGAGAACAAATGGCCAGCCTGCTAGCACCAGACACTGACAGGCTCTTGGCAGACTCAGAGTAACAGCAGCTGATGCTACACTTCCAGTGGGAACAAGACTTCATTTGTCTCCAGTCTCATCACTTTTTCCATACGGAGCGCCCGGCACAGAATTAGAAAAATTTGGACAAGCTCTCGGTTTTTTTGAGGAGCTTGCAACCGTTTTCCCTAAAGCCCACTCCAATGTTACTTTGATTTTGAAGGACACAGAAGTGCAACAAGCCGTAGACCTCCAACACAGGTTGAATAGGGACCTACCGCCTAACCGGTTTGACCTTCTTGTCGAAGTTACTACACAAACACCATTTACACAATGGTGTGAGGAAACCTTACAGAAAATGTCGGCAACGCCGGTCTCATTCTCACCCCTCACCCGCCAGGTCCACCTCGCAGCAAGAGGCTCCATGGATCACTAGGTGGTCTCCTTCACCCAAAGCTTCATCACACAAAGACTAAAACCACACTACACCACGGTTCGTCTGCTGTCACAAGGAGCCACCTTGGAGAGCAAAGATACCACCCTACCCCAGCCCCCACCTCAACCTATGCCATCCACATGACGGAAAATGATATGTCACGACCCATGCGGCACATGGGGCTATCCGGAGCCCAGTGCTTTAACGTGGCACGCCCCATCAACCTACGGCCCCCAAATAAACCGGTTCAATCCAAAATTTTCCTGCTTAAGCTGAATCACCATGAACGAGCCAAGTTCATCGACACACACAAAAAGAAAGACCACTTCTCAGTTATGTCCATGAGTGAGTTTGATGGCACTGCTTTTGTAGACAATGACACTGTGTTGGAAGTCTTTTATAAAAAAACACACAAGGAGCAGTACTGCAAGAGCATGTGGCTCACCCTCTACAACACACTCACTGAATATTTTAATGACCCCTCGTCCCCGTCCCTACAAATGGCCAGAAAACAACAAGGTCCGGCTGGGACTTTGGACCCCTAGGGATCTATATGCTTTCGTCCAAGGACCATACGTCCAGCTCCAAGTGTGATTGGTTCAACCCGCACTCACACGAAGATGCTAGCTCCTCAGCCTCTACTCAGGGGAGCGGTTTCAACCCCCCCTGAGGCTCTGGTGGCTTACAACGTTCCAATCTAGCTTAAAGATGCCGCCCTGCAAAATTTCCTGTCATCCAACGGCTTGGCCAGGGCGCATCAGCACCGCTGCATGGAAGCTCCAAGGCCCCCACCTCCCACAGACACCATGGACCCATTTCTGAATTTACCGGAATGAAGTGCCAGTCCTTGGAGGCTCACAAACGCAACCAGTCTTCAGGCCGTATCACATACGCGCATGCAACTCGAAACGATAAGTCATGAATCCGCCCTCAGCTACACATATTCAGTCTGGCAACCAAGAAGGGCAGCAGAATCCCCGTCTCGCCCTCCCATTGCTTGCCGCCTCAATACTCAAAGCATGCCCATTTAATGCCAACGATCTCTCTACTCTAGTCCCTCACAATTCGGGACAAGAGCGGCGGTTTTTGTAGGCCGCTAAATTCTTTCGCAAAACCAAACTTCATGTCATGAGCATTCATGGACCGCATGTCTCAGGGGAAGACTCTGTACTTAAACTTTCAGAAGGCTCCGCCACTGAAGGATTGACCCTCCTTTCCAACATTTCTAAAAAGGGAAGGGGGGGGGGGGGCGCTATCCTCCTCCAAGCCACCTGGACACATGTCTCCACCTGGACATGGTCCAACCGATTTCTCTTCGTCAGGCTACGAGACCCTAATGGCATTGAGCACTCTTTTGCGGTATTTCATTGCCACCACGATGCAACCATTTGGAGTACACAATGGGACCAGCTTTCTGCGTGGAGCCACCTGCTTCCGCCCTCTACCATTTTCCTCTCCGATCACAACTCAGTGATCCTCCGAACACGTGATGTCTCCTACCCCCGGACGGCACCGGAGCTCAAGGATGTTCCAAATGCTAGGCAAAAAGAAGTTTCATTTTTGACAGACCACAAACTTCTCGGCGTCTATGCCACTCTTCATGAGTGCCGCACAGAGGAGTTCCCATCGGGAGGGTGGACTTGGGGCGCCCCATCCGCCAACCCCGACAGTGCACCCCCAACCGCCCCTACTACCTGCAATCAACATGAGAAGGACCTTTCCGATACCCATATCGACAGGGAACATTGCATTGACTACATATCGATTCCTAGTTCTTCCTTCTCTGCGGCCCAAGAATGCTACCCCTCCTTCTTGGGGTCATCGGATCACAAAGCGGATGTTTTCACTTTACAAACCAAGTCCCCATCATGTCAACGCCGCAAGAGATGCCCTGTTTCTTTCCTTCAATGCGATGACACCATCGCGGAAATTGCAGCCAAGCTGGGTGATATCCAGACCACTAGCTTTGCGGGTTGGGCTCACTCTATGACTGTCATCAAAATAAAAGTGTTTGAGTATGAGAAACAACACAAACCTAAGGGGGTCACGGAAGTACATGACCTCCTGAGGGAGTCAACAGTCCACGGTCTAGCCCCAAGGGCCAGCGATTTTCTGCTTGCCTGAGGCTATGATATTACAGACACGCACCCAACATATCATGGGCTCGCAGCGCTTGCAGAACAGTCAGACTCAGATCGCACGGGACTGGAGAAGCTTTCAACCACCCTCGCAGATCTGTGGTCATCGCAACCATGGCGTCGGAAATAGGAGGTCTAGAGATTGGTCCGCCAGCTCCAAGTGAAGTGCCAACTTCACACACTCCGCTCCAAAATAGGGAAGATCCTGCCCAAGCCGGAAGAGATGGCACAAGAAATTTTCGGTTTTTGGTCTAGCATGATGTCCTCATCTGGACAACCCTCTCAACAGGTTTCAGAATATTTGTGTTCCCTTTTTAAGGACAAATCACTGGCTGACATGGCAAAGATGCTCATTAAACCACCTTCAGGGGACCTTGTCCCCGAAGCGTTAGAGTCACTCAATACCACTTCCTCCCCCGGTATTGACCGCTTTACGGGCGTCATCTACAAGAATTTTGCAGATCACTTTGTTCCACTCATGCACCGCATATATCAAGGCCTACTGGACTCTCCTTCTATCCTTGGGTCTTGGTCACTGGCGCTCCTAAACCCCATACCCAAAACAGCCGGGATGGCAGGGGTACAAGACGTTAGGCCGCTAGTGCTACAAAAGTTTAACAATAAATGGGTGCCGGTTATTGTCTTACTGCAACTGCACGATTTTGTTGCAACAATCAGCCCTATTCAACGGCCCGGTTTTTATTAAAGGACGATGCATTTCCGACAACCTACCTGGTCGGCGGCTCCACGGGCCATTTTCTGCCCTGTTGACTTCAGCAAGGCGTTTGATTCTGTTACACACGTGTATGCGAAAAACCTTTTTCCTGATGCCGGGATTCCGCCACCGCTCATTAATCTACTCATGGCATTCTTCACGGCCCCGGTTTGTCTCTTGGTACGAGAAGAAGTCATGTCCTAGCACAGCTTTTCCCCCACCTTCAGGGTCAGATAAGGCTGCCCTCTGTCTCCTTCCATCTTTGCAATGCTTATTTCGCCGGTGGTACACAAGTTAATGTCCATCTCTAGCAACGTGCAAATTCTGCTCTATGCACATGATCTCATGATCATTGTCACAGGAGATGCTCATCAGGTTTTTGGAGCAGATTGAAGATTGTGAGTTCAGTTTGTCCGATCTGCTGTTTTACATGGAACCATTGTTCCTGTAGCACTTTTCGACCCTTTTCATCATTGTCTTCACAAAGATAGAATTGAGACTCGACCTCTTTTCCTTGATCAATGAGCATGAAGAAGGTTTTCCTGGCTGCATACAGGGCTGAGTCCTCGGCCAATTTATACTTTTGAAGCGAAAGGCGGATCATTGCGCCCAGAACTTCCACCATATTTTTTAGTTGTGCATGTTGGTCGGCTGTTGTGCTATTTGCGGGTGGGCCTGCAGCTTCCAATAGTCACAGATGTGTGTGTAAAGCGGATCTCTTGTTCGCGAGATAAAGGATATTTTGGGCGGCAGGTAGAGACAATGCCCTCATGATCTGATCGTCCCCCTCAGCGAGCTAGGCCACTTCCTCCATCACTGAATCAGAATTGGCCTCAGAGGCTCTCTTGAGGACTTTGTGGAAAAAGGCTGGGAGAGCGACTCGTTCACCTGCGCCAAATATGGCGGCAAAGCGGGAGTTAGCATCATTCCACTGGTAGGCACTAAGTGTCGGCCTCGGTAGCGCTTCCAGGGGGGGGGGGGGGGCTGTTCTTGAGCTGGCGTTGGAGGGAGATGGTAACGTCCTCCAGATCCTCTTGCTGTAGTATTTCAAGAAGTTGATTTGCAGCATTCAGGTCCAGAAGGGGTATGATTTCCAGCGGGGGAGAACTATTCCCCTGGTTGGCCATTGTAGACCGTCAACAGCAGTAGGCACTTAGTGAGATCTAGGACAGGGGAAGCACGGGCCCCAGTATAGAGATTTCCAAAAGGAGCTCGAAGCTGCTTGCTTTAGTCGTACAGAGACGCGTAGCGAACTTCCGGCGAAAGGATGGCTTGAATGAGGTGGTAAATGCGGTCCCGTTGCTCGACAGGACTAAGGTACTCATAAGTGAGGATGACGGGGCGTAGTGAGTTCCAATCCCGGTTGACGAGTGGCGGATATGCCGACTTTGTAGGCAGGGGCGATATCTAAGCAATGCACCGGGGCATGTCCCCGGGCAGGTGCGGCATAATAAAACATCGGAAAAAAATAGACACGAAAAAAATAGACACTAAGAAAGTGAAGGGGGGGAGGGCGGGGGCACAACAAGTGGCAGGACAGTCATCAGCATCCCTGAAATACCAGCCCTCAACGCCGCATCACAGATCAAACTTGACCCTCATGGACCGCTAGGAAATGGAACCGCCCCAATCGATGTTTCCAAAAGGTGCAGAAGTCCCACCTCGTGTTGCTGTGGCCAGGAGCGTTGTGCTTGTAAGGGGAGGAGGGGAGGGACAAAGGGGACCCGTGGGCGGGCACTGACGAGTCGATGGGGGATCGTTCTCCCTGTGCCATTTGTAGCCCCCCCCCCCTTGTCGCAGCTACGCAAGAGTACGGAATTAATACCATCCCTACGCCTACTGTAGCTTAGACAAGGCCGTAGCTTTTGCGTGACACCAGCACACACGCCACCACCAAGAAAGGGGAAGATAATCACAAATATCCCCAAAATCAGAGCTCTGTAGGTTCAAGTGGGCAAACAATGCCAACAAAAGTGTCCATGACTCCATGTAATTGGCAGATTTGTCACCCAAACCATGTCTTGTGCGGTTGCACTACATTTCATACCGAATTAAATTAGATACAAATTAATACGGTCCCTACACCCGCTGTAGCTTAGACAAGGCAGTAGCTTAGACAAAGGGGGGGGGGGTCATCGCAGGCCTTTTGAGCCCCCTGCCCCAACTGCCGGAAACCCGGGCCTCTTGGACAGTGACAGGTGGTGTTTCACCGCTCGTGACATGGCGCAAGGACAAGCACATCTCATTTCCTATTTGACTGTGCTATCGTGACTGACACGCCTTTAGAAAATACTGCATTCTGGCAGAGCATTCTTCGATGGTTTTAAAATTTTTCGGAAATTTTTTTTGGACAGCACTGTGATGCGGTGAGATGAGGTGAGATGCAATGTAATAAGACTTGATACGACGTGACAAGATGCGCTGTGCCAGCCCGTGCCGTGAGGCAGGGGTGCATGGCTAAAGGCCCACATGCACAAGAGAAAGACGGACGTCGCGATCCCCATCCACGAACCGGGTCGCCCAACACCGGCGACACACATGCAGGCACATGGGCACGCAGGTGAATGCACACACATACATATGCAGATCCGTATGCCGGCACGAATCCGTCTATTGGCATCTCAAAAACGTTGCTGTGCATGACATGGCAGCGGTGAGCAGGTGACACAACGGCACAAGCGATTTTGGCAGCAATTGGGGACAGCGATTCGAAGCTGATCAATGAAATGAAACCAAAGCAGCTGCAGAAGCTCCGTGAAGTGTGTCCATGAGCCCAAGGTGGGGTTTGCTCATGGTGTACCGTGTAGTGCAAACACCCTCCCAAGTCAAACGGCAATGAGCAATTTACAGTCTGCCCGTTAATTGTGCAGTTTGAATCCGAACCATTGGCCTCTGAGTCCATCACTACATTTGTTGCCATACTTAAATTAGGTCCCAAATTAATCCCGCTGCTACCTACCGCACCCTTTGATAAGGACATTGTACAAATGCCATCATCAATTCGCCAAATCACTCAGGTTCATCCACAATACCACATAGCTCTCTGCTGCATTGCTAGACCACAGTGCAAATATCCGAATGTTGCCTTGAATCACCCAAGGGCGATCAAATGTCTGTAGGATGTGGGTTACGATCCATTCCTTGTCCTCAAGTCCTCAAGTCCTGTGGAAAAGCTCGTCAAAGGCGCCAACAGTTGGTGAGGCGGACCCCCAAAATCCTACCAAGACTGACGCCCCGGCCCTGGAGGTGACCTGGACCCAAAATTAAGCAAAAATGGAAAATGAGATTTTTGGAGTCAGTGCGTTGAGGGGGTTCAGTCATCATTTGCCATGTTGTTGTTGAAAAAAAACTTGACCGGTCTGGCACTGGCCACCGCTCCCGGCAGCACCACCCCGCCTGCCTGTGCCGGTCGGGAATCCTGCTGCCCCACGCCTCGGCCAACTCGCAGCCAGCCGAGGACTTTGAGACCGCGAAGGGCACCATCCTCCTGTGGAGTATCTTCGTCCCGAAGGGGAGAGCACTGCAGCAGCAGCGACAAGCGGCGCAGGGTGGGTACGCAGCAGCGGCGCGCCGCCAGGGCCCAGCGCCCTAGCAGGCGCGTGTGCGCGTTGTGGCAGCCCCGGGGCACACGGGACCACGCCTCCCGCCTGTGCAGCCCATTGTGGCAGCCCTCCGCACCCTCCTCCCCCAGCCACGGCGGTGAAGCTGCGGCGTCTGGGTCGTCAGGGGACGGCGCGAGAGGCCCTCGTGAGTGGGGGGTCCATTTTCATTGCTCAAAAAAATTTTCGGGACCTTCGGCGCCAGAGTTCATAATAACTTATTAATGGTCCTGTCAATTGAGCCCAATGCAAGTTCCAAAAAAGAATTGCGTACAGAGCTCGCGGATGCTCGTAAGGCGGCCGAGGCAAAAGCGGCGGCCCACAAGGCGAAAGCGGCCACCAAGAAGGAGAACAGGGTCCAAGCACGAGAGGAGAGGCAACAAGAGCAGGCTGCCAAAAGGCAAGAGGATAGTGCAAGGGAGAAGTCAAACAAAACAACACAACAAAAAAAAAAGGAAACACGACCCAAACACACAAATGGAGACCGAGTGGAGGCCAGTGCAACAGACAACAGCTCCATGCAGGAGATCACAAGTGCCTAGCAGGTATGTACGGTGATGGAAGCTTTGTGTCCTCCTTCGATCTCCTGGTTTCCTACCCTGGTCTCCGCCTTTGTTTCAGAGGATCGTCACAGTGGTGGTTTGCATTGCAATTTGTCACCCCTGATTTGCCATTTGTGTCCGGCCTACACTGCTCATCTCTTCCAATTCGTGTTTTGTGAACCTGCTACTACAAAGGTTGGAGTGGAAGTAACTTGGTTGTGTGTTGACATGCTTCATGATGCAACAATTTTGGTGTGCCATTCTGGTGATTGCCTTTGGTGACATGGGTCCACATTATGGTGGCTGGGGGGCAGGGGGTGTCTATAGTCAAAGGCCCCTAGGTGCCACGGCAGGTCACGGGGGGGGGGGGGGGCGACTCCACGCGTCTAGACGCCAACTACCCCCCCCGCAACTAACCGTTGGCGCCCAATTGTCCAGAACCACTACCCTCAGCGCTTGAGTTGGGGTGATGGACTCCCACACTTCGGTATGGCCCCTGATGGACTCCCCCACTTTGGTGTGGTTGCGAAGTGAAGATTCGGCATTCGGAGCTCTTCCCCGGCTCAAGTGCAATCCCAAAACTTTCAGAGGCCAACGCCGGTGGTTACATAGTGCGTTCTTTCTTTCCTTTTTTTTCGGACTTCCACACTTTGGGGAGAAGGCTTGTGCAAGTGTGGTGTAAGCTGAGAGGGGTGATGCACCGTCATGGCGTGTGGTCCGAGGCCACCACCCCGAGTTGCTATGGCCACAATTTCGCACTTGCATTCCAACCTCTATTATATGTATGTCTTGTGCCATGGTGTAACCCTAATCCCATGACCTCCATTCCCTCCTATATGACCTTCCTATCCCATGACCTTCCTTCCAGCCCCTATATATATATATATATATATATATATATATATATATATATATATATATATATATATATATATATATATATATATATATATGTGTGTGTGTGTGCGTGTGTGTGTGTGTGTGTGTATGTACATATGTGTATGTATATATATGTATGTCTTGTGCCATGGTGTAACTCTAATCACATGACCGCCTCAAGAGCCCACCCCCCTGAGGTTCCCAGTGTGGCTGCGAATACCAAAGCCGATGATACCCTACCCTCTATTGGGGCAAGGGTCTTTGCGAACGGTCGGATCACACTTGGGCTGCATACCAAACTATTCAGAGGTGCCCGACCCCGGGGCAAAAACCCCGGGGCGTGTGGGCGGAATGCTACATCATCCTTGCCTTCTCGGGGTCCCCATGGTGGGGAGAAATCAATATGGCTACATCACCCCTGCCTTCTTAGGGTACCCATGGTGGGGATAGATCAATATGGCTACATTGCCCTTGCCTTCTGGGGTTCCCCATGGTGCGGAGAAAAGAGGGATGGAAAATGGGTAAAAATGGTTGAAAATTGGTAAAAATGGGTGACAATTCAAATATGCCACATCCAAAATGCATAAGAAGCTAAAACAAACCCCGGTATGGAACAAGAAACTTGTGAAAAGGGGCATTCCCCATATGCCCAACCGGAAAGGGGCCATGCAAAAAGCGTGGAGTACGGCTCCGTATCAAAAGTGGCCCAAAAAGATGCCCGGCGCGTGCCCGGCATGCTGCCGCACCCCCAACAAGGAGCCACCACAATCGAAGAACTCTTGGGGTACCCAACAAAGCAGTAGGAGGGCGTTGGAGGGAGTGTAAGGGAGTGGGAGGGAGTGGGAGGGAGGGAGACTAGGAGGGAGCTGGGGACTCTCCCCAAGGGGCTGTGGGTCAGGCACGGCTAAGAGTTAAAGGTTTGGGTTGCGGGGACCCCAAGGAGCAAAGGGGGGGGGGGGTGTAAATCCCTAGGAACACGGCGTTTCCACTTCCTGTCTCCCCCCAGACCCACCCCTTTTGCAAGGAGTAAAGGAGTTTTGGGTTTTCCTGAGGAGGAGATATTGTCGCCGAATCTGATTTCCTTGAGATTGGGGTCGCTTTTTGACGAGGAGCATATGAATTAATAAAGGGATGAAGAAAAGTTCAAGATGGAGAAGGAGGTCAAAGAAGCAAGCAAGTGGGAAAGAGGAGAAAAAAGGAGACTATGAGAAAGGTGAAAAACCGATGTGAGCGCAATTCCGGAAGTTGCAAGTGACATCCATCATGTGAAGGGACGGTAACACCATCAACACCCCAAGCGCAACCACCTCCCACGTGGGAACCATGTTCGGAATCAAGATCCCAAGTAACGAAGGTAGAAAGAAAACCACCTGACTCAGCAGCTAAAAAAGGCAATGTGGAGGTCAACAATGAGGCCACGTGCGCACTCATGAAACTTCAAAGGAATAAGCCCAACAGAAAGGCAAAAGAAAAAAGTGAAAATCCAAGTTGGTCAGAGTGATACATTGTATCACGCAGGGGCATGCTACCCTCCAAAGGCACCAAAGAAGCTACTTTTGGGAGCTTCATCACAGCAATATGGCATAGAATGTGATTCAGACAGATGGTTGTTGATTGATAGAGACCCTCGTGGTTTTGCCCTTGTATTGTAGTGCATGCGGCAGGGGTGTCTCCAGACCGTCCCAAAACTGAACAAGGGCGTACGTACTTTGCGCTTCCCAGGAGCTGCACCTGCTCACGGTACTGGTGCTTGGCTTTGGTCCTAGATCCCCTGCCCAAATTTGGGGATGCCGGTGCTAGCACTTCTCAGCCTCGATGTCCACTGTAGCCAGCCATGAACTCAGACCATATGGCCGGTACAAGCCTGCTGAGGTCAACCACAGCAAAAACCTGGTAGTACTTGCCCCCAGTCCAAAAAACGTGCAGGGTGCTGTACCTGGGGCTTGGATGTTGGCAGTCTTCCCACATCCCCATACCCATTCCTTTCACCTTTGCCCAGATGGAGTACAACTCGTTTGTACATCAAAACAATTGTTCATTGGTGACAATTATGCCTTCACCAAGACATGCACCAACACAGCGTGAATTCATTGCAAATAGCAGGAACCACCGAGGCCACGGTTGTGCACAGCTGAGCATCGGGGAATCCCTAACAGACGATGGAGTCCATTGCCTGACACAGCTACGGTTGCTCTGTGGAATGGTAAGTTGTCTCATGCAACAATGCAATGTTGTGGGACACAAGCGGAGATGGCACCGTTGTATTGCAACTGCAGTTGTGATGAGGATGAGGACCCGTTAGAGATTTGCCACCCAAGGTGTGGTGGGGAAACAAACGGTTACGCACCAACGTTAAAGCAACAATTCGGATATGGATGAGGGAACGTTGCAAGATGAAAGCCATTTTCACAATCACAGGGCTGCTGGAGGAAACTGTCACAGTGGAGCTTATGGTCCTAGACCAACAAGGAAGCGTAAAGATGTACAAGATGCCTTTTTGTTGGTATTATCGAGAGAAACATCCGTGAGAGGCGCTGACGATTGTTTGGAAATCGCTTCCCTGGTCTGCCCTGGATGTTGGAGGACAATAAGGATGCACAACCGCAACACGCAGACCAAGGTAGCCAGCAAGCCCTTCCAGCAAAGAGATCTAATTATCCGCTAGTGCATCCCTACATCGACGAGGCAAGTGATAATCTGAAGGGCTATGATGCGCCGCATATCAGATTTGTCATGGTTTGGCTGACACAAATGGGCAGGAGGACTATGCCATTGGTACATGTTCACAGAATCATATATTCCGTTGCACCTTTGTACCCAAACAATTTGTGCACCCCCCCTCCGTCAAGCTGTTGGAGGGCTCCAAAATACAATTACGATCACTGTGGGCATGGGCCCCAAACAGGTCCATGTGCGTATGTGCTCTACACATCCCATATCCACCGAGCCGCACGGATCGCTGCAAACATATAGGCACACTCGCCGACGATGACGGCGCTCGCGTTCAGCGCCAAGCGCACGGTGACGTTGTCGCCGGACCGTCGTGGTTGCCTGGCAGAGGCATGCCGAACTCGTTCCCCAGGTAGAGCTCCTCGTCCACGGGGATGCGGCGGGGCGTCGCGGAGAACGTGATCGGCAGGTCCGAGTGCGCAGTCGCGGTGGCGGCCCAGGGGAACGGGTTGTGGAGGCGGAAGTCACACTCCCACGTGGCGTCTCTCTCGGTGCAGGCGTAAGCGGGCCCCTCGAGGGTTGTCCACCCACCAGGCGACGGGTGCGCATGGCCGCAGCTTTCCCTTTGACACGCTGAGCCCCCCCAAAGGGATACATTGGAAGGGGGGAAGGTACCCCCCCCCGCTTAGCCCCCCGCCCAGCCTATGCCCAGCCACTGTCCCCTTGACGCCAAGTGCCAGCCTCAATGGCATTTGTAACCGACAGTAACCGCCCCCCACCGCTTTGGCAACCTCCTCCAACCACCTGTCCAACCGCTTCTGGGACTGCCTTTCAGGTCCCTTCCCTTCTAATGCACCCCTGCCCCCCCCCCCCCCCCCCAAACCCCACCCCACTCCAACGAGACGCCGGTGTTGACGATACTGAGGTCCACATAGAACCTTTGCTGGCTGGGCAGGGCCTCAGCTTTCGGAGTCGACACAACACTGAGGCTCGCAGGCTCCGAGTATGCGGGGGTGATGAGCGCCGTGTTGAACAGCGTGGCGTTGACCCAGAAGAGAGTCTCACTCCGGGTGGTCGTGAGGGGGCCCACAGTCATGGGCTTGGGCATCCGGTCCATGTAGATGTCCACCGATAGATGGGGGTGGGGGTGTTCCGCACAGGGGACGAGTCGTTCCGGGCCGGCCTGCAGACGTACCCGACGTCGCTGCGCACGCACGGCTCCGAGAGCCCGAGGCCGTCCACGCACCGGGACCCCACGACGCCCACGTTGGGCTCGGCGACGTCGGCCCGCACACAGAGAGTCTCGCCGAAGAGGGTGCTCATGTGGGACGCGGGGACCCGGAAATGCGTGGTCTGCGTGTCGCGTGTGCGGAACGTGAGGTCCCCGGCATCCATCAACTCCAACAAGAGGGTTCTGGTGAGGGCGAACTGCACTGGGACAGGGACGTTGTCGCAACACGCGCTCTCGAACTCAACATCGAAGTCAAACGTCCCGACGTTGCTCAGTTGGTCCGGCCGGAACAATGAATGCACTGACGGGGGGGGGGGGCGCATAGTCGAACCCGATGTCTGCGAGGCTGCACTGCTGCCGAACGACACCGCCGGGGGACGAGTCACAGGTCCGCCGCGTCGCGTTCACGGGGAACAGAGCCGGGCCGGGGCTCTGCGCGGCGGCGGTCAGCACGGGCTGAGCGGTGGCACTGTGCTGAACTCCAACGGGGGGCCCCCCGTTGGAGTTCAGCTTGCACACGAAGGTCGAGTCTCTCCGTGGGGCAGGCGTAGAATGCGGAGCCGTTCACCGACCACCTCAGCGATCCCACGGCCGATGCCGCAAGCGCCACCCGCTCCTGCGCGGGCCCGTCACCGCTCCGCGGCACCTCGTACCCGAGGGTCAGGAGCTCCCCGGGCACGGCAGGCACGATTTCCGCGTCTTGGATGGGGGCCAAGATGCCGTGCATGCTGAACCGGGCGGTAACGGTGTGGGGGTAGCAATGGTGTGCAGACAGCATCCACCCATGGCCGTGGTCACACTTGAATGTGGTCGAGGGTCCCAGGTAGACGCAGAGGTTGTTGTAACTGCCCGAGAACCACCCTGTGGCGTTGTTGGCCCAGCGCGCGTCGAAATTGGTGCGGTGTCACGAAGTGACGGCCCCCCCCCCCGGCTTCAAATGGTCGGTCGGCTGAACTGGATGTCCCCGCCATAGACAATTCCAGCCATTGTTCATCGGCAACTCCGCAAACTGTCCGGGTTTCTGCTCGGCGACTGTCCCGGTGCTCCCGCCAATGTTCCCGGCTACAGCATCTGGGCTACATAGCACTGCAAAACAAATACCTTTGAAATCCCACCACTTGGGTCCAGCACATGGCGGCGACTCACTGGGCCAGACTTTCCTGTTTCCATCCCAGGGCCAGAAGGGAGAGGGCATCAAATGGTCGGTCGGCTGAACTGGATGTCCCCACCATAGACAATTCCAGCCATTGTTCTCAGCAAGTTCTGAGCAACATCGCAGTGCGTCCGGGTTTTTGCTAGGCGACTGTCCCGGTGCTTCCGCCTTGATCTCTTGCCGTCCTCCCTTATGTACACTTGACCATCACTCTTCCGTTCACCCTGGTGATCGTGGCTGAGGGGGGGGGGGGGATTGCAGCACACAACGGTAGCACTCAACTGCAGCAGTTCCAATATAACCTGAAGAAACATTTTCTTCAGCGCCTTCGTATTTCCAATGCTTTTTGGGCCAAGCGACGCCCCCCCCCTGGCGCAAAGGGCGGGGGAATTGAAAAGGGGGGGGGGGGCTGGCTGTGAAGTGTGCGAGAAGAAGGGGGAGAGGGACACACACAGCCCCACGAGGCCCACTACTACCACGAAATGGCATGCAGCTCCTCTTGTTCCTTCACATACCAACACTAACACCTCATGTCTGGAAGCATTTCGTGTTCACCCCTGAGTCTCACACTCACCTTTGTGTACTTGGGGTCCGAGGCTTCGGTGGTGTCCTTCGCTAAACCATGGGGAGAGGCATCATGTCAGCACAAGAAAGTAAGAATTTTCACTTGAGGGCAGACCTCTTGCAGTCACATCCACAAATCGAGCACAATCCTGTCTAATGTTCAATTCTCCTCCCGACATTGTCCATCCCATACGACTTGCCTCAGTTGGAAAGTAATGATCCTCTTGGTATTTCCATGGCCATGCATAGAACCAACGTGAAACTGCAAAATATTGGCATCTCAGAGGAAAATCATCAAAGCGTGTTAGCGATCGCACTGAATTGTGTGTACATCACAGCGCATCCCCACATTCATTGGCTACATCATAAGCAACGACCGGACTGATACACCACTCTCCAAATGCTTGATGCACAACCTGAAGTGTGTCATTTCTCAAGCAACATATCCTCATTTGCTCAAAAGCATCTCTGAATACGTTGACTTCCTTTGTCTGCCTGAACCACTGCCTTTTTCCTTTCCCGCAATCTCTCGATCCCCCCAGTCATGAATCATCAAGCCAAAAGCCTGCTTCCTGATTGCACATGGCCTTCATTTGTGCGTTTGTAGGTGGCCCCATAATGTCCTTTTTTGCCAACGGACACATGACACACCACAACCAAATCCTTAGCTAAAACAACGACCCTCCACTGCCTCATGGTGCAAATGGTCAGCACGCAAACACAAGATTCACTTGGCATTGGTTTCACACATTGTGTGACGTCGGTTCTGCTGGCTCACTGAACAGTGCAAAGAAAAAGGGTTTGCATGTGCCGCAGGGCCCCATCCGCCACCGGGGGCAGGGGAATGCTGGAAAGAACGCACTGCGTGTGTAGGCCCCTCTGTACCGCTCATCAGACATGCCCCAGGAGAACCCCTCTCCCCTGACTCAAGCGGACTGAATACAACCAACATGCTACAGACAGACAGAATCATCACACAGTGACCTATTGCACCGGCCTTCGCACCGCACCGCTTGACTGCACGCACACTTGTACATGCAAAGTGCCTTGGCCACACAGCCTCGCCACTGCCTCCCTGTGACGACCCATTTGCTGGGTCCCAATGCCGTTGTTCTGTTTGGCAGGAAATGCATGCGCCGGGGCTGGGGAGGGGGGGGGGAGGCAACACTGCGGCTTGCGCTTGCGGGGGAGAGCGATGGATCCCACTGACGGAGCAAAAGGGGGTTTGACAAGGACAGCGTGCAATGCAATCACCGCACATGGACATGGAGCTGAGCTGCGTCACATCTGCGAGTACGTGTGTGTGTGTGTGTGTGTGTGAGGGGGGGGGGGGTCACCATTTGTACCAGGTCTCCCGGTTGAGCCTGTATGGCCACACTGGCGTCCTCAGGCCGGGTCGCTCCCCATTGGTGAGGCCACGGTGCAGGCCAGGGGTGCGTCCCTGTGTTGCCCCTCGACCAGCGCGATATGCACTTTAGGCCAGAACCTGGCCCGCTGCCCCAGGCCCACCTTGGAGGTGGGGTGGTGGCTCTGTGGCTTCCGCCGGGCCAGCTCCACGGTATTAATTGAACGAGCCCGTCATTGCCATGTTGCCCCGTGTGTTGTGTGTGTATTGGGGCTTTCACAGCTGGTGGTGCTCGCAGCAGGGAGGCAGCCGCCAGGGCCTACTCAATTTGGCGATTTCCCCAGAAAAGATGCCCTTGATGCACGGCTGCCACCGCCCGCCTCCAGGCATGCCCAATCCGGGAATCGATCCCACGACCTTTCGGTTGCGAGACCTACGCTTAGCCTAGTTGAGTTGACTGGGGATCCTTGTGTGTGTGTGTGTGTGTGTGTGTGTGTGTGTGTGTGAACAACAACACCATATTATAGACCAAGGCCCCCAGGACACCCACACACACCCCGCTCGCGCGCGCGCAAACTGGGGGGACGCAATAGCAGCCAGAGAATCCAAGAGGGGGGCACACACCGGTAGCGAAGGCACAGCGAAGATATGCACCCCCCCCCCCCGACAAGGAGAGGCCAAGCCAGCCAAAAGGCGAGAGCGGAGGGCCATGAAGAGGCTCAGGGACCCCCCTCCCCCGAATGCAGTGGCGCCAAGCAAGCGCATATGCCTTCCGGGCCGCACAGTGGAGCGGCATGGCCACGCAGGAACGGAATGCTCATAATTGTCTCCAGCAAAGAGGCTCTGGCTGAGGCGAGGGCTCATCTATGGGGGGCGCCAGCAGCTTGCCCTTTGCAGGAGAGCAAGGCAGAGTGTGCCCCTAGTAAGATAGCTAGCCCACTGACCCATGCAGCCCCTAGCGCAGCATTGCCACACTCCTGTGTGGGTGATGGTGCATGCCGGGCACGCCGGGGGGACTCACGAATGCCATTCAAGGCGTTCTTTACCTTAGCGCTCCCCAAAACTATTCGCCCAGGGTGATCGAGACATGCGCAAACGCACATACACACACACACTTCAGGACAGGCAGTTGTTTTTGCTGCGCGCTCAGCACCTGCTAATGGTGGGTGTGAAACCCCTGTAGCCCAGAGCCTCCCAGCGCCCAGGCTCGGGCGAGTGCGTGACGTGGCCCTATATTGGCTCGCATTCGCTGGCCGTTTTATTGTTAGTATGCAGGAAGAACAAGTCACAACACCAGCAGACCAATGCCTGCTAGTGTTCTATTCTAGTGAAGGAAATGTACTGTTAGGCTCACTATGCGTGAGATTGACTTTTGCAGCACGTGCAGCCCCATCATAGGCCCTGCTCCCATGGTGATGAGCGACCGGTAGTGGTTCGTCATGGCTGCTAGTAGCAGCGACTCCCGTCGTACGTCCCTCCCTAGGATGGTCATAATTAGCCTCAGCACCCGCGCCTTCTCTTGGAGAGACATCTTTCCACCCACGAACTTTGACTGCAGGGCTGGCGGTAGCGGCCGCCGTGCGTAGGCCTCGAAGTCTAGGGCCAGCTCCATGAGGGACACCTGCCAGTGTGCTCTAGGTTGTCGGTCCACCAGGGTTGGCTTGTCCGGCCCAACGCAGTTCTGAGTTCCATTCTAGTGTCACCGGCAACAGGTCCATGCCCCATGACCACTCTCTCCGCAATCGTCCTAGCTCAGGCGGCGCTGTCCGATCTGTGGGCAGGTGCAGCTGGTGCCAAGGGTACGAGTCGCTACTCGGCCCGCACCTCCATTGCCGCCCCCCTGCCGGTTGCGTTGCAGCCGTCGGTGCGGCAAGCGCCAAAAGGGCCGCAGTGGCTGCAGCCCCGGCCCTGCCGGCGGGAAGTAATCTAGCAGGAACACATCTTGCTGTCGCTCTGGGCCGCGCCATGCGCCGTGTCCATAGCTCATGGCACTACGCCTCGATCCGGCGCATGTGAATCAGCATGGCACCCGGGTGCGTAAACAGTGGGCGCGCAGCCCGCCCCACACACCTGAGGCCCCCCAACGTTAGGAGGGATTTTGCCATCCACAACTCCTTGCCTTGCAAGAGGTCTCCCGCGTGCACATGCGGCTACAACGCATCTACGGCCATTTTCAGCACTTGGCCCCTCGTGCGCAACAGCAACATAACCTCTACAGCCGGTGGTCGCTGGGGCTGGGAGGGCCCGCTCCGCTGGAGGGCCCGCTCCGCGTGGGCCTCGAAGTCCAGGCCAGCTCCACGCACGTCACATGGCTCTGCCCCGGCAGCCACCGGAGCTAGGTGGCCCACTGCAGGCGGGCCCACTCATAGAGCCAGCGGCACCACTAGTGACGCCGGCGGATGTGGGCTTGCGCCCAGCGGCCCCCAGGGTTAGCCTTGGCGCGCATCGGGAGGGCATCTGCTCGCTACCGCAAAGACCGAGGGGCCCGCGCCCGCATCTCGACGTGCCACGACTTCCGCTCCCATACGCGACGACGGCACCGCCGGATCCATTCCGTATAGGCACCCCGCCCTGCCCCGCCCCGCCTGTTCCACTTCCTCCTGGCCCACCGGCGCTGCCGGCAGGAGGCTTTTTGCCCGTACACACACTGGCCATGCAAACAACATGGCCAAGGCTGGCAGCTGTGCGGCCTCCGCCTAAACTAGCGGTAGCCAGGTGACCCGCTGCGCTTGCCAATGCGGGCAGTCCTAGAGCACATGGACCTCCGTCTCTGGTGGTCCATCACAGTATGGGCAAGTGGCCCGGGCTCTGATCTGGTGACTCCGGACGTCTTCGCCCGTCCACGTCGCCCCAGCTTGCAGTGCCCGCAACAGCGCGGGCTTCGTTTCCAAGCTTGCCATCCCCATGCCTGCGGCGCAGGCGGGGCTGCATACCTCAACCCCCAACCCCCCGAAGGTTGCTAGGCGGCGTCGTTCAAGTGCCGCTAGGGCTGTGTACTGCTACAACTCCCGCAGTCGGTGACACAAGTTGCCCCAATCCCCAAGGACGAGGTGCCGTTCCTCTGGCTGCCCGGGCACGCGCCCGGCCCAACAGCCCCTGACGGCCTTACACCGCAGCTGCCGGACCGTTGCAGTGCCCTGCCCACGGGGCCCGTGACCGGCGGGCGGTCTGTCTCCTCCATAATTCCCTTGACCAGGACTTGCCCGGCATCTGCCGGGCTTACCGGGTCAGCCACGGCACCCTTGAGTATTGCGTTCGCCAGACCGGCGAGACACAGTGTCCAAGTGCGAGGACCGCCCACAGCACCTCCTTTGCCCCGGAAGTGCGAGTGGGGCCCCATAAGGCCCATACTGCGGCCAGTTCTAGCCGCGCCAAGTCCCGGGAAGCGACGTTGGTCAACTCCACGCCATACATGGACTTGGCGAGGGACAGTGTGCCGATGGCGACCTCCCGCATGCAAAACGTGGGAAGGCAGCCCACCCGCCGCACAATGGTCACCCCGGGATCAAAGCGCCGTGCAGTACGGGGCTGCTGCCCTGCTCCGCGTCCAAGCAGACCCCCGGCCCCGAGCCGTTTGAACTCCTGCGCCAGCGGAATCGGGAACGCTCGGAGGGTGACCAGCTGTGCCGGCCAGTCGCCCATCCGCCGCAAATTGGACTTGTGTCGTTGGCATCTTGTCCGGTGTCCACCAACCAGACATCCATGCGGTCCAAGATGGCCTACGTGTCGGGCACGCCCTATGCCCCGGGCTGGGGCTCGGGCGTGATGACCTGGGTGTCGCCCGCATATCCCAGCGGACACACATCCGCCCGCCCCGGGCCCTGCACTCGCAAGCAAGGCAGGGGCGGTGGCCGGCCTGGCGCCATGTCGGGCTGCTTGTGCAGTGGCGGCAACGCCGTTGTCATCACAACGACGTGGTGCCGCATGTGATCAATCTCCAATTTCCACATTGTGGTTAGCAGATTGATCAAAATAACGATGAGGGGGCAGTCTTGTAGGATGCCATTGGTGGCTCGCCACCGACCCCCCCCAGCCGCCCCGGCCAGACAAAACGCCCGCCTGAGTCGGCGGTACAAGGCCGCGAGGGCGCGCGGCACCCTCTCATCCATGCCCAACTCGTGGGCGATGCGCAAGACCACTGCCCTGGGGATGAGGTCGAAGCACTTGACGTAGTCTCGGCCCAACCCCTCCGGGCGCCAGCCCTTGAGCCACGCTAGCTCCAGGAGGACCCGGGTGACCGTGGCCGCATCCACGGCCCCCCGCGCGAAGCGGAACCCGTAGGCCCGCGGGTGGACCTAGGTCTCCTGCCAGCGCATCACCTCCCATAGATGGGTCCCTTCCCATAGCCTATAGACCATGGACAAGACCGCCAGCGGGCGCGTGCCCAGGGGCCCCTCCTTGCCCGGCTTGGGGATGAGGGACGTGTATCCGGGTCCTGCAAGCCACACCCGTCCAGACCCATGGCCGAGGGCCGCATACCCATGAGGCGGCGCTTGAGGTATGGCCCCGGCAATGGCTTGGCCAACATGGGCACCTCATATAGCAAGTGCCCGTACTTGGCCATGAAGTCCTCTGGGCACGGCTCCAGCCCTTCCGCATACTTGCAGTTGATGAGCCCCCATGCCACGCGGACCAGCTCGTCCATTGCCTACACGTTGGTTGTGGGGGTTCCATCCAGATGCGCAATGAACACCACTGCGCCTGGCTTGGTCCCCCACTCCACCTGTAGCCACGACCGCCATGCCTGGACGCACTCCCAATCCTCCATCCGCACTTGTGCTGCTACAAGCCGCTTCAGCTACAGGAGACATGCATCCAGTACCACCCCGGACGGCACCAGCATCCCCGCATGTGCTACTGCTTGCGGCATCAGTGGGAACTGGGCCACTGCAGCTCGTGGGCCACGGCAGCTGCAGCTCGTGAAGCCACGGTACCCGCCGTTGCAGAGCGTCCCATACTATTAACATAATTAACGAGGGAGACCCATGTGTGGCTGTAGGGCAGTCGGTATACTTAGCCCAGCACTGGGCTGTGCATATACGTGTGCCTGCTCCTTTCCATTGAGTTACAACCTCAGATGTGTGGCGGGCTCAAGTAACTTCCAATGACGCACGCCCGTGACCCTGTGGAAACAGGGTCCTCACTACATCTGTGTCCTCATCCACGTGCATTCCCTGTGGCCGGGTGTGCGTGTGTGTGTGCACGCGCTCACCCTGCGAACGAAGTTGACCAAGCTCAGACGAGCACATGCGGGTCACTGGATACGGGGAGGGGACCGTTGTCGTTGTTGTTTTTTTCAGATAGACCGACTCAGAGGGTACTGGCGATACCTGTCATAACTGCAGACAGGTCTGTGGTCACCGAGCGGGTGTTAACAGTTAGGGTTTACAACCCCATTTCTGATCTGGGGCGAAACCCTTCTTACGGCAGCAAGCAGCAAGTAGCAAGA
The DNA here is from genome assembly GCA_964036045.1 of Eutreptiella sp. 'Long Island Sound 2002'. Classification (NCBI taxonomy): domain Eukaryota; phylum Euglenozoa; class Euglenophyceae; order Eutreptiales; family Eutreptiaceae; genus Eutreptiella; species Eutreptiella sp. 'Long Island Sound 2002'. Next base: position 110,862,717 of record OZ038383.1, read on the forward strand.
ATGGTTTTGGACCAGGACACCCCGATGATGACCACTTTTGCCCCTGAAAAGTCTTGGATGTGCATGAGTAGATTGCAACACAGTTCAAGGCACACAGTAGAAGGTGTATACAGTGCATGTGCGTGGTGCAAAAATGCACAGTGTGTGGTGGGTCCTTTTTGTGTACTGTGCAGCGTGTGTAGTGTGTTGATGGTGTGCAGTGTCGCGCTCTAGGCCCAGCAACCTGCAGCGCATGGACTACGAGGCATTGCAGGGATGGAGGGAAGGGTCGAGTCAGTTGGGCAAGTGGGCCTGTGGTTGACACGAGGCTAAACAGAAGATCTGCATCATCCCGGAGGCGGGGACCTGGGAGTGCCGTTTCATGGTGGGGGCACAAGGACTGTGCCATGGGGGGACTTGTGTGGCGCTGCTCGGCGGTGACTGTGGCACAATTTGGCGCTGCGCCGGCCCTGGTGATCACACCAATACACACGCAAAGGTCGCGCGCGCAGAGTGAAATGTTCACAATATACTGCATTCCAGTCAGCTCGGCCCCAATACACAGTCCGGTCGGGTCTGGTCACCCTGACCGACAGCTAAAACCGGCCAGGAAAGGGCTACAGGGCGGACACACAGTGCATTCGGGGGGCAAGAGGCGGGGAGGGGGCTGCTATGTACTCTACGGGGGCGAGAAGTGTCTGCTGGCGTGTTCGAAGTTGTGGGAGCACAATAGTTCAGGCAATGAACGTATCCTTGCCACAAAACAACCACTTGGTCCCAGATCACCCCCCACAACACGTTGCACAAGGGATACAAACAGACAACTTTGACACAAGTGTGTATTTCTTTCCAAGCAGCATCGATTCCATCCATTTGCCGCATGCAACACTGCGTGGCAAGCGCAACTGACTTCCGAGGGTGTCGCGCACAGCTTTGAACACCCATTTCGTCCGTAGGATGGGGTTTGAGAGTTGATGCACAAAAAACTTGGGCACACAAGATTGGGCCCATACAGAAATGCTCTCACAAAGGTAGTGACAACGTCCACGCAGACTATGGTCACTGGTGTCTTTTTCGACAACAGCAACTCACTCCTGCAACACGCATTCATGCATTCCTCGGGTCCCACTGTGTACCATGCCATCCAGGTACAGCCTCACGCTGAGCTCGACGTGCAAAAAAACGTCTCCATTATGCACCACCGCATGTGGCATGGCCCCCTGTGGCTCTGCAGTCCTGCACGCAGGCACAAGCAGATGCCAGTACCTGCACAACAGGAAAATCGCACACCCTCTCTGGCCGTGCTCCTCGCACAGTTGTCGCAGTCATCAAAACGGAGAACGAGACACTGTTCCATTGTACCAACTGATCTCCCCCTGTGAACCCCATACCTACAACCCCGGCCTCCCCCACTCACATACCCACAAGCCCCCGACCCAACCCCGGCCCCAGCGGTACAGAATCTGAGGAAATTGTTTGTAAACTGTCACTGTTTCTGCCGAGTTGGGGGGATGGGGGAGGCTTGTAGGGTGGTGGTGGGAGGAGGTTGTAGGTGGGAAGGGGGGTCAAAGAGTAAGTGTGCCGGTTGGTACTTCCGGGTGTGGCGGCTAATGTGGGTTTTCAGGAGGAATTTGTCGTGGCCATAAACAGCCTCCTGCCGCTTGCTGGCTGAGAGAGGAAGGGTAGACCGAATGAGGGTGAGCTAAGCAGAGGAGTGGGTGGAACCTTTGGTGGACGTACTCTGGTTAACATCGTCACCTGCGAAGGTCCACCAGATTCCTTTGGGGGCTTGCCACAAAGGCCGAAGTGTGCCGGTTGGTACTTCCAGGTGTACACACGGGCTTGGGTTGTCAGGAGGAAAGTTTTTTTTGTTGTCTTGTTTTTTTGGTGGGGCGGGGGGAGGGGGCTAATTAGAGGGGGATAATTCTGCATCAGCACAGTCCTGCGTCTTATCTCGGGCACTCCGGATCAGCTGCAGCTGCGGCATCGCAGTCCTCACACGGCGTAGGCATGGGCACACGGCCGCCAGGCTCAGTGGTGCACAGACCAGGCGTCAACGGCGCAGCACCCAAGGCCTCACAGGGCGTGGATGCCGGGGCCCGGCCACCAGGCTCTGTGTGGCACAGGGTGGGGGTGAGAGAGCCCGCGTCCAGTGTGGCACACGGGTCCGTGGTGCGGGCTGTGGGCGGTCCTTTCATCACGGAATCGGGGCCAACGCGCATCCCCAACGGTGCCCTATGGCAGCAGCACGGGCCAGTGCCTTGCACTGCGATCCCCAGCAGAGTGGGGCCCAGCACCAGACCTGAGGAGACGACGGACGCGCACGTGGACGCAGATCAAGGCTCCAGAAACACTCAGCTCATTGGACGTTACAAAAATTGTATGGACCTCACAAACCTCGAACCTCACAAAAGGCTCTACAGGCCTTGAGAAAACTCTACCTCCTCAGAAAAGTTCTATGGACCCGAGAAACACTCTGCGCGCCTCAAAAAAGCTCAACAGACCGCTACCAAACTTTACCGACCTTGAAAACCCAGCACGCGTATTGTTTTTGGATCACTGCGTGCCCCTGTGTGTCTCATTTGCTTTTCCTACACCCGACTGACGACCACTGGGTATTCTTACTGTGACTAGAGTGGGGGGTCCATGCATGCTAAACACGATGGTGGGTTCTGGCCGCATTAGCCTCTCGTCCCCCAGAACGTCCCAGCAGGGCTCAGGCAAATTTCGTTTTTGTCTTTGCAATTGTGTGCCCCCGTTGAAGGCAGCGTTTGAGGGTTAGACTACAAAGACAGTGGCATCGGTGCTGCTCCCGTTGTCCCACAACCCCCAAGGCACAGTAACTGCTGGTGCCATACACACTGAGCCGGCCAAGGTCTCCACAAGCAAGGCTCTGCTTGAGATCTTAGTCCCCATCCTTCCCATCATCCTTCGCTTTGCGATGTTTGCAGTGACTTGTGCTCTGTCCTCATGGGCCATGCCCTGGCACGCTATAGAATGGTGTGTGGGGGGGGGGGGGGGGGCAGGTCATGGAGGAGAGGAAGGGTTGACTCTGCTCATTGAAAACGGGATTGGCAGTGCAGGCAGGATAGCCACAAGAGAAACATAGCAAAACACATTGGCTGTTGTGTTACGTACCATGTCGTGAGTGTCACTCAGACCCTAAAGAGGAATCCAAGGATGAGGACGACCACCAGGACAAAGATGAAGATCACCCGGACACTGCTGGGATGGTGCCCTCCAAATCAGCCAGGCCGCACACCCACATGGCGGGCCGGGCCGAGCCGGGCCAGGCCATGCACCCACATGGCTGGTTGGGAATCACCAGCTGCCTATCCCTGTCGGGGATCCCCAGCCAGGGATTACAAGGTGCCAATCCCCACATAGGGATGCCCGTGGGGGGATCCCTGGCTGGGTATTCCTGGCTGCAGCCGCCCGTGTGGGAACACCCGCGTGGGAATCCGCGGCTTGGTATTCCCGGCTGCAGGTGCCCATACAAGGATCCCCGGCTGGAGCCCCGCGTGGGGATCGCCGGCTAGGGATTTCTATCGGCGTATCCATGCACGGTGATCCCCGTGGGGAGTCCCGGCTGCGGATCCCCACGTGTGGATCACCGGCTGAGGATTTGCAGCCGCAGAGTCCGGCATGGAGATCCCCGGCTGGTGATTCCCGGCCACGGGTCCCCGTGTGGGGAGCCCTGGCTAGGGATTTCTGGATGTGGATCCCTGCGTTGCAATCCCCAGCTATGGATTTCTATCTGCGGATCCATGCACGGTGATCCCCGCGTGGGGACTCCAGCTGCAGATTCCCACGCGGGGATCACCGGCTGAGGGTTTGGCAGTTGCAGAGCCTGCATGGAGATCCCCGGCTGGTGATTCCTGGCCGTGGGTCCCCGTGTGGGGATCCCTAGCTTGGGATTGCAAGGCGCCGACCCCCGCAAAGGGATGCCCGCGTAGGGATCCCCGGATGGGTATTCCTTGCTGCGGACGCCCGCGTGGAGACTCCCGCATGGGAGTCCCCGGCTCAGGATTCGGGGCTACGGATGCCCGCGCAGGGATCCCCAGGTGGGGATTACGGGCCGCCGACCCTGCGGGCGGTTCCCCGGTTGAGGATTCATGGCTGCACATCCCTCCTTGCCTAGGGATACCCGACCGGGGATTCATGGCTGCCAATCCCCGTGTGGGGATCCCCAGCTAAGGGGTCCCGGCTGTGGATCCCCGGTTGGGGATTCCTGGGTGCAGATCCCGCGTGGGGATCCATGGCTGCGGATCCTCAGCTAAGGATTTCGGGTTGCGAATCCCTTTCTGCGAGAACTTACAACTTGAGCCCGATTCATATGACCATTTAAAGGAGTAAGTGCAGACCCAATGTTTGATTTGGGTGAGTGCTTCATAGAGACAGAATAGTAATGGCCAATCGTGGGAAACATGTTTGGGCGGCTCTGTCCATCTGAATGCACCTTGGTGACGGTTGTCTAGCTTGTCATTGGGGCACGCCAAGAACGCCCGATCGAAATTGGGAGTGGCCAAACCATTTACTTTGGGGACCAATTGTGCATGGCACACGGGGCAAGTGGCCTTAGTATCCATAATGTAAAATAAAGGGAATCCCACAAAGAGTACACCTCTTTGCACGTGAGGGAGCAAAATGAAGGAAAGACAAATGTTGTTATGTGGCATATGTAGTGATATGTGATACAGCAGTGCCTTGCTTGCACATGGCAACTCGCGCAATTTGGCAAGTTCATGCGACAACAACATTATTCCACATAGGTTGTGTAGTGATGGTAACTCCGTCAAGAGTACACCGGATGGGGAAACTTTGCGCCTTAGGGCCATGCAAATCACAATGATGCACAGACACAACAATAAATGACTTTGCAAAATGTTTTGCAACGTCCAATCAAAGACAAGAAACAATGATGGGAGCTGGCTTGATGGGGATTGTGCTTTAGGCCGATGAGAAAGCATTGAAGGACACATGGGCTTTGGGTGGTACAGAAGCCTTTACACTGGGTATGCCATACTACTCCACCATACATGCACGCAATAAATAGACTGTAACAACATGTTGGGCACACCACATTGTGCATTTGCTAGGGCCATAAGCAATTGCATGCCGAGTTGACTCGGGTTTTTCACGGTACTACGATGCTTGCATGCGACGAAATGCGTCGGGAAGGTGCATTAGAAGGACTCAAGGTTGCTACTAGCCTTTTCAAAAGTCAATCCAATGTGGCGGTCATTGTTTTCTTCAGTAGGTTTTGGGGTCTACTGCTTTTGGAAGTTGGACGGTTCGTTGAAACATTTGGGCTCCTTCGCCCCTGCACCAGTGCCCGTTGTATGTGACATAATGTCATGAGTCCGCAGCTTTGAATATGCGCTTAACAACGTTACCCATCAATCTCCACAACAATCCAAAGGTCACCTGGGTTTCAAACACATTAGCCAATCACCCGTGTTATGTTAATCTTCGCTTGCGTATCTTGGGCTTCATGGTTCAAAAACCAATTTTGCGGGAACCTAATCCACCCGCAACCACCCACTTTCTGTCGTTTCTACCCATTAGAACTACCCAATGAGATGCCTAGACCCCCGTACCGGTGCTCACTTGGTGCTAGTAGAGGCCAACCCGGGTCCACCATGGCTAGGGCCCAACCTAGATCCAACATGCGAAAAAACTCATCTTTTCCAATAGTAGGCATGGGTTGATGTGGCATCCGGGGGCACACATGGAGTGGCGGTAGTGGGAAAACACTAGTCGCAATTTCCAATCTATCTCACGGAGGGGGAAGAGCCGACCTGAAACTTATGCCCACTGCCATGCCCACGGCATACAATCCGTGGTAGGTTGCAGGCCGAGGCGTAGCCATAGGCGTTGGAAAAGCCAATATAGAACGCCCCTGGGTTCGAAGCGGACATCCCCGTGTAAGGCATAGTAAGCCCAACGGAGCATGTGTGTGTTCACAGCGCACAGTGTCCACATGGTGGCGGTGTCAACAAGACATGGCATTGCCACACATGGGTGGCGATGAGGTCAATGCAGAAGGGTATTTCCATTGCAATAGTTCATCCAACTTGTTTTTGGGACTGTCGGAGGTCCTTTACGTGGCCCTAACTGCCATTTTTTGTGTAACCCATGGAATGAAGCATTATGGTGCAAATGGGCAAGGGCCCATTTTCGTGCTCCCCACACATTGGGCGCAACATGCAGAACCTCAAATTGCAGTCGATTGGCCGTATCATGGCAAACCCTCTGAAGCATGCCTACTCTACATGTGGTTGCAATCCTGCCCATGTTTTTACCACACCCTTCGAATACCAACGAGTGTCCCCACTTTTCCTCGACTTCCCTTATTTTTTGTTCTCAAATATACTACGGTGTCGTGATATGCTACACTATCCTAGCCACTTTTAGCGCATGCCAAGAGGGAAGAGTAGAAGGTGGAGGCCTGTACTTCTGCCACACGCCCCGGAAGTAGCTTGAGTAACACGTCGAGGGCTGATTGCACAAGAAATCGGCGCACAGCTCTCCACGTGAGGCACGCGTCATTATTCCATGCTATAGTAAAGCACGGCAGTCAACAACCGAAATTCTACGCAACAGTCCGGGGTGCCTGACAAACAAATGTCCGTTCAAAACAGACAAACAAATGGCCGTTGTGGGCAGACTAATCACAGTGTCCTACTTGAAAGTGTGTCTCCACATGTGCTGCCATGGCTCAATGATAGTCTAGTGGCTGCGTGGTACAAAGGTGCGTGTGTCATGGTACTGTGTGTGGACCATGCAAAGGATGGCCGCAAAGTCATGGGCATCGAGCGCCGCTTCTTGGTAGCAATCCGTGATGGACGCAGCTGTTTGGTTCTCCAAGCGGGGGACTACATCGTTCGTGGACACCATGGGATCAGGGGCACCCGTGACCCAATATGCAATCAGAGGTAGTATCGCTGACCGGGTCTGCTTTTGGCTCTGGTCGCGCAATAAGGGGAGGGTGCTGACCTTGCCCTCAAGCACAACGCTACATTGTACAAAGTTCACAGAATGCCATTGGCAAAGTGTCAATGCACGCGAGGAGGGGGTGTCGGGGCATAACATGATGACACTAGTATGTAGCCCACGGTGCCCAACATGGTGACGTAATGCCCCTAATAGACAGGGTGCAATGCCAGGCTGCAGTAGCCATAGGCAACGGCATGCCTTGGGGGAACGAAATATCCACCATGGATCTGTTGTGCACCTCAACAGGGCTTCTGCCGGTACCATGGTTGATAGCCGCGATTTTTACTTTCTACAATGGTGGGAGGGCATTTTTGCACGCCTACCTCTCATGTATAAATGTGCCAGATGCACTCTCATCGTACCACACACTTCCTGTGACGTAGAAAGAACCTTTTCGGTTTGGAAGTGGACAAGCAGCATAACATGCAAGAGGGCACACACAACGCTTACGTGTCTTTTTGTTTCAATGGTCCTAGCACCGTGATCCAATTTTTTTTCCATTTCCCCATTGTTCGCCACCCCCCCCCCCGCATTTCCCCCCATTTCCCCCCTTTCTTCCCCATTTTTCTTCATTTCCCCCCATTTTTCTCCATTTCCCCCATTTCCCCCCATTTCCCCCCATATTTCCATTTTCCCCAATTTTCCGAGCCCTTGCGGCCTGTCGGCCAGTTCGGCTGCGGCTAGCGCGGTTGCTTGCAAATGGTGGACTTGCCTACCTTCGACACCAGTGGCCGTCTCTATACTCTACACCTGCACAAAAAAATGTTGCTGCTTTTACAACAACATATCCGTCTGTCACCAACTGTCCATCCCCTCTGGCTTCGCGATATGCTGAGGGACAACATTCTCCCTAAACAACCGCCATTCACCGTTGTCAACAATTGCCTCGCATTGGTCAGAGGGGAAGACATGAGGGAAGTCCTCAATTGTAGCTGACAAGGTTGCAATTTGCCGAGGGTCACAGATTCGGGACTCTTGGGCAAACTGCAACTGCTTCGACACGTACTTCCGTAATTTCTGGGCAGCACTCTCCAAGATTTCAACAAGGCGGCCCTGCCACAACGCAATGTTACACATATTGGTGCCATTTGCTTGTTTCTTGTGCAATTGGGCCATAGTCAGCGCCTTCAGCCGCTTTTGCTCAATGCTGGTTAGTAGACTAGCATGCAATGTATGCATTATACGCCCTTTGAATGTGTGGCTTGGGCTTTCTATTCGGCTCCGGGTTGCTAAAAGTTGCAGCCACGGCCACTTGCACACGGTCCATGACCTCAAAATCCTGCTGTGCATGCTCAACGACAAAAACGGCTTGCAAACGACCCAAATCATCGTGGCCTTGCAACCAAGCTAAGAGGTCGGTCACTGTGGTGGGGCAGTCAGGCAGACGAGCTTCTGCTACCAACCATTCCGGAAAAATGGTAAAGTGCTTGGCATGCAATGTGACACAGTCATACCAACCAGACCAACGTGTGTCACTTGCCCACCAGCAGAAGGTTGGAGAACAGGTTTAGGTTGAGGTTCACGTTCAGGCTCACTTTGCACCCCCTTTGACTCTGTACCACCCTGTACAACCCGAATGAACATCTGTTGAACGAAACTTCTAACATGTGTCGCATAATCTTTGGGAATACCGTGCGTGTGCAAGGCCTCCACGATGGAACTAAAAATGGCTTCGATTTGAGGCGTGCAAATGGCACGCAGTTTGCTGAGCTTCAAGATCCATGGGGGTGTTCGCCTGAACAGGCCTTGGCGCAGACATTCAGCAACTTCCACAGGTGCTCGCAATAACTTGTCAATTTCCGTACTCAGCCCCTGTGGAAGAGGGAAAATTTTTTGGGTTAACCCCAAAACAGGTGAAATGGTACCAGCAAGTGGTTTTGCAGATTGGAACAGACCTGTATGGTTGGAATTTCGTTATTTGAGCACTTGCTGGTACACCTGGGACATCTGCTGCAGAATTTGCAGCATCTTGTTGCACAGCACTTTCAACCAGTTCACCATTTTGGGCGCTTGCTGATACATTGGGGATATCTACTGCAGAGTTCACGGCGCCCTGATGCATAGCAGTTTCAACAGAAGGCAATAATAGTCGTCGCTGTTGAGTGAAGACTTCAGCAGCTTCATCACGTTTTCCAAGGACGATGATTGGCAGGACATTGTCTTCCTTCAAATATTTTGGGGCGCGACCCCCCGACGACCCTGCCAAATGGGATAAAGGTCGCAACAACAAATGTGAAAGGGGGAGCGTGTTTCACATGGCACCAACCATTTCACAAACCTAGTGGCAGACAAATGCCAATGTTTACTGCATAGTACAGCTTGTTTTTGCCGTGCTCATCCTTCTTCCCCAACTTCTTTGATGATCTGGCATCGGAAACCCACTTTAGATGATCCGCATGCCCCTTCTTGAGGAAAATGCTGTCATTGTATGCTTTAAAAAGAGGAACTGCCATTTGCTGTCCAATAGTTGCGTGGATGGAAAAATGGAAAATTGGAAAAATGGAACAATGGAAAAATGGAGGAAAATCAGTACAAACCCAAAAGCATATGCAATTTTGTGGCCTATATGCATGCATTAGGGAAATTAGGACAATGCGCATGGACAGGGCAGGCAAAGATCCATGCAAAAGCAGAAAAACAATCAAAAAAATGGAAAAAAGTTCACTAGCCCAACTAGCTGACTGGAAAAATGGAAAAATGCTCACTAGCCGACACTAGCCGATATGTCGGCTAGCGCGGTGTCTTGCATTTGTGAGCCATAGAAATGGCAGTCCACCAATGGGCGATGTCGTTGGACAGCTCGCGCCGGATCAAGCGGTGTTTAGCTTCGTCGCGTGATGCAATGCACTGTTGGAGTCTCGCAATGGCAAACCCGTGGTTTGCAGGTTGGTCCAACACTGGCACTGGCGCCAGCTTGGGGCGCAGCGGCAATGAAAAAGCTAACTAGGTCCACGAGGTGGAGGTAGTAGTTTTTTTGATAAAGCCATAGATGGCCCGCAAATAGGTTCGGTTCTTGGGTGCGGCATCAATTGCTAACAAGGATTTTCGTCATAACACGTAACAAACTTGTATATCAGCCACTTTTGACAGCAGTGATCAGGGTCCCGGGAAGGTCACAACAACAACATGTGGTCGCTTACTTGCAATTCGGAGGGCCAGTCTTTCATTGGAATCTTCTTCTTCACGGTACTAGTAAGTCCCAGGATCAGCGCCATGCTTGGAGCAAAATCCACTGGTTTTCCCCACCACTTGATGTCATCTACCGTGTCCCGCAAGATGACTCAATAGGCGCACCAATCGGGCGTTTCGTTGATATTGGTATGCGGGGGCACATGTACGAATCCACCACATTTGGTCGTGAGCGGAGAAGCCTGTGCGCTTTTTTTGCCATCACGGGATCACTTTCCAAAGTTTTCTCTTTGTCCATCTGGGAGGCTATCCACTTGAGTATTCCACGGTCTTGCTTTTGGTGTTTTTTTATGGCAGTGAGGGGGTGGTCCATACAGTCCATACGTTGTTCCATTCGGTTTGTTTTGATCCTTGAGCTCAGCCATGTCAGCCGTTACTGTCTTCATGTTCTCTTCAAGCTTGCCCACGCACTCGGACTCTACGATAGTCATTCGTGCAGGCTCTGCAGCACCACTCGGTGTCGGTGTGGGTTCCTTGTGGTCAAGCAGTCGTCCACAACCCTCAACGTGCAATTCTGGTATCTTGCGATGGATGCGGGTACTAAGGGCTTGCATTTCCGCCTCCAATTGGAAACCTCCCGCAGTGCATTCACGCACCCGGTCATGTGGCCATTTGAGCACCCAATCGTCATCCTCTATGAGGTCATATGGGCTTCACAAATATTTTCTCGGGACTTGGATTTTATGCAGAGCATCCATTTTGGTGCTTGGTGTTTGGCATCATTTCGCTTTGCGTTGGCCGTCCGACTAGTATCCTTTGTTCTCTGGTTTGTATGTAGGTACTCATCCCATTTCATACACGCGGTGCCCTGTCTTGCCGCATCCGAAGCACCTGATACCTCGTTGGCTAGCTTCATCGGAGGTCTCGTCGGTGCGCTTCTTGAGCCCTTTGCATTACTGTGTGCTCTGGCCACACCAGCCATGGTCCATGGTGCGGGTGTGAGCACTACTTCGCACCAAGGTATGGGGCTTTGCTGCGCAGCTTCTTGTCCCTGTCGCCCATATTCTCGCCAGGGACTTCTTCGTTCAATAGACGGGAATCGGTGCGTCGCACGTTTGCAGAATACTAACGTCAACCGTGGTCGAACGCACTAGTGCTCAGCGTTCAGCAGCTACGCCTGTCCTGTTCTTTTACTTAGCCCTAGACCCTCTTCGCATGGCACATGCACATGCAAAAAGGGTTGTTGGCCAAGGGACAAACACTATGACGCAAGGTGCAAAAGAAATGTGCAACGAATGCATGAGAGTTCAGTCAACTTTTGGTCCCTAGGACACTGTGAGGACAAATCAGCGTGATAGACCCTCCGACACAAGTAAACGGCAAAATCGGTGTACAGAGAGTGTGATCCAGAAAATTATCTTGAATCTACCCTACGCGTACATGAGCGAACATGTAATTCCATAGCACATCTGGTCAAACCCCAAGCACATAGTGTTCCAACCCCCATTGTCACCCACAACATCCTCATCATCATTGTCCTCTTGTGAAGGCGCAGCCCATACATGTGCACGTTTTGTGTTCCAATAGACCATGTGGAGGTTACCACACTTGTCTTCGAACTAAAAAATATTGCAAATGCAAGAGTACACGCACACATTAATGCAATTCACTACCAGACCCCCTCCATATATTCCTTATGATGCCCCATGGGCATACAAACAACTGCTCAATACAGTCAGGCGCCCAAAATAGTTGCACTACGCGCGCACTGTGCTAAGTGCGCCCTCTTTGACCCTGTCTTGAAAAACGGAGGTTCCATTCCTGAGGACTCATGAGGACAAAAGTCCCCTTTGAGAGAAGTGTGTTTCATTGCTGTAGACAGCAAAGAAACACAATGGCAATAGGGGGCTGGCGGTGCTTGCTGTGCCACCCTCTGAAACACAATACAGAAGGGCAGAACTCTTGGTGCTCAGTAGGATTCGGGGGAATGGTGTGTGGGATTCACTGTGACATTGGGATGCAAAGGATGCTGAAAACAATTTTGGAGCGTCACACTGAAAGTCCGGGGTCTGGGTTGGGCGGGAGTGGAGCAGGGGGGGGGGGGGCGATGGGGGGGGGGCACACGGCAGAGGCAGAGAGCAGGAGCAGCTGCTGCCGCCGAAGGATGTGCACGATGGCCAAGGATCCCCCCCCCCCAATTCATTTGGGTCCTGCCCAACCCCCGCAAACCCATCCCCCACCCACCCACATTATAAATAGTTTCCCGAGGAAAAAAATGAAATCGATTACAGGGGCCCAAAACGGAGGGCAGATTTCAGGTAGGTCAAACTTTTTTTGGGACCTATAGACCCCCCCGTCCCCACGCCCACGGAGCAATGGCTGTAAGTTTTGTTCTTCCAACATGCAAATTTCATCTGGTAGCTGTCTTACTAGACATTCAGCCATGATAATAGGGATTGAGCTAGTGTGTTGACCTTACAAAACATGCCCCAGCACATGCCTGCACTCAAACACCTTTGTGTTGTCCACTTGTGCCAATAAGGCACGGGCAGCAGCTTTTTGGGGGGTGTTCATGCACCATGTATCCACGGCACGAGTTTGTCAAGGAAACCTTCAGAAATGTAGGAAACTTTTGGCTTCCTTTTGACAGTCTTGTGGCACTCTCAACTGCTGCACACCCTCGGTCACCACTACAACCACCACCCAATGAGGCCATGCTGGCTACCGACCCAGGACACCGCCATCAAAGTGAGATAGCCAACAAGACACATCAAAAGCAATGAACAAGAAACAGATTCGTTGGTCCCACATATGGTCTGGATATGGTGTTGTATATAACGTGCATACGGTATGTGCATAGTGCGCACAACGCCCCCTTGGGAGAGACCCTTGTATGCCTCTTAGCAAAGCTCAGCACTATCACCCATGGGACTCCTTCGAAATGATGTGTGCAACAAAATGTGTGCCAACACTGACTGATTTCCACCTCATACGTTTTCCTGCCACCCTGCATTAGTGAGTAAGGTTAGCTGTTAACGCTGTTCTACCAGGATCTCATTGCCAACAACATGTTTGCCGGGCTACAAACAGAGCAAACTCGCCAACAATGGTCAACGATGTTATTGGGCAGTGTTTGGGCAAGGGAAGATACACAGGCTTATGATTGGTCAGGTTGGACCCATGCGCCGGGCACCGCACTCTAGTTAAACGGGTAGTATCACCCTTTCCAAATGTCCAACTGCCAATGCGGTGCGAGTGGAGGTCGGCAGGTTGGCCTGCATTTCGCGCTGCTACTTGCCGGGCGTAGGGTCAACGGGCCACGAAGTGATGGCCTGTTGCACCAGTTGCTGCATTCTGCACTGGCTGCTGCATGCTGATCTAGCAGCTGAATACTGCTCCTGATGCTGCGTGCCGTATCGGCCATGGCATGCGGCAGCAGCAGCATGCCATACTATATATTGCTGTGTGCTGTACCAGCAATTGGGTGCTACACCGGCTGCTGCATGCCATACTGGTTGCTGCATGCTGTACCAGCTATTGCATGCTGCACTGGCTGCTGCATGCCATACCGGGGTGCTGGGTGCTGCTCCAGCTGCTGAGTGCCACTGGTTGCTGCGTGCTGTACTGGCTGCTGAGACCAGCAGTGATTGGATGTAGTGCATCCACGCCACAACTATGTCACTCCATGAACACTCCAGCACATGCCTCTCTGTTCGCAGAAATCTTTCGATCGGTTATTGTAATGTGCAAAAAATGTGCTTCTGCGCCCAAATGCTGCTTGATTGAGGTGGAGGCACACGAAGAAACAGTTCGTTAGCAGAGAGATGACCCAAGAGTGTTTCAGTACCATCAGTGTGATCAGCATGACGCTGAACGCGTTTAACAACAAACTCTTACTTCCCTGGTACTATCCCCATACAGCCCACGAGCCAAACCTTTAGCACACCTGCTAACCCGAGAAGCCAGATCCGCTGCAGCAGGGTTTGATCCGAAAGGCGCATGTGCGTATGCGAACTTGCACTCCCGTTTCGCACAGCAGCATTTGGGCCTTGGGTGGCCTCGCCAGGCACGTTCTGGGGCATGGCGAACGGGACAGTGCCGCTGCTAAGCGCAACTACGGAGTTCGCATGGCGTGTATGCTGGGGCGGGACTGCACCGCGAGCCTTGGCATATGGCAACAAAAGTATGCAAGCCACCAGAGCGCTGCAGGTCACAAAACCTACCATCATCTGAATGAGGTTGTCGGAAACTTGTCACTTCAATTAAATGCACACCCTACTTCTCGTCTCGCATGGGGCATGTGCATGTGTGTGTGTGTGTGTGTGTGTGTGTGTGTGTGTGTGTGTGTGTGTGTGTGTGTGTGTGTGTGCAATGCAATGCCAAAGGCAACAAGCAAAAGCTCCACAGTGTCAAAAAGACATAACATGCAATTCAGTAGCATATGAGTTGCAGGATGCAAAAGGGCAAACTGCACAGCAAAAATGTGCCTCACAAGCTGCATATGTAAGAAGAACAGAGTTTTCGCTTGAACTCTTTAGAGACAATTGGCACTAGAAATTCTGATCCTGTGTGTGTGTGCACCCTCCTCCCCTTCCCAAAGTTGTGGCTACGTGGGCCCCCTCGCGTGCCCACTTCTTGAGGCGTTGGTACTCGCATAGGTCTAGGAGCCCCAGACCTTCCAACCTGCACTTGAGTGGTAAGTACCACCACACCCATTTATACTTCTTGTACCCACAGCCCATTGCAATGGCCCTGATGTTATACTCGCGGCACAGCGCGTGTATGCACAAACCAAGTGATTTATGTACAAGCGCGGGCACCATGGACTGTAGTACCACTGCACAGTTTGGGGACCATTGATCAGGCCAACGGTCCCACACGGCAGTGCTGAAAAATGGGGCTACAGGCGGCACCCCTTTCAGTGATAGGGTCAGGGTTTGGGGGGTGCTCAGCACACTACATTCACCCTAGTTCAACAACTGGCCCTCAGACAAGGAGAGAAAGAGAAAGAGTGAGCGGTCGGTGGATTGTCCTCGTGGTGACACACGCGAGTGCCGCACGTAGTGACCTACATGTGTTGTGCTCCACAGCCGTTGCGCACATTCATGTATTAGGGCGCCACAACACGCGGGGTGGTAGGTACGCTGTTCCGTTCCGTTCCGTTCCGCGTGAAATGTGGGATCTTAAATCCCCCACCCCCTGTCCCCCCATGGAACGGTTGACACGGACCAGTCCCCCCCCCCCCCCCACTGCTCTGGGAACTGGTCGCCGAGGATCCAAGTTGAGGGACGTGTTCCGAGATGCAGGCGGGGGGGGTTTAGCCTAACCCCCCCCCCCGCCCATGGATATGTCTCGCCAATTTTTGTTCCTTCATTGCCAATCAACCTGCCAAAATGCAACAGA
This sequence comes from Eutreptiella sp. 'Long Island Sound 2002', assembly GCA_964036045.1. Lineage (NCBI taxonomy): Eukaryota > Euglenozoa > Euglenophyceae > Eutreptiales > Eutreptiaceae > Eutreptiella > Eutreptiella sp. 'Long Island Sound 2002'. The sequence goes on from OZ038383.1 coordinate 110,878,227, forward strand.
AATAAGGCATAAGGCATGCCTGTGGGTCACAATGGAGCACAATTTCAGCCAATGTTCTTGCAATGTCCTCAGTCTGCATCAAGCCTTTAAGTTGATGTGAGTCAGTCTTGTGGGTCACACTGTGACACCGTACCAGTGTTCTTCTCGTGCAGAATATTTATTTGCCCCTGCCCCTTCCCACAACACAACACAACACAACACAACACAACACAACACAACACAACACAACACAACACAACACAACACAACACAACACAACACAACACAACACAACACAACACGACACAACACAACACAACACAACACAACACAAGTGGGACGAGATTTCAAATCCCAAGTGATTGACCAGTGCATATGTGCGTTGTCTTGAGGAACAGTGGTGCTTTGGTTGTATCACAAACATTGTACAATTGTACCTGGTACTATTCTCACACACAAGACTGCTGTATGCTATCTTTGCATTATGATGCGCATGTAACATCGTTGCATAGGTGCGAGCATGGGTTGAGTCCTCAAGTGCTTCGTCGGGCGGGGGTTGGTATCCTCGATGCAAGGCTGGCACAAGCACAAGCAAGAAGAAAAACAAACCGCAACCGTGGACGTTTCTTTGCAAAAGAGGGTACACTGCAATGTAGCACAGGCTCAAACGAGGTGTCAGGGCGTGTGCTGGCCTCTCATAGCTCCACAATGGGTCATCCCTTAGGCCATCGGGAAACGCAATGCTGGTACAGAGCCATGGAAGGGTCAGTGCATGCCGAGGTCCTAGCAGGGCGGGCACATTCGTGTACGGTACTCAACCACAAATCCAGCTACAGGAAGCAACAACTACCCGCAGAACAGTGGATAACCACATTGCTGTGCGTCATGGGCATATACGTGGAGTGCACACACACGGAATTCCTGAAACCGGCTAATTAGCACGCAATTGTACGACCAGCGCAGCCCGTAGCAGGTTGATCACTCCCATGCTTTCAGCGCGTTTCAGAAAAAGGGGGCGCCACCAGGATGGGGGGTAACACAGTCGCAGGGGGGCAGTACGGCGGATGAATTAACTAGGATGTCCTGACGATCAAAGGAATATTTCAAACAGCCACGGAACATGTTGGGTGCAGAAGAGCGAAGTGTGTTACAGGCATTCGGGTTGGAGGAGTGAACCCATCGTTGGAGCGTGGACGATGTGGAATCCCCTGGGCGAGACTGAAACATAGGAGATTTGACTCGCGTGGTTGGCAGCCCTTCGCTATTCAGTGCCAGTGTGCAGCTTTGGAACGGAATTTCGGACCCCTGGGCTTCTACCGTGACCTTCATACTCAGTGCTGACGACAATTTTTCACACAGGTCTTCCAGGAATCTAGCACCCGAGGACAGAGTTCCATAGTTGTCACGATATCGGCATAACGGGACATTTGTGAAAAATGGATCATCATGCAGGGCACGCTCCCGATACATAACAACGAGGCTCGCGAACTGGGCTGACAAGCTCCCGCCAATGGCCGTTCCTGCCGTCCACCTGAAGATGCTAGAGTAGAAAACGAAGGCATCGTTAAAAGACAACTTGAATTCCACATACGCAAGCACATCGGTCAGAGAGAAGGAGAAAAAATGCGGGCTCCGGCTTTTTGCACCCAAGAAATCAAGAGTACGTAGCGCATGCTTGTGAATGTTGAAAAAGGGCTCTTTCAAGTGGCGCTCTCTGGCTACTTCTGCATAGTAGAATTTTACAGCAACAGCAATGTCGTCCCTTGGCACATTAGGGAACATTTCTATATGTAAAACGGGCTATTAACCCGTTCTTCGTGCCTCGTACAACCCGTTTTACTGCCGGTAAAACGGGTTAATATCCCGTTTTTTTTTAAAGGGGGGACATTATAGGGAATAAAATGCACACTAACATTTCTTTGCGAAGAAATGCTATCGCCTAACATTTCTTTGCGAAGAAATGCTACCCCTTAGCGTTTCTTTGCAAAGAAATGCTATCTCCAGGATGGTCGGCGATGGCATTTCTTTGCAAAGAAATTGTGAGACCGATAGCGGATATTTGCGAAGAAATGCTATCGCCTAACATTTCTTTGCGAAGAAATGCTACCCCTTAGCGTTTCTTTGCAAAGAAATGCTATCTACAGGAGGGTCGGCGATGGCATTTCTTTGCAAAGAAATTGTGAGACCGATTTCTAAAGTGGAGGCTTTTTTCCCCATGCCGGCGGCAGGGTTTTTACTCATGTCATCCAATATTTCACTTCTTCCGCTTTGCTTTTGCTTTGCCTCTTGCAATGTGTCAAGGGAAACTACTACCTTAACGTCGGTTCTGGTTAACCCGTTTTTCTGTCAAAAAAAAAAGGGCTATCATAACCCCCTTTTAAAAAAAACGGGCTATTAACCCGTTCAGGAATTCCGTGTGTGTGCACTCCACGTATATGCCCATGACGCACAGCAATGTGGTTATCCACTGTTCTGCGGGTAGTTGTTGCTTCCTGTAGCTGGATTTGTGGTTGAGTACCGTACACGAATGTGCCCGCCCTGCTAGGACCTCGGCATGCACTGACCCTTCCATGGCTCTGTACCAGCATTGCGTTTCCCGATGGCCTAAGGGATGACCCATTGTGGAGCTATGAGAGGCCAGCACACGCCCTGACACCTCGTTTGAGCCTGTGCTACATTGCAGTGTACCCTCTTTTGCAAAGAAACGTCCACGGTTGCGGTTTGTTTTTCTTCTTGCTTGTGCTTGTGCCAGCCTTGCATCGAGGATACCAACCCCCGCCCGACGAAGCACTTGAGGACTCAACCCATGCTCGCACCTATGCAACGATGTTACATGCGCATCATAATGCAAAGATAGCATACAGCAGTCTTGTGTGTGAGAATAGTACCAGGTACAATTGTACAATGTTTGTGATACAACCAAAGCACCACTGTTCCTCAAGACAACGCACATATGCACTGGTCAATCACTTGGGATTTGAAATCTCGCCCCACTACCTAACACTTTTAAGTAATGGTTACCTACTAACGATTATGTAATAGTATCGTGTTGAACAACATCGCCAACCTTCTTGATTGTATCCAATTCGTACTGAAGAATTGGGGTTAAAGCCGCGGACGCGAGGCCTGTGCTGGGGCATTATTTGGAGAGCTGCGAGTCACGAGTTGCGACGGGATTGTTTGGTTATTAATAAAAGTTGCGGTGAGGGATGCGAACGGTCTGGCCCAGAGGGAATGCACGGCACTGCCGTAGCTCTGTGTCCACAAAGATGGTGTTCTACGTAGCTAAAATTGGGCGTTGACAATGGTGAAACTCCTCAGTTGGGCTTACAACGAGCACGGCGGAACATGCATAAGATGGATGCCAATAGAGCTGCAAGACAGTGCAAACAGTTTTTTCTCTTTCGTTCACTAATTGTCATTTATGGGCCCAATCCCATGCACGATGAAACGCAATGCATTGCAATGTGTCCCAGAAGGCCCCATGTGGGGCCTGTGGTGCATCCTCTGACTGTGTTTCCTGTGTGCATTGTACGTACTGTAGTGGGCAGTGACTGTCCGTGGTGGTGTCAGTGCCAATCCAGGATTTTGGCAAGCACGGCGAGAAACGGTGCACAAGGAGCTGCGCCTAGCCGCGGCTGGGTGGCTGGGAGGCTTTGGAAACCCCCCCCCCCCCCCCTGGCTGGCTGGCTGGCTGGCGCGCCCCTGGAAAACACTCAAAATACGTAGTGTACCATTGCACCGCCTCTTCTCACGCATGGTGTGCGTATGGGGATGGGTTTGCAAGGGTGGGGGGGGTCGGCCACCTTTCAAGAACACCCTTAGCTCATACTCCAAGTTGCCTTGCCTTCGGAACCTCCCGTAAAGACCAAGAACACGAAACATAGAATCTCCGTATCAAACGAATGTGGAACTACAAATGTTGTTGTTATCGATATCAACCCCCGAGTACACAATTGTCCTTAATCCCAAATATATACCATCGTATTGAAATAAATATATATATATCCCAAAGCACCTTTCCAACTTTTGAAAAATAAATGCCTTTGGCTGAAATACCCTCTATGGTTCAGGAAGAAGCCTCAAGACCTCAATTCACACCCACAGGTAGCAATACAAGCCCACCCTTACGTCTCCAACTCCTCATTCCTCGACATGTAACCCAAAACAAAGTCATAAACCTTTTGGGTTAGAACATAGTATCCTTGATAGTTGTCATGTGCCACAGGCATGTCATCATGCACCACATTTGCAAATGGAATTGTCTTGTTCCCCCCATCCCATTCACAAATTACGGAACCCGGAATCGTTTGGAACGGCTCGGGGCGGGGTCGCAAGTTCCGTACTTGGAAGTTTAGGTGACCAGCAATAGCCCGCATGGTCTCCGCAAGGTAAACTGTCTCATGGTCCACATATGTAAGAATTGTTCCCATCAAAAATTTATCCGCCGCAGGCACCTTGGTTATCTTGGACTTTTTTTCATGTGCCTGTTGCAAGCCATCAATGTCCTCCTCAAACTGATATATGCACAAAGGCCCAGATGGGTCACAATGGCATTGAACTTCACAACCGAGTGTTTGTACTTCGGTTGATACAAGTGTGCACCAGAAAGTACAAAAATTGGGAAAGTATCCCAACCACCATCCGTGTCCGGAAAATGAGGACAACTATTGTTCGGATGATCAAGGTGGTCAGCACTAATTTCCACCATGACACCAAACAAATATTCCAATGTGCTCTCAACAATGCGACGCAATGTGCTTGGACTCGGTTGCCGCTGCACATTGCACGGGCAAATGGTTTGCATGCACCGGTACGAAGGTGCTTGCTTCAACCACGCAAGCACGTAGTACAAGTGCTCACGGGGGACTTTGCCAGGACGACAATATTTGTCGTATATCAGTTCGGCAAGAGTCCAATGAACCCCGATCTTGGCAGTAACGAGGTATTTCCCGCCACAAGCCTTGACCCAAAAATCGGGGCCATACTCCGGAGATGGTTCAGACATATCGCACACTCCATGGATCGGTGACATCATCTTGAGATCTTGAGGCAAACATGCATGTACAAAGCAATGGTGGCTGGCTGGGTGGCTGGCTTGGTGGCCGGCTGGGTGGCTGGCTGGCCGGCCGGCCGAAAACCCCCCCCCCCCCCCCGCTGGCTGGCGCAGCTCGCAAGAACAGCTGCTCACAAATGCATTAATAGGCTGAAACCAGCGTGAAAGACACATTGGGATAGTCGGTCACAGATCTTCAAAACGAATCATTGTTTACCATAGCCCCGTGCATAACTCATGCCAATTCGAACCTCACACCTTTCGCTGTTCCAAAGACTCGCTCAACATAGCACATGTCCACGTTAGTAGACAAACATTCAATCACACAGATAACCATTGACCACCAATGCTGGCATGCACCTACAGTACGCATGGTAGGCCAGTCAGAATGCACCTGTGCAGAACTCGATCCCGAAGGTTCCAAAAATTCAGTACTTCATTAAAACTGCTAATCATGTTCAAAAAATATTGAAATACCTGCAGGAACAAGAGTTCACTTCACGATCCCACTTTGGAACAGGCGATTCTGGGAGCGGTGGTTTTTGACTAGCGCCACGGGTCGCATGTGCGTTTCAGCACCAGTGACAGTTGCTGCGGCGCTACCACAATTTAGGTGACAACTCGCGGTGCTGAAAAGCCAAGCATACTTTATCCAACCTTCCGTCAAGGCTACAACCTCAGCAAAACAAAACACACTGTGTATTTACCAAACCATAAGAGAGAAAAAGTCCCACACCCTCCCACTCCAGCTCCTTCTCTCCAGAGGATATCTCGGGGCCACTCAGGATCTCACGGGCAATGCGGGTAGGACCGAGTCCCCGTTGTCACCGTCCGTTCGAAGGGACCATGCTTGTTTCTGCCACTCATAGATCATATGCAGGGGGGAAAAATGCTGCATCTCTCAGAAATCATATAATCGCCTGAGGTGTGTCTTCTACCACGACCCTGGGACACGTCGGTGGACCAACCCCCACACCATCGACCGACAGTTCAGGAGGATGTCCTCAGGTTTCCAGGCGTACCATACGCATTTTAGGAAGATCGCAGGGAGCAGTGATTGCCAAACTAACCTCGCATTGCGGGACAGGGGATCAACCCACTTGCTCCATTCGAGGTCGCTCGTGTCGTCAGACCCGTCAAGGTCGGACAGCGACAAGCATACCCCCTTCCGTAACATCGAAATACGCTGTGGGAGTACACGGAGCAGGCATTCCCCCCAATTCACGCTACCCTGTGGGTGCAGTTCCCACTTAAGCGGGATACCGTAGGTGGATCGGAGAAAACACGCCACCCCAAATTCGGCCCAAGGGCTAATGTGAGGGGGTATTCGGGACATCAGCAGATAAATGTTATCCCTGTACCTACCCATTAGCACAAACGGTAGAGAGGGGCCATCTATAGGGGAGTCAGAGGTGCACCAGGGTGGGGGGTTTCGAAATTCTCCAACAATGCCTTTGAGAACCTCGAAGCCTTTCAGGTGCTCTCCGACCTTGTGTTTATCCCTTTGCGGGGTGTACCGCAGGATTGTACTCAGTTGTCCCGCCGGTGCACCGTCCCATGGCGTGGACTTAAACAGAAAGATAGGGACGTCGTCTACCTGTAGTACGGCCACCAAAGATTCTACTGGGGCCCACCACCCGCGGAAGCCATAGGAATGTAGCTGCTCCCAAGACACAGGGTGGGGGAGTCTCGCTCGCATTATACCTTCACAAACCGTCATCTCTGGGCCATTCACCGGGGAAGCAGAAACATCTGTAGGCCCGGTCACAAAGCCCTGCACTGACGGAGCCGGCAGAAGCTGTGAGGGGCCTTGGGTATGCGAGGGCAGAAACTGGCGCCCAGGAGGAGAGTTGGTGGCTATGCACTGATTCCAGGCACTTTCAAAATGGGTCCGGAAGTTCTGCTCACCCATCAGTTGGGTGTGTTCCTTCCACAGAGCCCAGAGCTCAGCGAGCTGGGCTGAAATAAAACCTCCAATAGGGACCCCCTTCCCCCCGTGGCGGAGTATTAGACTACCCAAGACAAACAATACATTCTGCTGCAAATCGAATTTCACAAACCTGGTGAGGTGGTCGTCATTTACCACTGTGAACTGGCGGTCAGCCGACTTTCCGAGGCGGTCCAGGCACTTAGCCTCTTTCGATAGCGAAAACCACAGAGTTTTCCCGCGAAATTTTTTCTTGCACTCACCCACCGCCCAGGAGACTGCCTGCAGCGCTTCTTCACCTGGAATCTCCCAAAACATGTCAGACATGTCTTGTTCAAATCCCCCCCGCAGGGGGCTGGCTTCTGTGGGGGTCGGGGTGTTGGGGGCCCCTGACCCCGCGCCAAAAGCAGTGACCAACTACTACGTTACGCGACCCCCCCCCCCTGGAAGACAGCCCTTCTCAAAACCCCGCAATGCAGCCCCTTAAAATGATTGCAATGAAATTCTAAGAACGCGACTTTTCTTCTTTTTGGCCGACGATGCTCGTTTTGGCGCATTAGGGTCGTTTTAAGCAGTTTTTCGGGCAGTCTCCGAAAATTTGGGGCTGAATTCCGTATTGGCTCTTGCTTGCGAAGTTACATCATGTTGTAGCCCCTTAAAATGACCGGCTCGGGCCAAAACGCCAGAAAAGCAACCTAATTGGCCAAATCGGGTATTGTTTCGATGATTTACAGTCAATTTTGTGCGTTTTTTGGCAGTTTTCTGCCATTTTTTTCGCCATATTTGGCATGTATACTTGCTGCCCATCTGGCAAGCCTTTTTTGCCAATGGTGCAACCATGTTGTGCAAGAGGCACGAAGCAGCACCCGCTAGGCTACGTTTTTGTGGGGCTTGGCCCACAAAAACGGAGCCTAGCGGCCGGCGCTGGCGCCGTTGCTCCCGTGTTTTCATGGTTTTCTCCTTCTCCGCCTTTGAATGGTCTTTTTGCCTTTGTGCTCCTTGTCCTCCCCGTTCTCATCTGAGCACCCGTGCGACCCCACCTCGTGCAATTTCCCCCCGCTTGTTCAAATCCCCCCCGCAGGGGGCTGGCTTCTGTGGGGGTCGGGGTGTTGGGGGCCCCTGACCCCGCGCCAGAAGCAGTGACCAACTACTACGTTACGCCACCCCCCCCCCCTGGAAGACAGCCCTTCTCAAAACCCTGCAATGCAGCCCCTTAAAATGATCGCAATGGAATTCTAAGAACGCGACTTTTCTTCTTTTTGGCCGACGATGGTCGTTTTGGTGAGTTAGGACCGTTTTAAGCAGTTTTTCGGGCAGTCTCCGAAAATTTGGGGCTGAATTCCGTATTGCCTCTTACTTGCGAAGTTACATCATGTTGTAGCCCCTTAAAATGACCAGCTCGGGCCAAAACGCCAGAAAAGCAACCTCATTGGCCAAATCTGGTGCCGTTTCGATGATTTACGGTCAATTTTGTGCGTTTTGTGGCAGTTTTCTGCCATTTTTTTCGCCATATTTGGCATGTATACTTGCTGCCCATCTGGCAAGCCTTTTTTGCCAATGGTGCAACCATATTGTGCAAGAGGCACGAAGCAGCACCCGCTAGGCTACGTTTTTGTGGGGCTTGGCCCACAAAAACGGAGCCTAGCGGCCGGCGCTGGCGCCGTTGCTCCCGTGTTTTCATGGTTTTCTCCTTCTCCGCCTTTGAATGGTCTTTTTGCCTTTGTGCTCCTTGTCCTCCCCGTTCTCATTTGAGCACCCGTGCGACCCCACCTCGTGCAATTTCCCCCCGCTTGTTCAAATCCCCCCCGCAGGGGGCTGGCTTCTGTGGGGGTCGGGGTGTTGGGGGCCCCTGACCCCGCGCCAGAAGCAGTGACCAACTACTACGTTACGCCACCCCCTCCCCCTGGAAGACAGCCCTTCTCAAAACCCTGCAATGCAGCCCCTTAAAATGATCGCAATGGAATTCTAAGAACGCGACTTTTCTTCTCTTTGGCCGATGATGGTCGTTTTGGTGAATTAGGACCGTTTTAAGCAGTTTTTCGGGCAATCTCCGAAAATTTGGGGCTGAATTCCGTATTGGCTCCTGCTTGCGAAGTTACATCATGTTGTAGCCCCTTAAAATGACCGGCTCGGGCCAAAACATCAGAAAAACAACCTCATTGGCCAAATATGATGCCGTTTCGATGATTTACGGTCAATTTTGTGCGTTTTTTGGCAGTTTTCTGCCATTTTTTTCGCCATATTTGGCATGTATACTTGCTGCCCATCTGGCAATCCTTTTCTGCCAATGGGGCGACCATATTGTGCAAAAGGCAGGAGGCAGCTCCCGCTAGGCTACGTTTTTGTGGGGCTTGGCCCACAAAAACGGAGCCTAGCGGCCGGCGCTGGCGCCGTTGCTCCCGTGTTTTCATGGTTTTCTCCTTCTCCGCCTTTGAATGGTCTTTTTGCCTCTGTGCTCCTTGTCCTCCCCGTTCTCATCTGAGCACCCGTGCGACCCCACCTCGTGCAATTTCCCCCCGCTTGTTCAATTCCCCCCCGCAGGGGGCTGGCTTCTGTGGGGGTCGGGGTGTTGGGGGCCCCTGACCCCGCGCCAGAAGCAGTGACCAACTACTACGTTACGCGACCCCCCCCCCCCTGGAAGACAGCCCTTCTCAAAACCCTGCAATGCAGCCCCTTAAAATGATCGCAATGGAATTCTAAGAACGCGACAATTCTTCTTTTTGGCCGATGATGTTTGTTTTGGTGAATTAGGACCGTTTTAAGCAGTTTTTCGGGCAGACTCCGAAAATTCGGGGCTGAATTCCGTATTGGCTCTTGCTTGCGAAGTTACATCATGTTGTAGCCCCTTAAAATGACCGGCTCGGGCCGAAACGTCAGAAAAGCAACCTAATTGGCCAAGTCAGGTGCCTTTTTGATGATTTACGGTGAACTTTGTGCGTTTTTAGGCAGTTTTTTGCCATTTTTTTCGCCATATTTGGCATGTATACTTGCTGCCCATCTGGCAAGCCTTTTCTGCCAACGGGGCAACCATATTGTTCAAGAGGCAAGAGGCAGTACCCGCTAGGCTCCGTTTTTGTGGGGCTTGGCCCACAAAAACGGAGCCTAGCGGCCGGCGCTGGCGCCGTTGCTCCCGTGTTTTCATGGTTTTCTCCTTCTCCGCCTTTGAATGGTCTTTTTGCCTTTGTGCTCCTTGTCCTCCCCGTTCTCATCTGAGCACCCGTGCGACCCCACCTTGTGCAATTTCCCCCCGCTTGTTCAAATCCCCCCCGCAGGGGGCTGGCTTCTGTGGGGGTCGGGGTGTTGGGGGCCCCTGACCCCGCGCCAGAAGCAGTGACCAACTACTACGTTACGCCACCCCCCCCCCCTGGAAGACAGCCCTTCTCAAAACCCCGCAATGCAGCCCCTTAAAATGATCGCAATCGAATTCTAAGAATGCGACTTTTCTTCTTTTTGGCCCACGATGTTCGTTTTGGTGAATTAGGACCGTTTTAAGCAGTTTTTCGGGCAGTCTCCGAAAATTTGGGGCTGAATTCCGTATTGGCTTCTGCTTGCGAACTTACATCATGTTGTAGCCCCTTAAAATGACCGGCTCGGGCCAAAACGTCAGAAAAGCAACCTCATTGGCCAAATCTGGTGCCGTTTCGATGATTTACGGTCAATTTTGAGCGTTTTTTGGCAGTTTTCTGCCATTTTTTTCGCCATATTTGGCATGTATACTTGCTGCCCATCTGGCAAACCTTTTCTGCCAACGGGGCAACCATATTGTGCAAAAAGCAGGAGGCAGCTCCCGCTAGGCTACGTTTTTGTGGGGCTTGGCCCACAAAAACGGAGCCTAGCGGCCGGCGCTGGCGCCGTTGCTCCCGTGTTTTCATGGTTTTCTCCTTCTCCGCCTTTGAATGGTCTTTTGCCTTTGTGTTCCTTGTCCTCCCCTTTCTCATCTGAACACCCGTGCGACCCCACCTCGTGCAACTTTCCCCCACTTGTTCAAATCCCCCCCGCAGGGGGCTGGCTTCTGTGGGGGTCGGGGTGTTGGGGGCCCCTGACCCCGCGCCAGAAGCAGTGACCAACTACTACGTTACGCCACCCCCCCCCCCTGGAAGACAGCCCTTCTCAAAACCCTGCAATGCAGCCCCTTAAAATGATCGCAATGGAATTCTAAGAACGCGACTTTTCTTCTTTTTGGCCGATGATGGTCGTTTCGGTGAATTAGGACCGTTTTAAGCAGTTTTTGGGGCAGTCTCTGAAAATTTGGGGCTGAATTTTGTATTGGCTCTTGCCTGCAAAGTTACATCATGTTGTAGCCCCTTAAAATGACCGGCTCGGGCCAAAATGTCAGAAAAGCAACCTAATTGGCCAAGTCAGGTGCCTTTTTGATGATTTACGGTGAATTTTGTGCGTTTTTTGGCAGTTTTTTGCCATTTTTTTCGCCATATTTGGCATGTATACTTGCTGCCCATCTGGCAAACCTTTTTTGCCAACGGGGCAACCATATTGTGCAAGAGGCAAGAGGCAGCACCCGCTAGGCTACGTTTTTGTGGGGCTTGGCCCACAAAAACGGAGCCTAGCGGCCGGCGCTGGCGCCGTTGCTCCCGTGTTTTCATGGTTTTCTCCTTCTCCGCCTTTGAATGGTCTTTTTGCCTTTGTGCTCCTGGTCCTCCCCGTTCTCATCTGAGCATCCGTGCGACCCCACCTCGTGCATCTTTCCCCCGCTTGTTCAAATCCCCCCCGCAGGGGGCTGGCTTCTGTGGGGGTCGGGGTGTTGGGGGCCCCTGACCCCGCGCCAGAAGCAGTGACCAACTACCACGTTACGCCACCCCCCCCCCCTGGAAGACAGCCCTTCTCAAAACCCTGCAATGCAGCCCCTTAAAATGATCGCAATGGAATTCTAAGAACGCGACTTTTCTTCTTTTTGGCCGATAATGGTGATTTTGGTGAATTAGGACTGCTTTAAGCAGCTTTTCGGGCAGTCTCCGAAAATTTGGGGCGGAATTCCGTATTGGCTCTTGCTTGCGAAGTTACATCATGTTGTAGCCCCTTAAAATGACCGGCTCGGGCCAAAAAGTCAGAAAAGCAACCTAATTGGCCAAGTCAGGTACCTTTTTGATGATTTACGGTGAATTTTGTGCGTTTTTAGGCAGTTTTTTGCCATTTTTTTCGCCATATTTGGCATGTATACTTGCTGCCCATCTGGCAAGCCTTTTCTTCCAATAGGGCAACCATATTGTGCAAAAGGCAAGAGGCAGCTCCCGCTAGGCTACGTTTTTGTGGGGCTTGGCCCACAAAAACGGAGCCTAGCGGCCGGCGCTGGCGCCGTTGCTCCCGTGTTTTCATGGTTTTCTCCTTCTCCGCCTTTGAATGGTCTTTTTGCCTTTGTGCTCCTTGTCCTCTCCGTTCTCATCTGAACACCCCTGCGACCCCACCTCGTGCAACTTTCCCCCGCTTGTTCAAATCCCCCCCGCAGGGGGCTGGCTTCTGTGGGGGTCGGGGTGTTGGGGGCCCCTGACCCCGCGCCAGAAGCAGTGACCAACTACCACGTTACGCCACCCCCCCCCCCCTGGAAGACAGCCCTTCTCAAAACCCTGCAGTGCAGCCCCTTAAAATGATCGCAATGGAATTCTAAGAACGCGACTTTTATTCTTTTTGGCCGATGATGGTCTTTTTGGTGAATTAGGACTGTTTTAAGCAGCTTTTCGGGCAGTCTCCGAAAATTTGGGGCTGAATTCCGTATTGGCTCTTGCTTGCGAAGTTACATCATGTTGTAGCCCCTTAAAATGACCGGCTCGGGCCAAAACGTCAGAAAAGCAACCTAATTGGCCAAGTCAGGTGCCTTTTTGATGATTTACGGTGAATTTTGTGCGTTTTGGGGCAGTTTTTTGCCATTATTTTCGCCATATTTGGCATGTATACTTGCTGCCCATCTGGCAAGCCTTTTCTGCTAATAGGGTAACCGTATTGTGCAAAAGGCAGGAGGCAGCTCCCGCTAGGCTACGTTTTTGTGGGGCTTGGCCCACAAAAACGGAGCCTAGCGGCCGGCGCTGGCGCCGTTGATCCCGTGTTTTCATGGGTTTCTCCTTCTCCGCCTTTGATGGGTCTTTTTGCCTTTGTGTTCTTGTCCTCCCCGGTCTCATCTGAACACCCGTGCGACCCCACCTCGTGCAACTTTCCCCCACTTGTTCAATTCCCCCCCGCAGGGGGCTGGCTTCTGTGGGGGTCGGGGTGTTGGGGGCCCCTGACCCCGCGCCAGAAGCAGTGACCAACTACTACGTTACGCGACCCCCCCCCCTGGAAGACAGCCCTTCTCAAAACCCTGCAATGCAGCCCCTTAAAATGATCGCAGTCGAATTCTAAGAACGCGACTTTTCTTCTTTTTGGCCGATGATGTTCGTTTTGGTGAATTAGGACGGTTTTAAGTAGTTTTTGGGGCAGTCTCCGGAAATTGGGGCTGAATTCCGTATTGGCTCTTGCTTGTGAAGTTGGAGCATGTTGTAGCCCCTTAAAATGACCGGCTCGGGCTAAAACGTCGGAAAAGCAACCTCATTGGCCAAATCTGGTGCCGTTTGGATGATTTACGGTCAATTTTGAGCATTTTTTGGCAGTTTTTTGCCATATTTTTCGCCATATTTGGCATGTATACTTGCTGCCCATCTGGCAAGCCTTTTCCGCGGACGGGGCAACCATATTATGCAAGAGGCAGAAGGCAGCACCCGCTAGGCTCCGTTTTTGTGGGGCTTGGCCCACAAAAGCGGAGCCTAGCGGCCGGCGCTGGCGCCGTTGCTCCCGTGTTTTCATGGTTTTCTCCTTCTCCGCCTTTGAATGGTCTTTTTGCCTTTGTGCTCCTTGTCCTCCCCGTTCTCATTTGAAAACCCGTGCGACCCCACCTCGTGCAACTTTCCCCCGCTTGTTCAATTCCCCCCCGCAGGGGGCTGGCTTCTGTGGGGGTCGGGGTGTTGGGGGCCCCTGACCCCGCGCCAGAAGCAGTGACCAACTACTACGTTACGCGACCCCCCCCCCCTGGAAGACAGCCCTTCTCAAAACCCTGCAATGCAGCCCCTTAAAATGATCGCAGTCGAATTCTAAGAACGTGACTTTTCTTCTTTTTGGCCGATGATGTTCGTTTTGGTGAATTAGGACGGTTTTAAGTAGTTTTTGGGGCAGTCTCCGGAAATTGGGGCTGAATTCCGTATTGGCTCTTGCTTGCGAAGTTGGAGCATGTTGTAGCCCCTTAAAATGACCGGCTCGGGCTAAAACGTCGGAAAAGCAACCTCATTGGCCAAATCTGGTGCCGTTTGGATGATTTACGGTCAATTTTGAGCATTTTTTGGCAGTTTTTTGCCATATTTTTCGCCATATTTGGCATGTATACTTGCTGCCCATCTGGCAAGCCTTTTCCGCGGACGGGGCAACCATATTATGCAAGAGGCAGAAGGCAGCACCCGCTAGGCTCCGTTTTTGTGGGGCTTGGCCCACAAAAGCGGAGCCTAGCGGCCGGCGCTGGCGCCGTTGCTCCCGTGTTTTCATGGTTTTCTCCTTCTCCGCCTTTGAATGGTCTTTTTGCCTTTGTGCTCCTTGTCCTCCCCGTTCTCATTTGAGAACCCGTGCGACCCCACCTCGTGCAACTTTCCCCCGCTTGTTCAAATCCGCCCCGCAGGGAGCTGGCTTCTGTGGGGGTCGGGGTGTTGGGGGCCCCTGACCCCGCGCCGGAAGCAGTGACCAACTACTACGTTACGCGACCCCCCCCCCCCTGGAAGACGGCCCTTCTCAAAACCCTGCAATGCAGCCCCTTAAAATGATCGCATTGGAATTTTAAGAACGCGACTCTTCTTTTTTTTGGCCGATGATGGTCGTTTTGGTGAATTAGGACCGTTTTAAGCAGTTTTTCGGGCAGTCTCCAAAAAATCGGGCTGAATTTGGTATTGGCACCTGGTTGCGAAGTTGCACCATGTTGTAGCCCCTTAAATTGACCGGCTCAGGCCAAAACGTCGGAACAGCAACCTCGATGGCCAAATTTGGTGCCGCTTTAGTGATTTACGGTCAATTTTGTGCGTTTTTTGGCAGTTTTTTGCCATATTTTTCGCCATATTTGGCAGGTATACTTGCTGCCCATCTGGCAAGCCTTTTCCGCCAATGGGGCAACCATATGGGGCAAGAAGCAGGACGCAGCACCGGCTAGGCTCGGTTTTTGTGGGGCTTGGCCCACAAAAACGGAGCCTAGCGGCCGGCGCTGGCGCCGTTGATCCCGTGTTTTCATGGTTTTCACCTTCTCCGCCTTTGAATGGTCCTTTTGCCTTTGTGTTCTTGTCCTCCCCGGTCTCATCTGAACACCCGTACGACCCCACCTCGTGCAACTTTCCCCCACTTGTTCAAATCCCCCCCGCAGGGGGCTGGCTTCTGTGGGGGTCGGGGTGTTGGGGGCCCCTGACCCCGCGCCAGAAGCAGTGACCAACTACTACGTTACGCCACCCCCCCCCCCTGGAAGACAGCCCTTCTCAAAACCCTGCAATGCAGCCCCTTAAAATGATCGCAATGGAATTCTAAGAACGCGACAATTCTTCTCTTTGGCCGACGATGTTCGTTTTGGTGAATTAGGACCGTTTTAAGCAGTTTTTCGGGCAGTCTCCGAAAATTTGGGGCTGAATTCCGTATTGGCTTCTGCTTGCGAAGTTACATCATGTTGTAGCCCCTGAAAATGACCGGCTCGGGCCAAAACGTCAGAAAAGCAACCTCATTGGCCAAATCTGGTGCCGTTTCGATGATTTACGGTCAATTTTGAGCGTTTTTTGGCAGTTTTCTGCCATTTTTTTCGCCATATTTGGCATGTATACTTGCTGCCCATCTGGCAATCCTTTTCTGCCAATAGGGCAACCATATTGTGCAAAAAGCAGGAGGCAGCTCCCGCTAGGCTACGTTTTTGTGGGGCTTGGCCCACAAAAACGGAGCCTAGCGGCCGGCGCTGGCGCCGTTGCTCCCGTGTTTTCATGGTTTTCTCCTTCTCCGCCTTTGAATGGTCTTTTGCCTTTGTGTTCCTTGTCCTCCCCTTTCTCATCTGAACACCCGTGCGACCCCACCTCGTGCAACTTTCCCCCACTTGTTCACCTCCCCCCCCATGGGGGGCTTTTAATTGGGGGGCCGGGGAATGGGGCCCCGCCCCCCTCTAAAAGCAGTCCTTATGCCATTATATACGATCCGCGCGCCGAAACGAAACATATGCCAAAAGTGTACGATGCAGCCCCTCTAAATGACCGCCTCAAAGAGCTGATTCGCGCCGTCATATTCGTTTCGATCAATAATGGCTGTTTTGCAAAGTTCGGACGTTTACAAGGTTTTCACTTCTTTACCAGCATCCACTAATTCCATATAAGCTAGGGATGCGATTTAAAGGTGCACTAGCAAAGTTGAGGTGCCGAACAACGCTATATATAAGCCACAGGCCCCAAATCTCAAGAAATCTATTTGACATATTATTTATTTGCTGTGCACGCGTGCATCTTGCGGTCGCCGGCATTTGCGAACTTTCATTTTGACTGTCCAAGGTGAAATCGGGCTACAATGCACGAAATTTCGATCTAAGACCAAATTTACAAATGATTCTAAAAGCCTCGTCTTGCTGTCCAATTGAGAAACCACCGTCATTTTGTTTTAGCACCGCTTTTCGATTTGACGGTTTTCAGCGCACTCAGCGGCCCATCTAAGCTCAAAAATGAAAAAAACACCCCAAAATTGACCAAAATTGCCCTTAATTTCGTCAAAATCGGATACCATAGGCCCGACTTATGAATATGTCAATTGTATGCTATTTGCACTTTGTGTCGCTAATCTTGCCCAATGCACCTCCCCTGTCCTTGCGCTGCTAGCTTAAACATAAGGCAAAGGAGTCTTTTTGCGTTTTTTTGTCACCGCCCGGTTCCATTTCTGACATAGAAAGGTGACCCGAAAATGGCTCAAAACATAATAAGGCTTTTCTTTTGATGGTGTTTCGCACCAGCGAAGGAAAAGCCAGACCAAGCAGGAAAGACGAAGGATTCATTTAACCTTACTTCTCAACACCCTCCGCAACATATCAGGTATCATTGCTTCATTGAAATTTCCTCAACATGCTCATCGTTCTTTGTTATTAATAGCTGATCATGCACGTGCATATTGTGCAATCTGAATTCGTCGTCCGACAGATACCCTTCAGAGGCGATGGCAGCCCGCACACTGCCTTTCCCCATCTCGTGGAGCCCCCCTCCGCTTGTTGATAAACTCTGTGTTCAACCGCGTGCGCAGTCGCAGTTGCTACCTCAGTAGCACCTAACTGAGTCAGTAACTCAGTCTGGCAGGAAGTTGCAGCGCACATCTTACCTCCGCCAATGCCGGCTGACAAATCTAGAGTATGTTGGTGGGCATCCCATCGGCTTCAGTTATGGGATCGGTTGCTCTGATCGCGAGATGTACCAGGTTTTGACCAAGGCTGGGGTGACTCAGTCAAGTCAGTCAGGAGTCACGATTTTTTGACTCAGTCAAGTCAAGTCATGAGTCACGCCCCTCCAGTCGACTCAGTCAACTCACCGTGTGACTGAATAGGCCCTTAGGAGTCGCGGATCGGCGGTTCGATTCCCTCTGCGATCTGTACCATGGCACGCTGGCGATCGCTCTGCCGATCGCCGATCGGCTCTCACCCCAAGGGGGATCGAACCTACGCTCGCTACAACAATTTTAATGCCGGATTTAACAGTAGGATTCGGCGCGGCGGCGGTTTCGATTCCGGCCGCAGTCACATTTTTTGGCTGACTGAGTCATGACTCAGTCACGAGTCACGACGCCTCATCGACTGTCCAGTCATCCCAAAAATTCCCCCACCCAGCTGTTCCGGCGGGAGCCCCACCCAGCGCATCATCATCATTCACCGCCTCCAGGTGGAGGCCTTGCCGCGTGGAGCGCAAACTTGGGTGTCAACGAACAGAGCTTGTGACCAGCTGCAGTGTCTGTGATCTGATTCTTTTGCCCGTCTGGCTGTGTGCGCAAATATAATAGTAACGTTCTGGTTGGGCCACGCGAGCAGTTGTGAATCGTTGCGCTTGCATGCATCAACGTAAGTTTGGCTTTGTCGGCAACCCAAATAAAGAGCATCAAAGACAGCGGAAATCAAGACCCCCACACTTCTCATCGCGATGATTGGTGGAAGAGTGTGCAATATGTAATCCACAAAAGGTGACCATTAGGAGATATGCAAGAGGTAATAGTACATTACGCTTCTTCCCTGCCAACCGAAAAGCACTATTGGCGTCTTTTTGTCATGGAGCAAGCTGGAAAGACGATCAAGAAGCTGACGAGTGTGTGTCATTTGCATCACTTCAACGAGTAGGGTTTGCCAATCAGCGTGTTTGTCCTCGATGTCGAAGGCGTGACGACGTACAAGCAGCATCACACAAGTTGGTCGCAGTAGTCCCTTTTCATGTCCCATTCTCACCTATAATAAAAAAGTGTGCAGTTTTGTCAAAGTACAAAGTAGGGACTCGTAGCTTTGAATAGACGCATCAAGACCTCGTACACAGAGGCCACCCTTGTTTCATGTTCTTGCGCAAGATCCACTATACATGGAGATTAGATGATTGGATAATGTTGAAGGTTGTCGTGAAAAATTCACTTGCGCGTGCGAGAATTGAACCATCGGCATCCAAATGGAAAACACGAAGTGTAACTTCCCCACACGTCGATCGGTGCTGGTCGCTGGAGATGTGATCACGCGCAAACAAAGAGCAGACGAAACAACAAATCCAGAGACACTAAGCCGTTGACCTTTTTGTGTAGAGAAGGGTATGAACACTGATGTCGCAGCACCAGAGAGCAAGTTCAGGTACATGCATTGGGTCGCCTTCCATGACGACACACTCTCCCTAAGTGTCCCCGGTTGGTGTATGCAGCCCTGCGACGGCAGGGGCATGCAGATCCAGGTCAGATTGGGAGACAAAGGTGGAGTGGGAATTACTTGCGATGCTTGGCATAAGGGTTTGGGAAATCTATGAAATTAGGTCTTCATTGCATGTCAAAAGTGAAGCACCGAAAGGAGGACACGCAAGATGGTGCAATTGTTCACAAACGAAGGAAAGTCGTACAACCACCCCATGCCCAGGTATTTCATCTTCCGGTGTTCGCCCTCAAGTCCAGTGCGACGTTTGCCGAAGTGGTATGGGAGGTTGGCGGATATGTAGGTGTTCGTTGCGCATGGGATTTCGGCACTCACACTTGAAGAGGAGGAGGAGGACGACGACAAGGCACAAAACAAGAAATCTACGAATGACTTGGTGGGGGTGAAAAGAGCACCCCGTCGTAATTTTCCGCCAAACTCGTAGCAAGGGGACAAGAGGCTTGTTCACCAATTGATTGTCTTCAAGTTGCCTTCGGTGCATCGTCTATACTTTTTGCTGCGACACGACCAGCGTGCGTCAACGGCTTCAGGACATCGGCGAGCTGGAAGCCGACTGTAGCCTTTTTTACTTGAGACCTCGTTCCCGGCCTTTTTGTTACCTAAGGGGCATTTTCATGCAAAGTGGGGTCGGTGTTTCCGACATTTGGGCATCACCGGCGATTTGGCACTTGTAGGTTTCGGAGTACATGTCAAGCGATTTAGGCTTGAAGTGCCGAAACAGCAAAGCATGGGGACGCCTAAATCACGGAATGAGCACTTGATAGTGCCCAAGATCCATGCATAAATCCACAACCCGAATTCGTTGATTTCGTGCAAGCGATAAAAGGGTGAAGATGACTTCGTACTTGACTTGGTGTTTGTGTGACTAGGTGGCGCAAGTGTCTTGTTGTTGTTTTGTGTTTGTGACAGGCAAACGCAAGTGATGCACCCCCAAGTACGGTTGGCATCAACACAAGTAGCAAGAAGAAGAATAAGAAGAAGCAGGTGTTGAGCCTACGATGCCTTGACAACGTTGCTCCGTTTCGTGCACGGGCTCGCTGGCGGATGATGTCCGGAGGACGAGAGGGTTTCGGGGTGATGGGGGCGCGAGGCGATTGTTGCGAATGTAGAGGTATGATTGATAAGGAAATCAAAAGGTGGGGAACAGGCACGAGAGAAAACATTTTGTTGCAACTACGCTACGCTTCACTCTTTGGTACCCTATGATGCATTAGTGAGCAGCTTTTCTAGCTTTTGTCGTGATCTTCGAGGCAGAAGGTGGTCAACAATAATTTGGTGTCTAGGCCTCTCCGTTTTCTTCCTCTTTCTTTTCCGCCTTTGCATCCGACGAATTAGGGTGTGAGCACGTTTGTCTCTCACCGATAGAAAGGTTTAAAATTTGAACACGTGCTTGTCCGTGTGAATTGTGCTTGTGCCGGCGCTTGTGTGCAACGCTGGCGGATGCCGCGAGGGGATATTCGCGTGGTTCATCACCCCTTTGTGTCAAGGTGTACGTGTTCGAATGTATGAACGCGTACCCGCACACCAACACCAATTGAAAGTCCGCTACCAGTACATAACGATGGATGGACATCGGAAAATTTGGATTAGAGGTGCAACAAAGCTTCCCTATGAAACCAATGCTTTTGGATTTAGTGTCACGTGATAGTAGGAGTGGGATGGATGTCTTAACCTCCGTAGTGCAGGGCAAAGGTGTAGAAAGCAAGACGGCGTGAATCTCTTGATTTACAATGTGGCCAACTCAATGGCCCCCTTGTTATTTTTGACCATATGGTGGGCAGGCCCCCACCCGGCAAAGCATAAAAAAGACTAATGTGAAAGTGCTGCCCTGGGTCGTTGAGGGTGCCGGAGGGCTCGGGGCCGGCAAGACCAGTGGGGCAGGCACGCGAGGAGTCTCCCTGGACGTTGTTATTGGGGGTAGAACCGGATACTCGAACACCAACGGAGGCGAGAGCAGCGACAACAGAAGCAAGGTCCATGCTGATTGTTATCCGGCAGAAAATCCCAGTCTATGAAGAAAATTGACGCGGATTATTCTAAATACATCTGAGTGTCCAAAACTGTCTGAAAAGATTTAAATAATCCAATTATGTAAAAATGTTTGGCCGATCTGGCCCGCGAGCGCGCGTCAGCGGCAAATGGCAATTCCAGCTAAAATAGCGGAACGCGGCGGATTTACGGGGAATGGACCGCGGAATCAAATCCGGCATATCAGAAATATATAGGAAATATCCTGAGACTGAGCTGCGAGGCGGCGATTCCGCCGAAGCAAAGAAAATGACCAAAATGTAGCCAATCTGGACAGAATGTCAGAAAATCTGAGCAGATGGGGCTAGCCGCACTTACACTCCCCCTCCAAAAACACACTGGGGTGTGTCGCTACGTCAACGAAGAACGTAGTGCGGGTAAGTCCCAGAAAAAAATAGAAATGTAGCCTCGATGGGGCGAAATCTGCATGATCTGACCTGATTTGGGCTGAATTGGCACTGAATCAGGATGGATGAACCTGAAATGAGACAGAATGAGAAGTGACGAACAGTCCTCCGTGCAGTAAAACATTAGGTCAAGGGCTAAAAAGCATGTAAACGTATCGAGAATCGATACCAAACCATGCATAGGTTGAGAATGAGGTAGATTATTGGTGGATTGAGTGGGGGGATCAAGAATTGGAGTGACATCTCAGCGCTCTGGCACAGTTTCGCTGTCGCGGGCACGCTACGTTGTCCTCGCCGAACTCTACATCGTGTTACTCCCGCTTTTCTCGTTTTGAAAAGTGCAGCATGTGCTTCAGAATTGGCGCATCTGGTGGATGATCACATAATTCAGTAAGATTGGGAATCAATTTGAGCAGAGATTAAGGGGATGAGACAATCACAGAGAGAGAAAACAAATACAATTGTAGTCTACAGACCCTAAGTGCACCATTGAAGGTAGAGATGTCTTTCTGTGCACTCAGATCTAAACAGATCTTTGAGGAATGAGAGGAGATGACAAGGCAATCAACCTAAATTGTCCTAAAATGAGTAAATTCCCTGAGATGAAGGTGAAATGAAGCGGAATGTCTAGAACTGAAACTACTAACACTTTCGTTTAGACTAAAGTTACTATATATTGTCGTTTATTCAGCTCAATTGTGCTTTCCGGCACGTTGGTTCGCGAGCATCCAACATATTCATACAAAATGTGGATCATGTGATGATGCATCATGATGGGACATGATAGCCCTGGATCCTTGGCATGTAACGCGCCAAAGGTTCGCTGAAGGCGCTTTACTGACAGTATATAACTGAGAGACACCGTATTTACAGTGGCGGCGGCGTCAATCGACTTGGACAAGGCCCATCTTTCGATTGAGTCCCACAAGACACTTGGATTCACCGTTTTCGACAGTTTCAGGTCGGATTGAGCTCACATTGGCGTGTGCCAAAAATACAACGAAGCCTACGGACTTCAGAGGTTGCTGTTAGAAGTCCCTAGAGCTCCTCTGTGAAGGTTGTCTGAACAATTGACGTCTGGGTTTCGTACAACAGTGGCAGAATGATGGACAAACCTGAGAAATTCAAGGCAAATTTGAGGATCCTGGATCTGAATCTGGACTTTGGCGTCAGCATCACAGCAAATGAAGGTAAGATCTGAGTTCCTGGTGTCGCATCTGGTGCAGCCAGTACTACAAGGGGTGCCTGTAGGGGTGAATGTCGCTGGCCAGCGTTTTGATTATGTACATTTGCTTCCATCTGCACGAGTAGCCAAATTCCAAAGATGCACAGACCAACAGAGACAAGATTACCCCGAATCTGCCTGAATTAAGCCTGAGTTTGGTTTTTTCTGAACACGGCAGCACACTCCGTGGCTTTCGGCTTTCGACTTTCGATACGTTACCGAACGGAGACCAAAGAAAAATTGATTGATTGACGTCAAATTATCAAACATTCGCAGTTCTCCACATCATGACATAAACAGAAAGAATGAACAGTGGATTGAGCAGAATGTGGTAGGATGGCTTCCTCAATTCGGCCAAGCACGAATACATGTGACCACCAACCTGTCTGGCCTGGCCCTCGTACGGCTTGGGCGCTGCAAATCAGCGGCCGAACTTGAAGCTTGGTCCTCATTTGGCTCCTGGGCTGTCCTGACCGCAGGAGGGGGGATCGACGGATCAGCCCTGGAATGTGGCTGCTGAGGGCCGTAAGAGGCTGGATCTCGATTCACCACAGGTCGTTTTCCGTCGCTCTCCACTTGTCTGTCTGGTTTCGACAGACAGTCTGTCTGAGGTACTCCAATTTCGGGGTGCTTCTTGAGGAAGTCGATGAACCCCTTGGTGTACCCATGGACAAAAGATTGGGCTGGTTCCCAGTTGTTGTGACTGGAATCCAGGCCCCTCCACTCACACAGAAATTCCCATTCGCCCTTGGCGTCACGTGTTGCTTCAACAATCCTCTTGAGTTCGTACTTTCCCCCTTCGATGACCCGATCAGACAAAAATTTCGAAGTCCAAAAAAGAGGTTTAACCCGATCCTTGGGGGAGGGGATCTCTCTCTTGAGGCGATCGCCCGAAACGTCAATTTCCCAGCTGACATCCACACGAATCCTCCACCTGTTCTCACCAAGACGCGCTGTAACAGCGAATGGCCCCTCCCACAAGGGAAGAAGCTTGTCATCTCCGTCCAGGGTGGTTTCGGATTTTCGAAGCCAAACTCGATCATCGACTTCAAAATTGTGGGGGTTTTTTCGACCTTGATTTTGAACCCAAAGCCAGTCAGCTTGATGCTTCTCGATTAATTTCGAGACAGTTTTATCTGCTCGTTGGACGTCGTCCAAAAACAACGAAGCATCCTTACAGGGGCGAGGATTATTCAACGGCATGTTCCACCAACACTTCTTTCGTCCAAAGACAATTTCATTTGGAGAAAGGCCATGATACAAAGGCGTGTTGTGGTAACGGCGAAGCATGGCGAACAGAATCTCAAGCCAATGGAAATCCTTTTCACTCGCGAGCTCCTTACGAAGCATATTTATAAGTGAGCGGCCGGCTCTTTCGCCAGGCAGCGCTCGATGCGAGTGGATTTCACATCGGAGGTGGTGGATTCCAAGGCGAGCACATAATTCTCTCCACCATTCGGAGGTGTACTCTTTGCCTGAATCCGTCACCACCTCGGATGGGACGTCCCAACCTCCCATCCAGGTCTGCGCGCACCATTTGGCGGCAGCCTTGCCAGTCATCGACTCGATGTTGCAAGGCAACACCTGCATGTAGCCGGAATGACGGCACTGAATAAGGAGCACACCATTGACTTTTTTGTTAGTCCAATGGCACTCTTCGTCATCGAGTTCACCGAGATAGAAGAAATCACTGGTGACTCTGTTAAAGAGGCGCTCCGGAATAGGATGAGGCCTCAGATGGCCGTGCTTCTTCGCGCTGGGGGGCGTCGAGACAGCACATTGGGCACATCCGGCGGCTACTTTCATGCAGTGAGTATATAGCCGTGAGCCAAACAACCTATGTTTAATCATCGACCACAGTCGACGGCCATGTGCGTGGGGGGACTCCCATTTGTGCCACCAGTTTAACACTCGGGGGGCTAGGGCGTCTGGCACACACAATTTACCCTCCATCCACAGCTTCCCCCCATCCAACGAATACTCTGAAAAAATCCCATCCTTGTGAGCATCTTTGGATTTGAGATTTCCAAAGACCTCTTTAAACATGGGATCCTGCAGATAATCGGACGTCCAGTCACGGATGATAAGGGAATCTTTAGGCAGGGGTGGAGTTTTGGCCGGATCTCGACGCTTAATGCCCTGGATCAACCGAAATCGACTTACTCGTCGGGTATAGTCAAACCGTTTCACACTCCCTGAGGAGGGATCGGTGACTTTTTCCACGACTTTCAGTGTTTTGGTGCAGATCTCATGAGCATGCGCCGGATCTGTGATGGCCGTGATGTCGTGACACGGTAATGCGTGTTGTTTAACAGCGCATTGCATGCATGCACGTCGAATGAGCTTTTTTTCTTCCTGATCCCATTCGATGATTACATGGCGGTCCTGCTCCGTACCATGGATGTTGGTACTTTGCAGCCCCTCTGAGGCGGGGTAAGCCCATCGGCTCAGAGCATCCGCTACCGTGTTATTCTTTCCAGGCAAATACGACACATGGAGGTCAAACAGAGAGAGAAATTCGTGCCATCTGGCCCGTCGACCAGCTGGGCTCGCGACAGTATCAATGTGTTCGGTGGCCCAATATTCCAGAGATCGATGATCCGTCAAGACCTCGACTCGATTGGTGCCAACCCACGATTGGTACTTTTTCAAAGCACAGATTATGGCGTAAGTCTCTTGCTCACGCGGCGACCATTGCATTTGGCGTGGGGCTAGCTTCCGAGACCAAAATGCAAGAGGGTAATGATCACCTGTGGCTTCATCAACCTGTTCAAGGACAGCTCCGATCGCGTACCTAGAAGCGTCGGTTCTAATGTAGAAGGGTCGGTCGAATTGGGGCACATGCAACGTGGCGAGTTCACAGAGGGCCGCCTTCAAGTGATGGAAGGCCTCCTCGCACTCGTCAGTCCACTTGACACGAACCTTTGAACCTGCCTTGCCCGCATCTCTCCCTACCTTCAATAATTCAGTGAGGGGGGCAGCAAATTAGGCATAATTCGGCACAAAAGTGTGGTAAAAATTGCAACAACCCAGGAATCCTCTCAGCTCCGTGATCGTCTCAGGGCGCTTCCACTTCTGAATAGCGACGAGCTTCCCTGGACTGGGTCGTCGGGTGCCATTCTCTAGGAGAGAACCACAAAATTCGACTGATTTCAAAAATAATTTTCCCTTCTTTGGCCCACAAATCAGCTGATTGGCATCCAGAATGTCCAAAACCTGGTTCAGCTGCTTTTCATGTAGGGCCACCAGCTCGGCTTCGGTCAGTCCCTCCCCTTCCGTCGCGATGATTATGTCATCTATGTACACGCTCACGAAGGCACGAAGCTCAGGATGAGCTGAAAAAAGCACATCTTCCATCATTCTTTGAAAAAACGAAGGGGCATTCTTCAGGCCCATGGGCATGACTGTCCACTGGACTGGGCCACATGGCGTGCACATACAGGTGAGGGGTCGGCTGTCCTTCCTCAACGGCATTTGGTGAAAGCCGTGACGGAGATCCAGCACAGAAAACAAACGACCTCTCGCCCTCTTGGCGATTTCCTCCTCAATGAGGGGCAGGGGGTGCGAATCCGCCTTGGTTTCGGCGTTGAGATTGCGAAAATCAACCACCATTCGCCAACCATCAATAGTGTTCTGGTCTGCAGGCGGTGGCTTCGGGACTGTGAAGGGTGCACAGCACCATTCGCTGGTCATACAACCCTCAAGCCAACCAAATTCCCTGAGATTTCTCTCGATGATTTTTCTGAGGATCTCATGCTTATGTCCATGGTTCTCATAAGGACGCTGTTTTTTCGCCTTGTACCCTTCACGAAGCTCGATGAAGGCTTCACCGAACTGCCCACGGACAGGGGGGTCTTTGATCAACTTCCCTGAAAGGGTTGTGTCCTTCCGTTCCTCAAAAATCTTTTCTCTTGACTTGGAACACAATTCGGTGTCCACCTGATCGCCAGGAATTACTGTCGAAAAAACTTTGGCGACTTCTTCGGCTTTGGCAGGAAGAATCTTCCTACGGATGTCCCTAAACAAGTCCGTATCAACTGCCTCTTGAAGATAGGTGGGTCGTGTGTCGAAATCCCAGAGATTCTCTTCGTGATCCAGCTCCTCGAAAGGATCCATGAAAGCTTCCACAGGGGGTTTTTCATAAAAAACTCTGAATTTGCGGCGTGATTTGATATTTTTCTTCGCCCGTGTACTGAAGATTCTTTTCGATGTCGATCGTATTGGGGAAGAAGGAGACGAGGCGGATCCATTGGACGTTGGATCACCTTGGGTATCTGACGGACAAAAATCAGAAAAAATAGATTCATCATCAGTACCACGCTCAACCTCAGATTCAGACCCAACACAAGAATTAGTACCAGAATCAGCAGAATTAGAGTCAGAAAGCTTTCCATCCACCAGGAATGCAAGCGAACTCCAGGACCGCTGTGGCAGGGGACCTGTGTCGTCCCTGGCATACAGCTTAATCTTCCTGGGAAGTTCGATGTAATCTACACAAATGTCTTGTAATTCCTGAAACCAAGGCTTGTCGTCCCACAAGGGCACAACTAAAATTGCCTGGGTTTTATCTTGCTTGATTTTGTGGATGACCTGCTGGATTAAGTGAAACGGAGGATTAATCCACAACTTCTTGTCCCATTTATGGGTCCAAGCGTCGCTAAAGTGCTGGTCAAAGCGCTTGTTCTTACGGTTAGCAAAGGCATCATACTGTGGCCAAAAGGAATGGTGTTCATGAAAGTACTCACAAATTGCATCGCGCCATTTGTCGACAACTCTGTAGGATGAAGAGTGCCAGCGCGAAGGGCGTCGTGGCTGGGAGTCCCTACGAAGACATTCTAACTCTTGGGAGTAATCGGCACTCCCATTCACCTCTGCAATGGTGACATCTTCGCCAAATTTTGATGTAACTTTTTGCTTCAAAAATTCTTCTGCACTTTTAAACCCTGCGTGCAAAAAACGAAATTCAGGACGCTCCAGGGGACCTGACTCCAGCAAAAAACAACGTCGATGACCTACGGGCGCTACCCTGTTCTTGCGAAGCCAAGGATGGCCCAAGTAAAGGTCATACTTTATGTCGGCACGATAGAAGTAGTCATCCTTAAGGACAACTTCCTCCACATTTTGCTCTTCCCAAAGGTCTTGAGCGACCAAATGAGTTGATATATAACAACCGCGTTGCCCACCTGCGAGAGAATGTCCAGAAAATCCCTCGAGGGTAACAGGATGAGGCGATTCAAACACGCAGTCGTCGGGTAAGAATGAATTGGATTGGAGATTTACCTCTGATCCATTGTCACACAAACAAGTGGCGAGGTGGAAATTTCCCTTGCAATCAGAGACCCACAGCTTTGTGACAAACTGACGGGCCCTGTGCTTGGACTGTACACCAACCTCGTCCACTACAACAGAACGATCCGCTGCCGGATCCAGGGGAGAGGAGACAAGCGACCCTACATCAAGTAGTGGTCCATCTGGGATCTGGGGATCATGCCTGAAATCGCCTGGGGAGGGGCGATTTTCGTGGCTCCCCTAGGCGTTCTGACCTCCAGTGGCTGCGTTAACATTGTGAACACAGCCTGATTCGTCGATCCACTCATCTTGGAACGGATCATCTGCTGGATTCAGGGCATTTTCGACATAATCTCGATCCGCATCGGACACCTGATCTGCACCTGAGACCTGATCCACACGATGGTTGCCCTTTCCACGTCCACGGCCACGGCCGCCGGATGATGGACCACCACCGTCGCCACGCCCTCTGCCCTTACCAGAGAAAGGGGTTCCTGAAGGATTTCCCTTACCTTTACCCTGTGATCCTGGAGCATTTCCTTTGTTTGTACCGGATTGAGGGGTTTGGCCTGGATTCCGATTTCCGCCTCCGGCGTTGCCATTGGGACTTGTCTGGCCGTTTGGCTGCCCACTGGAGCCGGATGGAGTCCGATTTCCTTTGCCTTGGGACCCGCCAGGGCCTCCAGTATTTTTGTTTCCACCGGAGGGGGTCGAATTCCCTTTTCCCCCCTTTCCACCATGCACCTGTCTGTCATTCCTGTCTGAATTCTGCGAATTACTGACATTTTCACCAATCACCTTGTGATCGTAAGCAGACCATCGGTGATTACCAGTAGAATGCGTCTTAGCTCGGTTCGTAGAACCTAAAAGAAGGCAGATGCTACAATGATCCTGAACATTCCGGGTGTCATTCACCTTTTTGTTGCCCTTTTGGGCCCCATTTTGGGTGTTTTGCTGGGTATTCTTGTTTCCCCCAAGACCCTCATGGAAATTTTGATTGGCGGCATCAGCGAGCCGCTCAACCTCTTCCCACAGTTCCTGCGGGGTGAACGAAAACACCCAGTTCCTGGCCTTCAGGCGATGGCCGTGGAAACTTACTCCCTTGTTGAGGACTTGGACAAACAAGTCCCGATCCTCGTGTTCATTAAATTTGATTTTCCACGTGTTTTCAGTGAATTTCACCTTGGAAAACGACGTGGGGGAGCACTTTTGAAGTGCCTCCCTGACCGTAAACCTGTTGGCCGAGGCATCAAAGCCTTCGACCTCTGCCCACCAGGTCTTGACCTTTTCTTCGGACTGTTTATTCGGAAGGGTGGCGGCAGTTTCGGAGGTGATCTTGTCAAAAATCAAATTTTTCAGCTCAGCACTGGAAAATTTTTCGCCTGAATGTTCAGATTCTTCCACTAGATTCCAGAAGCGCTGTCTCTTGTCTTGCACTTCGTGCAAGATTAATCGAGAGAATGAAGGAAAATTCTTCAACATCTGGTGGTAATGATCCTCTGGCAGCCGGGATCCACGTACCTCCAACTGTTCCCACACCTCATCAAAGGTAAGGGGGGAACTTGAATCCTCACGATCACTCCAGGTCCTGAGCCAAGTGTTGGCCGGCGCTCCCTCAAGGCAGTCCAAGAGGGCTATCAGGAACTGATCATCCTGGAGTTTTTGAGTCTTAACCCACAGTTTAAATTCCCGTTGGAACTGAGGCCAACGTCTGGGGTTCCCATTATACTTCGGTTGCTTGGCAACCTGAGGAAGTCGCAATGAAGTAGGATTTAGAAGTGAATCCAGCCCAACACCGGCCGTAATGGCAGACACCTTGGCGGCATCATTAGCCACACCAGCTCCGGCGAGGGTCTGGGCGAGCAACATCTGGGCTAATGCATTGGAATCAGCAGCAGGAAGGGCAGTACGGGAGGCAGTTCGCTTGGCATTCTGAGCCTCAGTCCTAGCCTTCGCCGACCTACTCTGAGATCGAGAGATTGTAACCCTTTCCTTTAGCTTAGTCCTGCTGATCCTTGCATCGGTGGTCTTAGAGTCCACCGAAGGAGCAATCGAAAAAATTTCTGTCGCCTCCTCCGACGGTTCTGTTGTTTGTTCCACCGATGATGCGCCCTCAGACCGCATGTGTGTCTTGAAAAGATCTTTAATTCCCAGCGTCTGAATGATGAGTTGCATTTGATCTTTGAGCAATTGGAGCTCAGTATCTCGCTGTAATCTGCAAGAGCAGTCGGCAGGACAGTACATACCGTGTCCTGAAGGGCCTGAGCAGGCTGTCGGACCGCTAATCTCAGTGGTTCGCAGCCAGGAGTCCACTTGGGGAGCTCCTTCAGCCCTAATTTCTAGGCTTGCCTGCCTGGCTGCCTCTAAAATTCCTTCCTCAACCGCGGCGGCTAGATCGTCGCGGATGGAAACAGAGGGATGAGGGGCGGAGGGCCCGGCAACAGGTGCCTTGGTCTTCTCCTTCGGGAAGGGGCTTGCCTCCCAGATCTGCAAAAAAATGGCAAAAGAGTCATCTTCTTGAGAACACCACCACATCCTGGTATTAATTTCTTCTTGAAGGAGGAAAAAATATTCGAATAAAAAATCAGAGGCGATTCTTTCTTGTCCTATCAGCTTAGACGTGGCTAATAGACAAAGGGCCTCAAGCGCCTCAAGGTTACGGGTCACTTCTGAAGACAAATGGTTGTCCCATTGTGCCCAATTGGCTGGTCGATTATAGGTAGGTACCTCACCTGGACCACCCATCTCAATGTCGTCAATGTCGGCGTCGATGGTTTCAAAATGTGGACATTGGTAAGGAGTATTAGTACCTGCCACGTCCGTAAGCTCCACCGGAGCGTTGCCATCGGTGTAGGCTGGGAGATTCCAGCTGCTTGATGGCCAATTTCGACTGGGATCTTGATGGTAATCTGGGCCTCCACAGCTGCTGATTTGTGCCCTTCTTGGGCAGCTTGGGCTTGCGCAAGGCATTCCTCTCAAGGCCTCGTTCGCACAGCACCACGGCAGCGTAATTGTTACGTCTCCAGGAGCGGCGGGGTCTACGGGGCCGTACTGGGGAGCTAGCTGTGGTTGGGACACCAAAGGAACAACATTCAGGTAGCCTCTGCTACCATGAAAGTGCTGCCCTGGGTCGTTGAGGGTGCCGGAGGGCTCGGGGCCGGCAAGACCAGTGGGGCAGGCACGCGAGGAGTCTCCCTGGACGTTGTTATTGGGGGTAGAACCGGATACTCGAACACCAACGGAGGCGAGAGCAGCGACAACAGAAGCAAGGTCCATGCTGATTGTTATCCGGCAGAAAATCCCAGTCTATGAAGAAAATTGACGCGGATTATTCTAAATACATCTGAGTGTCCAAAACTGTCTGAAAAGATTTAAATAATCCAATTATGTAAAAATGTTTGGCCGATCTGGCCCGCGAGCGCGCGTCAGCGGCAAATGGCGATTCCAGCTAAAATAGCGGAACGCGGCGGATTTACGGGGAATGGACCGCGGAATCAAATCCGGCATATCAGAAATATATAGGAAATATCCTGAGACTGAGCTGCGAGGCGGCGATTCCGCCGAAGCAAAGAAAATGACCAAAATGTTGCCAATCTGGACAGAATGTCAGAAAATCTGAGCAGATGGGGCTAGCCGCACTTACATAATGTTGTTCTACAAAGTACGTCCAAGGACCGCCTCCGATGTAACAGGGCTCGGGTTGTTGTTGTTGCCAGGAAGATAGGATGGAAAAAAGACACCAAGGTTTTCGGGCGCAATGGGAAATTTTCATCGGTTGTAATCGGCACACCATCATTATAGCGGTGGTGCGCAATTGACTGCATGCGTGATGTCAACCATCTTGTTGACGTGGGCACTGGCGTCCGTTTGCGTTCGGTGCAATGGTCATCTCTTGCAGCGGTCCGAGGTTTGGAAACGTGTGATGCAGCAGGGCCGGGGCGAGAGCACCGATCGAAAGCATACCGACCAGAAGAAAGCAGATTTCGCAACCGAGGCGGCCAATGTGGTTGAAAAGGGAAACAAAGGGGGTGCGAAGCAAATGGGGAGCCAAGCAAGCCCGCAAACCGGGTCTGCGGCGAAGGAGGGACAGGTTAAGCGGAAGGACAAGGACATAGGCAACACAGACGGGGCTGGAGCTAAAGCGGGCGGGAAGGTGCTCAGAAAGAAGGAGGCCCAGAAGAACCTCCCTCGGGTCAAGGACATGGTTCGGACGGAGGAGGAACCAAATGAGACCGTGCCGAAGAAGACGGAAGTCATGGAAAACACGAAGGTGCAGCAAATACTTGACGACGGAGACAAATGGGATGGCGAGGAGGAGGAGGAGGAGGCGGAGGAGGAGGAGGAGGAGGAGGCGGCGGATGACTATACGTATATATATGGAACGGAAGATGAGGACGAGGGGGATGAGCAGGAGGCGACAAAGAAGAAGCTCAAAACGATGCTGGGGGACAAGGGGGAGAAGCAGGCTGGGGGGTTGGGAAAGAGGAAGCTGCAGCAAATGTTGGAAGAGGAAGAGGAATGGGACGGCGATGAGGAGGACGAGGACGACGAGGAGGAAGAGGAGGATGGGGGGGAGGAGGCAAATGAGTATGAAATGGAGGAGGACGAGGGGGATGAGCATGAGGCGTCAAGCAAGAAGGCGGCGCTGGAGAGTTTCAGAAAACTCAAGGCGATGCTGGAGGACAAACGCGGGGAGGAGGATGCGGCGGGGGGACTGGGAAAGAGGAAGCTGCAGCAAATGATGGAAGAGGAAGCGGAATGGGACGGCGATGAGGAGGACGAGGAGGAGGAGGACGACGAGGAGGAGGAAGTGGGGGAGGAGGCGAATGAGTATGGAATGGAGGAGGACGAGGGGGATGAGCATGAGGCGTCAAGCAAGAAGGCGGCGCTGGAGAGTTTCAGAAAACTCAAGGCGATGCTGGGGGACAAACGCGGGGAGGGAGAGGAGGCGGGGGGACTGGGAAAGAGGAAGCTGCAGCAAATGATGGAAGAGGAAGAGGAATGGGACGGCGATGAGGAGGACGAGGAGGAGGAGGACGAGGAGGAGGAGGAGGAGGAAGGGGAGGACGAAGTGGAGGGCGGAGGGAATGAGGGGAACAACGAAGCCGATGGGGAGGCGAAGCGGAAGAAGGAGGCGGAGAAGGCAAAGAGGATGCTGAAGCAAATGCTGGAGGATGAGGCAGAGGAGTGGAACAACACTGCGGAAGCGGAGGAAGATGAGAACGAAGATGAAGAGGACGATGGGGTTGATGCACCGCTGGTGGTCTGCTCGTGCCCACCGTGTCTAACGGGGGTATCGCGGGGTTCGGGCCACCTTCGCTGTGTTTCCTGTACCTCTCTCTCTCTCTCTCTCTCTGCCAACCAGCAGTAAGCACATACCGGGGGGGGGGGGGTGTTGAGTCGATGAAGACTGTCACGTTGCCGCTTTTTTGTTTCAACCGAACTGATTGCCAAAGAGAATACCAAACCTTAAAAACAGGTGTAGACGTTGCGTCACCGATGTTCGGTCAGAATTTTATGCGGCAGAGTTCCTACGGTACATCACCTCTATCCCACTGTCGGAAAGGACGGCGGGGCTGGGGGGCTGATGAACGAAGACACTGTGTTGATAGGTACATCGCGCCTCAAATGAAGGGGGTGCGGTTGCGGGACTCAGCGCACCAGGAAAGTGTCACGGCGGGCTTTTCTCGTCTAATATTTCAGCAAACAAACTTCTCTAGAAAAATGGACATCATTAAAACAAGCCCAACAAGATCACTACCAACACAATTGGTGGAAATATAATTCTCTCCGGACATTTTTTCCTGCCCCCGGTCCACTCGGCGCGCGCACTACGAATTGCGACCGTCCGGAAGGCTTATCCGGCCGCTTTTGACGCGCGCAGACCGTCCAGAGAGGGTCCGGTCGCTAAAGACCCACAGGTCTGAATCTCATCGCAAAGGGTGTGCTGAACGCTCTTGATGGTATTGCTGGTGACGTCGCGCGTTGATGTCGGGCGGTGATGCTGGTGATGCTTGGTGGTGATGTTGGTGATACTGGTTGCTGATGTTGCTTATCTTGGTTGGTGGTGTTGGTGGTGTTGGTGGTGTTGGGTGTTGATGTTGGGGGGTAGTGTTGGTGCTATTTGGGTAATGTTGGTGATGCTCGGTGCTGACGTTGGTGGTATAGGTTGGGGTGATGTTGGTGAAGTTATTCGGCCGCCCTGGCCAACACCCAACACCACCCCAACTTAACCCCCACATCATCACTCAACATCACCAACATCACCCCCCAACACCACCACCACCCAACATCACCAACATCACCCGCCAACACCACTACCACCCAACATCACCAGCATCACCCCCCAACATCATCAACACCACCACCTAACACCACCAAAACCACAACCCACTCCGGCACCGGGGCAGGCGCCATGGATCAAGACGGAGACCTGCCCCCGCAAAAGCAGAGCATCACGCACCATTGAATGGGCCCCGGAAGCCCTTCTCTGCGGAACGAGCAGTGCCCATGACACAGAATTCTGCCGCCGGGCCACACAACAGCATGTGACTGACCCACCACAGGTCGCGTGTGCGTGCTGCGTGCCCTCTCGCTGGCGGGTTCCCCTTGCAAGCCCCATGCCGCAGGATGAAAATGCAGATGAAAGCGAGCTCATGGCCGCATTACGAGACATCAATCTGGAGGTGCCACCTTTGTATCAAGCTGTGTGTGCTTCGCGGGTGCTAGGCTCCAGGAACATTCACCGACTGCGTGTTAGGCATTGCATAATGCCTCCAGGAATGGGAGATGTCAGTACGTGCCGTACAAGGCGATGCAATGTTCGCAGGAACGATTCCCGGTCATGTGTTTGTGTGTGTGTGTGCGTGCGTGCGTGCGTGCGTGTGTGTGTGTGTGTGTGTGCGTGTGTGTCTTTCTGAGTGTCTATTTTTTTTTCTCGAAAGGCGCCTAGCCACATGACTTTCCCTGTTTTGATGGCCTGATGAGGTGTTTTGAAGCCAGAGCCTTTTGACTGCCTGCTGTGCCCGCCCACATTGGTCGTCGGTTCGTTGGTTTCTCTCACAAAGTGTGTGTGTGTGTGTGTGTGTGTGCAGTCTGTACACGGGGTTCGTGCAACCATCAGTCACGCGTGACAAGCCATCAGCACCCCTTCTCCCCTGTGCCACATGTGGTCCAGAAGAACTGCTGACGGTTGTGGGGGGGGCGTTATTTCGTCACTGCTGATGTCGCTGGTGACAGCCACTTGGTCACTGGTAAAGGCTGTGGGGGCCGTACTTTGTCACTGGTGACGGTTGTGGGGGGCGTCATTTGGTCACTGGTGACGGTTACTTTGTCACTGGTGACGGTTGTGGAGGGAGGGTTACTTTGTCACTGGTGACGGTTGTGGAGGGAGGGTTACTTTGTCACTGGTGACGGTTGTGGGGGGCGTCATTTGGTCACTGGTGACGGTTACTTTGTCACTGGTGACGGTTGTGGGGGGCGTTCTTGTGTGACTGCTGACGGTGTGGAGTGATATTTGATCACTGGCGTCCGTTGTGGGGCTGGGGGTTGGGGGCTGTTGCTGTCACTGGTGACGGTTGTGGAGGGCATTGGCCTGGAGACTGTGGGCACGGGGACTGGAGGTGGCGGAAAGGGCCGGTTTACGACGCACGCTCACCACCTGCCTTCCTCTTCCATCACTCACGGTTGGTGACTGCAGTGGTGCATTGTTGTTCAGCGGCCCGGAGAGAGTAAATGAACGTTGGGGTGAGATGATGGGGGAGGCGATGCCATCTCCTCTGTGACTGGGGCCTGTGATTGTGCGGTGGCTATGGGGGAGGTTCGCGGTGTGGGGGGGGGGGGCAGGGGCAGCTGAGCTCTCAGCTTTCGTTGAGGCTGTGCGCCCCGTTGACCAGTAACCGACGGTGGTGCTGGGCAACCGCTGTCCCGTTGACGGTACGACTGCCCCTTGTTGCTCATCAGCCGTGTGAAAGTGCTGCCCTGGGTCGTTGTGGGTGCCGGAGGGCTCGGGGCCGGCAAGACCAGTGGGGCAGGCACGCGAGGAGTCTCCCTGGATGTTGTTATTGGGTGTAGAACCGGACACTCGGACACCAACGGAGGCGAGAGCAGCGACAACAGAAGCAAGGTCCATGCTGATTGTGGTCCGGCAGAAAATCCCAGTCTATGAAGAAATTTGAGGGGAATTATTCTAAATACATCTGAGTGTCCAAAACTGTCCGAAAGAATTTAAATAATCCATTTGTGTAAAATTGTCTGGCCGATCTGGCCCGCGAGCGCGCGTCAGCGGCAAATGGCGATTCCAGCTAAAATAGCGGAATGCGGCGGATTTACGGGAAATGGACCGCGGAATCAAATCCGGCATATCAGAAATATATAGGAAATATCCTGTGACTGAGCTGCGAGGCGGCAATTCCGCCGAAGCAAAGAAAATGACCAAAATGTAGCCAATCTGGGCAGAATGTCTGAAAATCTGAGCAGATGGGGCTAGCCGCACTTACACTCCCCCTCCAAAAACACACTGGGGTGTGTCGCTACGTCAACGAAGAACGTAGTGCGGGTAAGTCCCAGAAAAACATAGAAATGTAGCCCTGATGGGGCGAAATCTGCTTGATCTGACGTGATTTGGGCTGAATTGGCACTGAATCAGGCTGGATGAACCTGAAATGAGACAGAATGAGAAGTGACGAACAGTCCTCCGTGCTGTAAAACATTAGGTCACGGGCTAAAAAGCATGTAAACGTATCGAGAATCGATACCAAACCATGCATTGGTTGAGAATGAGGTAGGTTATTGGTGGATTGAGTGGGGGGATCAAGAATTGGAGTGACATCTCAGCGCTCTGGCACAGTATCGCTGTCGCGGGCACGCTACGGTGTCCTCGCCGAACTCTACATCGTGTTATCCCGCTTTTCTCGTTCTGAAAAGTACAGCATGTGGCTCAGATTTAGCGCATCTGGTGGATGATCACAAGATTCAGCAAAAATGAGAATGAATTTGAGCAGAGATTGAGGGGATTAAGCAATCACAGAAAGGTTAAACAAATACACATGTAGTCTACAGACCCTAAGTGAACCACCGAAGGTAGAGATGTTCTTCTGTTCACTTAGATCTAAACAGATCTTCGAGGAATGAGAGGAGATGACAAGTAAATCAATCTAAATTGTCCTAATGTCAGCACATTCCCTAAGATGGAGGTGAAATGAAGCGGAATGTGTACAACTGAAACTACCAACACCTTCGTTTAGACTAAAGTTAATATATATTGTCGTTTATTCAGCTCAATTGTGCTTTCCGGCACGTTGGTTCGCGAGCATCTAACAGATTCTATCAAAATGTGGATCATGTGATGATGCATCATGATGGGACATGCTGGCCCTGGATCCTTGGCATGTAACGCACCGAGGGTTCGCTGAAGGCACTTTACTGACAGTATATAACTGAGAGACACCGAATGTACAGTGGCGGTGGTGTCAATCGACTTGGACAAGGCCAATCTTTCGATGGAGTCCCACAAGACACTTGGATTCACCATTCTCGACAGTTTCTGGTCGAATTGAGCTCACATTGGCGTGTGCCAAAAATACAACGAAGCTTACGGACTTCAGAGGTTGCTGTTCGAAGTCCCTAAAGCTCCTAGATGAAGATTGTCTGAACAATTGACGTCTGGGTTTCGTACAACAGTGGCAGAATGATGGACAAACCTGAGAAATTCAAGGTAAATTTGAGGATCCTGGATCTGAATCTGGACTTTGGCGTCAGCATCACAGCAAATGAAGGTGAGATCTGAGTTCCTGGCGTCGCCTCTAGGGCAGCCAGTACTACAGGGGTTGCCTGTAGGGTTGAATGTCGCTGGCCAGCGTTTTGATTATGTACATTTGCTTCCATCTGCACGAGTAGCCAAATTCCAAAGATGCACAGACCAACAGAGACAAGATTACCCCGAATCTGCCTGAATTAAGCCTGAGTTTGGTTTTTTCTGAACACGGCAGCACACTCCGTCAGCGTATCTACGCCTTGTCTGCCTGACGGAGACCAAAGAAAAGTTGATTGACGTCAAATTATCAAACATTCGCAGTTCTCCACATCATGACATAAACAGAAAGAATGAACAGTGGATTGAGCAGAATGTGGTAGGATGGCTTCCTCAATTCGGCCAAGCACGAATGCATGTGACCACCAACCTGTCTGGCCTGGCCCTCGTACGGCTTGGGCGCTGCAGATCAGCGGCCGAACTTGAAGCTTGGTCGTCATTTGGCTCCTGGGCTGGCCTGACCGCAGGAGGGGGGATCGACGGATCAGCCCTGGAATGTGGCTGCTGAGGGCCGTAAAAGGCTGGATCTCGATTCACCACAGGTCGTTTTCCGTCGCTCTCCACTTGCCTGTCTGGTTTCGACAAACAATCTGTCAGGAGTGCGCCAATTTCGGGGTGCTTCTTCAGGAAGTCAATGAACCCCTTGGTGTATCCATGGACAAAAGATTGGGCTGGTTCCCAGTTGTTGTGACTGGAATCAAAGCCCCTCCACTCACACAGAAATTCCCATTCACCCTTGGCGTCACGTCTTGCTTCAACAATCCTCTTGAGTTCGTACTTTCCCCCTTCGATGACCCGATCAGACAAGTGTTTTGCAGTCCAAAAAAGGGGTTTAACTCGATCCTTGGGGGAGGGGATCTCTCTCTTGAGGCGATCACCCGAAACGTCAATTTCCCTGCTGACATCCACACGAATCCTCCACCTGTTCTCACCAAGACGCGCTGTAACAGCGAATGGCCCCTCCCAAAAGGGAAGAAGCTTGTCATCTCCGTCCAGGGTGGTTTCGGATTTTCGAAGCCAAACTCGATCATCGACTTCAAAATTGTGGGGGTTTTTTCGACCTTGATTTTGAACCCAAAGCCAGTCAGTTTGATGCTTCTCGATTAATTTCGACACAGATTTATCTGCTCGTTGGACTTCGTCCAAAAACAGCGAAGCATCCTTACAGGGGCGAGGATTATTCAACGGCATGTTCCACCAACACTTCTTTCGTCCAAAGACAATTTCATTTGGAGAAAGGCCATGATACAAAGGCGTGTTGTGGTAACGGCGAAGCAATGCGAAGAGAACTTCCATCCAATGGAAATCCTTTTCACTCGCGAGCTCCTTACGAAGCATATTAATTATTGAGCGGCCGGCTCTTTCACCAGGCAGCGCTCGATGCGAGTGGATTTCACATCGGAGGTGGTGGATTCCAAGGCGAGCACACAATTCTCTCCACCATTCGGAGGTGTACTCTTTGCCTGAATCCGTCACCACCTCGGATGGGACGTCCCAGCCTCCCATCCAGGTCTGCGCGCACCACTTGGCGGCAGCCTTGCCAGTCATCGACTCAATGTTGCAAGGCAACACTTGAATGTAGCCGGAATGACGGCACTGAATAAGGAGCACACCATTGACTTTTTTATTCGTCCAATGGCACTCTTCGTCATCGAGTTCACCGAGATAGAAAAAATCACTCGTGACTCTGTTGAAGAGACGCTCCGGAATAGGATGAGGCCTCAGATGGCCGTGCTTCTTCGCGCTGGGGGGCGTCGAGACAGCACATTGGGCACATCCGGCTGCTACTTTCATGCAATGAGTGTAGAGCCTCGATCCAAACAACCTATGCTTAATCATCGACCACAGTCGACGGCCATGTGCGTGGGGGGACTCCCATTTGTGCCACCAATTTAACACTCGGGGGGCTAGGGCGTCTGGCACACACAATTTACCCTCCATCCACAGCTTCCCCCCATCCAACGAGTACTCAGGAAAAATCCCATCCCTGTGAGCATCTTTGGATTTGAGATTTCCAAAGACCTCTTTAAACATGGGATCCTGCAGGTAATCGGACGTCCAGTCTCGGATGATAAGGGAATCCTTAGGCAGGGGTGGAGTTTTGGCCGGATCTCGACGCTTAATGCCCTCGATCAACCGAAATCGACTTACTTGTCGGGTGTAGTCAAACCGTTTCACACTCCCTGAGGAGGGATCGGTGACTTTTTCCACGACTTTCAGCGTTTTGGTGCAGATCTCGTGAGCATGCGCTGGATCTGTGATGGCCGTGATGTCGTGACACGGCAATGCGTGCTGTTTAACAGCGCACTGCATGCATGCACGTCGAATGAGTTTCTTTTCTTCCTGATCCCATTCGATGATTACATGGCGGTCCTGCTCCGTACCATGGATGTTGGTACTTTGCAGCCCCTCTGAGGCGGGGTAAGCCCATCGGCTCAGAGCATCCGCTACCGTGTTGTGTTTTCCAGGCAAATACGACACATGGAGGTCAAACAGAGAGAGAAATTCGTGCCATCTGGCCCGTCGACCAGCTGGGCTCGCGACAGTATCAATGTGTTCGGTGGCCCAATACTCCAGAGATCGATGATCCGTCAGGACCTCGACTCGATTGGTGCCAACCCACGATTGGTACTTTTTTAAAGCACAGATGATGGCGTAAGTCTCTTGTTCACGCGGCGACCATTGCATTTGGCGTGGGGCTAGCTTCCGTGACCAAAATGCAAGAGGGTAATGATCGCCGGTGGCTTCATCAACCTGTTCAAGGACAGCTCCGATCGCGTACCTAGATGCGTCGGTTCTAATGTAGAAGGGTCGGTCAAATTGGGGCACATGCAACGTGGCGACTTCGCAGAGGGCTGCCTTCAAGTGATGGAAGGCCTCCTCGCACTCGTCAGTCCACTTGACACGAACCTTTGAACCTGCCTTGCCTGCATCTCTCCCTACCTTCAACAATTCAGTGAGGGGGGCAGCAAATTTGGCATAATTCGGCACAAAAGTGTGGTAAAAATTGCAACAACCCAGGAATCCTCTCAACTCCGTGATCGTCTCAGGGCGCTTCCACTTCTGAATAGCGACGAGCTTCCCTGGACTGGGTCGTCGAGTGCCATTCTCTAGGAGAGAACCACAAAATTCGACTGATTTTAAAAATAATTTTCCCTTCTTTGGCCCACAAATCAGCTGATTGGCGTCAAGAATATCCAAAACTTGGTTCAGCTGCTTCTCATGTAGGGCCACCAGCTCGGCTTCGGTCAGTCCCTCCCCCTCCGTCGCGATGATTATGTCATCTATGTACACACTCACGAAGGCACGAAGCTCCGGATGGGTTGTGAACAGCACATCCTCCATCATTCTTTGAAAAAATGAGGGGGCGTTCTTCAGCCCCATGGGCATGACGGTCCATTGGACTGGGCCACATGGCGTGCACATACAGGTAAGAGGTCTGCTGTCCTTCCTCAACGGCATTTGGTGAAAGCCGTGACGGAGATCCAGCACAGAGAACAAACGACCTCTTGCCCTCTTAGCGATTTCCTCCTCAATGAGGGGCAGGGGGTGCGAATCCGCCTTGGTTTCGGCGTTGAGATTGCGAAAATCAACCACCATTCGCCAACCATCAATGGTGTTCTGGTCTGCAGGCGGTGGCTTCGGGA
Source organism: Eutreptiella sp. 'Long Island Sound 2002' (assembly GCA_964036045.1). NCBI lineage: Eukaryota > Euglenozoa > Euglenophyceae > Eutreptiales > Eutreptiaceae > Eutreptiella > Eutreptiella sp. 'Long Island Sound 2002'. Next base: position 110,919,504 of record OZ038383.1, read on the forward strand.
CTGTGAAGGGTGAACAGCACCATTCGCTGGTCATACAACCCTCAAGCCAACCAAATTCCCTGAGATTTCTCTCAATGATTTTTCTGAGAATCTCATGTTTGTGTCCATGATTTTCATAAGGGCGCTGTTTTTTTGCCTTGTACCCTTCACGAAGCTCGATGAAGGCTTCACCGAACTGTCCACGGACAGGGGGGTCTTTGATCAACTTCCCTGAAAGGGTTGTGTCCTTCCGTTCATCAAAAATCTTTTCTCTTGACTTGGAACACAATTCAGTGTCCACCTGATCGCCAGGAATTACTGTCGAAAAAACTTTGGCGACTTCTTCGGCTTTGGCAGGAAGAATCTTCTTACGGATGTCCCTAAACAGGTCTGTATCCACTGCCTCTTGAAGATAGGTGGGTCTTGTGTCGAAATCCCAGAGATTTTCTTCGCGATCCAGCTCCTCGAAAGGATCCATGAAAGCTTCCACAGGGGGTTTTTCATAAAAAACTCTGAATTTGCGGCGGGATTGGAGATTTTTCCTCGCCCGTGCACTGAAGATTCTTTTCGATGTCGACCGTATTGGGGAAGAGGGAGACGAGGCGGATCCATTGGTCGTTGAATCACCTTGGGTATCTGACGAACAAAAATCAGAAAAAATAGATTCATCATCAGTACCACGCTCAACCTCAGATTCTGACCCAACACAAGAATCAGTACCAGAATCAGCAGAATTAGAGTCAGAAAGCTTTCCATCCACCAGGAATGCAAGCGAACTCCAGGACCGCTGTGGCAGGGGACCTGTGTCATCCCTGGCATACAGCTTAATCTTCCTGGGAAGCTCGATGTAATCAACACAAATGTCTTGTAATTCCTGAAACCAAGGCTTGTCGTCCCACAAGGGCACAACCAAAATTGCCTGGGTTTTATCTTGCTTGATTTTGTGGATGACCTGCTGGATTAAGTGAAACGGAGGATTAATCCACAACTTCTTGTCCCATTTATGGGTCCAAGCGTCGCTGAAGTGCTTGTCAAAGCGCTTGTTCATACGGTTAGCAAAGGCATCATACTGAGGCCAAAAAGAATGGTGTTCATGAAAGTATTCACAAATTGCATCGCGCCATTTGTCGACAACTCTGTAGGATGAAGAGTGCCAGCGCGAAGGGCGTCGTGGCTGGGAGTCCCTACGAAGACATTCTAACTCTTGGGAGTAATCGGCACTCCCATTCACCTCTGCAATGGTGACATCTTCACCAAATTTTGGTGTCACTTTTTGCTTCAAAAATTCTTCTGCACTTTTAAACCCTGCGTGCAAAAAACGAAATTCAGGACGCTCCAAAGGACCTGACTCCAGCAAAAAACAACGACGATGACCTACGGGCGCTACCCTGTTCTTACGAAGCCAAGGATGGCCCAAATACAGGTCATATTTATGTCAGCACGGTAGAAGTAGTCATCCTTAAGGACAACTTCTTCCACATTTTGCTCTTCCCAAAGGTCTTGAGCGACCAAATGGGTGGATATATAACAACCGCGTTGCCCACCTGCGAGAGAATGTCCAGAAACTCCCTCGAGGGTAACAGGATGAGGCGACTCAAACACGCAGTCGTCGGGTAAGAATGCATTGGATTGGAGATTTACCTCTGATCCATTATCACACAAACAAGTGGCGAGGTGGAAATTTCCCTTGCAATCAGAGACCCACAGCTTTGTGACAAACTGACGAGCCCTGTGCTTGGACTGTACACCAACCTCGTCCACTACAACAGAAGGATCCGCTGCCGGATCCAGGGGAGAGGAGACAAGCGACCCTACATCAAGTAATGGTCGATCAGGAATTTGGGGATCATGCCTGAAATCGCCTGGGGAGGGGCGATTTTCGTGGCTCCCCTAGGCGTTCTGACCTCCAGCGGCTGCGTTAACATTGTGAACACAGCCTGTTTCGTCGATCCATTCATCTTGGAACGGATCATCCGCTGGATTCAGAGCATTTTCGACGTAATCTCGATCCGCATCAGACACCTGGTCTGCACCTGAGACCTGATCCACACGATGATTGCCCTTTCCTCGTCCACGGCCACGGCCGCCGGATGATGGGCCACCACCGTCGCCACGCCCTCTGCCCTTACCAGAGAAGGGGGTTCCTGAAGGATTTCCCTTACCTTTACCCTGTGATCCTGGAGCATTTCCTTTGTTTGTACCGGATTGAGGGGTCTGGCCTGGATTTCGATTTCCGCCTCCGGCGTTGACATTGGGACTTGTCTGGCCGTTTGGCTGTCCACCGGAGCCGGATGGAGTCCGATTCCCTTTGCCTTGGGACCCGGGGCGGGAAGGGGGAAGAAGGGGAAACACAACACCAGGTACCGGCCCGAACCCCCCCGAACCGGCCGCGAGCGCCGCGCACACACAGACGGGACACTGCACCCGCCAAGGCAGTAGTGACGCACAGCGCCACGCCCCAACCCCTAGGCTAGGCAGCCACCGCGCCAGCCCAAGGGGGTCCCACTGGCGACAAGCCAGTAGCACGGGCCCGGCGGCGCCGGTGCCCCGGGCGACCACGCATTAGGGGGGCGACGCAGTGGGTAAGCGCCCGTGGCCACGGCTGCGAATTGATGCACTGACCGGGGAGTGGCGAAACGGGGACGCCGGGGAAGGACGGGGCTCCGAGCTCTGTGAACCCGGGGGACTCCGCCACCAGGCAGGAGGTGCGTCTTGGAGGGCCCCCCACTAGGACCCGGTGGGGAGGATATCACCTGGCCCGACCAGGTGGCCCCCCGGGGCCGAAAGGCGTCTAGTACCCGCAAAATCAAACCTCAAACCTCAAACCTTGGGACCCGCCAGGGCCTCCGGTATTTTTGTTCCCGCCGGAGGGAGTCGAATTACCCTTTCCCCCCTTAGCACCATGCACCTGTCTGTCATTCCTGTCTGAATTCTGTGGATTACTGACATTTTCACCAATCACCTTGTGATCGTAAGCAGACCATCGGTGATTAGCAGTGGAATGCGTCTTAGCTCGGTTCGTAGAACCTAAAAGAAGACAGATGCTACAATGATCCTGAACATTCCGGGTGTCATTCACCTTTTTGTTGCCCTTTTGGGCCCCATTTTGGGTGTTTTGCTGGGTATTCCTGTTTCCCCCAAGACCCTCATGGAAATTTTGATTGGCGGCGTCAGCGAGCCTCTCAACCTCTTCCCACAGTTCCTGCGGAGTAAACGAGAACATCCAGTTCCTGGCCTTCAGACGATTTCCATGGAAGCTTACTCCCCTGTTGAGGACTTGGACAAACAAGTCCCGATCCTCGTGTTCATTGAACTTGATTTTCCACGTGTTTTCAGTGAATTTCACCTTGGTAAACGACGTGGGGGAGCACTTTTGAAGTGCCTCCCTGACTGTAAACCGGTTGGCCGAGGCGTCAAAGCCATCGATCTCCGCCCACCAGGTCTTGACCTTTTCTTCGGACTGTCGATTCCGAAGGGTGGCGGCGGTTTCTGAGGGGATCTTGTCAAAAATCAGATTTTTCAGCTCGGCACTGGAAAATTTTTCGCCTGAATGTTCAGATTCTTCTACGAGATTCCAGAAGCGCTGTCTCTTGTCCTGCACCTCGTGCAAGATTAATCGAGAGAACGAAGGAAAATTCTTCAACATCTGGTGGTAATGGTCCTCAGGCAGCCGGGATCCACGTACCTCCAACTGTTCCCACACCTCATCAAAGGTAAGGGGGGAACTTGAATCTTCACGATCACTCCAGGTTCTGAGCCAAGTGTTGGCCGGCGCTCCCTCAAGGCAGTCCAGGAGGGCCATCAGGAACTGATCATCCTGGAGCTTTTGAGTCTTAACCCACAGTTTAAATTCCCGTTGGAACTGAGGCCAACGTCTGGGGTTCCCATTATACTTCGGTTGCTTGGCAACCTGGCGAAGTCGCAATGAAGTGGGATTTAGAAGTGAATCCAGCCCAACACCGGCCGTAATGGCAGACACCTTGGCGGCATCATTAGCCACACCAGCTCCGGCGAGGGTCTGGGCGAGCAACATCTGGGCAATTGCATTGGAATCAACAGCAGGAAGGGTAGTACGGGAGGCAGTTCTTTTGGCATTCTGAACCTCAGTCCTAGCCTTCGCCGATCTACTCTGTGATCGAGAGATTGTAACCCGTTCCTTTAGCTTAGTCCTGCTGATCCGTGCATCGGTGGTCTTAGGGTCCACCGAAGGAGCAATCGAAAAAATTTCTGTCGCCTCCTCCGACGGTTCTGTTGTCTGATCCACCGATGATGCGCCCTCAGACCTCATGTGGGTCTTGAAAAGATCTTTAATTCCCAGAGTCTGAATGATGAGTTGCATTTGATCTTTGAGCAATTGGAGCCCAGAGTCTCGCTGAGATCTGCAAGAGCAGTCGGCAGGACAGTACATACCGTGTCCTGAAGGGCCTGAGCAGGCTGTCGGACCGCTAATCTCAGTGGTTCGCAGCCAGGAGTCCACTTGGGGAGCTCCTTCAGTCCTAATTTCCAGGCTTGCCTGCCTAGCTGCCTCTAAAATTCCTTCCTCAACCGCGGCGGCTAGATCGTCGCGGATGGAAACAGAGGGATGAGGGGCGGAGGGCCCGGCAACCGGTGCCTTGGTCTTCTCCTTCGGGAAGGGGCTTGCCTCCCAGATCTGCAAGAAAATGGCAAAAGATTCATCTTCTTGAGAACACCACCACATCCTGGTATTAATTTCTTCTTGAAGAAGGAAAAAATATTCAAATAAAAAATCAGAGGCGATTCTTTCTTGTCCTATCAGCTTAGACGTGGCTAATAGACACAGGGCCTCAAGCGCCTCAAGGTTACGGGCCACTTCCGAAGACAAATGGTTGTCCCATTGTGCCCATGAGGCTGGTCGATTATAGGTAGGTACCTCACCTGGACCACCCATCTCAATGTCGTCAATCTCGGCATCGATGGTCTCGAAATGTGGACATTGGTAGGGAGTATTAGTACCTGCCAGGTCCGTAAGCTCCACCGGAGCGTTGCCATTAGCGTAAGCTGGGAGATTCCAGCTGCTTGATGGCCAATTTCGACTGGGATCTTGATTGTAATCTGGGCCTCCACAGCTGCTGATTTGTGTCCTTCTTGGGCAATTTGGGCTTGCGCAAGGCATTCCTTCCAAGGCCTCGTTCGCACAGCACCACGGGAGCGTGATCGTTACGTCTCCGGAGGTTGCGGAGTCTACGGGGCCGTACTGAGGGGCTAGCTGTGGTTGGGACACCATTGGAACAACATTCAGGTAGCCTCTGCTACCATGAAAGTGCTGCCCTGGGTCGTTGTGGGTGCCGGAGGGCTCGGGGCCGGCAAGACCAGTGGGGCAGGCACGCGAGGAGTCTCCCTGGATGTTGTTATTGGGTGTAGAACCGGACACTCGGACACCAACGGAGGCGAGAGCAGCGACAACAGAAGCAAGGTCCATGCTGATTGTGGTCCGGCAGAAAATCCCAGTCTATGAAGAAATTTGAGGGGAATTATTCTAAATACATCTGAGTGTCCAAAACTGTCCGAAAGAATTTAAATAATCCATTTATGTAAAATTGTCTGGCCGATCTGGCCCGCGAGCGCGCGTCAGCGGCAAATGGCGATTCCAGCTAAAATAGCGGAATGCGGCGGATTTACGGGAAATGGACCGCGGAATCAAATCCGGCATATCAGAAATATATAGGAAATATCCTGTGACTGAGCTGCGAGGCGGCAATTCCGCCGAAGCAAAGAAAATGACCAAAATGTAGCCAATCTGGGCAGAATGTCTCAAAATCTGAGCAGATGGGGCTAGCCGCACTTACACCGTGACCCATTTTCGAAAAATCGGGTCTTGATAATGTGGAGTTCACACGAATGTCCCCGAAACTGGACTCGACACTCTCCACAAGGCACCACCAAGGTTCATCGCCACGCCATCAAGGGCAAGGAGATGCACATCCGATCAAACCGACAAAACCTGTGCCTTCGACGGGACCGTCCATCCCCCGTTTCCGGGATGTGACCGGGTTCGCCGTCTCTTGCCCGCGAACTGCCGGGGTCAACACTGGACCGCGGTCTCCTTTGCCTCCCCTCGTCCGCAGTGCAAGGAGTGTGGCCAGAGCTTCGTCTTCTCGGTCCTCCAGCAGAAGAAGTTCATTGCGCTGAAACTCGAGAACTTCCCGTCCCGCTGCCTCGGTGTGTGTGCGTGCGTGTTGCACGAAGATCATGTGGGGTTTGGGGATTTGAAATATGGGGAAATCGGTTCAATGTCAGACCCCGCTCCTCGCTTGTCACGCGTGCCTGATGGCTTGTCACGCGTGGCTGATGGCTTATCACGTGTGCCTGATGGCTTGTTACAGATGGCTGATGGAATTTAGCGACCATGCCCAGTTTTTGAGGACCATTCGTGTTTGTTTGCTATGCCTTCATGCCCCCCCCCCCCCGGAACCCGCGCCCGCCCCTGTTAAAACGGGTCACCTGGGGATGCATTACAAGGGAAGGGGCCTCAGAGGGGGTTCCAGAAGTGGTTCGGCAGGCGGTTGGAGAAGGTTGCCCAAGCCGCTGAGGGCGGTTACTGTCGGTTAGGAATGCCACGGAAGACTGCGGTTGTCGTCAGGAAGAGAGCAGCTGGGCCATAGGCTGGGGGGCCTGAAAGGGGGGATGGGGGCTTCCAATCTATCCCTGGGGTCAGCCTGCCGGAGGCTCCTTCCACGCCGTTGTATTGCAGCTGCTGCCGGACCCCTGTCTCCCGCCGCGGGGCCTGCGTTCCTGGTCTGCCGCCGGGACCTCCACAAGTGCACCCATTGCCCCCATCGCTCGTGTATGCGGGCGTGTGCGGGTGTGCCCCAACCGTCTGACGGCCGGCGCCTCGTGCCGCATACTTTGTGTCTGCGGCCCGATGCCTGATCCCCCCAGACTGTGCTGCTTTGTGGCCTCGCTGGTCGCACGCGCATGCGCGTGCTTGCCCGCGCGCGGGCGCTGCATTGCACGCGGTGCCGCAACCCCGAGCGAAACCGCACGTGCCGGCTCTGCAACTAGCGGCTACTGCGACGCCCGCGTGCATGTGCGCACTTGTAGGCATGGCTCCTTTTGACGACTCAGCACCACGGGGGGGGGGGGGGGGTCCCACACTACCCACACCCCTTGGACCCCGCCGAAAAGTTTGGGCCAAATTTTCTTCCGGGCTTTTGGCATCAAAAAATTTCTCTGGCGCCAATTCGTTCAGACCAAAAAAATTGTCTGTGGCGCCTCCGAAAACTCAGCACCACGGGGGGGGGGGGGGAGCTGGACTGGGCTCCGCGAACGCGGAAACGACACCAGCAGGAGCACCGGCCGTAGCGGCCGTTAGAACGCAGCGACCCGATGCAACATGCGAAGGGAAGAACGGGTGACTGTCCAGGGCCCCGCAAAGGAGCAACAACGCGACGGAATGTCACACAGGGGGCTGGACCCCCGCCACCCCCCCACCCTTTAAAAGGAGCCGTGCTTGTAGGACACGGCAGGGGCAGGGGTACGGACGCAAGCAGGAGGAGCAGCAGCCGCCGCCGCTCGGCGGCTGCAGCTGCAGCAAGTGGGACGCCACACCGAACGCTATTCGTGTCCGTACCACAGACTGCCAGAGGGAGAAGAAGGAGTTTTTCAAAGACAGTTCTGGGCCAGAATCAACGACGGCCTGTTTCAAATGCGGCGAAATGGTATGACCTTGGGGGCGGCTGCAGGCTGGAGCAGTGGTGCGGCAGGTGCAGGCAGGCGTGGAGATGAAGTGCACGACGGGCGGTTGACGGGTAACCGACAGCAGTTACCCACCACAACCGTTGATAGGCGGCGCCGGCGTACGTATTGACGTGGGTGCCCATCCGCTTGTGTCCGTTTTTTTTTTATTGGCGCGCTTGGGGTCTGTTTTGGGGTTTTTTGTTGGTGGATGTTGGACCTGCCTCTGTGCACTCCGCGACGAGTGCACGCCGCAACGAGTGCACACCGCACGCGTCTCGGGGCTGTCACCCGTTGGGGGCCCCGACAGGTGACGGCCCCCAACGGTCGACGGGCGGGTTGGGGGTTTGGAGCCTTACGTACCAACCGCCCAACAAAGAGGAACATACTTTTCCACAGCACCATCCATTGCCCCACAGCCTGTCACTGCATTCAGCCATATCCCAACCCTCGCCCCCCACCCCCCCAACCCCCAAAACCAGCCCCACAACCCACCGGGCGGAAGGTTTGGCATGACGCCATGGGTGTGTTTTGGTCTGCAGGTGGCGCCCATTGGCCGATCGCCACCTACTGCCCTTCCCTTGGACCCTTGCCCTCCATAGGCGCTGGTGCTCATCGGCCTCTCACCGCCCTGTGTCCTTCATCTCCCTCCTTGGCCTATCTTTCCCTCTCTACTTCCCTTTCCTTTCCCTTTGGAGGTTGTGCCAATGGAGCCCCCGGAGTTTCCCTGTTTCACTGCTCTGTGTCGGGTCCACATACTGAGCCGGGGGAAGGGGGCAAGGCGGCTGCAGGCTCCACTCACACTCTCCTCCTGCCCCTGCTCCTGCTCCTCCTGCTCCTCCTCCTCCTCCTCCTCCTCCTCCTCCTCCTCCTCCTCCTCCTTCTCCTCCTCCTCCTCCTCCTCCCCCTCCTCCTCCTCCTCCTCCTCCTCCTCCTCCTCCTGCTTTGTCCATCCACGCAGAGCTGGCATACCAGCACATGCAGGCGAAGGTTCTGCTAACCCCCATTGACAAACTGCCAGCAGAATGCACCAGATTTTTGCACTTGCCTTTTGAAAAACAGCCAGGTATCGTTTTAAACAAACACACACGACCCATCATGCTGGGATCGGCAATACCCAGGCAGGGGCAGAAGCTGCTCCTCATGAGGAGCCAGAGGTACAACACCCTAGAGGACCTGCACATGTTGCAGCATGCGATCCTAAAGGGCCTGAACTGCCAGCACTTGCGGCGGCTCACCTACACCAGCATCTTCACACAGCTAAGGGATACAGGGGAAATCCTCTTAATGTTCCTGGACCTCAGCAATGGGTATGGGCAGACAGACAGAGAACTGGTGACCAAACAGGTGACGCAAGGAGGGAATCTGCAATGGGCGTGGAGGCAACAAAGCCAATTGTATGCACACATCATGGCCTACGTGGTGACGGCCATGGGCCTTTCCATGGCGTACTCTGTGACGGGGGGACTGGTACAGGGTGGGGGCATGGACCCCTATTTTGACATCTGGAATTCTCTGTTTCTGGCAGGACCAGGGATCGGGGAGGGGGGGGGGATCTCACTGAGACTGTGGGAGTCCATGGCACGCCTACACATACAGTGTGTGGTGGATGATACCACACTATGGGGGGCCACAACGCAAGGCCTACAACACAGCGTGAACAGAACCATAGCAGTGCTCCGGGGAATGGGGCCCCGCCCCCCTATAAAAGCAGTCCTTATGCCATTACATACGATCCGCGCGCCGAAATGAAACATATCCCAAAAGTGTACGATGCAGCCCCTCTAAATGACCGCCTCAAAGAGCTGATTCGCGCCGTCATATTCGTTTCGATCAATAATGGCAGTTTTGCAAAGTTAGGACGTTTACAAGGTTTTCACTTCTTTACCAGCATCCACTAATTCCATATAAGCTAGGGATGCGATTTAAAGGTGCACTAGCAAAGTTGAGGTGCCGAACAACACTATATGTAAGCCACAGGCCCGAAATCTCAAGAAATCTATTTGACATATTATTTATTTGCTGTGCACGCGTGCATTTTGCAGTCGCCGGCATTTGCGATCTTTCATTTTGACTGTCCAAGGTGAAATCGGGCTACAATGCACGAAATTTCGATCTAAGAACAAATTTATAAACGATTCTAAAAGCCCCGTCTTGCTGTCCAATTGAGAAACCGCCGTCATTTTGTTTTAGCACCGCTTTTCGATTTGACGGTTTTCAGCGCACTCAGCCGCCTTTGTAAGCTCAAAATGAAAAAAACACCCCCAAATTGACCAAAATTGCCCTTAATTTTGTCAAAATCCGATACCATAGGCCCGACTTATGAATATTTCAATTGTATGCTATTTGCACTTTGTGTCGCTAATCTTGCCCAATGCACCTCCCCTGTCCTTGCGCTGCTAGCTTAAACATAAGGCAAAGGAGTGTTTTTGCGTTTGCTTGTCACCGCCCGGCTCCATTTCCGACATAGAAAGGTGACCCGAAAATGGCTCAAAACGTAATAAGGCTTTTCTTTTGATGGTGCTTCGCACCAGCAAAGGAAAAGCCAGACCAAGCACGAAAGACGAAGGGGTCATTTAACCTTACTTTTCCACACCCTCCGCAACATATCATGTATCATTGCTTCATTGAAATTTCCTCAACATGCTCGTCGTTCTTTGTTATCAATAGCTGATCATGCACGTGCATATTGTGCAATCTGAATTCGTCGTCCGATAGATACCCTTCAGAGGCAATGGCAGCCCGCACACTGCCTTTCCCCATCTCGTGGAGCCCCCCTCCGCTTGTTCCAACAGGGAGAGGGATTCCATGGACGCTTGCATTCTGTGGGCTGACCAGACCAGGTCTCTGACTCCTACTAGTTTCGCAAATCCTAGACCTCTTGGAAGCATGGTGCAATGGTAGACCAAGAGTTGCAGACATCTTCCCATCAGTTTGCTCCATGCCCTCAAGGGGTGGGCTGCAAATGAGACGACGTCTCTCCAACGAATGACAGGTGGCACCGCCGTTTCTTCACTTTTCCATTTGAGCAACCCGAAAATGGATGGCGGTCTGAACCGTTGTTTTTTTGCTTTCGCTGGGTTAGACACATCACCGATCCGTACGGATACCGGATACCCCATCAATAGTAACGCAAAACCCATGGGGTTCGGGTACTGGGGGTTCAGGCATCCCGGAATCATCGTCGCACCAGGGTGGAAGCAGGTCCATAACCCATGGTGTGACGTTGTCGGGTGTGAGGTTGGGTGGCAATCTGCGGAAGGCATCTGCGTCGCCCAGGACCCCGCACTGATTGGCTGAGTCGAGCAACTGTATGAGTGTTGTGGCCTGGGCATCACGTGGTGTAGGGCCCCGTCCCGCAAGTGTGAACCGTTTGCCGAACAGAATTCCATCACACATGCGAATGTCATCCAGCACCCTACACACCGCATAATTGCGGTGGGCTTTTTTGTCCCATATCCCCCCACAAAGCTTTTGCCACCACAGCCAATCTCTTGCCTCTAGTCCTAGGCTCTCATCAAGCCACTGACATTTGGACACATACTGAGAGATATCGTCCCAGGTCACTAAAGCAATGTCATTGAGCAAGACCTGAACCCTGCCGTCAGGCAACAATCGTTCTGGCTTGGAGAAAGAACCTTCACCAGGTTGAAAAGATGAGCATTTGATATTCCGTAGGCTTTCAACAAATGACTCAAAGGAGTTGGTGAGGGAAGCAGGGGAGCGGAAGACACCATTTCGTGCATTGCACGCCAGCGTGGAACCCGGACTGTCGCCAAGTAGCGACGTCCACTGCTTGGTGGATCGCAAGATGATGTGTCCTGTCGACTTTCCCAGAACCGGGAAGGAGTCAAAGAGTTGCGGGCAATCACAGTGTTGCCCCGTGACGTCGATTCGAACCCGTTGCTCGATGAAACTCCATAGAGCGGGGAACGGGGACTCCGGACTGTCAGGTAATCGTAAAAGCCATGCACCTATGGTCGTCAACTGGCTTCCATGTGGCAAAAGGCACTTCATTCTGTGCTGCCTGCAAATAGTCAGCGACTCTATGCTGTGCCGTCCCTCGGGAAACCTTGGCTAGGGACGCTACTGAGGGGGACGGGGATGCAATTGAGTTCACGATTTTCTTAAGCCAGCTCTGAAAACCACTGGGGATCACGACGTCAAAGATTGCCTTCCGGACCACCCGAGTGACAGTGTCATGTTATCCCGTAATTTCAGCAGTTGCTGCGGGTCCCTGTTTACCCATGTGGGGCTCAGTGGATTGAACCTCATGGTAGTCAGGGCCTTCAGCGCGTAGGGCTTCCACCAGGACAGTGGGTAACCCTTCGCACTGAGTTCAGTGCATACACGGTTTACATTGTGTGTGGCAATATCAAGGGAGGAGGAATATATGACAGTTTTCTGGAATAATCCACCTGCAAGTGAGCGGAGTACCCACTTGGCATTGGGGGAGTGACAGTCAGGGAACCTGAGAAGCTGTTTGTGTACCGGGTCTTTTGTGCTACCTTTCTGTTTCATTGCGACCTGTATGAGGGCTGTCTGTGGGTCTATACTAAGTTCTGCCTCCAGTGATGTCCATTGCTGCCCTTCACCCTCAATCTGTAGGGTGATCCCCAGTACATTTTCAAAATACTTCAGGACAGTGTCCAGGCTTTTGTGGCCAGAGTGTATACCCACAATGTTGTCAACATACCTGAATGGGTGTGCCCATAGGCCCAGGCCATGCACTGACCGTGGCAGCTTCTGTCTGGTGTCTGTGGCAGGCAGTGCGTGGGGGACAGTTCGCTCCCTTACTTCGGTAAAAGGAAAGGGCCGCATTTTACAACGATTGAACATCTTTGTTAAATGCACATCCCTCACTAAATCTGAATGTGCATCTGCCATGAGTTCTACTATGCTGGTGCCATGTTTGCGTGTTGCTGTTTGTCCTCATGGAGTCAAATTTGGGCGCTAATGGTAGAAATATATGCCCCCAGGGTCCCAAAGAAAAAAATAGGTGGAAAGACGCGAGCCCAAATTTTCAATGAAAAACAGAGCGAGACGCGAACCCTTCCGAGACAGCTACGGATGCTAGACTCTAACACAAAACCTAACCATCATCATTCGCGTCTTTAACCCCAATTTTGCAGTACTTTTCTGTTTCCGCAGCATTTCAATAGGCAACCGCGCCGGGTTCCGCACCGGTATTCAGCGTCCAAGGAAATTCCGAAGGGGTCAGCCAGGTTCAGGATAAGTTTTGGATGGCCTAAATTGACAGCTGTGTGATTGGCGTATTGCAAAAAAGTATTGCAATCTTGGCGGCATACAATCGGGTACAACTCGTAACTGCTTGTATTTTTTTTGGAAATGTGACATATTGTTCCGGTAAATTCAGGGTGACCCTTACGACGGCGCGGCAGAAATTAGAATAACCGGCTTGCACCAGACTTCAATGTTCAACCTCCATTACAATTTCGTCACTTGGCAATTGATTCAGGAAAAAGAACCCGCAAATGAACTGTGAGACCATCAACCCCTTGTTTTCAGGCATGTCTGGAGTGCCGCAGTACCCGGAAGTGCCAAAGTACCCGGAAGTGCCGGTAAGCTACCCGGTCGTCCCGGTTGGCACGCCTGCCACTGTGGAATCGGATGGGCGCACCTCTGTTGGAGGAGTCGCCGGTACGTCCTCCATTCCGGTTCCGACGAATTTGACTCCGACGAAGGCAGAATCCTCGTATGTAGTCACGTGGCGTGCTCAGTTTTCGTGGCTGTCCTGTTGCTTGCACCGGCGTCACCTTGCGTTATGCCAGCACTCTAAAACATGGTTGATACCTTTTTCGAAAATGTGTTTGCTTGTGGTATAAGGCACACGCGTTGTCCGAGGTGGTATCTTTCCAGCGCGTTGCCGGGCCACCACCTCGCAACAGCACAAGAACAACAAACACGTGCAGAGAAAACATTCCACTGAAGGTTCTGACTCCTGACATTTTGCTGAGGTTGCAGCACGGTTGCTGGCGTTTGAGAGACTTGTAAGACCCTTGCCTGTCAGCCCCTTCCTGAAGCACAGCGGTCAGCGGTTCAACTGAGATGTTGCAAATTTCTGACAGGGCAGACAGAGCGGATGGCCGACAACCCACAAGGAACTCACGAACCTGGGAAGTTCCCACAAAGCCACTGCGCTCGTTCAATGAGTGTTGCGAGGAAGGGACGGTGAAACACGGCATCGCTACCTATCACTATGTACGAGCAGGATTGCAGTGCTCGACGTGGCCACTAGTAAGTCCGTTAGTGTTACATGTTTTCAACGAGGCAGAGAATTGTCCGTTAGATTGTGTTCCGTGATGTTGGAGTGCACTCCGGCGTCGGGGGTTTCTGTCAGCAGTTGTTCCCTTCAATTTTGGAGGGCTCTCCTGTGTGTCGCTGACTCTTCATATTGCGTAGGCCGTCAGCAGCTGATGCCCTGGATGCCGCAGACGGAGTACTGGACGGAAAGTATTTCGGTATGAAAATCTTGGCACCGACAACCGCAACCGGGTATGTGTGCAACGTGTTTGTGTCGAGTGCGGTTAAGATAACTTGAGAGGTGCCATCGCTTATTTTATCGTACGGCATTCTTCTGCAAGTGACAATTTTTTTCTCTCCGCAGTGGTGCTCCTGGTGTTCCTGGCAGTGTTGCGGGCGCGCCTGGTATGACCGGCGCTCCTGGCGCTCCTGGTATCGCCGGCGCGGTGGGCGCTCCTGGTGTCGCCGGCGTGGCAGGCAGCTCCGTCACAAGCAGCAGCATCCCCACGGGCACCAACGTTGTTTCCACGGCGTACGCGGGTGGTCAGGCAGCAGCAGCGGCGGCGGTCCCTGGAACTCCTGGTTCCCGTCCGTCCATGGGTGGCTTCGCATCCCCCAGCTTGGCAGGCACTCCGTATGCGGGAACGACCATCGCGGGCAGCAGCGTTGCGGGAGCAACGCCGATCGCGGGTACCACGTTCAGCGGTTTGTCTGGAACGACCATCTCGGGCAGCAGCGTTACTGGAACGACACCCATCGGAGGCACATTCAGCGGTTTGACTGGAACAACCATCGGGGGAACGCCCTTCTCGGGCAGCGTTACTGGAACGACACCCATCGCAGGCACATTCAGCGGGTTGTCTGGAACAACCATCGGGGGAACGCCCATCATGGGCAGCTCAAGCATCTCGGGGGTTCCCCTTTCTGGCAGCTCCGGTCTCAGCACCTTCGGCTTGACGGGGGGCGTCAGTGGCCTCGGCGGTTACACGCCAGGCCTTGGCAGTAGTTACAGCAGCGTGACCGGGACGAGCATCCCTGGTGTTTCTGGTTCGGTAGTGCCTGGTTTCAGCTCGTCAGTTGTGGCTCCTGGCACCAGCACATCAATCAGTGGAGTGCCAGCGTCTCCCACAACTCCCAGTCTACTGGGCACAGATTTTAGCTCTGGTGTGCTCGGTATGCCTTTTCCCGTGTCCACTTCTTTTCCCGCCCGCTCAAATGTTTTCCTGCTTCCTGGAAATGTCCACTGCCATCTGGTTCGGCGAAGTCCACTTGCGTCGTGTGATTAAGCACGGGGCATGTTTGCCTAAAGCAACATTGAACAAGCGCATCCAGCACCAGTCACACCAAAAGCATCCACCACCATTTCTGAAAGCCTTGTTCGATGGGTTGCTTCCGCAGCTCGCTGGTTGAGCAATCTCACATCGACGTTTACACCCACCCAACAGAGTGCATTGAGCAGGTACAAGTCGATTGGAACTAATTGGTCGCCTGACTGTGTTCTTTCCCGCAGGATCTGGATTGGCTGGTGGCTCTTACGCGGCGGGTTCTTCCAGCGTGCTTGGGGGGGCCAGCCTTCCAGCTGGATCATACACTGCCGGCGGTATTTCTGGGTTGCTGGGTGCGTCAGCAGGCGCGTCAAGCATGCTGGGCACCCCTGGTGCTGGGGGTGGTGCGGGAGCTGTTACCAGCGTTTCCAATGATCCACCTTCGCCTCGCCCTGATCGCTTCTCCACGGGCACCACCTCCAGTGAGAACCAGCTGGTTTCCCGACTCACCGAGGGGGGCATGTCTTACAGTGGGGCAGGCGGATCCACCATCAATATCACCAACACTGGTTGGGAGAAGGCCGTTGATCAGCTCAAGAAGGATCTTGATGAGTTAAAGACAGAGGTATCTGGAAAGGCACCAGGCATCCGTCACGTGCTAAGTGTCCCCAAACAACATCCACCAATCACGTGACAGCCCGAAGTGCCCGCTACGAATGCCGGTTTGGGATGTTGCCGGTTTGAGTGGCTGCTCATAGTGCCGGTGTGTGTGGGTGTGGGTGTGTGTGGTGGTATTTTTTTTGTTGGAAGGCGTCCACAGCAAACCAGACCCCTGCATGTCCTCTTCCTTTTGGCAGGCTAAAACATCTGCGTTGAGGACGCTTCTGGACGGCAAGATCGAGGAGTTGAACAGATGTCGGCAGTCCGAACAGTCAAAGGAGCATGAGCTGCATCGTTTGCAGGTGCTGTCAGTGCCATGCCCGCAACATGTCCCCTGAAAAGACTGCAGGTGAGACTGTTTTACACACTGTGGGTAAGGGGGGCTGGCTGCGTATCGCCGTTTGTGAGAGGTCCTGAATGGATTACCATGATTAACGAGGCAAACGAGCGAAGGAAATACGTCACACACACCAGCATTCGTCCGTCCGTTTTGGTTGGAAGATCCTCTTTGGGGCCGCAAACTGTGTTGTCGACCTCAAGCCATTCAACTGACGGTCGTCAGCTGCTGCAGCATTGCAAGTTTCAGTCAAAGAATGGCGAGTGAGGCTGCGATTTTCGGCCAAGCAAGTCACTGACAGAGAAATGTACAATTGTTGCGGGATATTGCTCACAGGATATGTACGCCGATGAGATTCGGAAACATTCTGAAGACAGTGCCAAGGTCGCCCAGTTGGCCAAAGATCTGGAGGCTGTGAAGGCTGATTCTGAAGCCAAGATCCGAGAAGCTCAGGAAGAGAGGGAGAAAGCGGCCGCTGCTGCTTTGGCCGAGCTCGAGGCCCTGAAGGCAGAACAAGAGGCCAAGGTATGTATGGCATGGTAGGCCGTTTCAGGTTGTCCCAGGCGGCAGGTTCGCAGAGTTTGAACACCATACTGGTGTGGGACCCCCCCCCCCGCTTTTGGTTAGGATGCAAATCCCCACCGTCAAGATGCATGTTGGCTGGCCTAGCTGGCCCCCCGCAAAGTAAACACACACCCCATTTATGCCATACTGAGGAGTGCATTACCTCAATTTGTAATTTGCTGTGCTGTCCGACTGTCTGTTTTTCTTCTCCATTTCACACATATCCCAATCCACACTCTTCCGTAGGTCTCACCCTCCCCATATTTATGCTGAGGAGTGCATTACCTCAATTTATATTTGCTGTACTGCCTGTCTGTACGTCCTTCCCAATCCACACTCTTCCGTAGGTCTCACCCTCCCCATATTTATGCTGAGGAGTGCATTACCTCAATTTATATTTGCTGTACTGCCTGTCTGTACGTCCTTCCCAATCCACACTCTTCCGTAGGTCTCACCCTCCCCATATTTATGCTGAGGAGTGCATTACCTCAATTTATATTTGCTGTACTGCCTGTCTGTACGTCCTTCCCAATCCACACTCTTTAAGTAGGTTTTGCCCCCCCCCCCTTTTTATTTGTTTCATACCTAGTTCTGCAATTTTCTGCATTTGTTTTGCATCTGTTTGTCTGTTTTTTTATCAAATCAATCTCTTCGTAATCAGATCTTTTTTCGACCCCCCCCCCCCATTTATTTAGCTTCGAATCAGGTGCCCCCTCACCCTGCCCCCTTTTCTGCAGCATTGTCTGTCTGTTTTTCAACCAATACAATCCAATCTCCTCATTAGCCCCCCCGCCCTCCTCTAAATTAGGTCACACCCCCCGCCCCCGTTCTCATTTTTGTCTCCCACACTTATGCACTTTCTGTACCCTGTACTTGATGTTATTTACCAGTTGCTGTGATGATCAGGGACGCCTGGTCTGATTTCACTGAGTTGGTTTCATTCAGAGGTTCAACCAGGCATGGCATAGAGAATAAAGATGCACTTATGCCATGCTGTGGAGTGCATTACCTCAATTTGTATTGCTGTACTGTCTGTCTGTCTGTACCACCAATTTTCAATCCCATTCCAATCCCCACTCTTTAAGTAGGTCTCGCCCCCCTCTTCGGTACAGAGAAAAAAATAAAGCTGCCTTTATGCCTACTGTGGAGTGTATTACTTCAATCTGCAGTCTTGCTATACTGCATGTCTGTTTTTCTACATTTCAAATCTCTCAATTCAATTAGGTCTCACCCCCCCGCCCCCTTTTTGTGTTTAGAATGAGGCCAAACAGGTTGGAGAAGAACAATGCACTCAATTTAGAGTGCAGAGTGCATTGCCTCTGGGGGTGCTTATCCTGCGGCGCACAACGGAGGCAATATCGTGGTACATAACATACACACATGCCTCTTTTATGTAATGTATACCCCTAGACGCCCTTTTCCCCCTATTTTTGTTACTATTTTTACTTTTTGGAGCCGCTGTGATGCAAAATGCCCCGGAGAGGGGATGTAAGCATGGTGTTCAATTGCTGAGACTGAGATTGCGGTTTTGGATACATGCGCTTTGCTGGTATCCGCAGAAGAAGAAGAAGAAGAAGAAGAAGAAGGGTGGCAAGAAGAAGGTGACCAAGAAGCGTTAAGATGCGCGGTTGTGCTGTGGGGCTCTCGACTTCCCAGAGTCCCCAAGTCCCCAAGATCCTCTGGGTGCGAGTTACATAGGGCTTCTGTTTATTGGGATTGTGAGATCCCCTGTATCCTGCCTCCTCATTGTACACGCAAGCCCCGCAATTGTAGCTACCCTGAGTATTCATATTGGAAGGCCATTCACCACACTTAGCAAGGTGGGGTAGTGCCATTCATCGGTTCGTAAGTCTTCAATGGGGGAAAGTGGGAGGCTGAGGCTGGCCTTGGATTTGGTTGGGGGGTTGGTGTCCTCAGTATCTGGTAAGAATGTTGGTATGTCGCGGGAAGGGTGTCATGCCTTGGCTGCACTTACCCAGTTTCCCTGCTGCAGAGGCAGCAGTTCTTGCTAAAGCCCCCACTGCTGTGTTTTTTGTTGGTGTGTTTGTCCAAATGTGGAAGCGTTAGTTGGTCCACAGATCCATTTTTGGACGTTCCAAATTTATCGGCTCCCGTTCCCACACCGAACAGCAGTCCCCCTATTGCACTGTGCCCTGTCGCTCCTGCAATTGCAGGTTCATCTGTGCGGGATACAGCAGTCAAGAACAAAGGGCCTGAGATACGCACACATGGCACCAAAAACTACCATTTTCCTTGTCGGTTTTTGTCACCCAAGGCCCGGCTAAGGTCCCAAATGGTTTATTTCATTGTTGGATGAGAATGTGTTGCCAGTACTGCTTTTTTCCTTGTATCTCTGCTCAAAAAATGACAGCAGCTTGCTCGCCATTGCATATTTTTTCTCCACGTTGTACCTAGCCCATCACAAGATATTTGGAGGTTTCCAGGTCATCGTGACCTTTTTCCAGGGGCCCGACCCTGGTTCACAACACATCAATGCGCCAGCAAGTGTAGTGGAATCCGCAGGGAACGCTTGGGCAGCCTTTTAAGCTTTCCACACAGCAGGACAAGTACTTGCTGTGTACAGGTCTGGTATTACCAGATGTATTTTTCTTGGAATTGGTTGTTCTTGCTGTCTACAATGTGTCTGTCAGCGCTGTGACGTGTTTGTTGATCACCAATTTGACCTCCATTGGTGGACCCAAAAACATGAAGTCAGTCACATTTTGTCTTGAGGGACCCAAGGGTCAAAAGTTGTAGAATTTAATCATGGAGCCTCCGGGGAGTGAAGCAAATTTCCAAGTGCTGCTCTATCAGGGGAAATCACAGCACCCGAGTGAAACAAATGTAGTATAAAGTAGCTAAGCAAGGTAAAACGAGTGTGTTCGTGCATCAGTTATTCAAGTTAGCTGATACGCAGACCATTTTTGACAACCCTGTTCACCAAGGCAGCCCAACTGTGCAAGAATGGACAACACAGGAACCTTCTCCATTTTGCTTGGTGAGGTTGTCTGTTTGGGGCTGGGTATGCCAGTCGATTGTGGTGCTTGTGATCCACGAACTGCAAAGTGTTTGAAATTGAAATCAATTCTCCTTGGCAGAGATTTCTTTGTTTCTGAGCAGCTGCACTGAGCGGCTTTCAGTTGTGCTGGTTGATGGTTGACATCCAGTGCTGCCATTTTACAGAACGTGGTTGTGCTGATTTCATGCACTATTGCTGTCATTCCGTTGGCATGTTGATTGAATGAGTTTGAAAGATTTTCCATCAACAACATGTAACCCGCGGTATTCTGGTGTTGGCCCACTTATTATTCTGCACTGAACATTAGGTTGTGAAAATTTTTGGCAATGCACACAATGTTACCTCAGGCTGAGAATTTCGTGACAAAATGGATATCAGTACGGTGCAGTGTAGCATAAGATTGACAAGGCAGCAGAGCCACAAATAGTTCATAAGTTAAATCTGAGTTTTGTTATGGTTGGTGTGACTACGATTTGTGGAATTGATTTTGGCTGAGAAGGTAAATTTTGGTTGAAGGTAAAGTATTTTCTATGGCAACCAGGTGGAGAAAATACAACTGAAAAAGGCCCTGATCAAAACTGGTGGCATGCCCGTGAGGTGGTGAGTTGTCAGCCGCAGATCTCCCTCCCCCCACACCGCCCTCTCGCCAACATTCTTTTGCCAAAGTTTCCGTGTTCGGTAGCAAAAAGGTGCCCAAGGCTCCATAGGCAGTAAAGCTGCTGGATGGAAAATGTTGTCCAGTTTGCACCGGTGCAGTTCTGTGAAACCTACTCTTGACGCTAACATCCGCCCAAACTCTCAGCCTAGTCTTGATTGTATGCCTACTTTTACACCTAGCCTCAACCCTAACCTAAACTCCGACTTTGGGCTGAGATGAGTATTACTACTAGGGTTTAAAATGGAGAGCTATGATACAGCAAAAGCAGATTTTAACAAAGTTTGACCGATACCACTCATGCTGGGGCCCAACTTTCTGAGGGGACAGGGGTGGCCGCCGTGGCTAGGTCCGAGTGGCTCCGGGCTCCATGGTAAACCGTCAGTGGAGTTCCTCAACTAGCTATACCCCCCACAAATCGGTTCACGGGCGGTGTCCTGGGTGGTTTTTCGAAACCGTTTTCCATGAGGATTACATGAACCCTATAGGGGATAGGCTGGAGCACAAGCAGGATGTGGCCACCATAGCCGGAGCTAACCTAAAACACGTTCGTGAACGTGAGTGGCCAAAGCGTAATCGCTTGAGACATCCTGCCAGTTTCAAGGCAGGACACCTAGCGTTTGTGCACCACTCGCGATTGCCCTCTGGTCGCTGAAATCGTTTGCAAGACCTTTTCTTTGGGCCCTATCTTAGTATAAGAAAAATGGATCTAGGATCCATGTGAGGTGCAGCCCCCGCTTCGGTGGAGAATTGCCGTGTGCCCCAAAACACTTGAGGCACTAACACTCTCTTGACGATCTGTCGCGGGATGAGTGGCGCCTAAGTGACACGGAGGGCGAGCGGATGGACCTAGAGAAAGTTGCCGCCTCCAAGGAGGCAAATGAACTCGTAAAGATCACACCCGAAGAGAAGGCAGTGGATGGCTAGTGCGTGGTTGAAGGTGTTGCACGCCACACGTATAAGCAGGGCTAGAAATTCCTGACCCTATGGAATGGCTACGAGCTGCCTAGGGCGACCTGGGAGCCCATGTCAGCCTTTATACAGCCTGATGGCACCATCAATCCCATCTTTGGTTCCTATCTCTTTGACAACAATGAGAGTAAGCTACTGTTCCGCGCTAAGACCCTGTCACAACGTAAGAAAAAAAACTAATCTCTTTGTGCCTACCTATTTGTTGATCCGAACCGAATTGAAGAGGCTGCAAGCTTCAGGAGGCAGTCGTACTACCTGGACATTCCCTGCTGTCGTTGTGAGTCTCCTTCGCGCCACGCTTGCAAGCGCATTGGTTCCTCCCGGAGGTACACTTACCCTCCATCGAAGGAAGCAACACCGGAGGTCATTGGTATACCAAATGGCCTCGTATCTCGACGTGGTCGTTGAGTGCTACCTCCCAGCCTCCCACCATGTCATCATCGTGCACCGTTTAGTACCAAGAATGCGCCCACATGCTGGACTACGTACCCGTGGGATTGGTGCAGTTTTGGATTCCCACCTCCAAACGACCATCGCGATTGCGGGTCACTTGAACATGTTGGCCTACGTGAACAGATTACGTCCCTTCGGAACTCACAGTTGAGACCCTTTACTGGCAACCCCCTATCCTCTCATGGGCGGTGAGCAATCATAGTGTGGACAACGAGGCTTAATCAACGTGTACTATGACAGGCTTAGGACTCTTGTAGAGTTCCGGTTTTAGTGTGCTTACTCATATGCGCCGTGTTTCGGGTTCGGTTTTCGCGACAAGTTCACATCGGTTGCTTGTTCACCTCCCCCCCTAATGGGGGGCTTTTAATTGGGGGGCCGGGGAATGGGGCCCCGCCCCCCTCTAAAAGCAGTCCTTATGCCATTATATACGATCCGCGCGCCGAAACGAAACATACCCCAAAAGTGTACGATGCAGCCCCTCTAAATGACCGCCTCAAAGAGCTGATTCGCGCTGTCATATTGCTTTTGACTGATCATGGCTGTTTTGCAAAGTTAGGACCTTTACAAGGTTTTAACTTCTTTACCAGCATCCACTAATTCCATATAAGCTAGGGATGCGATTTGAAGGTGCACTAGCAAAGTTGAGGTGCCGAGCAACACTATATATAAGCCACAGGCCCCAAATGTCAAGAAATCTATTTGACATATTATTTTTTTGCTGTGCACGCGTGCATTTTGCAGTCACCGGCATTTGCGATCTTTCAATTTGACTGTCCAAAGTGAAATCGGGCTACAATGCACTAAATTTCGATCTAAGACCAGATTTATAAATGATTCCAAAAGCCTCGTCTTGCTGTCCAATCGGGAAACCGCCGTCGTTTTGTTTGAGCACCGCTTTTCGATTTGACGGTTTTCAGCGCCCTCAGCCGCCGTTTTAAGCTCAAAAATGGAAAGAACACCCCCAAATTGACCAAAATAGCGGTTGATTTCGTCAAAATCCGATACAATAGGCCCGAGTTACGAATATGTCAATTGTATGCTATTTGCACTTTGTATCGCTAATCTTGCCCAATGCACCCTCCCTGTCCTTGCGCTGCTAGCTTAAACATAAGGCAAAGGAGTGTTTTTGCGTTTGTTTGTCACCGCCCGGCTCCATTTCGGACATAGAAAAGTGAACCGAAAATGGCTAAAAACGTAATAAGGCTTTTCTTTTGATGGTGCCTCGCACCAGCAAAGGAAAAGCCACACCAAGCACGAAAGACGAAGGATTCATTTAACCTTACTTTTCCACACCCTCCGCAACATATCATGTATCATTGCTTCATTGAAATTTCCTCAACATGCTCATCTTTCTTTGTTATAAATACGTGTTCATGCAAATGCATATCCTGCAATCTGAATTCGTCGTCCGACAGATACCCTTCGGAGGCGATCACAGTCCGCACACTGCCCTTCCCCATCTCGTGGAGCCCCCCTCCGCTTGTTCAAATCCCCCCCGCAGGGGGTTGGCTTCTGTGGGGGTCGGGGTGTTGGGGGCCCCTGACCCCGCGCCAGAAGCAGTGACCAACTACTACGTTACGCGACCCCCCCCCCCTGGAAGACAGCCCTTCTCAAAACCCTGCAATGCAGCCCCTTAAAATGATCGCAATGGAATTCTAAGAATGCGACTTTTCTTCTCTTTGGCCGACGATGGTCGTTTTGGTGAATTAGGACCGTTTTAAGCAGTTTTTCGGGCAGTCTCCGGAAATATGGGGCTGAATTCCCAATTGGCTCCTGCTTGCGAAGTTACATCATGTTGTAGCCCCTTAAAATGACCCGCTCGGGCCAAAATGTCAGAAAAGCAACCTCATTGGCCCAATCTGGTGCCGTTTTGACGATTTACGGTCAATTTTGTGCGTTTTTTGGCAGTTTTTTGCCATATTTGGCATGTATACTTGCTGCCCATCTGGCAACCCTTTTCTGCCAATAGGGCAACCATATTGTGCAAAAGGCAGGAGGCAGCTCCCGCTAGGCTACGTTTTTGTGGGGCTTGGGCCCACAAAAACGGAGCCTAGCGGCCGGTGCTGGCGCCGTTGCTCCCGTATTTTCATGGTTTTCTCCTTCTCCGCCTTTGAATGGTCTTTTTGCCTTTGTGCTCCTTGTCCTCCCCGTTCTCATCTGAGCACCCGTGCGACCCCATCTCGTGCAATTTCCCCCCGCTTGTTCAAATCCCCCCCGCAGGGGGCTGGCTTCTGTGGGGGTCGGGGTGTTGGGGGCCCCTGACCCCGCGCCAGAAGCAGTGACCAACTACTACGTTACGCCACCCCCCCCCCCTGGAAGACAGCCCTTCTCAAAACCCCGCAATGCAGCCCCTTAAAATGATCGCAATCGAATTCTAAGAATGCGACTTTTCTTCTTTTTGGCCGATGATGTTCGTTTTGGTGAATTAGGACCGTTTTAAGCAGTTTTTCGGGCAGTCTCCGAAAATTTGGGGCTGAATTCCGTATTGGCTTCTGCTTGCGAAGTTACATCATGTTGTAGCCCCTTAAAATGACCAGCTCGGGCCAAAACGTCAGAAAAGCAACCTCATTGGCCAAATCTGGTGCCGTTTCGATGATTTACGGTCAATTTTGAGCGTTTTTTGGCAGTTTTCTGCCATTTTTTTCGCCATATTTGGCATGTATACTTGCTGCCCATCTGGCAATCCTTTTCTGCCAATAGGGCAACCATATTGTGCAAAAAGCAGGAGGCAGCTCCCGCTAGGCTACGTTTTTGTGGGGCTTGGCCCACAAAAACGGAGCCTAGCGGCCGGCGCTGGCGCCGTTGCTCCCGTGTTTTCATGGTTTTCTCCTTCTCCGCCTTTGAATGGTCTTTTGCCTTTGTGTTCCTTGTCCTCCCCTTTCTCATCTGAACACCCGTGCGACCCCACCTCGTGCAACTTTCCCCCGCTTGTTCAAATCCCCCCCGCAGGGGGCTGGCTTCTGTGGGGGTCGGGGTGTTGGGGGCCCCTGACCCCGCGCCAGAAGCAGTGACCAACTACCACGTTACGCCACCCCCCCCCCCTGGAAGACAGCCCCTCTCAAAACCCTGCCATGCAGCCCCTTAAAATGATCGCAATGGAATTCTAAGAATGCGACTTTTCTTTTTTTTGGCCGACGATGGTCGTTTTGGTGAATTAGGACTGTTTGAAGCAGTTTTTCGGGCAGTCTCCGGAAATATGGGGCTGAATTCCCAATTGGCTCTTGCTTGCGAAGTTACATCATGTTGTAGCCCCTTAAAATGACCGGCTCGGGCCAAAACGCCGGAAAAGCAACCTAATTGGCCAAATCGGGTGCTGTTTCGATGATTTACAGTCAATTTTGTGCGTTTTTTGGCAGTTTTCTGCCATTTTTTTCGCCATATTTGGCATGTATACTTGCTGCCCATCTGGCAAGCCTTTTTTGCCAATGGTGCAACCATGTTGTGCAAGAGGCACGAAGCAGCACCCGCTAGGCTACGTTTTTGTGGGGCTTGGCCCACAAAAACGGAGCCTAGCGGCCGGCGCTGGCGCCGTTGCTCCCGTGTTTTCATGGTTTTCTCCTTCTCCGCCTTTGAATGGTCTTTTTGCCTTTGTGCTCCTTGTCCTCCCCGTTCTCATCTGAGCACCCGTGCGACCCCACCTCGTGCAATTTCCCCCCGCTTGTTCAAATCCCCCCCGCAGGGGGCTGGCTTCTGTGGGGGTCGGGGTGTTGGGGGCCCCTGACCCCGCGCCAGAAGCAGTGACCAACTACTACGTTACGCGACCCCCCCCCCCTGGAAGACAGCCCTTCTCAAAACCCCGCAATGCAGCCCCTTAAAATGATCGCAATGAAATTCTAAGAATGCGACAATTCTTCTTTTTGGCCGACGATGCTCGTTTTGGCGCATTAGGGTCGTTTTAAGCAGTTTTTCGGGCAGTCTCCGAAAATTTGGGGCTGAATTCTGTATTGGCTCCTGCCTGCGAAGTTACATCATGTTGTAGCCCCTTAAAATGACCGGCTCGGGCCAAAACGCCAGAAAAGCAACCTAATTGGCCAAATCAGGTGCTGTTTCGATGATTTACAGTCAATTTTGTGCGTTTTTTGGCAGTTTTCTGCCATTTTTTTCGCCATATTTGGCATGTATACTTGCTGCCCATCTGGCAAGCCTTTTTTGCCAATGGTGCAACCATGTTGTGCAGGAGGCACGAAGCAGCACCCGCTAGGCTACGTTTTTGTGGGGCTTGGCCCACAAAAACGGAGCCTAGCGGCCGGCGCTGGCGCCGTTGCTCTCGTGTTTTCATGGTTTTCTCCTTCTCCGCCTTTGAATGGTCTTTTTGCCTTTGTGCTCCTTGTCCTCCCCGTTCTCATCTGAGCACCCGTGCGACCCCACCTCGTGCAATTTCCCCCCGCTTGTTCAAATCCCCCCCGCAGGGGGCTGGCTTCTGTGGGGGTCGGGGTGTTGGGGGCCCCTGACCCCGCGCCAGAAGCAGTGACCAACTACTACGTTACGCCACCCCCCCCCCCTGGAAGACAGCCCTTCTCAAAACCCTGCAATGCAGCCCCTTAAAATGATCGCAATGGAATTCTAAGAATGCGACTTTTCTTCTCTTTGGCCGATGATGGTCGTTTTGGTGAATTAGGACCGTTTTAAGCAGTTTTTCGGGCAGTCTCCGAAAATTTGGGGCTGAATTCCGTATTGGCTTTTGCTTGCGAAGTTACATCATGTTGTAGCCCCTTAAAATGACCGGCTCGGGCCAAAACGTCAGAAAAGCAACCTAATTGGCCAAGTCAGGTGCCTTTTTGATGATTTACCGTCAATTTTGTGCGTTTTTTGGCAGTTTTCTGCCATTTTTTCCGCCATATTTGGCATGTATACTTGCTGCCCATCTAGCAAGCCTTTTTTGCCAATGGTGCAACCATATTGTGCAAGAGGCACGAAGCAGCACCCGCTAGGCTTCGTTTTTGTGGGGCTTGGCCCACAAAAACGGAGCCTAGCGGCCGGCGCTGGCGCCGTTGCTCCCGTGTTTTCATGGTTTTCTCCTTCTCCGCCTTTGAATGGTCTTTTTGCCTTTGTGCTCCTTGTCCTCCCCGTTCTCATCTGAGCACCCGTGCGACCCCACCTCGTGCAATTTCCCCCCGCTTGTTCACCTCCCCCCCCATGGGGGGCTTTTAATTGGGGGGCCGGGGAATGGGGCCCCGCCCCCCTCTAAAAGCAGTCCTTATGCCATTATATACGATCCGCGCCGAAATGAAACATATCCCAAAAGTGTACGATGCAGCCCCTCTAAATGACCGCCTCAATGAGCTGATTCGCGCCGTCATATTCGTTTCGATCAATAATGGCTGTTTTGCAAAGGTAGGACCTTTACAAGGTTTTAACTTCGTTACCAGCATCCACTAATTCCATATAAGTTAGGGATGCGATTTAAAGGTGCACTAGCAAAGTTGAGGTGC
The DNA here is from genome assembly GCA_964036045.1 of Eutreptiella sp. 'Long Island Sound 2002'. Taxonomy (NCBI): domain Eukaryota; phylum Euglenozoa; class Euglenophyceae; order Eutreptiales; family Eutreptiaceae; genus Eutreptiella; species Eutreptiella sp. 'Long Island Sound 2002'. The sequence goes on from OZ038383.1 coordinate 110,946,799, forward strand.
CGAACAACACTATATATAAGCCACAGGCCCCAAATCTCAAGAAATCTATTTGACATATTATTTATTTGCTGTGCACGCGTGCATCTTGCGGTCGCCGGCATTTGCGATCTTTCATTTTGACTGTCCAAAGTGAAATCGGGCTACAATGCACGAAATTTCGATCTAAGACCAGATTTATGTACGATGCTAAAAGCCTCGTCTTGCTGTCCAATCGAGAAACCACCGTCATTTTGTTTTAGCACCGCTTTTCGATTTGACAGTTCTCAGCGCACTCAGCCGCCATTTTGAGATAAAAAATGAAAAGAACACCCCCAAATTGACCAAAATTGCCCTTAATTTCGTCAAAATCCGATACAATAGGCCCGAGTTAGGAATATGTCAATTATATGCTATTTGCATCCTGTGTCGCTAATCTTGCCCAATCCACCCTCCCTGTCCTTCCGCTGCTAGCTTAAACATAAGGCAAAGGAGTGTTTTTCCGTTTGTTTGTCACCGCCTGGCTCCATTTCCGACATAGAAAGGTGACCCGAAAATGGCTAAAAACGTAATAAGGCTTTTGTTTTGATGGTGCTTCGCACCACCAAAGGAAAAGCCAGACCAAGCACGAAAGACGAAAGATTCATTTAACCTCACTTTTCCACACCCTCCACAACATATCCTGTATCATTGCTTCATTGAAATTTCCTCAACATGCTCAGCATTCTTTGTTGTAAATACCTAATCATGCACGTGCATATCGTGCAATCTGAATTCGTCGTCCGACAGATACCCTTCAGAGGTCATCGCAGCCCGCACACTGCCCTTACCCATCTCGTGGAGCCCCCCACCGCTTGTTGAGCCCTACCCCTGCCTTAGTGGTGCCATGCACTCCCATGCCTGTGGTTACCAGCGTGTGTTGCATGGCCGCTCATTAGGTTTGCAGCCACGGAGCAAGTGCGTACCTTGCTGACCACGTGTTGCATGGATATGTGCCCTAGTGTGATAACCCTTTGGCCAGCCATCGATGAGCGGTGGGTTCCCAGAGCAAGGGAGGGAGACAAGCAAGGTGATATGGGGCAATGTGTGCCAACCCTGCTTGCGGACAAGCGGGTCCCGAGTTAGGACCTCTCACTGGTCCACCCACATCAAGGAGTTCTACCCCGCTATACCCTAGCTAAGGGAGTTACCATCCCTCTGCGTGTGGTACGTATGTCTGTATGTGTCTCACTTCTCTACCACTCGTGGCTGCGCACTGCTTTCACTGATGTCGTATCGAAGTTTTTAGTTAACTATCTATGGCCATTCCTATTGCGCCCCATTTTTTTGCTAGCGCTTAGCCAAGGGAGACACGGCAAAAGCCCTACCTAGCAGAGGTGAGGAGCGGCCAAGTGTGCTATCGGCATACAAATTGCCCGTTTTTCCAAGTGGCCAAAAACTAACACACGCCCCTATCTGCAAGGAAACGGACGCGGGGCAACAAACACCACTACACTACACTCCATAATGAAAGCACTAGCATTCGAAGGCAGCGTGAGCACAACCGTAGTCAGCCACTGGCAAGCTTCCTACCCGTGAAACCTACACACTCCACTTCATGTCGTTGTCAAAGACGTCACGGGCTGTAGCGGCCAACGTATGAGATGGGAAGATAACACAGCGGTACTATGCAGCTGCGTCCTAAGAAAGATGCCCCCGCGCATTTCATTGCTAGGGCCTGGTCGTTTTGTTGAGCCGCGGCTCTGTTGCGGTTGTCTATGAATGTTAGTTCTCGAAAAGATTCGACGATTTCCAACGTTTTTCAGTCAAATTTTACCAATTTGACTTTCTAAACCGCTAGCCCTTCCGCTAAAATGCATGATTTACACCTCGTCAACTTCGTTTCCGATTTTTTTGTCAGCGGTGGGAGTTTTGTGGCCTTCATTAGAAGTATTGGTTTGCCTTAACCTTTGGCTATTATCTTTATAAAGCGATGGTCCTTCGCATTGGAGCAATCGACCATGCCGTAGTGGTTAACCATGTGTGCTCTAGGACGGAGGTCGTGGCTTCCAACCCCACTACCTCCAAACTTTTACCGAAAGTTTTTGCTCGACTTTGCCGACTTTTGAGCTATGTTCGTAAATTGGGACATCATACCCAGTACATTCTGCTGCTTTTTAAGGTATCAGTAATGTAAAATGTGGCTGTGAACCTACGAGAGTGTCAATTGCTAGTTGGCACAATTTCTGAGGTAATTTTACGGCAGTTGGAACTTTTTTCGTTGGTCCTTCTAGCTTGATCATTTAGTAATCCAGTGCGAAGTAAGAAAAAGTCACTTCCGCGTCTTTTGTGGAGGACCTGATGTAGGCCAAGCCCTACGCTATTCTTTACGAATGATTGAAGACTCCAACTTAATGATTTTTATGACACTTTTGAAGCATTAAGGTACATGTTTCCGGGAAACTAGGGTAATGACCCCAGCCTTCCATGAAGTTCACCGTTACCACTCGGGGGAGTGGAGATATCTTCCTCGATAGACGTATTGTTGTCTTAAATCCCCAAAAACAATCAAGAAAAAGACGAAGCGCAGGAGCGGCGGCGGCAACGAGCAAGGCCAGAAAACGATGTCGAAAGTCAAATAGGTACAGAATCATCAACAAAGGGCTGCATAGTGGTAGTAATATGGAAACCATGACACAACAACAAATCAATCGACCTCACACCACATGCACCATGATTTCATCTTTTTATACATCTTGATGTGTCAGGTGACAAGGATAGGAAGTACCCATGAGTGCTTGGCAATAGTTGCCACCTATAGGAGTGCACATGTGCTTCACTAGGGCCTGTCCATCTATGATCTATCATAGCATTTGCATGCTTGTATCATATTGTCATGTCATGTATGTATTGCCATTCCATTCCCATATATGCATCCATTACTATGCATGCCCTCCACTCACCATTGGCATGAGCAACATTGCTCCACATTTGCCATATATCTCTCACATCAACACGCGGAAACAAACTCGGCATTTCATGCCTTTTTGTTTAGAAGTTAAACCTAATGGTCTCCCGGCGCAACACATACCGGTGGGACGGCATTCTGATGAACACGAGTAGTCCCTACTAGTCTATAATTGGTTACCCAATTCCTAAAGTTAAAAAGTAGCAAATTGCCGCATTCCTTAGCCGCAATAGGAATTGACAATGGGAGCCGCAGATTGCCGCGCAATTTCATCACCGCCGAAAATTTCACCCTGCAAAGAGATTTAAACGGCGTACAATGGCTAAATGCGTGGGATATTGATGGAAAAGGATTTACGAACTAAATGCCCTGAGGTCTTGGTAAAAAGCGTAACGTGTAGCAATGCATAATTGGAGAGCCGTATTTGACTATTTTTGCATCATTGAGGCTGCTTGAAGCGCTACAAAAAATGTATCTCTGCGGTTCCGTGTTTTTTCAAAGCCCGTGCGCCGTCATGTGTGTGCTCGATCACACTGTTTCATGCTGTAGTTTGCCTTCGTTCTTTACATGATTTTGCACTGCTCATACGGGTATCCCTTTATTTATTGCCACCAATGTGGGATAAGACTGCCGGAAGGAGCCGGCTTCTCTCTCTTAATTCTGGGTGCTCCGTGGCGGCGGTAGCAAAAGCAGTGGTGCGCGCGCCGCCGCCGTTGTCTACGCACGCGATGCATACCATGCCGCACTCTTCAAGCGCTACGCCGGCAATCCATAAAGCTAACGCGGACGAGCCGTTGAATGAGCGCAAAGTGAGCGACAAAGCAATGGCGACCAATCACGTACGCAAGGTCGAGCTGAGGAATGCCAGGTTACAGGGAGCAACATCCAAGATCGGCACTAAGCCAAACAAACCAAACACGATTCCTGTTGAGTGTAGTCGTGTGCTGTAGGTCAACGGAACTTCAGAGAAATGGGGTTGAAGTGCAGCATTTAATCACAAAGAGCCTCGATGGTTTCAGCGGCCGCAATCATTACGGAATGTGCGAATAAGCGAGATAACTTCGAATTGTGTCTTCAATGGCCCGGTATTGACCACCCACGTGCATGGAAGCAACATCAAAAGGAAACGGCTTCCTCGGTCTCACATGGAGAAAAATTGTCCAGTGCACTTGACACAATTGACATTTCCCCAGGGCATGGATGAAGGGATCGCAAAGTTGGCATACGGCATGATTGCATGGGCTCAAGCAGAGGTCAGCAAGTACTCTGCTGTTCAGAAGAAAAAGGAAGAGTGAGAATAGCAGTGGCTTTTCTGAGGAAGAGGACCCTGAGGAGAGTGGGGATCAGTTCTCAGGTGCAGATTCAGAAAGCGGAGAGGATGGGGCAAGCTCTGGTAGTTCAAGTGCTGAAAAGAAAACAAATGATTTCATGATTGATTCTAAAGGCTGTCCTCTGTTCGTCAGGTTGGACATTGATTCCCATGTGTCTTGTTTTCCGGAATGCAGCCCAAACGCTAAGCCATGAAAGAGGCGATAAAAACGAAGGCCCTCCTCGTTTATAAATCCGACAATAGCATCTAGTGCAATGCAGTTTTGAAGAAGTATGGGCTACGGCTACATATGTGTGGTATGCAATGCAGCTTGATTCTTCGAGCTATGACATTGACAGAACTTATTTTTTTGTCGCGACACAATGAGCGCATTCTCCGTCTTCAGTGCTATGTCGTTTCTTGCCCCATGCGGGGTGTGTTGGCAAGTGTACATGGATAGAACTTTACATAATTTCAACTGCAAAGAGTGATGCCCGTTTTGCACAAAGACTTTTCTGAATGATTTTTTTATGGCATGGTCCAGGGAAAAAAGAGGGCATGTAGTCGACACTAATTGCAAACAGTGATGTTGTTTTTCGAGTAAAAAATTTGCAAAAGGTTTTGGTGCTGGCAGGGTTTCTTGAAAAACAAGGCACATGTTGTGGACACTAAAGCTCCAAAGTCGTGAATTAGGTGTGACGAAGGGAATTTGAGTTTGCCAATTCCTTAGGTTGCAGGCATGGATTTCTGGCCGAATGAATAGTTTGCTCCTATGGTAGTCCGATCTTTACATACTCAACAGTAAGGTTTGCACCTGGTTGTGCAGGTCACCGGCATTACGTGTATGCCGCCGATAACCTCTTTCAAAACTGAAATAACATTCGATTACCGGTTCTTGCAATAAAATGACATTGGATGAAGACTAGTCTTTGAATTTTTCTGTCTTGAAGAAGATTTCAGAGATGAACTCCAAAAAAGACAGAAGAAGATCGAGAAGTTGCAGAAGAGAAGAATTCGGCGAGCCGAATGATGATTTTAATAGTATATTTCGTAGAAGAAGGACAACGTATCACAAGTTGAGTGAATACGGCTCAAAAGTTCGCGGCGATACGGCCAAAATCTTGAACATTCTGGTTCCTATGTTGTGTCATTCTGCGCGCAATAAGTCCGTGGTTATTGCTGTTGTCACTGCCACATCGTTACCACCATTGTCGCGGGTCTAAGTGCCCAGAACCCGAAAAAGGGCTCCGACCTAGGTGAACCTGGCGCTTGGTCTTGGGCAGCAACCGCAACTAGGGTTCGGAACCGGTTTTAGCAATTAATCGGGAAAACCGGTTATCGGCAATAATCGGGAAGGATTTTTAGAGCAATTGGCACAATTGGTTATTTTGAAAACTGATTTACACCAATTAGGCGGAACGGGTCCAAAATTTTCGGGTTCTTTTCCGTGGTTCATTTTGAGCAAATATTACCACTGAACAAAGGCTTTGGTAGCAATGAGCGATGGCCGATGGTGAATTACAAATTCGTACGTAGTTTTGATGACTGTGCTCCGACTTGTATGGGATCAGTAAGAAAAGTCACTACCATGTCTTTCTTGGGCTCATTGATCCAGGCCAAGCCCCCCTTAAAAGCCTTTTGTTGATGTTGAGACTATCTTAATCATTTTTATCACTCTTTCGAAGTTTGAAGTACACTTTCGCAAAGTAACTAGGTTATAATCCTAGCCCCCCATGAAGTTCACCCCTACCATTCAACTGAGTGGAGGTACCTTCCTTCATGGAGGTAGTACCGAAATAAGGCAGGCACTTCTTGCCTAAGGCCTTGTAGGTTAAGCCTAGTGGTCCCCCACCTCAAGACCCCTATACTCATCTGTTTCTACCACTTATTGTGGTTCTACTTTTTAGCCGATTCCGAATTAAGTTGCTTGGCCATGCTGGCCAAGCCATATCCTCTGTCTGGCCCAACTCCTATGCCCCAGATTCCTAACCAATACCATTTTATCCAAAAGAGTGCACATGAAGTGCTTGGTGCTACCTTGGAGGCCTGAGTCATGCCAGTTTTCACTTAAAATCATTTGTTTTATCCATTCGTGATTAAATCTTTGTACTTAAGCCTGCTTTGTCCATCTGTAGCCGTTGTGTGATACACTGGATTTCAAAACTATTCATTGATTCGATGCACATCCTGTTCTTGCTCTACTTGTTGCTTTGGTCCTGTTTTTCAACACCAAAACTTGCAGGATTTCATCAAAACTATTAGGATATAAGTCAAGGATATCTTTCCGGTAGCGGAGGCATCCCTTGAGAACCTTTCGAATTGACTCTTAGAAGTACACAAGCCAAACCAAGCAAACAAAATGTCCAAACCATCAGTGCAACTGTCTTCCAGAACTTGGCCAATTCGGAGTGTACAAGTGCAATTGGGCAGTGGGCCCATCTCAATGAGTGAGCCCAAGTTCGGAGTTGCATCTGGGTCTCAAGAAGATCCAAGTCACAGAAGGGCGGGTCAAGAAACGCCCAGAGAAATACCCTTAACCACTGAGGCCTTAGCGGCCCGTGGTGACAGCCTGCAGCACCTCCGCAGGCGAGTTGCTGTCTCCATCTCTGGCTGAGCCTGCCCTACATCTTCGTCTACGGCAGTGGGGCGCTCTGAAGAACAAGACGAATTGAGAATGGGAATGGACGAGTGCCCGCTTCACGAAGAGTACTACAAGTCCGTTTGAGGGGAGGATGGAGAGGAACCTCTCGAAGCCCTGGGGTCCCCACCACAAACGGACATGGGGTCCTATTATTCCTCCGGCCCACCTACGGACCCTACGCCCAAGATCCCGTGCTGCAGATCACGTTTTGTCGACAATATCACCAGATACGGAGCACACGTTGCAGCAAGCATACACAAGACCATGAAGACGATTGTTAGGCTTGTCCAAACGACAAATAAATCGGATCACATCATTGTTTGCATGGACGATATAAGTATTTGTGTGGATTGTTGTATAACACCAACAACCAATCCTAATGTACGCTTTGCACTGAGGTAGACCGAGAAAGACACGCTGGACAATCCCCTGGGTGGGCGCGGGCCAGCGGACAGAACAAGCAAAGGGGCTGTGAGGCAGCAAACACCAGCTGGCCGGACTGGTGTCAAGTGACTAGGTGAGCCGCCGACAAGTCGGGGCAAGCCAACACACATGGGCGGAAAACCCCCACCCAAAAGAAACTCAGGTTTAGGACAAAGTCGGGACCCGGGGCATGACATCAACGATTTGCAGAGCACAACGAAAGGCATGTAAGCCTGTACAACTAGCAGTGTATGGTGCTCGATATATCATGCATGAGAAAGGGGCCCCGACGGCAAAGGGCACCACTACCCCTGCACACCAAATACATACAGGCATTGGCGCCACAAGGCACACAACAGCGCACTGGTACCACAAGGCACTCAGATTCGTACAAGTTCGAATTGCAACCCCCATGGCGCCACAGAGCACACATTCACAACATCTCTGGCGCCACAAGGCACACAGGGCTGAGCTGGGTGAAACAGCAGCACTGTGCACAAACAGATTTAGCGTGATTACGGGCCGCGCTACAGATTGGAGAGGAAATTCAAGCCAGCAAAACTCGGATCACAGGCACACCACTACTGTCGCTGGGCCTCGGTTGCTTTCTGAGCGAACCAAGTGCACGTGGCGTGCACGTACCAGTGGTGCGGACTGAACAAACACCCACCGTGCAACCTACCAACACCCAGGAGTGAACAACCGAAGTGTGCAACGTGCCCTAGGCGCTTAGTGAACTAGGGCAATGCTGTGCAACGTGCCAAACACCAAACAGTGAACAACCAACAGCCTTTGTGCACGTGCCAAACAACAACACACGCAACAGCAAAAAGCTGAAACCCAGGATTGACTGAGATGGGTGCCCTGGTGCATGAGATGGCAGCTCTGGTGACTGAGATAGCAGCTCTGCTGCCTGCCTGGGCAAACAACAGAGGATTACTCAGGCTGGCCAACCCCAAAAGACCGCAGAGTGACCAACCGCGGAGACTGCACAAAATGGATAACCATGCCAAACAAATTGAGGCAATCACCTCAGAGACAGGTTACACCTGTCTTTTTAACTTATACTTGGGACTGTGGCAGCGCTTAGAGGCCGGCGAAGCTGCTGGCAAACTGGACGAAGGTGACGGAGGCGTCGCCAAAGCCACTGGGCGCGTTGATGAAGGCAGCGCGGCTGTTGGCGTGTGCTGCGCTGCTGATGTTGTCGGTGGTGTCACCGATGATGATGGCGTTGGTGCAGCGGGCAACGACTCTACGCCCTTGGCTGGCAACGGCAGCGAAGGACACGTCAACTTCGGTGGAGGCGACTCGGATTTAGGCGCTCCGCTTGGCGACGCACTAGCACAGGTGTCCAAAGGCGTGGCAGGAAAAGACCTCTCGTCGGTAGGTAAAGACGACCGTAGCGGAGCGACTGTAGCAGGCGGAGGCAAAGATGGCAGGCGAGATGTTGGCGCTGTCGTTGTGGAAGCTGGCGTGGACGCCGTTGTCACCGGCGATGCTGGCGGCGGTGATAGAACAGGCTCAGACGAAGGGCGACAAAGAATCCCCTACGGATGAGAGGAGTGCATTGTTGAGGGAGGAGTGCATAGCCCGAAAGGCAAGGGCTATCGCTGATGGCGTCCACGGCGTGGCAGCTCTTGCTGAAAGGATGAATGGTTCCAAGTTGTCGTCAGTGACTCCGATCCCAACCCATGAACAGGGGTTTGTTGTCATGTTATGCTGCAAAATCCACTCCACTGGCGCTGCGATCAGAAGTTTGTCTTTTTGTTAGCCCTACGCCCAAAATACTGTGCTGCAGAAAAGGTTTTGTCGACAATATCACCAGACATGGAGGAAACGTTGCAGCAGACATACACAAGACCATGAACACGATTGTTAGGCTTGTCCAAACGACAAATAAATCAGATCACATCATTGTCTGCATGGATGATAGAAGTACATGTGTGGATTGTCGTATAACACCAACAAGCAGTCCTAATCTCGATTGAATGTCCACATGTCTACAAATTACCGATGTGCGCGCATCCGCTGCGCAATAGTGCAAGCGTTGCACAGGGCCATTACACCGGGCCGACACTGTATCTCTACCCAGGTTGAATTGTTCGAGAGCCAACAACAGCACATCATGCAGTTGTGTTGCTCGAAACATATGAACAATGCTTTCTGTTTCTTCTGGAAAGTGATGGTCTAGCGTATGCTAACCCTCCCTTCTCGCTGCTGGCGAAGGTTCTAACGAAAATGGCTTATGAGGGAGGAAGGGTTGTCATGTGTACCCCTGACTGGGGTTGTTCAGGTGAGCACGCTTATTGGCGCCAATTGCTGGACCGAATGACGGTGGGAAGAGTGCAACTCCCCGACGGTCCCATCTATGTGCCTGAGGCTTCGGACACAGCAATTCAGGCCACTAAATGGGCCAGTTTCTTATCCATTGTTGATGGATCCCTCAATCCTGTACCCCCGTGTGATCTGGACCAGGTGCTACTGAAAGAGGTCATGGCCGAAAATCGTGGCTTGACCCTTTTTGCTGTCAAAAAACGATCTCGTGAGCACATTTCAGCCACAGTTACAGACGATCTGGAACCTGCTGCTGTGAAGGTGGATACTGACGACCAACTATCTGAAATCACCAGCTCTATTCCCGCTGTTGATCCCACCTGTGTTGAACTCAAACACAGTGCCTTCTTGGCCCAGCTGTTGCTGGAGGACGTAGACCTGGAGTCAAGCTCAGAACAAACTTCCCCTGTTGGGAAACCTGTGCTGCACATGCAGTATACTTGCTCAGGTGAACCCGTGGCTCAGAATCCTGACGCTCTGGCGCGGCTTGCTTCTAATAACATGCCACTGTCAGAGCATGTCACTCAGGAACTCTGACGACTGTTGTACCTGAGGGCAGAAAGTATTGAGCGCCACGAACGGCTTCAATACCTCAGACTGACCTGGAGATCCTCCATTTGGTCTGGGGGAGACGATGAGTCCTACACGCTACCTGACCCGGAGATACCCCTAGTGTATTCTCGGCACTATGGGCAACAATGTTCCCCTGGGTGGATGATAGCTGAGTACCTGCCGAAATTGCTGATTGGCAGAAAAAGAATGAGCGTGGTAAGAGCAACCTCCATGCTGAGGTGGATTTGTGGCAGAAAATTCAGAGTCTAAACCTTGACCCCGACTGAAGAAACTGCTCCTGACCTATGAAGAGGTGTTCGGCGCCTTGACGCCTCCCCTGTGCTGCAAAAAAATGGTTCGGATGGACCTGAAACTGAAACCTGCATTTCAGAAGACGCGAGTGAGACGCACACCAGCAACACCAGGGCCTAGTAGGAGCGCCCCACCACCACCAACAGCCCCCCCACCCACACCCCATACCAGCGAGCACCATCCACCAGCAGCAACCCATCACATACGGACCACAGCCCAACCCGGGGGCTCATGCGGCCGCCTCCCACCCGCACCCCGGCACCACAACCAGTCAAGAACCGCAAGGGCCACACGGCGCACACATGCAACACCCACACGACCCACAGGGACGCCCGGACCCCCAGCCAACACAACACCCACCCCCGCCCCCCCCACCCCACCACCACCAGCAGCCCCCCCACCCACACCCCATACCAGCGAGCACCATCCACCAGCAGCCACCCATTACATGCGGACCACAGCCCCACCCGGACGCTCATACGGCCGCCTCCCACCCACACCCCGGCACCACAACCAGTCAAGAACCGCAAGGGCCGCACGGCGCACACACGCAACACCCACACGACCCACAGGGACGCCCAGACCCCCAGCCAGCACAACACCCACCCCCGCCCCCCCCACCACCAACAGCGCCACCCCCACACCACCCCCTCCCGCCCCCCCCCCCCGAGACCAGGCCACGGACACAACACGCGGCAGCCAGCACCAGCCAATCGACGTCGATACCCCCGCCGACACACGCCACCGCGAATCCCCCCTCCCGCGACCGCCACAAGAGACCCCATCACCGAACCCCACGAGCAACAAGGATGACCACCCCCCCCAACCCACACCATCCCCCCCATCACACCCCGCACCACCAGTCGCCGCACCGGCCGAACCCTACGCCCTACACAACCCCGCAGCGGTACGGCAGCACCTCCGGGGACTCGGGGAACAGGACGTCGTTCTGTACCTCTGCACCTCCGGCACCAGCATTCCCATCCGGGCGGCCACCCTGGTCCAGGCGGCCACCCTGGGGGAAGGCGTCAGAGACTTCCTCTTCGACGCCTTCCTCCACGTCGCCCGACACGAGCGCCCCCCACGCGCCACCCCAGACGGCGAGAGCCCGCCCCCCACGGGGAGCCGGATCTGGGTGCCCCCCATCGACTGGGGGCGACACCTGGTCGGACACCCCGTGCCGGGGCGGGTGGGCACCAAGGGCCGCACCCGCTACCACGAGCCCGACATGGCCCACCCCCCACCCGACGCCACCCCCGACAGCACCAAAGAGTGGGAGCGGGAAACATGGGTAGCCCGGATGGCCTCCCTGAGCAACTTCCGGCACCACGTCCCGGGGGACATCCCCACCCCCGACGAGCAGCAGCCAGCCCCCTCCACGTACATGACCGTCATGTACAATCTGCACTACACCCTCTCCACCACTACCTACGACGCACCCACAGACCTCTGGGTGGTACACGGCACCGACTCCCTCCTCCCCGCCGACTACACCCCCCCCCCCACACAACCCAGGCCCCGACACGTACGCCAGGGGGGACGACCCGGACGACCCCCACATCTGGGGCACGTGGGAACCCAAATCCCTGGACACGCTGCTCTCCATCCGCAGCGGCTACCAGGGCCTTGGTAGGGCGATGTATTGCCTCGCCAAGTGGACCCAACGGACCTGGGGGATCCCCACGGACCGATGGGTGTGGGTGGTCACGCTGCGCCCCCAGCAGAGGGAAGCCCCCCCAAACCGCAGGGGACCCACCCCCCCACGCCCCACCACCCTACAACTATGCCCGTACATGGTGGCAGCCCGCCTCATGACGCTGCTGTGGCCGGGCCCCCACACCCTCACCCAAAACTACCCCCTGCTCACAGAGGAGGACATGCCCGGCATCCAGCGATGCTTCTTCCGCACCCTCGACTACCTCCAGCAAACACACCCGCACGTCCTGGAGCAGATATGGCCACCCCCCGGGTAACCCACGTGCCCGCGCAGCCGGGACAACGCCGCCACGCCAGCACCAGCACGCACGGATTACCAGGGAAAACGCGCGCACACGCCCGATGCCCGAACCTGCACCCTCGTTCTCGCTACTTACAGGACCCAGCATCATACGCCCGCCCCCGAGGCCCAGGACCCTCCGCCGTCTCCCACAGCCCTCTCCTCCGCCTCCGACTCCACAACCTCCACCACCACGACCACCTCATCCACCACCACCACCACGTCCTCATCCAGCACTCCACCCCCCAGGCCGCGGGGGACACCTCCCAAACGGGCCTCCAAACCCGCCCCCACCGCGAGCAGCCCCGCCGCCGCCAAGGCCCACGCCCCGACGAAGCCCTCACCCACGACCCAGCCGACGCCCAAGACCGCCGCCAAACGGCCACCCAAACCCAAGGGTCAACCAGCAGCCAAGCCCAAACCCAAGCCCAAACCCGGCGCCACGACAGCAGCGCGAGCCCGGCCCCCCGAGGACGTCCTCTACGACATCCGGCCCCAGCCGTCCCAGGCCCGAAGGCAGCAGCGCCCAGCGCGGCGCCCCCCCATCATCACCAACGCCACCACCACCACCTTCATGGCGGAGCGCGCCGCGGCCGAAGCGCGACGCACCTCGTCCCGCCACCTCTCAAAGCCCGCACCCCAGGCCCACGGACCGCTCCCGACCAAGCCAGAACAACGCCAGGGTCCACCAGCAGCGTCCCCGCCCCCCTACCGGCCCTCGATGACAGCCCACATGCAACGCATGCCCCACTACCGCCGCCGCCGCGAATCCCCGCCCAACCCCGAGGCGGAGACCGTACGCGCACACCCGCGGGTCCACATCCGCGTGCAACCCCACTCCCCACGCACCCCCACGGAACAGGACTACGAGGAATCCCCCAGGCCCGCCACCGCCGCCGGTCCCCACGACCACGTCACACCCACCCACGCCCACTCCTCCGCCCAAGACCGCAGGCCCGCCCAGGAACAGTGGTGGCAGCGCTGGACCCACACGCAGCTCTGGGAGCTGCGGAAGTGGGCCCGGGGAGAGCCCTCCCTCGAGGGCCTGGTCCATCGGCCCCGCAGGGGGTCGGTGGAGAACTGCCGCCTCCGGCCGGCGGGGGGGTGGATGCCGCAGGCCGCATGGGAAGCCATGCTGGCCGATGCGCTCCACCCCCTGGGAGTCCACCCCCGCAACCTCCCCCCGCCCCAGGACCACCCGTATGTCCTCAGGCGCCTGCGGGAGACCCTCCAGGAAACGCAGCGAGACGGCATCCGCCTGTGGGACATCACCCAAAGCCCAGCCCCGCACGCACACACCCCCTCACCACCCCACAAGCGTCCGCGCACCGACACCGGCGACACCCACAGCACCCCAGGAGCCCTGCGCGCCACACAACACCACGCGCCTGACCCTCCGGCCAGCGGCGCCGCCATCTAACCCCGTTACCCAGCAAACCACCACCACGGGGCGCCACGCCAGGCCCCGCCCAGAAGTCACCAAACGAACCGGACGCCGAAGGAAGCCAACACACACGACAACGAGCACCACTACGCCCAAAGGCGCCGAACCCAGGCCCGCTACCGTGGGCTCCTCTCCACCCTCAGCACGACACACACATCGCTGGCGTCACTCATCCGCCGTGCCCCCTGCCACGCCACCGCCCCGCCCCCCCCCGCCTCCCGCCGCACGTCCCCACGCCGCCCAGCACCCAGCCCCACACACTGCGCCACAGCATCGCCCTAGTCCGGCTCCTCCACCATCGCGCCACTTGGCACCTCACAGTAGACCGCTGTCCTGTAGTCCTGCTCCCCCCGGCACCGCTCCCGGGGCCGCACCCGGCCCACGTCGTGTTCGCCCCCACGTCGCGGGCCGCGGACATCCTCCCGCTCCTCGCCGCCACCCCTCCCGGGCATCGCATACTGCTTGCCGCCCACCCCTCGGTCCTCCAGTGAGGTCCTCATCAGGCACGCCGACGCCCTGCACGTGCGCCCGCTGCTGCCCAACCTGCACGCTGCGTACGCCCCCGGCACGCCCGTCGACCCCTCCGTGTGGGACTCCCAGTGAGGCCACCGGCCACCGGCCGGCCCGCACGCACCACCCCGCACTCGCCTCGGGCGCACGACCCCGTGGACGCCGCTACCCACACGCCCGCCCCGCGCAACCGCCTAACCAAGCCACAACCCGAGCACAAATCAAACCCGAGCCACACCCCAAAGCCGCTAACCCTTGACTCCTAACCAAGCCCGCCGAGGGAACACCGAAACCACAGCCCACACCCACAGCCCACACAGCCGCCTAACCAGCCAGCTCCAGAAGCAAAGAGACACCTCACCAAACCCACCCTGACCCAAGCCTAACCGAGCCGAAGCCCCAACACAAATCAAACCCGAGCCACACCCCGAAACCGTCAACCCTTGACTCCTAACCAGGCCCGCTGAGGGAAATACGTAGACACAGCCCACAGCCACAGCACACACAGCCGCCTAACCAGCCAGCACCAGAAGCAAAGAGACACCTAACCAAACCCACCCTGACCCATACCCCTGTACATCAGGACGCGCGAGCCGCACCCCTGGGGTGCCACCGCCGCCACAGCACCGACGACACACGCCAGAGGACACAACACTATTGCACCGCCGCACCAGCTGCCCGTGCCTGTGCCTGCAGTGTACGCGCGCCCCTGTTTTTCTCTTTTTTGTTTTTTCTTTTTCTTTTTTTTTTTTTTTCCCCCCAAAAAAAGAAAAAAAAACAAGTAAAAAAAAAAAAACAAGTAAAAAAAAACGAAAATTAGGGGGGGAGGAAGAGGGACACAACCACCCATGGCACACGCGCACCGCACACAGCACGCACACCGGTGAACAGGAGCCCAGTGGCCCAGGACACCGCACATGCACCACAACACACCGAGCGAGGACACCGGTGAACAGGAGCCAGCTGGCCCAGGACACCGCAGACGCACCACAGCAAACCGCGCGGGCACACAGGTGAACAGGAGCCCAGCGGCCCAGGACACTGCACACACGTAGGGCGGCCGAGGGACAGGAAAGAACCAATACCCCATGGGTCGGACGCACTGGGGCGACCCAGCCGACCCACCGGGCCAGTGGCAGGAGCGGTACTCCAAGGCCACTGGTCCGAGCCCGGCCAGGCTGCATCGGGGACCATGGCAAACGTCACCCGGAGCCATGGAAGCAACCGGTGACAGGCGAGCCGGTACACAGTCCAGGAGGGGGTCACCTGCCAAGCAGAGTGGCCCCGCAACTCAAGCCACAAGGGTGAGGCGGTCGTACCGTAGACAAGCGGGAGCAATACCCCTTGTGGTGAGAGATACTCCACACGGCTAGGCAGCCCCCCAGAGCTGCCGCCCAAAGGAGGGGGCATGTGGCCCTACCCATGGACACATGTGGGGACACCCTCCCACCTGGGACACATGGACCGGGTGGCCGCGACAATGCCTTCCCAAGCACATGCGGGAGCGGCTCAAGAGGCACCTGACATAGGGCAGTGGGAGGGACAGGACGTCCCCTTGGTAAGACCTTCTTCCTGCAATGTCAAAGGAGGCATCCCGAGCTCCCGAAGATACCTACCTACCTACCTGGGCCTCGGTTGCCTTCTGAGCGAACCAAGTGCAAGTGGCGTGCACGTACCAGTGGTGCGGACTGAACAAACACCCACCGTGCAACCTACCGACACCCAGGAGTGAACAACCGAAGTGTGCAACGTGCCCTAGGCGCTTAGTGAACTAGGGCAATGCTGTGCAACGTGCCAAACACCAAAGAGTGAACAACCAACAGCCTTTGTGCACGTGCCAAACAACAACACACGCAACAACAAAAAGCTGAAACCCAGGATTGACTGAGATGGGTGCCCTGGTGCATGAGATGGCAGCTCTGTTGACTGAGATAGCAGCTCTGCTGGCTGCCTGGGCAAACAACAGAGGATTACTCAGGCTGGCCAACCCCAAAAGACCGCAGAGTGACCAACCGCGGAGACTGCACAAAATGGATAACCATGCCAAACAAATTGAGGCAATCACCTCAGAGACAGGTTACACCTGTCTTTTTAACTTATACTTGGGACTGTGGCAGCGCTTAGAGGCCGGCGAAGCTGCTGGCAAACTGGACGAAGGTGACGGAGGCGTCGCCAAAGCCACTGGGCGCGTTGATGAAGGCAGCGCGGCTGTTGGCGTGTGCTGCGCTGCTGATGTTGTCGGTGGTGTCACCGATGATGGTGGCGTTGGTGCAGCGGGCAACGACTCTACGCCCTTGGCTGGCAACGGCAGCGAAGGACACGTCAACTTCGGTGGAGGCGACTCGGATTTAGGCGCTCCGCTTGGCGACGCACTAGCACAGGTGTCCAAAGGCGTGGCAGGAAAAGACCTCTCGTCGGTAGGTAAAGACGACCGTAGCGGAGCGACTGTAGCAGGCGGAGGCAAAGATGGCGAGCGAGATGTTGGCGCTGTCGTTGTGGAAGCTGGCGTGGACGCCGTTGTCACCGGCGATGCTGGCGGCGGTGATAGAACAGGCTCAGACGAAGGGCGACAAAGAATCCCCTACGGATGAGAGGAGTGCATTGTTGAGGGAGGAGTGCATAGCCCGAAAGGCAAGGGCTATCGCTGATGGCGTCCACGGCGTGGCAGCTCTCGCTGAAAGGATGAATGGTTCCAAGTTGCCGTCAGTGACTCCGATCCCAACCCATGAACAGGGGTTTGTTGTCATGTTATGCTGCAAAATGCACTCCATTGGCGCTGCGATCAGAAGTTTGTCTTTTTGTTAGCCCTACGCCCAAAATACTGTGCTGCAAAAAAGGTTTTGTCGACAATATCACCAGACATGGAGGAAACGTTGCAGCAGACATACACAAGACCATGAACACGATTGTTAGGCTTGTCCAAACGACAAATAAATCAGATCACATCATTGTCTGCATGGACGATAGAAGTACATGTGTGGATTGTCGTATAACACCAACAAGCAGTCCTAATCTCGATTGAATGTCCACATGTCTACAAACTACCGATGTGCGCGCATCCGCTGCGCAATAGTGCAAGCGTTGCACAGGGCCATTACACCGGGCCGACACTGTATCTCTACCCAGGTTGAATTGTTCGAGAGCCAACAACAGCACATCATGCAGTTGTGTTGCTCGAAACATATGAATAATGCTTTCTGTTTCTTCTGGAAAGTGATGGTCTAGCGTATGCTAACCCTCCCTTCTCGCTGCTGGCGAAGGTTCTAACGAAAATGGCTTATGAGGGAGGAAGGGTTGTCATGTGTACCCCTGACTGGGGTTGTTCAGGTGAGCACGCTTATTGGCGCCAATTGCTGGACCGAATGACGGTGGGAAGAGTGCAACTCCCCGACGGTCCCATCTATGTGCCTGAGGCTTCGGACACAGCAATTCAGGCCACTAAATGGGCCAGTTTCTTATCCATTGTTGATGGATCCCTCAATCCTGTACCCCCGTGTGATCTGGACCAGGTGCTACTGAAAGAGGTCACGGCCGAAAATCGTGGCTTGACCCTTTTTGCTGTCAAAAAACGATCTCGTGAGCACATTTCAGCCACAGTTACAGACGATCTGGAACCTGCTGCTGTGAAGGTGGATACTGACGACCAACTATCTGAAATCGCCAGCTCTTTTCCCGCTGTTGATCCCAGCTGTGTTGAACTCAAACACAGTGCCTTCTTGGCCCAGCTGTTGCTGGAGGACGTAGACCTGGAGTCAAGCTCAGAACAAACTTCCCCTGTTGGGAAACCTGTGCTGCACATGCAGTATACTTGCTCAGGTGAACCCGTGGCTCAGAATCCTGACGCTCTGGCGCGGCTTGCTTCTAATAACATGCCACTGTCAGAGCATGTCACTCAGGAACTCTGACGACTGTTGTACCTGAGGGCAGAAAGTATTGAGCGCCACGAACGGCTTCAATACCTCAGACTGACCTGGAAATCCTCCATTTGGTCTGGGGGAGACGATGAGTCCTACACGCTACCTGACCCGGAGATACCCCTAGTGTATTCTCGGCACTATGGGCAACAATGTTCCCCTGGGTGGATGATAGCTGAGTACCTGCCGAAATTGCTGATTGGCAGAAAAAGAATGAGCGTGGTAAGAGCAACCTCCATGCTGAGGTGGATTTGTGGCAGAAAATTCAGAGTCTAAACCTTGACCCCGACTGAAGAAACTGCTCCTGACCTATGAAGAGGTGTTCGGCGCCTTGACGCCTCCCCTGTGCTGCAAAAAAATGGTTCGGATGAACCTGAAACTGAAACCTGCATTTCAGAAGACGCGAGTGAGACGTCGTTCCTATCCCGCTCTTCAGGAACAGGTTGAGGAAATTGAGCGTCACCTCCAGGAATGCATTGATGCTGGCCTGGTTGAAGAGTATAACAAGGGGGACTACCCCCATCACTACAGTAAGAAAAAGTCACTGCCATGTCTTTCTCGGAGGGCTTGATCCAGGCTAAGCCCCCCTTAAAACCCTTTGTTGATGCTAAGACAAACTTAAGTGTTTTTATCTCTCTTTTGTTGCCTAAAGTACACTTTCTCAAAGTAACTAGGGTTGTGACCCTAGCCCCCCATGATGTTCACCCCTACCACTCAACTGAGTGGAGGTACCTTCCTTCATGGAGGATATACCGAAATAAAACAGGCATTTCATGCTTTAGGCCTTGGAGGTTAAGCCTAGTGGTCTCCCACCCCAAGACCCCTATACTCAATTGTTTCTACCACTTATTGTGGTCCTACTTTGTAACTGTTTCTGAATTCAGTTGCTTGGCCAAGTCATTTTCTGTGTGGTCCTGACATCTATGCCCCTCAGTCCTAACCAGCACCATTTCACCCAAAAGAGTGCACATGAAGTGCCTAATGCAACCTCTGAGGCAAGAGTCAGACCAATTTTCATATAAAATCTTTTGTATTATCCATTTGTGATTGAATCTATGTGTATAAACCTGCTTTGTCTATCTGCAGCCCTTCTGTGTTACACTGGATTCAAAAACCAATCATTGATTCGATCCACATCCTGTTCTTGCTCTACTTGCTGCTTTGGTTTGGGTTTTCAACTACAAAACCTGCAGGAATACATCAAAATATCTAGGGCATAATTCAAGGACATCTTTCCGGTAGCAGAGACAGTCCCTTGTGACCTTTTGAACCGACCCTGAGAAGAAGTGCAACACAAAAAGCTCAACAACAAGTTCATCATGTCCACGCCAAGCCTCAGGACCTGGCCCATCAGAACTGTCCAAGTGCAAATGGGCAGCATGGCCCACCCCATGAGTGAACCACCATACAAAGCACCACAACATCTCAGTGGCGCATCTGGGTCCCAAGGAGATCCAGCACGCAGAAGGGCGGAAGAAAATAAAGGCCTTACCACCGAGGCCTTAGCACCACACGGTGGAGACAGCTTCAGTCACCTCCACAGACGTGTGGCTGCCTCAGTATCCAGATCCAACTGCCCGGCTTCATCCTCAACAGCGATTGAAGGCCCTGAGGAGTATGAGGAACTGAGGAAGAAGATGGATGAGTACATCCTACATGAGGAGTACTGCAAATCCATCCGTGGGGAAGATGTAGAGGAGCCATTGGCTGTACATGGATCCAGACCACGTACAGACCTAGGGTCCTACGCGCACTCTGGTCCTCCGTCCACTGCATCCCTGCCAAGACGACTAAGACCTGAGTATCCAAGACCATGCTGTCCAACCCCAAGGGCTCCCGAAGTGGGCCCGACACGAGTCGAAGAACAACATCATCCACGGCCAACCTACGGTGCCCTGGATCATACGGCCGAGCTGTTGGCCAAACTCCTGTCTGGATCAGAAGATCCAGATGTGACGGCCCTATCGGAGGCCATTACGGCTAAACTGGGTATTGCAGAACCCTTACCCAAGCCAGAGTTGCCCTCTCTCTCTCCAGGACTGAGTACCCTGGCCGAAGATCTCAAGAGATCAAGGGTCTCAAGGCTGTTGCCTAAGGTCACCTGCCCCAGCCCCTTTCACCCCCGTGCCAGGACAGGGCCTATGGCTGATCTACAGGACGTGCCTGTCACAGAGATTGAGAGAAGAGGCCTGTCAGCCCTGGCACCTCTTGCCGGCGTGTCGCCTTCAGGCCTAACTCCGGGGGGTGGGAAGACGGGCAGACCAATTGCCCAGGCGAACATCCAGCTGGAACTGCCGGAGTTCGACCCCAAAAATCTGCCCGAATGGGCAGAAGAATTTGCAGAGTTCCTTTTGTTGACTGGCCAATCCCATGTGGATGTGGCCACCAAATGTTCACTGCTAAAACGCTCATGCAAAAAGAAGTTTTTGCAAAAACAGGTGAAACAGATTGTGAAAACCTGTTCTACCTGGGCAGAGGTACTCCTGAGGTTGGAGAAAACATTCCCAGTCTATGAGACTGACCTCAGCGTACGCACACAGATCGAGGAGCTACCCATGCTCCCTGAGTATCCATCCGCTGCGCGAATTTCGGAGTATGAGTGCGACTTGGAGTACTTGTTTTCGAGGATGAACGTGGGCTCCTACGGAGCCACTGAGCCCCACCTGTGGCTCATGAGTAAGATCCCCCAGCGTACGTGGGATGATTGCCGCTCCACCTCTGAGAGGAAGAGCAGGACCCACTCGTACGATGATCTGGTTGATCTCTTGATTGAGCTAGCTCTTGAGAGAGAGAATGACTCCCACATGGAGAAATTCCTCAAGAAGCATTTGGGACGAGGTGGTACCCCTACCCCCGAGCGTGGCGAAGGGAAGGGGCATAAAAATCCCACCAACACCAACCAGGGAGGTGGTAAAGGCAGGGGCAACCTACGTGCCATGAACGAGGTTAAACCTGATGCAGGTACACCCCCCCTGTTCTACTGCAGACCTGTCAATGACAAGGGGGGACCTTGTCATGCCTCTGACTGCGATCTCCGCAGTGGCTGTATGCTGCAGATGAAACGTCAGCAGCATACCAAAGATGGGAAAACTGTGACCCATCAGGACCATTTCAGGTGTACCATCACCTGTGGTTACTGTGGCAAACGTCGTCACTACGAGGACGAATGCCACGTCAAGAAACGCGAGAGTGACAAAGTCAAGCGTCAGGAGGCGGAACGCCAGAAGACCCAGACGCCCGCCAGAAATCCCCCAAATGGGGATAAAGGTGGTAAAGGAGGTGGCAAGGGGGGTGGCAAAACTGGACCCCCTAACCCCCAGAGGCGCTCATCAGCGCCCGTTGCTACACCCACTCCTGCTGCTACACCCGCTCCTGCCGCAGGTGACCCTAAGAAATGCCCCCAAGGGGATAACGCTACCCCTGAGGGGAATAATTCCAAGAAGAGGCGCTTGGCCTGGATGGCCAAGTCCCTCATGGCGGCAGGGGTGGATGTGAAGTTCCCTGATGAGGAATAGGGGGGCGGCTCCGAAGATGAGGACTTGGTTTTCTGGATCCTCGTGAAAATCGGGGATCAGGTTTTTCGAGCAGTGCTTGATACCGGTGCAACACTTTCCATAGTGGCCTGGCGCCTGCTTAAAACTTTCAAGAAAACTAAGACCGTGGCCATAAGAGTAGGGGATGGGCGTACCATCCATTCCTTGGGGGGGGTCGGTGTGACTATATGTCTGGGCGACGAAACCGTGACCCAATACTGCAGAGTGTTGGACACTGACGCCTTTGACATCGTCTTTGGCACCGACTTTCTACGAAGAAACCCCCAGGTAAAAATGCTATCCCTACAGCGTCCCTATTCTTTGCACTGCGACTTTGGCAGTGGGCTATTCTCCGTACCTTTGAAGCTGTCAGGACGAAAAGAGTCTGGACTGCGCTACGCAGCCAAGACGAACTATCGTACTGAAAACTACCAATTGGCCCGTCACGTTCTTGAAAATGGACTGGCGGCCCTTCAGGTAAACCTGGATGAGATCCAGGTGGAATTGTTTGCGAGCCAACAACAGCACATCATGCAATTGTACTGCTCGGAGCAACTGAACAATGCTTTCCGTTTCTTCTGGAAAGCAATGGGCCTAGCGTATGCTAACCCTCCCTTCTCCCTGCTCGCGAAGGTTCTAACCAAAATCGCTTATGAGGGAGGAAGGGTTGTTATGTGCACCCCTGACTGGGGTTGCTCTGGTGAACATGCTTACTGGCGCCGTATGCTAGATCGAATGACCGTGGGAAGAGTGCAACTCCCCGACGGCCCCATCTATGTGCCTGAGGACTCAGACACAGCTATGCAGGCCCCTGAGTGGGCGAGTTTCCTGTCCATCGTCGATGGATCTCTCAATCCTGTACCCCTGTGTGACCTAGACCAGGTGCTACTAAAAGAGGTCATGGCCGAAAATCGTGGCCTGACCCTTTATGATCTCAAAAATCGATCTCCTGAGCACCTATCTGCCACACTTACAGGGTGTGAATCTCCCGATGACTATCTGGAACCTGCAGCTGTAAAAGAGGATGCTGACGACCAACTGTCTGAGATCGCCAGCACTATTCCCTCTGTTGATCCCAGCTGTGTTGACCTAAAACATAGTGCTTTCCTAGCCCAGCTGTTGCTAGAGGAAGTAGATCTAGAGTCAACCTCTGAACACGCTTCCCCTGTTGGGAAGCCAGTGCTACACATGCTGCCTGTGCACACAGGTGAACCCGTGGCCCGGAGTGCTGATGCTCTGGCGCGGCCTGGTGCTAATAACATGCCATTGTCTGAGCATGACACTCAAGAACTCCGGCGGCTGTTGTACCTGAAGGCCGAAGGTATTGAGCGCCAAGAGCGGCTGCAATACCTCAGACAGACCTGGAAATACTCCATCTGGTCTGAGGAGGACGATGAGTCCTATACGCTGCCTGATCCTGAGATATCTCTAGTGTATTCTCTACACTATGGGCAGCAATGTTCCCCTGCGTGGGACGATGGTACTGTGCCTGCCGAAACTGCTGATCGGCAGAAAAAGAAAGAACATGGAAAAAGCAACCTCCATGCTGAGGAGGATTTCCTTCAGAAACTCGAGAGTCTTAACCTTGACCCCCGCCTGAAGAAACCGCTGATAACCTATGAGGAGGTGTTCGCCGCCTTGCCGCCTCCCCTTTCGTGTAAAAAACTGGTCCAGATGGACCTGAAATTGAAACCAGAATTTGAAAAGACGCGAGTGAGGCGTCGTCCCTATCCCGCTCCACAGGAACAGGTTGAAGAAATCGAGCGCCAGATTCAAGAATGCATTGATGCTGGCCTCGTTGAAGAGTATAAACACGGGGACTATCCCCATCACTGGAGTCCCTGTTTCCTTGTTGCTAAACCAGGGTCGACTGCCCTACGTCTTGTTGTAGACCATGGTGAGGTCAACAAGAAAACCCAAAACCACTCAGGGAGTATTCCTAACATGGAAAACACCCTGGAGCGTATTGCCAAATGCAGGTATAAGACCAAAATGGACAAACGCTCTGGTTTCTGGCAGGTGGACCTAACCGCCGCAGCTCAGGAGCTGTTGGCCTTTATAACCCCTAAGGGTCGTGTTTTCAAGTGGAAGGTTATGCCTTTCGGGGTGGCTAATGCCCCAGCGCTCTTCCAGGAGCTTATGAACAAAATTTTGTACATACTGAGGCGCAGGCCTCTAGTACAAGAGTTGATTTCTCGGGGTGCAGAAATGGAGGCTCACATCGACGACGTGAGTTTGGGTACTAATACCAAAGAGGACCACGTCCTTCTCCTCCGTGAATTCTTCATTGTCTGTCAAGAAAACCATCTCCGAATCAAACTCGAAAAATGTGAGTTTATGAAAGAGGAGATGGAGTATTTGGGTTTCGACGTGGGGTATAGCTGGTGGAAACCAGCCGCGTCTAAGATGCAGCCCCTACAGGACATGCAGATTCGCGATGACCCTAAGAAGGGTCTACAGGATGTGAGGAGTTTTGTGGGCGCCTGTAATTTCTATCGGTGTCACATCCACGATTTTACTTACTCCTCTGCACCCCTCACTGACCTGATCAAGAAAACTACTGCCTGGAGGTGGACCTCCAGAGAGGAAGAGTGTTTCCAGGAGTTGAAGAAGAAGATTGCCTCCTCCAACTGCCTGGGAGTGCCCCGCCCTGAGGGCGAGATAGTCCTGATCACTGATGCCAGTGATGTAGGGGGGGGAGGTACGATCTACCAATGGCAGGAGCTTAACCCCGCTGAACTAACCCACTGCCATTATCGTACTACTGGACTGAACCGTGATGGTTCGTTGAAACATGACTATCCTACCAGTGAGTGGCGACTGGTGCCACTGGGACACTGGAATTTGAAATGGAACCAAGCGCGTTCGAACTACAGCACCTATGATCAGGAACTCCTGGCCGGTATGTTGGTGCTATCGTCACAATCCCCACTCCTGGGATCTAACCCTATTGTCTGGCTGTGTGACCAGAAGCCTGTGAAGTTCTTTCAGAAGGGCCCACCACCAGAAAAAGCAAAGCTAAAACTGTGGTGGACTTACCTGAGCCAGTTCAGGCGGACAGTGCATCATATCCCCGGGATTAAGAATGAACTGTCTGACTATATATCGCGCAACAACTTCGATGCGCTTATTGATGAGAGCTCTGAAGCGCTCGCCAAAGAGGCTTTCCAGCGTATGGATGTCCAGCTTGACCTGTCCATGCGCACTGCTGGAATCCTGGAGGGTTGGAGTCTAACCGACTATCAGTCAGAGTATGAAGAAATTCTCCAAAACCTCAGCACTGGTCTCGAAC
This sequence comes from Eutreptiella sp. 'Long Island Sound 2002', assembly GCA_964036045.1. Classification (NCBI taxonomy): domain Eukaryota; phylum Euglenozoa; class Euglenophyceae; order Eutreptiales; family Eutreptiaceae; genus Eutreptiella; species Eutreptiella sp. 'Long Island Sound 2002'. The sequence goes on from OZ038383.1 coordinate 110,971,982, forward strand.
CCCGTGTCATTGACGTGCACCAGTGGTATAAAAACAATCAGTACCTCTTCTACGAGGACCGAATTGTGGTGCCTGAGGCACGACTGGATGGGTGCCTACAGTGGTCCCATCTCAGTTCTGGTCACACTGGCGCTAATCGCTCAGTGGACTTCTTCCGTGAGTGTTTCTACTCTAGTCTAACCCTGACTGAACTGAGGTCGCGTATGCAGACCATTGTGGATGCTTGTGGCTGTCATGCCAGCAAGCAGAGCGACAGTAGGGATAGGGGCCTGATCTCCAGCTTACCCATACCCTATTGTGCTAACTCTCTTCTCTACGTGGATTACATCCACGGCCTACCACACTTTGGCGGCTATGATAGTTGCCTCGTGGTCACCTGTGGTCCATCTCGCTTCACCCGTGTGTTCCCTTGCAATAAGAAAATCACAGGTGAGCAGACTGTGAAAATGTTGGTCGAACAATGGTTCGAACCCTATGGAGCACCTAAGCAGGTGCACTCTGATGAGGATGTACGCATCCGCAGTGACACTGGGTGGTACAAACGAGTGCTAAATGCCCTCAACGTGGAGGTAACCACAGGTGTGCCCTATACCCACACGTCAAACCCTCTCTGTGAGAGACAGAACCGTGTGGTGGAGCAAAACTTAAGAATCCTGATGAAACAGGAGCGCACCAAGGACTGGGTACGCCTAGTGCCCTGGGCAGTGCTGACCATGAACTCACAGCGGAGCTCTTCTACGGGTTTCACCCCCCACGAACTGTTTCACGCATGCCCAGGCTGAGATCGCGAGTCCTACAGCTTAGGATGCGTCGCGCGCGTGCAGAAGTGAAGGATTTTCAGTGCATGAAAAGTGCTGTTTTGTTGTAGATTAACGTTGAGAATTAATGCATTGTAATTCAGGGTATTATTATGTGACAAAGGATTTAACGATCTGGGGATTTTGTGGATTCCGTGTTGGGATTTTGCAGTTTGGCCCTGTATGCTCGTTGTGGACGCCGAGAGCCGTGGGATCCGCATACAAGATCGTTACCAGCGTCACGGAGAAAAAGATCAAAACTGCATCGCAAAATCAACGCCTAAGTTTTGGTGAAGTTCGTCCGGCCAGAGGCAACAGAGCAACCTGGGTCCGGAAGCAGGCGCCATCACTGACAGCTGGAGTGCAACAGGCTGTAGACAGACGCCGTTGGGAGCGTTCATTCGGCAGCAGGCGCCAACAAGTAGCTAATCCGGAAATTCCTTCGTCAAGGCTACAGTTTTGTTGTCAATACCTCCGTCAAGTTGGGACAGCGGATGGCAACGCGAACGCTTTGGGGAAATGTTTTTGCAAGGCTTGGGCGAACTGGGCCAAAGGCGGCGCTGATGAGCTTGGTGATGCTGCTGAACAGTGCCGGCGCAAGCGCCGCTGCAATGAGCTATGCAGGAGGTTCGCCGCGGCTCCCAGTTCCCAGCGACGTGCGCAGCCCCTTCGTCAACGCTGTCACGAGGTCGCGATGTTCAACGTGCTGTTGACGCCGGAGGGGCGCCCAGCGAAAGGTTCGTTGAGGATGTTGCTTCATAAAGGTTAATTGTCTGTGTCAATGTGTGTTCGCGCATGCTTGTTCAAGGGTTCACTGCAGTGGAGCATTTCAAGGTTCGCCAGTTTTTGGTCTAAATCTCACTCAAAAGAGTGAGATGAGAAAAATGGGTTTGACACCAAGCGCCTGTGGCGCTGAAAAAGCACTGCCTTTGTGCTTGCAGGCTTGCGCGGATATGCAGCCTTGTTTTGGTTTTCAGATTTTGAAGCTAAAAGTCCAGTTTTACACTGGGCTGGTTTGAGCCTTTCTGGCTCACGATAGTGTCTGCTCATAGTAGGATTGGTTTTGCTGACAAGAGGAATATGTTTTCTATGACTTCTGTTTTGGTTCCACTTTGGTTGTTTTGGTGTTGAGTCACAGTGTGACCCGGGTTAACGCCTGTTTGGAGGCTCTGGGCTGGCGCGTGGCTGCCCTGCCTCCATTTTTAAGCATAGGGCACAGTAACGCTTCTGTTTTTTATTGGACAGAACATGGTGTATGTTCTGATCAGAATTCGGGTGCACTGACGAGTGTACCTATGGTGTTGGAAGGGGGACGCCTTTGTGGCTTGGTAAGCCAGGGTCCTCCTGACACTGCACGCCTTTTGTTTTGTTTGTCTCTGCAGCCTAGGGCTGGCACGTTTTTCGGGTGCAGTGGAAAACCCCCCCACCACAAGATAGGTAATCGCATTAACACCTTCAGTGAGTGGGTAAGCAGGTTTGTGGGTGACCTGTGTTGGTTTGTACCCTGTAGGTCCCTTGGGTCTGGTGGATTGTACACCCAGCTAGACCAAGGTTGACCCCTCCACTGAGGTTCAGGTTGGCAGGCCGCGGGCTGGATGCCATGGCCAGGCATTGCCCATCTTTTTTTCTATGATCATTGGGCCTGCCACTGTGGGTGAATGTTGAGTAGAATTTGGTCGTCCTCAGCTCCTGTGTCTTCTACCACTGTGGAAGGGGAGCGTGGGGGTGAATTGGATAACAGATATTTCTTTTGCCCTGACCTTGTATATACTGATCCACATTTCCTTCTTGTGTTTGTGTTACAGGTGGATAATCCAAGTGGGGTCAACAACAGTGGTCGAGTATGGAAAAATTTCAGATGAGATGCCCAAACAGTGCCAGGTCTGTCTTTTTGTGTTCCAGTTCTGCACCAACCCCTCCCCTACCATCGTCGGCGCTTCACAGATGTGGAGCATGGGGAGCGGGCGTGAAAAAAGAACTCAGAAGTGGCATCTCAGAATTAAGGCACGTTAAGTGCCACGTTGAAGGCCTGCAGCAGTTTGTACACTGGCTTAAGGGTTTTTCCACACCCTTAGAGGTCACACAGTGACATGTTTCACTGTTTTCTGCTTTGCCTTTGCTGCGTTGGTGCCTGTTTGGATTTTTGAATTCTGAGATGCAATTTTTTGATGTTAAATAAACTTCTTAGCAGGAAAATTTTTGGTGCAGAAAAGCAGATGGCATGGGCAATAAATGGATGTGATTTCTGTTTTGAATATCAGTTTTTGGAGAAACTGCCCCCTGAGTCTTAGGCTAAGAAGTTTTAGTCAGAATTTTCTGATTAGAGTTTTCAAGCTTTCTCAGAAATTTTTTCCCGACAGTCAGCTTGGGTTTTTTAAAGGGCAGCCCCCCCCACTCAGATATGTGTCAGTTTTTTTACCCGAAAAAGGATAGAGGGGCCGCAGTACAGGATTTCAGGCCCTGGGGTAGGACAGATTTCAGGTTTCCATTATTCTGCACAGTCTCATGTTGTAATGCATCCCCGTGTGAAACCAAGGGTGCCTATCAGCCCCAGGGAGTAACCGGAGGTAACCTGTGGGTAGGGCCCTGAGGTAGTTCAGAAATGGGATGGAGTAATCCGGGTATGTCATCCCGTCAGCAGATTTTTCTGTGAGGTGTTATATATGCTCTGTTTTTCTGTGGGCATGCTTGCCCATGTAGGGGTATATATCAGGTTTTCAGACACTTGGCAGTGTCTTGGGAGGGGGATGTAATGGGCACGCATGCCCAGGCTGAGATCGCGAGTCCTACAGCTTAGGATGCGTCGCGCGCGTGCAGAAGTGAAGGATTTTCAGTGCATGAAAAGTGCTGTTTTGTTGTAGATTAACGTTGAGAATTAATGCATTGTAATTCAGGGTATTATTATGTGACAAAGGATTTAACGATCTGGGGACTTTGTGGATTCCGTGTTGGGATTTTGCAGTTTTGCCCTGTATGCTCGTTGTGGACGTCGAGAGCCGTGGGATCTGCTTGGTTCTTCGAAACCCCCTTTCCTGAGGACTTCAAGAGCCCTGTAGGAGATTGGCTGGAACACAAGCAGTCTCTGGCTAACCAGGCTGGTACTAACCTAAGACACATTCGTGACCGTGAACAGAGCCGACGGAACCGCCTACGGCGACCTGCCAGCTTCAAGGTTGGTGACCTTGTCCTGGTACACCATTCACGCCTACCCTCCTGGCCATGTAAACACCTACAGGACCCTTACTTTGGACCCTATCGTATCATCAGGATAGATGGATCCAGGATCCATGTCAGGTGCAGTCCACGTCTAGGTGGTGAACTGCTGTGTGCACCTAAGCAGTTGAGGCACTATCACTCCCCTGACGACTTGTCTTGGGAGGAGTGGCGCCTCAGCGACAGTGAGGTTGAGCGTATAGACCTAGAGAACGCTGCCAGTCCAGAGGAGGCAGACGAACTCGAAGAGATGACTGCCGACGAGATGGCAGTCGATGGTTACTACGTGGTTGCAGGTATTGCTCGCCACGAGTATAAACAGGGGTGGAAATTCCTAACCCTGTGGGATGGCTATGGGTTGTCTGAGGCTACCTGGGAACCTATGTCAGCCTTCATACAACCAGATGGGAGTATCAACCCCATCTTTCGCACTTACCTCGTTGAGAATAACGAGGGGCAGCTCCTATCCCGTGCTGAGACTATGTCCCAGCGTAAGAAACGAAACTAATTACCCTGTGTCAGTCTACTGACAGGTGCAGTGAGCACTCTTCTGCAGACGTGCCTGTGTATGGGTGTAAGAGCAGTTGTCACAGTTGCCCCGCATTGCATCGCAGGACAGGACCGTTAGCCCCCCGTGATAACCACTCCCTGGCCGAAGGCCATTGGTTTTTTCACAGACTACTGCTTACTGAGCACTGCACTGACCCTGTCTGTGCCCTGCAGACCCATGCCTATGGTTTCCAGCGTGAGCCAGGTGGCCGCTTATCAGGATTGCAGCCACCCAGCGAGTGTGTGCCTTGTTGACCATGTGTTGCATGGGTACTGCCCTAATGTAATGACCTTGGAGAGCCAACGAAGAACGGTGGCTTACTACACCAGGGGGGAATGACAAGCAAGGTGTTATGAGGCAAGGTGTGTCTTCCCTCCTTGGGGACAAGCGAGCCCACAGTTAGGACCCCTGACTGGTCCAGACCCATGGGGTTGTACCGTTCCTTACAGGGTTTACCATACCCCTATGTGTGCTACGTATGTCTGTGTGTGTCTCACTTCTCTCCCCAGCGTGGCTCCCGGAGACCGGGCTTCGCTGACGTCGGACCGAAGGTCCTGATCAGGTACTATTACCACTCCTATGGCGCCCAATTTCTTTGCTGGTGCCTATCCTTGGGCCAAGACGGCAAAAGCCCTACCTACTAGAGGGGAGGGGTGGCCAAGTGTGCTAAGGGCCTACAAAACGCCCATTTTTGCTACAGGCCAAAAGCTAACACACTCCCCTGCCCACGAGGAAAAGCACGCGGGACAGGAGACACCACTACACTACACTCACTAACGCCAGCACCGGCCTTCGAAGGCAGGCTGAGCACTCATCACTTGCACTCAACACCTGCCAGGCCTGCTGACCCTAACCCCTACACACGCTACTGGGTGCTGCTGTCGAAGAACACTCAAGCCCTAATGGCCCTCCTGTGAAGAAGGCAAGAGAACACAGCGCTCCTAAGCAGCTGTGGCCTAACAGGGGACGCCACAACGCGTTTCCCCTGCTAGGGCTTGGAGGGAAGGGGTGCTCTCGTTGCGTGCACAGCCTAGATGTCCTTGAAGTCGAACTCCCCTCGCCAGTCCTGGCTGAGGCACAGTCATTTGATTTGTGATCAGCGCCCCTGTTTTGCTGGGGGCGAAAAATGGATAGCCGCCAAAGGCAGCTGCTGCGTGCACCAATCACCCTTGACCTCTCCCACCTGGACAACAGAGGCAAATGAAGGGGTGTTTGCAAAAGAGGAACCAAGCCACACTCCACGTATTATACGCTTCTCAGTGTGACCTATAATACACTGTCCGCAAACACGCTGACGGATCAGCTCCCCTGTCAAGCAAGCAAGCTTTAAGAGACTCCTCAGGTTCTCTTAAAGAACGTACCGAGGAGCCTCTGGGTAACCTAAACAAGGTTTACCGTGCGCAATTCGCGTGGCCCACCCTTTAATGCATCATGTGCACGCAGGGAAGGGAGGCTGAACCACTGACTCAACCAGGAGGTGAGCTCCTCCTGGGCTAACTACCTTACTCACCATGCATCGTGTGAATGACGAATTGAAACGAACACAAAACAAGCCTAAGCGTTTTAAGCAACCCTACTTTAACGCCACGGCCGCACACGAACAAACGCTTTCTTTACTTACCTGTGAAGAGGAAAACAAGGGTGAATTTGGGGTACAGGTAAAGCGTCACAGCGTGTGCATGCCTCGATTAGGCACATGCATCGCGAGCACAGCGCATATTCTAACCCTACGTGCGCGCTGCGCGCTCCATTCGCATCACATACCTTTCATTCCTGTTTTGACCTGTGCAGAGCACGAGAGAAGAACACCCGACCCGCCAACGAGCACAGCGTTGACAACCCTAATGTTTTGACGAAACAACCCACACGAACGCATTGCGTGAGTGTGAGGTGACACTGACATACCTGAGAGATGGGTTGTTGACCTGCTCTGTGGTGTGGGCTGAATTTGAATACTTGACTCTGAAGTTGATACAAATTTTGATGCAACTGTGCCAAAATTTCCTTCAAAACTTGAAAAACTACGGCTCATACCTTCTTTTCCAAAAGCCGTTTACGCTTGCGCAACCCTTTTCTTGGAGTCCGCTTCCTTTGCGCTTGTCTGCGAGTTTGAGTTATGTGTAAAAATGACGATTTCCCGCGTGGTTTCGTCGGTTTTTAACGATTTCACTTGCTAAATCGCAACCACTTCCGCTAAACCGCAGAAATCACTCCCTGCTGGTTACATTTTCTATTTTGTTCCAGCTCCTGGGGGTTTGTGTCCTCCATTGGGAGTATTGCTCCGCCCTGGCCCTTGGTCAGGACGTATACTAAAACGCTGTTTATACAGCGATAGCCGTCCGCATTAGAGCGTTCGACTGTACCCTAGTGGGCAAGCATATGTGCTCTAGGGAGGGAGTCCTGGGTTCAAACCCTACTACCCCCAAACCTTTTCCAAAAGTTTTCGTCGCACGCTGGCGACTTTTGAGGAATGCCCCATCGAAGGGACATCATACACGGTACATTACACTGTTTTTCAACGGTACCTACAGTGTGATAGGCTTCTATGAAGTGATGAGGATGTCTATGGTAAGTCTAATGCATTTTCTGAGGTAATTTTGGGAATATTTGAGCCTTTTTCCTTGGTCCTACTAGCTTAGCTAACTAGTACTCCAGGGGGTAGTAAGAAAAAGTCCCTGCCATGTCTTTCTTGGAGGGCTTGATCCAGGCTAAGCCCCCCTTAAAACCATTTGTTGATGCTAAGACAAACTTAAGTGTTTTTATCTCTCTTTTGTTGCCTAAAGTACACTTTCTCAAAGTAACTAGGGTTGTGACCCTAGCCCCCCATGAAGTTCACCCCTACCACTCAACTGAGCGGAGGTACCTTCCTTCATGGAGGATATACCGAAATAAAACAGGCATTTCATGCTTTAGGCCTTGGAGGTTAAGCCTAGTGGTCTCCCACCCCAAGGCCCCTATACTCAATTGTTTCTACCACTTATTGTGGTCCTACTTTGTAACTGTTTCTGAATTCAGTTGCTTGGCCAAGTCATTTTCTGTGTGGTCCTGACATCTATGCCCCTCAGTCCTAACCAGCACCATTTCACCCAAAAGAGTGCACATGAAGTGCCTAATGCAACCTCTGAGGCAAGAGTCAGACCAATTTTCATATAAAATCTTTTGTATTATCCATTTGTGATTGAATCTATGTGTATAAACCTGCTTTGTCTATCTGCAGCCCTTCTGTGTTACACTGGATTCCAAAACCAATCATTGATTCGATCCACATCCTGTTCTTGCTCTACTTGCTGCTTTGGTTTGGGTTTTCAACTACAAAACCTGCAGGAATACATCAAAATATCTAGGGCATAATTCAAGGACATCTTTCTACTACAGTCCCTGCTTCCTGGTTGCTAAACCTGGATCGACTGCCCTGCAACTGGTTTTTGACTATGGTGAAGTCAACAAGAAAAAAAAACCACTGGGGGAGCATTCCCAACATGGAAAACACCCTGGAGCGTATTGCCAAATGCCGGTACAAAACCAAAATGCACAAACACAGTGGTGTCTAGCAGGTTGACCTAACCACCGCAGCTCAGGAACTGCTGGCCTTTATAACCCCTAACGGTCGTGTGTTTAAATGGAAAGTCATGCCTTTTGGGGTAGCCAACGCCCCGGCACTCCTCCAAGAACTGATGAACAAAATTTTGTACATACTCAGGCGCAGACCTCTTGTACAGGAGTTGATGTCCCAAGGGGCAGAAATGGAGGCCCAGATCGATGACGTGAGTTTGGGTACCAATACCCAAGAGGACCGTGTCCTTCTCCTCCGTGAGTCTTTTATCGTTTGTCAGGAAAACCATCTCCGAATCAAACTCAAAAAATGCGATTTCATGAAGGAGGAGATGGAGTATTTGGGTTTCAATGTGGGGTATGGCTGGTGGAAACCAGCCGCGTCTAAGATGCAGCCCTTACAGGACATGCAGATTCGCGATGACGCTAAGAAGGGTTTACACGACGTGAGGAGTTTTGTGGGCGCCTGTAACTTCTACGCGACACATCCACAATTTTACTTACTCTTCCGCCCCTCTCACTGACCTAATCAAGAAAACTGGTCCCTAGAGGTGGACCGCCTGAGAGGAGGAGTGTTTCCAGGAGTTCAAGAAGAAAATTGCCTCATCTAACTGCCTCGGGGTACCTCGCCCTAAGGGTGAGATAGTTTTGATCACTGATGCCAGTGATGTAGGTGGGGTTGGAACGATTTATCAATGGCAAGAGCTTAACCGAGCTGAACTAACTCATTGCCACTGTCTCACCACAGGACTGAACCGTGATTGTTCCCTGAAGCAGGACCATCCGTCGGTTGAGTAGCGACTTGTACCACTTGGTCACTGGAACTAGAAATGGAACCAGGCGTGTTCCAATTACAGCACGTACGACCAGGGGCTCCTGGCCGGTATGCTGGTGCTCTCATCCAAGTTCCGACCATTGGGATCTAACCCTATTGACTGGCTCAGAGACCAGGAACCGGTGAAGTCCTTTCAAAAGGGCCCACCACCAGAGAAAGGGGAAACTCAAACGGTGGTGGACTGACTTCATTCAGTTCAGGCTGACAGTCCATCATATCCATGGTATAAAAAATGAACTGTCTGACTATATATCCCGCAACAACTTCGATGCGCTTATTGGTGAGAGCTCCGAGGCTCTTGCCAAAGAGGCTTGCCAGCGTATGGACATCCAGCTGGACCTGTCTATGCGCACAGCTCGAATCCTCGAGGGATGGAGCCTAACTGACTATCAGTCAGAATATAAAGATATTCTCCAGACCCTCAGCACTGGTCGCGAACCCCGTGTCATTGACGGGCACCAGTGGTATAAAAATAACCAGCACCTCTTGTACGAGGATCGTATGGTTGTGCCTGAGGCACGACTCGATGGGTGTCTATAGTGGGCCCATCTCAGCTCAGGTCACACTGGCGCTAATCGCTCAGTGGACTTCGTTTGTGAATGTTTCTACTCTGGTCTAGCCCTGACAGAACTGAGGTTTCGTATGCAGACCATTGTTGATGCTTGTGGCTGTCATGCCAGCAAGCAGAGCGATAGTAGGGATAGGGGACTGATTTCCAGCTCACCCATACCGTATTGAACCAACTCTCTTCTCTGCATGGATTTCATCCACGGCCTACCCCGCTTCGCTGGCTATGATAGCTACCTAGTTGTCACCTGTGGCCTATCCCGCTTCACCCGTGTGTTTCATTGCAATAAGAAAATTATGGGTGAGCAGATTGTGAAAATGTTGGTCGAACAATGCTTCGAACTGTACGGAGCACCTAAAGAGCTGCATTCTGATGAAGATGTACGCACCCGCAGTGACACAGGATGGTACAAGCGGGTACTGAACGCCCTCAACGTTGAGGTAACCACAGGTGTGCCCTCTACCCACACATCTAGCCCTCTTTGCGAGAGACAAAACCGTGTGGTGGAACACAACCTACGAATCCTGATGAAACAGGAGCGTACGAAAGATTGGGTACGTCTAGTACCTCAGGCAGTGCTGACCATGAACTTCCAGAGGAGCTCTTCTACAGTTTTCAGCCCCCACGACCTGTTTCACGGAGGACAACCTGCTTGGCTCTTCAAAACCCCCTTTCCTGAGGACTTCAACAGCCCCGTTGGGGATTGGGTGGAACACAAGCAGTCAATGGCTAACCAGGCGGGGACTAACCTGAGACACATCCGTGAACGTGAACTGAGCTGACGAAATCGCCTACGTTGACCCGCCAGTTTCAAGGTTGGTCACCTCGTCTTGGTTCACAATTCACGACTACCCTCATGGCCTCGCAACTGCCTACAGGACCCTTATTTTGGGCCTTATCGTATCATCAGGATAGATGGGTCTAGGATCCATGCTAGGTGCAGTCCACGTCTAGGTGGTAAACTGCTCTGTGCTGCTGAACAGTTGAGGCACTACCACTCCACCGATGACTTGTCCTGGGATGAGTGGCGCCTAAGCGACAGTGAGGTCCAGCGTATCGACGTCCAGAATGCTGCTAGCTCTGAGGAGGCAGACGAACTCGAACAAATGACTCCGGATGAGACGGCAGTCGATGGCTACTACGTGGTCGCAGGTATTGCCCGCCACGAGTATAAAGAGGGCTGGAAATTGCTTACCCTGTGGGACGGATATGGGCTATCTGAGGCAACCGGGGAACCCATGTCCGCCTTTATACAGCCAGATTGGAGTATCAACCCCATCTTTCGCTCCTACCTCGTTGAGAACAACGAGGGACAGTTACTAACCCGTGCCGAGGCTCTGTTGCAGCGGAAGAAGAAAAACTGATCTCCTCCGAGTGAGGCCCGGCGCATCCGTCCCCCTCGGCTACGGCGGAATGCCCATCGGTGTGTTTATTTCCTTCGCCGCCAAGGAACTTCAGCGCCTGGCCCCTGCCCTTCGGTTTTCCTTGTGCCTAACTATTTACTGTTTTCTAACGTCCCAAGGGCGGTGAGCACTCTTGTGCAGATGGCCAGGCCTACTCAGTTTGTGCCAGGACCGGTTGAGGACTCCTGTAGTGGTGCAGTTACGGTGAATGTACTAACTCCCACTCTCAATGGGGTTCGGTGCTCTTGACACCTACACATCCGGTGCTTGCGGAGCTGTGCTCCTGCCCTGGCTGTGCCCTGCAGTCCCATGCCTATGGTTATCAGCGTGAACCAGATGGCCGCTTATCAGGTTTCCAGCCACCTAGCGAGTGTGTGTAATGTTGACCATCTGTTGCATGGGATCTGCCCTGATGTTATGACTTCGGGGAGCCAACGAAGAGCGGTGGCTTACTACCCCAGGGGGAAATGACAAGCAAGGTGCTGTGAAGCAAAGTGTGTTCACCCTCCTTGGGGACAAGCGTGCCCACAGTTAGGACCACTAAACGGTCCAGACCCATGGGGTTCTACCTTCCTGAAGGTATTACCATACCCTTAAGTGCGCTACGTATGTCTGTATGTGTCTCACTTCACTCCCGGGCGTGGCTCCCGCGGACGGGCTTCGCTGACGTCGGACCGAAGGTCCTAATCAGGTACTATTACCACTCCTATGCCGCCCAGTTTCTGTGCTGGCGCCTATCCTTTGGGGAAGACGGCAAAAGCCCTACCTACTAGAGGGGAGGGGTGGCCAAGTGTGCTAAGGGCATACAAAACGCCCATTTTTCTAAGGGCCAAAAAACTAACTCACGCGCCTGCCCGCGAGGAAAAGCACGCGGAGTAGGAGACTCCACTACACTACACTCACTAATGCCAGCACCAGCCTTCCAAGGCAGGGTGAGCACAACCGCACTCAGTCCCTACCAGGCTCGCTGACCCTAGCCCCTGCACACGCTACTGGGTGCCCATGACCAAGAAGTCTTGAGCCCTATTGGCTCTCCTGTGAGACTACAAGAGAACACAGCGCTGCTAGGCAACTGTGGCCTGCCAGGGAAGCCCTCGCGCGTTTCCCTGACAGGGCTTGGAGGGAAGGAGTGCCGTGTGCACAGCGTGTAGTAACGGTTGTCCATGAAGAAGTCGTTCACTAACCCAATTTGTTTGTGTGATCTGCGCCCTTTTTAGCTTGGGCAGAAAAATGGGAAGTCGCCAAAGGCAACTGTTGCTGCACCAATCACCCTGACCCCTCCCACCTGAGAGCAAAGGCAGATGCAGCACGGTTAGCGGCTGAGGAACCCAACTACCCTCGCTGTATTATACAGGTCTTAGGGTAGAAAATAATACGCTGCCCTCTAACCGTGCTGCAGGCAAGCAAGCTGAAGGACTCCGCTCGTTCTCTTAGAGAACGTAGGGCGGAGCCCTGTGTAAACTAAACAAGGGAAAGACCGCGTGCACAGCGCGTGGCCTACAGCCCTTCAATGCATCATGTGAATGCAGGGAAGGGAGACGAATAAAACAATTGTTTCTCTTAACTTTATCCACATTTGACCAGACATCACAAAACTCAACCAGGAGGTGAGCTCCTCCTTGGCTTACCTACCTTACTCACCACACATCATGTGTATGCCGAAAAGAAAATGAGCGCAAAGACGACCCTAAGCGTTTAAACAACCCTAAACGATTAATGCATCGTGTGTCATGCATGCCCTTCTTACATTGTTTCCTGCAGGAGAAGGAGAGGAAATGGCGAGCAACTGCACAGCGCAAAACGAGCTTAAGCGTTTTCGACAACCCTATTTTAGCGCTACGGCAACACAAGCACCAGCAAGCGCTTCCCTTTTTGACCTGTGAGGAGAGGAGAAGGATGGATGGGTGCACAGGAACAGCGTCACAACCTGAGGATGCCTACATTAGGCACATGCATTACACACATGCATCACGCGCACAGCGCATCCTCCAACCCTACGTGCGCGCTGCGTGCTCCATTCGTCTCACATACCTTTCATTTCTGTTTTGACCTGTGCAGAGCAAGGGAAGTGAACGCCCGAACCCCCGACAAACGCAACGGTGACAACCCTCGCGTTTTAACGAAACTAACAACACAAACGCAATGCATGCGTGTGACATGACACGAACATACCTGAGAGGTGGGTTGTCCACCTGCTCTGTGGTGTGGGTTCCTGTTCAATACGTTTTCCTGAAGTTTATTAAATTTTTAATGCAATTGTGCAAAAATATCCTTTGAAAGCTTTAAAACCCACGGCTCATACCTTCTTTTTCAGGAGCCGTTTACACTTGCGCAACTCTTTTTGGGAGTGCGCTCCTGTTGCGCTTGTCTGCGACTTTGGGTTTTGGCCTAAAAAAGACTCGATCTTGGCTGTGACCGGAATTGTGCTTGTGGTAGCCTTTGGTTATTTGTTGTTTTCAGGAGTAGTAGCACGCACACCTTGAGGCGATGAAGCTATGGTTACAGCTGAAATCATCACCATCCATTCACGTACGTAACTTACAAGTGTGCCGCAACCAAAGACGTGGCTCCCGTCCACCGTCAGTCACTGTTTCCGTATCCCATAAAATTTCCCAGATTGGACCGTTTCTGAATTGACAGCGTTTCCCGTATCCATAAAATTTTCCAGATTGGACCATATTGTTGCCGATGCTTGGGAATCTGCAGTTTAAAAAAACTTGCATTGCGGAGGCGGCAGATTCAAGAAGGCAAAAACAGTAACCGGTGACGTGGAGGAACACCGGAAACAATGTCAACTACAGTTGTACCTAACACAAGGAATTGTACCACGCCATACACTGACCAAGATATCATCGAGACGGCACTTTGGCGCCTTCCAGTTACACAACGGAGCATACACACATACACACAAAAAAAAGGCCTAAAAATATGTCGATGTCAAGAGCAAAAACGGTGTGCAGCGTGGTGCATGAAATCGCTGTGCTTGAATTTGCGGATTCGGTGTTCAATATGTCTGTGAAAGGGAGCAACGGCTCCGCACGATACGTATGACGCTCCAGGTTGGGATTCTATATTGAGCAGAAACCCAATAAAGACGGACCATTCGTACCACTCGTAGGCTTATCCGAGTTGAATATTGGAACACTCAGTAAAGTCTAGTTTGAAAATGCTGATGCTATATTCGTGGAACGCGTGGTTGATGAACTGAAACTGAAAAAAATCTATCTATGGTTACTCCATAAGGATGTGATGAAAGGCAATTTCTTGTACAGAGTGTTGAAGAGTCTAACCACAGCATCGGACTTTGCTGAGATGCTGAGAATGTACAACCAAGCTGCAAATTCCGCCGGTAACAACCCTAACCTACCTAAAATCAATAAGATGGGTCAACCGAGTAGGTAGATATACCAGAAAAATGCAGATATACCAATAAATTGTGACGATTTTGCAGCCTATCCCGCATTCTATGTGACCCCCAGTCGTCCGCCAATGCCGGCTCGACGATGTGCTCGAGGCGAGATTCGGCGGGCGCCTGATGGCACATGGGGGGAGGTTGAGTGTCCCGAGGGGCCAACGCGGAGGGTATGTCAATCGAAAGTGGATCCTGGCCAGACGCAGCGAAGTACCTATGAAAAACTAGAACAACCTGATGATCCTGGTCCTGGTCCTGGTCCTGGTGCTACTGAAGCGGTACCCAGAACCTACGGCCCATGGCTCAGAGGCCTGTGAGCCGTCACACCGGTGCGGAAGCCGTTGACACCGGCTGTCAGCGGGATATCCCTGTTCTCTAATCCGCGAGATCTGGAATTGGATCCCTAACCATTAAATCGATGTAGACTTGAAGCGGTACCCAGAACCTATGGCCCATGGCCCGGAGGCCCGTGAGCCGTCACACCCGTTATGGCCCATGGCCCGGAGGCCTGTCAGCCGTCACACCCGTACGGAAGCCGTTGACACCGGCTGTCAGCGGGATATCCGTGTTCTCTAACCCGCGAGATCTGGAATCTGATTTCTAACCAATAAATCGATGTAGAATTACCATAACTTTATTGTCTTGGGCGATCTTCGGTCGGAAATCGGTGAAATACCCGATTTCTACCGCGATTTCTAATTGTCGTGAAATCGCCGCCAGACGTCGCCCGGTCCATGCACTGCATTAGATAATTCTGTAGAACGATCTTTCTTGAAGTTAAGTCTGAAACAGTCTTCGAGTGATCCGCAATTTTTTCCTTGATAGAATGCATCGCGTCCCAGATTTTCCCCAGAAAATCTGGGCGGCCGAAGGCGCTTTGAACCCCCAAGTGGAATAACAAGGGCTACGAGCGTTCAAGCGCCCAAGGACGAATCAATGTGCCTCATAGGCACTGGGTATGAGGTTTTGCCCCCCATAGTCATAGGATGAGGCCAAAGGATCCCAACTCCATAGGCTCAAAGGGTTTTTTTTTTGGAGTGTTCTCCAATAAGTGCGCTTTTTCACGTACTTGGCGTCCAAGTACGTGTAGAAGTATGTTGAGTTGGCATTTGCCCCACCCATGCTTGCCTCTACATCCGGGGCATATCACTTGTCTTCCCCGGATAGTACATATATGATCTCCATATATATATTGGCAATATATTTTGCGTGCATGCTAAAATTTGGCTTTCCGAAAGGAGGTCGATTTTCGACCAAAGCACTTGCATGCGTGTTAAGGGACCAAAGTTACTCTAGAATATAGGCATACTTTGATTCTAGGCCACTAGGTTGGGTGTAGAAGGCGAGGGTAGGGTTGTATGCCATATTTGGGGTCATATCACGTGCCCATTTGGCGGGTGCACCATTCCGAGACTAACCCGCCAATGGACCCCATATCGCACGAGGCCCTTCATTGTACTCCCAACCAACACCTGCAAGCCTAACCTTCGTGAAGGGACGCTTGTGGAGCGCTCCCGAAGCGATGCATTGCGAGCAAGGTGTGTTTTTTGCAATATTCCATATTTGCATGTGCCCACTTGGGAGGCAGCGCGCGCGACCTTCCAAAGTGCTCCAAGTGGAGCACATATGTGGAATCCAAGGTCATTGGTGTCGAGTCATTGTGTTTAGAAGGATTGGTCGATTACTCAATCCAAGCCGAAGATATTAGAATATATTTGTGTAGTTTTCAAGGCACTTTTGCGTGTTTTTTCGCCAATATTGCTGTTTTTTGCCCGTCATGATATCAAGTGGCAACCGTGTATCTCAACGTTGCGCTCAATTGACATCATGACTCAAGTATGTTATGGGGGTACATACTTCGATGCCCAACATATCTTGGACCCGGCGAACAACTCCCCTTGGGCTTGGCATACCGTGGCCGCCATGTTGGCAATTTGGGACGATCCCAAATCATGGGCTCACTTGGCGACCCTGCCATTCCCAAAACCGGAGGGGTTTGGGCAACGCCCAAAAGATATGTTGGACGCATATGACTTAATACCAATCCTATGGCACACTCCGGTCCAAGTCGGGCATGTGCCTCATTTGCCCCAACCATGAGTGTGCGCATTTTTGGCCATTTTGGGCAATTTTCCACATTTTCTGCCCGCCGTGCACCATGTTCAGCCCCCTCGTGCACGCCGGACGCATGGACCAATGGACCATATATGACATGGGTGTTATGGATATTGGTCCCCATGGTTCGCACACCACGTGGGCGAAGCGGAGCAACCTTCGTTAAGGTGCTAGCCCAAAGTGAGTGTGGACAACTTTGCCAATTTGGCATTTGTGGACCCAATTGGGATTGTCACCACGCCGAGTGGCATGAAGATCTTTGAGAGCCAAGGGCATGGGAGTCTCTGTTGGACTCCCGGTAGATGGCGTATGGAATGGCGGATCCAATCACCAAGCCGGCGTGGAGATATACTATTGGGGATACCCCGGATTTTGGCTCATTTTGAGCAGCCAAATTGACCCCCTTTTGGGACCTCAATTTCACCCCCCCGTGTGGTCAATTGGCGGCCCCATATCTCTATGCCCACAGGGAGCCCGGACCTAACTTAAGGTTGTGCACTCAGATATAGGTCCTAGTTCCTGCCTCCCATCCTGTGAACCATTGGCCTTGCCCTGGCCGGGCGAGCCACGCGTGGGAATGACGCCAATTTTGGTGATTTTGGCATCATGACCCCACTTGATGAACCCGTGGTGCCTTGATGACGGGACCTCAGAGGGAACCAGGTTCGGTGAGGGCTCCAGGAAGTTCGTACTTGGAGGGCATAGGGTCAGTTGCATCGTCCCTACCTCTGGCGGGTCCGGACTAGGGGTCAACTTTGGAGTTTTTGGAGCCAATATCAGTTTGGGCTGAAACAGCGCATTTTCAGCTACCAACTCCTAGGGGATAATGGCGGGGCCTTATCTCCAGCTCAGAGGGAAGTTGGGACCTGCCGTTAGGGGAGCATAGGGAGTAACTGTCGGGTGGCCTTGGAGCCCCTGGGTTCTCAGGAACTCGCCTGTGGCTGGGCGGGACACCCCCCCTATTGGCAGGGTTTCAGGGTCCGGACTGAGTAGGGCATTGGTTGTGTTTGAGCCCCCGCCCCTGCCAGCCACTGAGAGGGTCGGACCTGGGATTGAGATATGAGTTCGGACTGAGTGTCTATTGTCCTGTGATGCCCTTACCCCAGTCCAGTCTGGGCCCCGTGTGTACATATCCTGATGTGTTGCTGTACATACTTTTGTTCCCTTGTTTCAGAGTGGCAAGGATCGTGAAACGCTTTGTCCGATGACACGAGCGTAATGATGCCCCTGTGAGCGCAGTGCTTTGCCTGCCTGCTTGCCTGTGCGTGTCACCGCAGCGTCCCGTGGCCAGGCCCACCACGGGAACGCGTCAAAAGCGTTTCACCGCCGCGGGGTTACCCATCCCCCGCGTGCCACTCGGGGCCACCTGAACCCCGAGTACCACGGGCTTCGCAGCGCCCCCCGGCAACAGCGCCCAGTCCGTGAAGGAAGTGCTGGGACCGGAACTCCGACATCAACGAGTTCCTTCGGCCGACCAGCAAGGCCGCACTCCCAGCTTCAGCAACCGCCTCAACAACCACCCCCAGGACCAGTCCATCGAGGGGAACAATGGTGAATTGGGATGAGGCGGGCAAGACGTGGCCGCAGCCCCACCCTCATGCGGTGCGCCTACTGCGTGGGTTGCTGTGGGGGCAGCACTACCGCCACAGCAATCCCCACTGCGAAGGCGGCATGCCTGGGAGCTTCGAGCTCCGGGAGGACATGGGCACCGACCGCCTGCAGGCAGTGCAAGACTGGCTGCGGGTGGAAGGATACGCCTTCCGCTTCCGCCGCAAGCGCTGGAGGGTCTGGACCCGCCCAGACAGGCCCGGCGAAGGGCTGCGCCCCGACGGGATTGAGGAGGACGAGAAGCCCAACGAGTACCCGTCGGGCGCCACCATCAATGTCTCCATGTGGGACATGATCGAGAAGGAGTTCCCGGAGCTGGGGAACGAGCGCAGGCTGCATGGCAGCAGCAGCAGTGCGTCTCCTGGGAAGGAGAAGCGTTCCGCCGGGGACAGGAAGCGGGACAGGAAATGGCGGGAGTACCAGGAATCCCTGACCACCGAAGCCGCCCAAGGCGCCAAGGGCGGAACCCCAGCCCCCAGCCCCGAACGGGCCAGTGGTGACGCGTTCCCGTGGGGGGCCGGCCACGGGACGCTGCGGTGACACGCACAGGTGAGCAGGCAGGCAAAGCACTACGCTCACAAGGGCATCAATACGCTCCTGTCATGTGACAAAGGGTTTCAGGATCCTTGCCACTCTGCAACAAGGGAACGAAAGTATGTACAGCAACACATCAGGATATGTACACATGGGGTTAAGACTGGACTGGGGAAAGGGCATCACAGGACAATAGACACTCTATACCAACTCGTATCCCAATCCCAGGTCCGACCCTCTCAGTGGCTGGTGGGGGCGGGGGCTCCAACACAACCCATGCCCTGCTCAGTCCGGACCCTGAAACCCTGCCAATGGGGGAGGTGTCCCGCCCAGCCACAGGCGAGTTCCTGGAAACCAAGGAGCTCCAGGGCCACCCGACAGTGGCTCCCTATGCTCCCTTAACGGCAGGTCCCAACTCCTCTCTGAGCGAGAGAGATGACCCCGCCATTATCACCCAGGAGTTGGTAGCTGAAAATGGGCTGTTTCAGCCCAAACTGAAATTAGCTCAAAAATGTCCAAAGTTGACCCCTCGTCCGGACCCGCCAGAGATAGGGACGAGGCAACTGACCCTATGCCCCTCGAGTACCAACTCCCTGGAGCCCTCACCCAACCTGGTTCCCTCTGAGGTCCCGGCATCAGGGCACCACGGGTTCGTCACGTGGGGTCATGATTGCCAAAATGGCAAAATCGGCCGTCTTGGGCGACCGTCCAGCATAGGAAATCTTGGCCATATTGACGCGCTAAGACTTGATTCACAACCCGTGATATCCCCTTTGGTCCCATGCCCTGGGTTATCGCTTGCTATCACGCTGGCTGCTTACTGTTCACCGAGGGGATGACCACACGGACGGGGCAGAAAGCAACATGCGGTGCAAAGGTGGGGATCGTGGACCGCACCAAAAGTTGAATAACTCCGGATGAGCCGGAGGAGCAAATACGAAACTCAAGGGCGTTCAACCCTCGCTCATATGCTACAATATGCGCCCTTTTCTTCTGGCTAGATCGCGTGCCCCATGGAGATATGGTAATTCCAACATGGCATACAATGGCAAAAACAGCGAAATTCGGCCAAAATGGCCCGCACTCATGATTCCATATCTCCATGGCCACGGCCAGGATCCTTTCAACCAAAGATGCGATAGACACATGGGACTTAGGTCCCATTATATGCCACTTGCCATCCCTCATGGTCGCCTCTAGCTATTTTTCCCATTGGAGGGAAAGTGACACACATATGGGGCAGAATGGCAACATGCCCCAACTTGGGTGACTCACAACTCTCCCATCGAGAGGAGAGGCCACATGGGGAAACATCCCATTTGATGCGGGTTTACGTGCCCTCTCCGAATTGCCCTTACCCTTGGTCAAGTGGCGCACGCAACCTCTGGGGTGAAATCAGGGGGAGAAGGAGTTTGTGGCCATTTTGGGCAAAACGGCCAAAATTCACCCAAAAGCGGTCCCTCAAAAAATCTATCTCCGTATCGCAAGAGAAAGGAGCCTCGGGCTTTTGCATGGATGTAAACCGAAGCTTTGCTTCCCTTTTGCAACAAGGGTTGAGGTTCAAAGCACAATGAAAGCATTTTTAACACCTCAATCCTTCAAGCACACTATTTATGGGAAAAAGTGCATATATCGGCGATATTGGCATGTGCATATCCTTGGGACCTTGAGGAGCAAAAATATGAGTAAACACTTTTGGAGTAGGCCCATAGTAGGTGCTTTCAAACATGCACACTATGGTTAGATTGTCTCCGCCCCCTCATGTCATTAGTGCTTGCATATGAGCGCGTGTGCAAAGAGGCAATGTGGCACGCGTGCTCACAAGGCGAAATTATATAAAATAGAAGACAGGGTTGTAAAAATCAACCAAGCCATCCAGGATGTCCTTCCTGGTCTCTACTTTACATATTGCCTTGGTTCGAGGCTCAACTCCCCATAGGCTTCGAATACGAGCCTCGGGGGTTTGGCCATTTTGGCCTAATTTTCGACCAAAACTTGCCCTCTTTTGAAAATAGAGTTTTGGTACGCATTGAATTGCGTGGAGCCATCGTTGAGTTGGCTCGAAAAACGAAAATGGCCTCGGGCTTTTGGTCTTGTGAGCATTGTGTTCGGTCATTAACGTTCATGCTCACAAGGCCACAAAGTTAGCGTTTGCGCACGCAAAGAACTTGGGTTTGCGAGACCAATAGGCTGCCTAAAACACCGCCATTGCCCGCTTCCCTAAGCAAGATGATATGCCTGCGTGAGAGGGGCATGGATGAAGGACATAGGGGGGAGATGTAGGGTTCTGTGCGAACTCATGGTCCTTGAGAAGCATGAGTTCGCACGATCGACGGAAAGTCTTGCGCGTTGATTTTCTCGAAAACGCAACGACAAAAAATTCTGGTGAGCACACCAGATGAAAGTGCATTAAAAGCCCTCTAGATTCCGCCCTTAAGTTCTCTTAGAACCTCAACGGTACTCGAGAAAAGTCCAGAACAAAACTCGCCACGGAGAAGCGACGAAGGCGCGCGAACAGGCGACATCAGGCGGCGATTTCACGACAATTAGAAATCGCGGTACAAATCGGGTATTTCACCGATTTCTGACCGAAAATCGATCAAGACAATAAAATCACGGTAATTCTACATCGATTTATTGGTTAGAAATCGGATTCCAGATTTCACGGGTTAGAGAACAGGGATAGCCGGTATCAATGGCTTCCGCACGGGTGTGACGGCTCGCAGGCCTCCGGGCCATGAGCCATAACGGGTGTGACGGCTCACAGGCCTCCGGGCCACGGGCCATAGGTTCTGGGTACCGCTTCACCCCCCTCCTGAGAGCAAACCCTGGGGGGGGCTCGATAACACCCAAGCATGGCAGCGGGTACCCAGGACCATCCCCTGAAGGGGGGGGGTGTCACACCTCACTTCAGGCTGATTTTAGGGTTAGGTTGCCCATCGCGATCCCACGGTAAAACAGGTATGATGCTGTAACTGTAAGTAACTGCAAGTATAGTATCAAGTATCAAGTCCCGGGTCCTGGCGGCGATTGTTCGGCATCCAAAGGACCCGTTAACCCATACCAGGCGCACCGGGTGCCGGGTGCGACGGTCACCACCACAGTGGCAGTGGCATACACGGCCAACAGAGGCGTCACACAACGACCGAGGTGGTCCCACAGGTCGAGAGCGACCACAAAGATCCATCAGGCTACCCCAAGCTTCCCAAGGCCCGCCAACTGTGGAGAGTCCCCACGGGCCCTTCCTCGGGCGCACCATGTCCATATCCATACGACGCGAGTCCAGAGTGGTACAGCTGAACGAGCTCCTCCTTAAGGGATCGGGCACCAAGGCCGTCTTTTCCCTCGCCCTATTACCACGAAGGCCATACATGAGGGAGTCCTCATGCAGTGTTGGCGGAGGCGTCGACTCCTCAAACCACCAGTTTCCCAGGCAGACTGACCGAGGTCAGGAGCACCGGAGTCCGCCATCCGACTGCAAGTGCGTCTGCGAATCGGTAGGCTCACACTGGGACTGACAGTGGCGGACCGCTGGGAGTGTAGTCAGGCAACTGGGCTTCCCGCCTGGCGCCATCAGGATCTCCACATCACAGCGAATAGGGCACACGGTATCACGGGCACTCAAACAGTAGAATATGTACTGAGGTACTGGTCCAGGCTGGACCATATGTAAAAACATGTAAACGGCGACTCAGGGCGCCTTCGTAGTCGATTCGCATCCTGTCGGGGGAAAAACAGTCCACATCTCAGTGATGGGCTGACAAGACTGAACATACAGAAGCACATATCCTGGAGGGGCGGAAAAGCAAAACAAGCGGGGTAAAGAGGCGTGTAAACACACTCTGGACAGAGCGCCAAACCACGCCCCGGTTAGGATAAGGCATGTGCAGGAGGGTGGACAAGAAAACGCCTGAGTTCAGGCCATATACAGTCAGCTGACACACGTCGACTGGTCTGGATTCCGCAAGTGCCATGGAACCAGACCACACACCAAAAAAAATCGCAATGCCCATGACAGCAGCATCCGTTGCGCAACGTCGTATGGGCTTCAAGGCCCCAAGAGCTCAGAAATATGAAGGTCAGTCGCCCTACCTGGTTTCCCAAGGATTCAGCAGGGGGGGAGTGACGAATAGAAGAAGAGAGGGGCCATCCTCCTCTGGATTCAGCAGGGGGGGGTACATGGCCACTCTGATGGCAGGTCACCGGAAGATGGAAGAGAGCAAGCAAGTGAGGGACGATCCGTCGACCTCATGTAAGTGCGGTTAGCCCCATCTGCTCAGATTTTCAGACATTCTGCCCAGATTGGCTACATTTTGGTCATTTTCTTTGCTTCGGCGGAATCGCCGCCTCGCAGCTCAGTCACAGGATATTTCCCATATATTTCTGATATGCCGGATTTGATTCCGCGGTCCATTTCCCGTAAATCCGCCGCATTCCGCTATTTTAGCTGGAATCGCCATTTGCCGCTGACGCGCGCTCGCGGGCCTGATCGGCCAAACCTTTTTACATAAACGGATTATTTAAATTCTTTCAGACAGTTTTGGACACTCAGATGTATTTAGAATAATTCCCCTCAATTTTCTTCATAGACTGGGATTTTCTGCCGGATAACAATCAGCATGGACCTTGCTTCTGTTGTCGCTGCTCTCGCCTCTGTTGGTGTCCGAGTATCCGGTTCTACCCCCAATAACAACATCCAGGGAGACTCCTCGCGTGCCTGCCCCACTGGTCTTGCCGGCCCCGAGCCCTCCGGCACCCACAACGACCCAGGGCAGCACTTTCATGGTAGCAGAGGCTACCTGAATGTTGTACCTTTGGTGTCCCAACCACAGCTAGCCCCTCAGTACGGCCCCGTAGACTCCGCAACCCCCGGAGACGTAACGATTACGCTGCCGTGGTGCTGTGCGAACGAGGCCTTGAGAGGAATGCCTTGCGCAAGCCCAAATTGCCCAAGAAGGGCACAAATCAGCAGCTGTGGAGGCCCAGATTACAATCAAGATCCCAGTCGAAATTGGCCATCAAGCAGCTGGAATCTCCCAGCCTACGCTAATGGCAACGCTCCGGTGGAGCTTACGGACCTGGCAGGTACTAATACTCCTTACCAATGTCCACATTTTGAGACCATCGACGCCGACATTGACGACATTGAGATGGGTGGTCCAGGTGAGGTACCTACCTATAATCGACCAGTCTCATGGGCACAATGGGACAACCATTTGTCTTCCGAAGTGACCCGTAACCTTGAGGCGCTTGAGGCCCTGTGTCTATTAGCCACGTCTAAGCTGATAGGACAAGAAAGAATCGCCTCTGATTTTTTATTTGAATATTTTTTCCTCCTTCAAGAAGAAATTAAGACCAGGATGTGGTGGTGTTCTCAAGAAGATGAATCTTTTGCCATTTTCTTGCAGATCCGGGAGGCAAGCCCCTTCCCGAAGGAGAAGACCAAGGCACCGGTTGCCGGGCCCTCCGCCCCTCATCCCTCTGTTTCCATCCGCGACGATCTAGCCGCCGCGGTTGAGGAAGGAATCTTAGAGGCAGCTAGGCAGGCAAGCCTGGAAATTAGGACTGAAGGTGCTCCCCAAGTGGACTCCTGGCTGCGAACCACTGAGATTAGCGGTCCGACAGCCTGCTCAGGCCCTTCAGGACACGGTATGTACTGTCCTGCCGACTGCTCTTGCAGATTACAGCGAGATACTGAGCTCCAATTGCTCAAAGATCAAATGCAACTCATCATTCAGACGCTGGGAATTAAAGATCTTTTCAAGACCCACATGAGGTCTGAGGGCGCATCATCGGTGGAACAAACAACAGAACCGTCGGAGGAGGCGACAGAAATTTTTTCGATTGCTCCTTCGGTGGACTCTAAGACCACCGACGCCAGGATCAGCAGGACTAAGCTAAAGGAAAGGGTTACAATCTCTCGATCTCAGAGTAGATCGGCGAAGGCTAGGAATGAGGCTCAGAATGCGGAACGAACTGCCTCCCGTACTACCCTTCCTGCTGTTGATTCCAATGCAATTGCCCAGATGTTGCTCGCCCAGACCCTCGCCGGAGCTGGTGTGGCTAATGATGCCGCCAAGGTGTCTGCCATTACGGCCGGTGTTGGGCTGGATTCACTTCTAAATCCCACTTCATTGCGACTTCGTCAGGTTGCCAAGCAACCGAAGTATAATGGGAACCCCAGACGTTGGCCTCAGTTCCAACGGGAATTTAAACTGTGGGTTAAGACTCAAAAACTCCAGGATGATCAGTTCCTGATGGCGCTCTTGGACTGCCTTGAGGGAGCGCCGGCCAACACTTGGCTCAGAACCTGGAGTGATCAGGAAGATTCAAGTTCCCCCCTTACCTTTGATGAGGTGTGGGAACAGTTGGAGGTACGTGGATCCCGGCTGCCAGAGGACCATTACCACCAGATGTTGAAGAATTTTCCTTCGTTCTCGCGATTAATCTTGCACGAAGTGCAAGACAAGAGACAGCGCTTCTGGAATCTCGTAGAAGAATCTGAACATTCAGGCGAAAAAATTTCTAGTGCCGAGCTGAAAAATCTGATTTTTGACAAGATCCCCTCAGAAACCGCCGCCACCCTTCGGAATCGACAGTCCGAAGAAAAGGTCAAGACCTGGTGGGCGGAGATCGATGGCTTTGATGCCTCGGCCAACCGGTTTACCGTCAGGGAGGCACTTCAAAAGTGCTCCCCCACGTCGTTTACCAAGGTGAAATTCACTGAAAACACGTGGAAAATCAAGTTCAATGAACACGAGGATCGGGACTTGTTTGTCCAAGTCCTCAATAGGGGAGTAAGTTTCCATGGCAATCGCCTGAAGGCCAGGAACTGGGTGTTTTCGTTCACCCCGCAGGAACTGTGGGAAGAGGTTGAGCGGCTCGCTGACGCCGCCAATCAAAATTTCCATGAGGGTCTTGGGGGAAACAAGAATACCCAGCAAAACACCCAAAATGGGGCCCAAAAGGGCAACAAAAAGGTGAATGACACCCGGAATGTTCAGGATCATTGTAGCATCTGACTGCTTTTAGGTTCTACGAACCGAGCTAAGACGCATTCTACTGCTAATCACCGATGGTCTGCTTACGATCACAAGGTGATTGGTGAAAATGTCAGTAATTCGCAGAATTCAGACAGGAATGACAGACAGGTGCATGGTGCCAAGGGGGGAAAGGGTAATCCGACCCCCTCCGGTGGAAACAAAAATACCGGAGGCCCTGGCGGGTCCCAAGGCAAAGGAAATCGGACTCCATCCGGTTCCGGTGGACAGCCGAACGGCCAGACAAGTCCTAATGGCAACGCCGGAGGCGGAAATCGAAATCCAGGCCAAACCCCTCAATCCGGTACAAATAAAGGAAATGCTCCAGGATCACAGGGTAAGGGTAAGGGAAATCCTTCAGGAACCCCCTTCTCTGGTAAGGGCAGAGGGCGTGGCGACGGTGGTGGCCCATCATCCGGCGGCCGTGGCCGTGGACGTGGAAAAGAAAACCATCGTGTGGATCAGGTCTCAGGTGCAGATCAGGTGTCCGATGCGGATCGAGATTATGTCGAAAACGCCCTGAATCCAGCGGATGATCCGTTCCAAGATGAGTGGATCGACGAATCAGGCTGTGTTCACAATGTAAATGCAGCCGCTGGAGGTCAGAACGCCTAGGGGAGCCACGAAAATCGCCCCTCCCCAGGCGATTTCAGGCATGATCCCCAAATTCCTGATCGACCATTACTTGATGTAGGGTCGCTTGTCTCCTCTCCCCTGGATCCGGCAGCGGATCCTTCTGTTGTAGTGGACGAGGTTGGTGTACAGTCCAAGCACAGGGCTCGTCAGTTTGTCACAAAGCTGTGGGTCTCTGATTGCAAGGGAAATTTCCACCTCGCCACTTGTTTGTGTGACAATGGATCAGAGGTAAATCTCCAATCCAATTCATTCTTACCCGACGACTGCGTGTTTGAATCGCCTCATCCTGTTACCCTCGAGGGAGTTTCTGGACATTCTCTCGCAGGTGGGCAACGCGGTTGTTATATATCAACTCATTTGGTCGCTCAAGACCTTTGGGAAGAGCAAAATGTGGAAGAAGTTGTCCTTAAGGATGACTACTTCTACCGTGCTGACATAAAGTATGACCTTTATTTGGGGCATCCTTGGCTTCGCAAGAACAGGGTAGCGCCCGTAGGTCATCGACGTTGTTTTTTGCTGGAGTCAGGTCCCTTGGAGCGTCCTGAATTTCGTTTTTTGCACGCAGGGTTTAAAAGTGCAGAAGAATTTTTGAAGCAAAAGGTGACACCAAAATTTGGTGAAGATGTCACCATTGCAGAGGTGAATGGGAGTGCCGATTACTCCCAGGAGTTAGAATGTCTTCGTAGGGACTCCCAGCCACGACGCCCTTCGCGCTGGCACTCTTCATCCTACAGAGTTGTCGACAAATGGCGCGATGCAATTTGTGAATACTTTCATGAACATCATTCCTTTTGGCCACAGTATGATGCCTTTGCTAACCGTATGAACAAGCGCTTTGACAAGCACTTCAGCGACGCTTGGACCCACAAATGGGACAAGAAGTTGTGGATTAATCCTCCGTTTCACTTAATCCAGCAGGTCATCCACAAAATCAAGCAAGATAAAACCCAGGCAATTTTAGTTGTGCCCTTGTGGGACGACAAGCCTTGGTTTCAGGAATTACAAGACATTTGTGTAGATTACATCGAACTTCCCAGGAAGATTAAGCTGTATGCCAGGGACGACACAGGTCCCCTGCCACAGCGGTCCTGGAGTTCGCTTGCATTCCTGGTGGATGGAAAGCTTTCTGACTCTAATTCTGCTGATTCTAGTACAGATTCCTGTGTTGGGTCTGAATCTGAGGTTGAGCGTGGTACTGATGATGAATCTATTTTTTCTGATTTTTGTCCGTCAGATACCCAAGCCGATTCAACGTCCAATGGATCCGCCTCGTCTCCCTCTTCCCCAATACGGTCGACATCGAAAAGAATCTTCAGTGCACGGGCGAGGAAAAATCTCCAATCGCGCCGCAAATTCAGAGTTTTTTATGAAAAACCCCCTGTGGAAGCTTTCATGGATCCTTTCGAGGAGCTGGATCGCGAAGAGAATCTCTGGGATTTCGACACACGACCCACCTATCTTCAAGAGGCAGTTGATACGGACCTGTTTAGGGACATCCGTAAGAAGATTCTTCCTGCCAAAGCCGAAGAAGTCGCCAAAGTTTTTTCGACAGTAATTCCTGGCGATCAGGTGGACACTGAATTGTGTTCCAAGTCAAGAGAAAAGATTTTTGAGGAACGGAAGGACACAACCCTTTCAGGAAAGTTGATCAAAGATCCCCCTGTCCGTGGACAGTTCGGTGAAGCCTTCATCGAGCTTCGTGAAGGGTACAAGGCAAAAAAACAGCGCCGATATGAAAATCATGGACACAAACATGAGATTCTCAGAAAAATCATCGAGAGAAATCACAGGGAATTTGGTTGGCTTGAGGGTTGTATGACCAGCGAATGGTGCTGTTCACCCTTCACAGTCCCGAAGCCACCGCCTGCAGACCAGAACACTATTGATGGTTGGCGAATGGTGGTTGATTTTCGCAATCTCAACGCCGAAACCAAGGCGGATTCGCACCCCCTGCCCCTCATTGAGGAGGAAATCGCCAAGAGGGCGAGAGGTCGTTTGTTCTCTGTGCTGGATCTCCGTCACGGCTTTCACCAAATGCCGTTGAGGAAGGACAGCAGACCTCTCACCTGTATGTGCACGCCATGTGGCCCAGTCCAATGGACCGTCATGCCCATGGGGCTGAAGAACGCCCCCTCATTTTTTCAAAGAATGATGGAGGATGTGCTGTTCACAACCCATCCTGAGCTTCGTGCCTTCGTGAGTGTGTACATAGATGACATAATCATCGCGACGGAAGGGGAGGGACTGACCGAAGCCGAACTGGTGGCCCTACATGAGAAGCAGCTGAACCAAGTTTTGGACATTCTTGACGCTAATCAGCTGATTTGTGGGCCAAAGAAGGGAAAATTATTTTTAAAATCAGTCGAATTTTGTGGTTCTCTCCTAGAGAATGGCACCCGACGACCCAGTCCAGGGAAGCTCGTCGCTATTCAAAAGTGGAAGCGCCCTGAGACGATCACGGAGTTGAGAGGATTCCTGGGTTGTTGCAATTTTTACCACACTTTTGTGCCGAATTATGCCAAATTTGCTGCCCCCCTCACTGAATTATTGAAGGTAGGGAGAGATGCGGGCAAGGCAGGTTCAAAGGTTCGTGTCAAGTGGACTGACGAGTGCGAGGAGGCCTTCCATCACTTGAAGGCAGCCCTCTGCGAAGTCGCCACGTTGCATGTGCCCCAATTTGACCGACCCTTCTACATTAGAACCGACGCATCTAGGTACGCGATCGGAGCTGTCCTTGAACAGGTTGATGAAGCCACCGGCGATCATTACCCTCTTGCATTTTGGTCACGGAAGCTAGCCCCACGCCAAATGCAATGGTCGCCGCGTGAGCAAGAGACTTACGCCATCATCTGTGCTTTAAAAAAGTACCAATCGTGGGTTGGCACCAATCGAGTCGAGGTCCTGACGGATCATCGATCTCTGGAGTATTGGGCCACCGAACACATTGATACTGTCGCGAGCCCAGCTGGTCGACGGGCCAGATGGCACGAATTTCTCTCTCTGTTTGACCTCCATGTGTCGTATTTGCCTGGAAAACATAACACGGTAGCGGATGCTCTGAGCCGATGGGCTTACCCCGCCTCAGAGGGGCTGCAAAGTACCAACATCCATGGTACGGAGCAGGACCGCCATGTCATCATCGAATGGGATCAGGAAGAAAAGAAACTCATTCGACGTGCATGCATGCAGTGCGCTGTTAAACAGCACGCATTGCCGTGTCACGACATCACGGCCATCACAGATCCAGCGCATGCTCACGAGATCTGCACCAAAACGCTGAAAGTCGTGGAAAAAGTCACCGATCCCTCCTCAGGGAGTGTGAAACGGTTTGACTATACCCGACGAGTAAGTCGATTTCGGTTGATCGAGGGCATTAAGCGTCGAGATCCGGCCAAAACTCCACCCCTGCCTAAAGATTCCCTGATCATCCGTGACTGGACGTCCGATTACCTGCAGGATCCCATGTTTAAAGAGGTCTTTGGAAATCTCAAATCCAAAGATGCTCACAGGGATGGGATTTTTGCGGAGTACTCGTTGGATGGGGGGAAGCTGTGGATGGAGGGTAAATTGTGTGTGCCAGACGCCCTAGCCCCCCGAGTGTTAAACTGGTGGCACAAATGGGAGTCCTCCCACGCACATGGCCGTCGACTGTGGTCGATGATTAAGCATAGGTTGTTTGGATCGAGGCTCTACACTCAATGCATGAAAGTAGCCGCCGGATGTGCCCAATGTGCTGTCTCGACGCCTCCCAGCGCGAAGAAGCACGGCCATCTGAGGCCTCATCCTATTCTGGAGCGTCTCTTTAACAGAGTCACCAGTGATTTTTTCTATCTCGGTGAACTCGATGACGAAGAGTGCCATTGGACTAACAAAAAAGTCAATGGTGTGCTCCTCATTCAGTGCCGTCATTCCGGCTACATTCAAGTGTTGCCTTGCAACATTGAGTCGATGACTGGCAAGGCTGCCGCCAAGTGGTGCGCGCAGACCTGGATGGGAGGCTGGGACGTCCCATCCGAGGTGGTGACGGATTCAGGCAAAGAGTACACCTCCGAATGGTGGAGAGAATTATGTGCTCGCCTTGGAATCCACCACCTCCGATGTGAAATCCACTCGCATCGAGCGCTGCCTGGCGAAAGAGCCGGCCGCTCAATTATTAATATGCTTCGTAAGGAGCTCGCGAGTGAAAAGGATTTCCATTGGATGGAAGTTCTCTTCGCATTGCTTCGCCGTTACCACAACACGCCTTTGTATCATGGCCTTTCTCCAAATGAAATTGTCTTTGGACGAAAGAAGTGTTGGTGGAACATGCCGTTGAATAATCCTCGCCCCTGTAAGGATGCTTCGCTGTTTTTGGACGAAGTCCAACGAGCAGATAAATCTGTGTCGAAATTAATCGAGAAGCATCAAGCTGACTGGCTTTGGGTTCAAAATCAAGGTCGAAAAAACCCCCACAATTTTGAAGTCGATGATCGAGTTTGGCTTCGAAAATCCGAAACCACCCTGGACGGAGATGACAAGCTTCTTCCCTTGTGGGAGGGGCCATTCGCTGTTACAGCGCGTCTTGGTGAGAACAGGTGGAGGATTCGTGTGGATGTCAGCAGGGAAATTGACGTTTCGGGCGATCGCCTCAAGAGAGAGATCCCCTCCCCCAAGGATCGAGTTAAACCCCTTTTTTGGACTGCAAAACACTTGTCCGATCGGGTCATCGAAGGGGGAAAGTACGAACTCAAGAGGATTGTTGAAGCAAGACGTGACGCCAAGGGCGAATGGGAATTTCTGTGTGAGTGGAGGGGCTTTGATTCCAGTCACAACAACTGGGAACCAGCCCAATCTTTTGTCCATGGATACACCAAGGGGTTCATCGACTTCCTGAAGAAGCACCCCGAAATTGGCGTACTCCTGACAGATTGTTTGTCGAAACCAGACAGACAAGTGGAGAGCGACGGAAAACGACCTGTGGTGAATCGAGATCCAGCCTTTTACGGCCCTCAGCAGCCACATTCCAG
Source organism: Eutreptiella sp. 'Long Island Sound 2002' (assembly GCA_964036045.1). Taxonomy (NCBI): domain Eukaryota; phylum Euglenozoa; class Euglenophyceae; order Eutreptiales; family Eutreptiaceae; genus Eutreptiella; species Eutreptiella sp. 'Long Island Sound 2002'. Next base: position 111,003,251 of record OZ038383.1, read on the forward strand.
GGCTGATCCGTCGATCCCCCCTCCTGCGATCAGGCCAGCCCAGGAGCCAAATGAGGACCAAGCTTCGAGTTCGGCCGCTGATTTGCAGCGCCCAAGCCGTACGAGGGCCAGGCCAGACAGGTTGGTGGTCACATGCATTCGTGCTTGGCCGAATTGAGGAAGCCATCCTACCACATTCTGCTCAATCCACTGTTCATTCTTTCTGTTTATGTCATGATGTGGAGAACTGCGAATGTTTGATAATTTGATGTCAATCAACTTTTCTTTGGTCTCCGTTCGGCAGACAAGGCGTAGATACGCTGACGGAGTGTGCTGCCGTGTTCAGAAAAAACCAAACTCAGGCTTAATTCAGGCAGATTCGGGGTAATCTTGTCTCTGTTGGTCTGTGCATCTTTGGAATTTGGCTACTCGTGCAGATGGAAGCAAATGTACATAATCAAAACGCTGGCCAGCGACATTCACCCCTACAGGTATCCCCTGTAGTACTGGCTGCACCAGATGCGACGCCAGGAACTCAGATCATACCTTCATTTGCTGTGATGCTAACGCCAAAGTCCAGATTCAGATCCAGGATCCTCAAATTTACCTTGAATTTCTCAGGTTTGTCCATCATTCTGCCACTGTTGTACGAAACCCAGACGTCAATTGTTCAGACAATCTTCATCTAGGAGCTCTAGGGACTTCTAACAGCAACCTCTGAAGTCCGTAAGCTTCGTTGTATTTTTGGCACACGCCAATGTGAGCTCAATTCGAATAGAAACTGTCGAGAATGGTGAATCCAAGTGTCTTGTGGCACTCCATCGAGAGATTGGCCTTGTCCAAGTCGATTGACACCACCGCCACTGTAAATTCGGTGTCTCTCAGTTATATACTGTCAGTAAAGCGCCTTCAGCGAACCTTCGGCGTGTTACATGCCAAGGATCCAGGGCCAGCATGTCCCATCATGATGCATCATCACATGATCCACATTTTGATAGAATCTGTTAGATGCTCGCGAACCAACGTGCCGGAAAGCACAATTGAGCTGAATAAACGACAATATATATTAACTCTAGTCTAAACGAAATTGTTAGTAGTTGCAGTTGTAGACATTCCGCTTCATTTTCCCTTCATCTCAGGGAATTTACTCATGTTAGGACAATTTAGATTGATTTCCTTGTCATCTCCCATCATTCCTCGAAGATCTGTTTAGATCTAAGTGGACAAAAGAACATCTCTACCTTGGGTGGTTCACTTAGGGTCTGTAGACTATATGTGTATTTGTTTAACCTCTCTGTGATTGCTTAATCCCCCCAATCTCTGCTCAAATTCATTCTCATTTTTGCTGAATCTTGTGATCATCCACCAGATGCGCCAAATCTGAGCCACATGCTGTACTTTTCAGAACGAGAAAAGCGGGATAACACGATGTAGAGTTCGGCGAGGACACCGTAGCGCGCCCGCGACAGCGAAACTGTGCCAGAGCGCTGAGATGTCACTCCAATTTTTGATCCCCCCACTCAATCCACCAATAATCTACCTCATTCTCAACCAATGCATGGTTTGGTATCGATTCTCGACACGTTTACATGCTTTCTAGCCCTTGACCTAATGTTTTACTGCACGGAGGACTGTTCGTCACTTCTCATTCTGTCTCATTTCAGGTTCATCCAGCCTGATTCAGTGCCAATTCAGCCCAAATCAGGTCAGATCAAGCAGATTTCGCCCCATCGAGGCTACATTTCTATGTTTTTCTGGGACTTACCCGCACTACGTTCTTCGTTGACGTAGCGACACACCCCAGTGTGTTTTTGGAGGGGGAGTGTAAGTGCGGTTAGCCCCATCTGCTCAGATTTTCAGACATTCTGCCCAGATTGGCTACATTTTGGTCATTTTCTTTGCTTCGGCGGAATCGCCGCCTCGCAGCTCAGTCACAGGATATTTCCCATATATTTCTGATATGCCGGATTTGATTCCGCGGTCCATTTCCCGTAAATCCGCCGCATTCCGCTATTTTAGCTGGAATCGCCATTTGCCGCTGACGCGCGCTCGCGGGCCTGATCGGCCAAACCTTTTTACATAAATGGATTATTTAAATTCTTTCAGACAGTTTTGGACACTCAGATGTATTTAGAATAATTCCCCTCAATTTTCTTCATAGACTGGGATTTTCTGCCGGATAACAATCAGCATGGACCTTGCTTCTGTTGTCGCTGCTCTCGCCTCTGTTGGTGTCCGAGTATCCGGTTCTACCCCCAATAACAACATCCAGGGAGACTCCTCGCGTGCCTGCCCCACTGGTCTTGCCGGCCCCGAGCCCTCCGGCACCCACAACGACCCAGGGCAGCACTTTCACCTCACAAGCGCTCATAACACATCAGGGGAGAGCTCAGGGTACTGATCAGGCGCCCTTGGCTGCAATCGCCCGGGTGAGTGCTGCCAAGTCCGAAACGTGGATCTTGGTCTTGTGCTTGCGGATGTACTCCATGAAGGGAGTATTGACCCGCGGCACGAACGAGGAGACGGGTTCCCAGATGTCGTGGGACGGCCCATAGCCTCGCCAACGAACCTTGAACTCCAGGCCTCCGGGTGCCGAGGCGTTCGGACGCTGAGCAAGGATCTTCTCGACTGTATAGTCGTCCTGTTCAGCATAGTCGTCGTCCGAATCGGCCTCATGTGCGGCGTAGCCCAGGGACACATGCTGGTCACGGAGGTCGGGTTCCCGCACACGGAGTTGACTCTCGTGGCGCTCCCGGAACTGTCCGTGACCCACCTTGATGCGGTAGGTGTCCTCACCAATCCTGCGGACCACCTCTCCGGGTGTGAACCAGGTCTTGGTGCGGTGGGTGCCCATAGGGCGGGGTCTGATCACCCACACCGGGTCTCCCACCCTGAACTTCTGCGCTGTCGAGCTCGGGGCGGACTTCTGACGCTCAGCATGCTCCTTCTCGAGCTGCTGGCGGATGTCCGCGCCGTTTGCTCTTGCCGCGCGAAGAACTCCTTGGCATCCATGGCCATGCCATCACCAGACAGGGGAAGTCCCCGACCCAGGGGATCCCTGCCGAACAGAATCTGGTGAGGGGACAAACCACCCAGTGTGGGGGTGTCATGATGGGCCTTCAGAGCAGGCCACATCTCCTCAAACCAGTTCCGTTGTGGATTGGTGATGTGGATCTTGCGCAGCTTCTCGAACAGCTGCCGTCCAGCCACTTCAGCACGGCCGTTAGACCGGCTGAGATAGGCGACGCTCTTGGCATGACGTATTCCCATGGGGGAACACATAGCCTTGAACCAGCCACCAGTAAACTGGGGCCCTCGGTCACTGCAAATGGTGCGGGGGATGTCAAAGACGGTCAGCCAATGACAAATCATCATGACTTCCACTTCCTTGGCAAGCAACCCCTTTTTGCGTGCCGGAACGGCCACTACGTAGCCGCTGTGGCGGTCCACACAGAGAACCACACAGTCAAAGGTCTCCTTGCCAATGTGCACTTCGGGCATGGAGAAGACGTCCATGGCCACGCTCTCCATGGGCTGGTCAGGAACCGGGGTCCATTGGGCTTCCCCCTTGACGTTCCGGTTATCGGGATTGCAGGCCTGACAGACCGAGCAACCCTTCCTGACCTTCTTGATGGCGGTGTAGAGAACGATATGGTCGATCTCGAACCGACGCTGCATGTCAAGGGCTTGCTTCTTGACCCCTGGGTGCAGCATGTGGTGGTGCCAAGCTTCACAAAGCTCGAGCACCCGGGACTCCGGTACTAGCAGCTTACCATTCCGGTAGAGCTTGCCATCTTCCTCAGTCAGCCCCTTTGGCCACTTCTGCCCGTCGTCAGGGTCGGTCACAGCCCTATACTCGGCCGCAAAGGCCTCAGACTTGGCGTAATCGTCGGTCCAGTCGTCCTGGACGCAAGACTCCGGGAAGAGGTGCTTGTCGGACTCAGCTCCCTCAGGGGCGAGTACACTGACCGCTCTGCTCACCCTCGACGCGAGGGGGGCATCTGCAGCCATGACGACGAAGCATTTAGCACCCTGCTCCTCCATCAGGCGCTCCATTTCGATGATCCTCTTGGCTTCAGCGGTCTCAGCCTCATCGCCATGGGCAGAGATATCCGTCATGCCCTTGCTGGCGGGATAGGCCCACCTACTGAGACAGTCCGCCACGGTGTTATCCTTTCGAGGAATATACACAACTTTGAGGTCGAACTTGGCCAAGGTCTCATGCCATCTTGCCCGTCGGGAGGCGGGACCTGAGGGGGTGTCCACGTGCTCCTTGTGCCACGACTGCAGACTCTGATGGTCGGTGCAGACGGTGACGGGATGGAGGGCTATGTACCCAGCCCATTTCCTGAGAGCCATGACGATGGCATACGCCTCCTTTTCACGGGGCGTCCACGTCCGTCTCTGGCCTTCCGCCAGGACTCGGCTCCAGAAGGCCACGGGCACGTGCCTCCCGTCGTCAAGCACTTGCTCCAACACAGCGCCAATGGCGTAGTCGGAAGCGTCGGTGCGCAGGACAAACCCTCGGTCGGGATCCACGAGGTGCAGACCCACTGCGGATAGCAGCGCCTGCTTCATCCCCTCAAAGGCACGGTCGGACTCAGCTGTCCAGACCAGAGCCTTCTTGGACCCCTTCTTGGTCTCCTCTCGGTTGCCCTTGAGCATGGTCGTCATGGGGGCTGCATACTCGGCATACATTTTGATATACCCCGAGTAGTAGTTGCAGAACCCCAGATACGCCCGTAGCTCAGAGACCGTCTTGGGCTTTTCCCAGTGCTCAATCGCAGCCACCTTGCCAGGTATGGGCTTTCGCTGCCCGTTCCCGACTACGTGGCCAGCGAAGACCACCTCGCTTACCGCAATGGTGGCCTTGTCACTGCTGCCCGTGAGTTTGTGCCGAACCAGAAGGTCCAGCACTCGAGTGACGTCCCTTTCATGTGCCTCCAGGAGCTCCTCGTAGCTCATACTGGGGTTCCCGGACGCGATGATCACGTCGTCCACGAAGGGGTCCGCACAGTCACGCACCGGCTCAAGCAGGTTCTCCAGCATCCGCTGAAAAGCCGCATTGCCGTTGGTAACGCCCATGGGCATCACCTTCCACTGGAGAGGTCCAAGTGGAGTGCTCATGGCTGTGCAGGCACGGGACTCCTCGGCGAGAGGCATCTGATGATAACCATGTTTCAGGTCAATCACCGTGAAGATCCTCCGCCAGTGTTGTTTTTGCAGCATGTCCTCAATGAGGGGCAGCGTATAGCTGTCATGCTGCGTTTGGGCGTTCAGGCTGCGGTAGTCGACCACGAGCCGCCATTCACCGGCCACCTTCTTGGGGACGACGAAGCACGGAGAGGCCCATTCGGAGTGGCACGGCTCGAGCCAGCCTCTCTGGATGAAGTCACGGAGGATCTTCTCCATGGCCTCTTTCCTCTCGCCCCTCAGGGCAAACTCCCGGTGCCGGTACACACGGGGGTCCTGCTTCAGTCGTATCTTGGCCTCGCCATACGGTCCGCGCACCGGTGGTGGAAACACAGGCTTACCGCTGAAGGAGGTATCACCATATTTCTGCTTCAGCCTGGCCCTCAATGCCTGAATCTTGGGGCAATCATCGGACTCCGCCTTGGCTTTCCCGGGCACCTGGACCACGGAGCTTACTTGAGGGGTAGCTAATCCGCTCGCTTTCGGCTCAGGTGGTCTTTCCAGGTAGCCCAAAGGGCCATCTCTGGTCTTGCCTCGGAATAGATCGCCGTAGGTGGGTGGGTTACCCCCGATTGGCTCGTCCTGGCTGGATAGGTGGTCCAGCACCCTCTGCACGAAGGTGTTCCCGTCATAGGAACCAGAGACGATCGAGTCCACTTCCCACCAGGCTTTGTCCTGGCCTTTGCCCTCACGCTGGGTTCCCCAGTCGTGAAAGGGCTGATCCATATACCCCTGAACCAGATCCCACTCCTCTTCAGTGAGGGGGTCTTCCGATTCCGATTCTTCGATGTCAACAGGGGGAACCGCAAAGCATTGCCGCCATGGCTCCGCTATGATGCGGTTGACACACACGAAGTCCGTGGCGTTGTCCTGATCAAGGCCCCCATCCACATAGTGGAATTCCGTTGGCCATCTCTGGGGTGGCATGGGCTGTCCCTTAGCGTCCTGATAGACACTCTCTCCAGCCGGTAGGATGACCTTGTTTAAGGTCATGTTGGTCAATGAGGCTACCCAATGTCGGGTACTTTCCTCCTCGGTGCATCCCATAGGAACAACCAGCACTGCCTTGGAGCGGTCCTTGCGAATCTTCGCTATCGCTCTTGGAATGTCCCAACGGGGGCAATGGATCCACATCCAACCCTGATGCGGACCCCAGTGCTTCTTCCACGCGGAGTCCTGGGCGCTCCAGTACTTCTCACAAACCCGAAGATGGGCGGAGGTTCCTGGAGAGAACGCATCCAGGGCCAGATCCGACGCTCCCAGGTCCGCAACCACTCGGTTCGCCACTTCCGGCATTACGCCGTACTCCTGGTTTGCTGGCCCAGTTGGCTCAGTGCCCAGTGCGGCTACTTCGAGCTGATCGCGTTCGGGGTGGATCAATTGGCATTCCACATGGTGCTCAGGTGACGAAAGCCACGAGAGCTGGTCGTCCTGGTACAGGGTCATGGAGGCCTGGGCCGGGAGGACGCCGGAGTCCGTGTCCATCATGAAGTCGTACCCGACGATCATGTCCCAGTCCATCTCGGCCTCGTAGAAGCGACCGTACAGGAGGATTTCCTTGCCAAGGTCTGGGCGGCTCAGCTCACGATGGTTCACGAACTGCAGCCCAATGGCCGCTTCCTTCGTGCCTCCCACCATTTACTGGCCGTTTGCCACCTTCAGCCTGACAGGTTTCCGACTGTCGGTCAGACACTCTGGCGGAAGTAGGCCAGCCTTGACCAAGCTGACCTGAGCGCCCGTGTCGACCAACACGTCGAAAACCTTTTCCACTTCCCCGCATAAGGCACGGACCTTAAGGTGCAACTGCCGCTCGCGCCCAACTCGGCGCACGGCGTGCAAGCTCAGGATCTCCGGCCGTTCCAGAAGCTCAACAAGCGACTGGTGCAGGTCGTGGACAATGGGCTCAGGCTGCCCATCTGCAGCATCGAGCTGCGGTCCGGGTGATCCTCCGATGCTCTCGGATAGATCCTGTAGTACATCAAACACATTCTTGGTCGCGAAGGACGGACGGGTGCAAGGGTTCGTGCCTTCACTTGCCCTCAACCCGCCTCCGCGACTGGGTGCCGGACCGGGCCTTCCGCCCGCGGCAGTCCCTTTGTACTCATCGACTCCCGACTGGGATGGTTCGGCGCTTCCCACGTCACCATCCTGCGACCGTCCTAGCTGGGGCCCTTGGCTGCAGGGGCTCCGCTAGGGGGCGTCGGTTGTGGAAGTAGGGGAAGTCTGCTCGGCATCAATCTCGTTGACGCCCTTCTTCCTTTCCCTTCTTTCCTTTCTAATCGTCTTGTTCTTGTCCTTGTTCTTGTCGTTCTGGTTGTTCTCCTTGTTCTTGTTGTCCGACCTGGGGACCCAGTTCCTCTTGATCTCCTGGATCTCCTTGGCCAACTCGGTCCCCTGCGACACCAGCTTGGAGAGCTCGTCCCTGTCCACCTCCACCTTGGCTTCCCGGATACCCGCGGGCGCACGCTTCTTCGACCCGTGCGCCTTCTTGTAAGCCTCCGTGTCGGCCTTGTGGACGGGGCATGTTCGGTGGTCATGGTTGAAGCCTCGCTTCCTCCCATAACACACGAAACAGCCCTGAGGGTGAGCTCGTATGAACTCCCCAAAGGACAGCGGAGGGTCGCCAATGCGGTGAGGGTCCCTCTTCTCCTGTTTCCTCCAACCCTGCTGCAGGGGCTTCCAGTTTCCCGGTTTGCTCCCCGCGCTCAGGTTCTTGGCCACGAAGGCACAAACGGCCACCTCGGCGGGCTCATCGTCGTCGTCATCGTCGACGGGAGTCTCATCGCCGTCGGCTCCCGCTGGGTCGATGGCAGCTTCCCCGCCAGGTCCCTCGCCAACGTAGTTGACGTCGCCGTCGCCGGGCCTCAACCCGCGGGTGTGGTGGAGGTTTCGGTACTCCTTGAGTACTTCCTCGCCAACCCACTCCAGGATCTCGTCGCAGCTCATCCGCGCCGGGATGGCCTGCAGACGGATGGTCTGGCCGCTCAACTCACACTCGTCAAGGCGCCACATCGCGGTCTTCTCGCGATCGCCCGAGACGGTGATGAGGAGAGCGTTCCGCAGGGAGTGCCGTTTGACATCCCGGGCCACGTTCTTCCTCGTCCGAGCCACCACGTTCGTATGATACTCTTTGGGGAGCATCATCTTGACCGTGTGGTTGGACTTGGCCCGCTTGGATTCCTCCTTGGTGACCCTCTTGATCCATGCCTCCGGCAGCATGGAGAGCATGCGAGCCTGCTCGTCACCCTCGTTCCGATCCTCCACGTTGCGGCGGTAGAGGGTGTATTTCCCTCGGAAGTCCCGCCAATCCCGCAGGCGGATCTCCCGTCCATCATGCTCAAGCTTGATGGACTTCCACTGCTTGGCAGCCACCTGCGGAGCGTCCACCCGCTCCTGCTCGTTGAGCCACTTCTTGGCTCCCTTGAGGGTCTTGATTCTCCCCTCCTTGGTCGCCACGAAGTAGAGCTCTCCGAGCACTTCCGGCAGGCGGTACCTGAACCGTCTGAAGACATATCTCTCCGCATCCGCGGGAGGCATGTCCTCAGTAACGGTTACCCCCCAATCGTCCAGCTATTCCAAGAAGCGGTCGAGGTTGAGGGGGTTGCCGTCGTACATGGGGGGCTTGATGTCCTTCAAGTCTTCCCACACGGCGGCATCCGCGGCCTTAGAGACCATGAACGCCGGCCGCGAGGTCGGCCGAGGTTCCCATCGGCCTCTCCCACGGACTCCCACGGCCGCCACGTCCATCTCCTCCATGGAATCCCTGTGGCTACGCCGCGGTTCCTCCATGTACGCTGAACCCAGATGTTCACGCCGTACTCCTTCCATGTATGCCTCCTCATCACGGCGCCGGCGGCTGCGTTCAGCAGCCTCCCGTCGTACACCACGCGGCGGGCTGATGTCGAACTCCTCCAGGTCCAGGTCCAGGTCCTCACCTTCGCCGACATCCCACTCCACGTCTCCTCTGGGGACCTCATCCCTGAGTCCATCATAACGTCCACCAGCCATTGGGATTGGCTCCAGGGCTGGTGCGGGGCGCCGGGGGCGTGCCGGTGTCCGCGGTGGAGCACGGCGGTTGCGGTGCTCCGCGCTGAGCCACTCATCACGCCAATCCTCACTGCCACTGCCGGGCGGCACGCGCTCGTTGCGGCGGCCAGCGCTGTGGTGAGAGGGGGCGGTGAGAGAGGGGGCACTGGCGCCTGGGCGACTCCTGGGGGCTCCGCCGGGGGCGTGGAGTCTGCCTGGACCTGGTCCGGGTCCCCAGCCGTCGTCCGACGAGCCAGACTCCAGGGGTGGGTGGTCGCTGCCGACGCTCCCACGGGCTTCCAGCGCGTCCAGCCTCTGCTGCAGGCCGCTGATGACCGTGTTCAGCTGCCTGGTCTCAGCCCTGGCGATGTCCAGCTCTCTCTGCGCGCGCGCGGCGACCTCGGAGATGCGAGTTATCTCGCCCTTGCCCGTGTCTACCTCGCGCTGGAGGAACTGGACCCTCCTGCGGAGGTAGACAATCCACCGCCAGGTGGTATCCGGGTCGCCGTTCCCTGGTGGGTCGTCGGGGTCCCCAGGGGGTCCTCCAGGAGGGCCTCTGCCGGGTCCGCCCGGTCCAGGGGGTCCTCCCCCGCCCGGTGGTCCGCCTCCAGGGGGTCCACTTGGTGGGCGTCCTCCAGGGGGTCCTGATGGTCCTCCGCCAGGGGGTCCCGGTTGGTCTCCGCCGGGTCGCCTTGATGGGTCCGAGGATGGGCGCTTCTTCGTGATGCCGAAGTCCATGTCGTCATCCTCGTCCATGTCGCCCCACCTGGGCGTCTCGGTCTCGGAAGACTCCGAGCTCCGGCAGGGAGGAGGGAGATCCTCATCCTCACCTTCCGGCTCCATGGGGACGTCTCCGCCTCCTCCACCCGTCCAGGCCACCACTTGGCGATGTTGGCGGCCTCGTTCATCCCCGTCGCTGGCGGTGAAGAAGGGGTCACTGTCGTGGGGGTGTCCACCCGCTGGCCTCCGCGGCCTCTCGGGGGTCTTCCCCTTGCCCTTCCTCCGTCGATGGGCAGTGGGGCCACTGCTCCCACTGCTGCCCGTGTCGGCCTCGTCCAGCGTCATCTTGGAGGAGGCGTCCCCTTCGAACAGCTTTCGAAGGGTCTCCACTCGTGATCCTCCCGGGGGAGTCTCGCGGCGGAGTTTGGCCTCTGCCTCCTCCATTGCGGCGGCGGTGGCTGCGGCAGCTCGCCTTTCGGCCTCCTCCCGGGCACGAGCCGCCTCGGCTTCCCGGGTCTGCTGCAGCCGCGCCTTCTCCGCTTCCAACGCCGCCAGCTCCGCCTCCGTCTTGGCCCTGTCCTCAGCGACCTTTCGTCGCGCGGCCTCGATGGCGTCCTTCTTGGCGGCGTCCGCCTGGGCCTTAGCCGTCGCTTCGGCGTGGGCCCTTTCCTCCGCCTCCTTCTTTGCCCTCTCTTGGGCAAGCGCCTGTTCCAGCGCCCTCACCTCGGCCTCCTGCAGGCAATGGCCTCTTGCGTCAGGCGGGCTTCCTCGTCGGCTGCCGCAAACTCACCGTTGACCTGGGCAGTCGCTGCCCCATGGGCGGCTACGACCGTGAGTCCGGCCGCAATGGCCGCCACGGTCTGGGCGTGGATGGTCATGCCATGCGCCCACTCCGCAGCCTCCTCCTGGGCGGTGCCAACGGCGCCCTCCACGGCAGCGCTGTGCTGCCTGGCCCGTTGCCGGGCAACCTGAAGGTTGCAGGGCACCCCACAGGCGCGCTCACAGGCGCGCGCCACGTCCCTGTCGGGAGCGACGCTGCTGCTGGAGCTGGCCTGGTCGGCCGGCATCCTCCCGCGGTGGGCCGACTCCAGGTCGCTGCTGGGGCCTGCTGGGGCCTGCTGGGGACTCAGGAGCAGCGGACGGGGCTTGGCCTTGGTCCGCTTGGCGACTTCCATGAAGTCACCAAGGGTGGCGTGGCCGGGGTGGTGACCACCATTGGCCCGTTGGGGACTGGGGGCTGGGGTTCCGCCCTTGGCGCCTTGGGCGGCTTCGGCGGCCAGGGACTCCTGGTACTCCCGCCACTCCCGGTCCCGCTTCTTGTCCCCGGCGGACCGCTTCTCCTTCCCCGGAGACGCGCTGCTGCTGCCCTGCAGCCTGCGCTCGCTCCCCGGTTCCTGGAAGTTCTTTTCGATCATGTCCCACATGGAGACATTGATCGTGGCGCCCGACGGGTACGCCTTGGAGTCCTCGTCCTCCTCAATCCAGTCGGGGCGCAGCCCTTCGCCGGGCCTGTCCGGCCGGGTCCAGGTCCTCCAGCGCCTCTGCTCGAAGCGGAAGGCGAACCCTTCCGCCCGCAGCCAGTCCTCCACGGCCTGCAGGCGGTCGGGGGCCATGTCCGTGCGGAGCTCGAAGCTCCGGGGCATGCCGCCTTTGCACTGGGGCTGGCTGTGGCGGTAGTGCTGGTCCCAAACCAACCCACGCAGTAGGTGCGCTGCATGGGGGTGGGGCCGCGGCCACGTCTTACCCGCTTCTTGCCAGTTTACCATGGCAGCGGGGGCGTAGTTGGTGTTGAGGTCCTTGGTGGGCTCTCGTTCCACTCAATGAACTGGTGGTGGTTGTTGAGGCGGGTGCTGCAGCACTGGATTGGGAGTGCGACTGGTGCTGGTCAGCCGGTGGTTGTGGAGGTGGTTGACGCGGCCTTGCTGGTCGGCCGATGGGACTCGCTGATGCAGGAGTCCTGGTCTCTGCACCTCTTTCACGGTTGCTGCGCGGTCAGGGCGATGCTCTGGACGGCGCTGCGGGCACCGTGACGAACTCAGCGCTGTCGCTGGGCGGCGCTGCGAGCCGCTGCGCTGCGCTGCGAGCTGCTGCGCTGCGCTGCGAGCTGCGAGCTGTGAGCTGCTGCGCCGCGCTGCTCGGGGTTGGTGGCCCCGAGTGGCACGCGAGGGCTGGGTAACCCCGCGGCACTCTGCAACAAGGGAACGAAAATATGTACAGCAACACATCGGGATATGTACACATGGGGTTAAGACTGGACTGGGGTAAATGCATCACAGGACAATAGACACTCTATACCAACTCGTATCCCAATCCCAGGTCCGACCCTCTCAGTTGCTGGTGGGGGCGGGGGCTCAAACACAACCCATGCCCTGCTCAGTCCGGACCCTGAAACCCTGCCAATGGGGGAGGTGTCCCGCCCATCCACAGGCGAGTTCCTGGAAACCAAGGAGCTCCAGGGCCACCCAACAGTGGCTCCCTATGCTTCCTTAACGGCAGGTCCCAACTCTTCTCTGAGACAGAGATATGGGCCCGCCATTCTCACCCAGGAGCTGGTAGCTGAAAATGGGCTGTTTCAGCCCAAACTGAAATTAGCTCAAAAATCTCCAAAGTTGACCCCTCGTCCATACCCGCCAGAGGTAGGGACGAGGCAACTGACCCTATGCCCCTCGAGTACCAACTCCCTGTAGCCCTCACCCAACCTGGTTCCCTCTGAGGTCCCGGCATCAGGGCACCACGGGTTCGTCACGTGGGGTCATGATTGCCAAAATGGCAAAATCGGCCGTCTCGGGCGACCGTCCAGGGTAGGAAATCTTGGCGATATTGACGCGCCAAGCCTTGATTCACAACCGTTGATATCCCCTTTGGTCCCATGCCCTGGGTTATCGCTCGCTGTCACGCTGGCTGCTTACTGTTCACCGAGGGGATGACCACACGGACGGGGCAGAAAGCAACATGCGGTGCAAAGGTGGGGATCCTGGACCGCACCAAAAGTTGAATAACTCCGGATGAGCCGGAGGAGCAGATACGAAACTCAAGGGCGTTCAACCCTCCGTCATTTGCTACAATATGCGCCTTTGTTTTCTGGCTAGATCCCGTGCCCCATGGAGATATGGTAATTGCAACATGGCATACAATGGCAAAAACAGCGAAATTCGGCCAAAATGGCCCGCACTCATGATTCCATATCTCCATGGCCACGGCGAGGATCCTTTCAACCAAAGATGCGATAGATACATGGGACTTAGGTCCCATTATATGCCACTTGCCATCCCTCATGGTCGCCTCTAGCTATTTTTCCCATTGGGGGGAAAGTGACACACGTATGGGGCAGAATGGCAACATGCCCCAACTTGGGTGACTCACAACTCTCCCATCGAGAGGAGAGGCCACATGGGGAAACATCCCATTTGATGCGGGTTTACGTGCCCTCTCCGAATTGCCCTTACCCTTGGTCAAGTGGCGCACGCAACCTCGGGGGTGAAATCAGGGGGAGAAGGAGTTTGTGGCCATTTTGGGCAAAACGGCCAAAATTCACCCAAAAGCGGTCCCTCCAAATATCGTATCTCCGTATCGCAAGAGAAAGGAGCCTCGGGCTTTTGCATGGATGTAAACCGAAGCTTTGCTTCCCTTTTGCAACAAGGGTTGAGGTTCAAAGCACAATGAAAGCATTTTTAACACCTCAATCCTTGAAGCACACTATTTATGGGAAAAAGTGCATATATCGGCGATATTGGCATGTGCATATCCTTGGGACCTTGAGGAGCAAAAATATGAGTAAACACGTTTCGAGTAGGCCCATAGTAGGTGCTTTCCAACATGCACACTATGGTTAGATTGTCTCCACCCACTCATGTCATTAGTGCTTGCATATGAGCGCGTGTGCAAAGAGGCAATGTGGCACGCGTGCTCACAAGGCGAAATTATATAAAATAGAAGACAAGGTTGTAAAAATCAACCAATCCATCCACGATGTCCTTCGTGGTCTCTACTTTACATATTGCCTTGGTTCGAGGCTCAACTCCCCATAGGCTTCGAATACGAGCCTCGGGGGTTTGGCCATTTTGGCCTAATTTTCGACGAAAACTTGCCCTCTTTTGAAAATAGCGTTTTGGTACGCATTGAATTGCGTGGAGCCATCGTTGAGTTGGCTCGAAAAACGAAAATGGCCTCGGGCTTTTGGTCTTGTGAGCATTGTGTTCGGTCATTAACGTTCATGCTCACAAGGCCACAAAGTTAGCGTTTGCGCACGCAAATGACTTGGGTTTGCGAGACCCATAGGATGCCTAAAACACCGCCATTGCCCGCTTCCCTAAGCAAGATGATATGCCCGCGTGAAAGGGGCATGGATGAAGGACATAGGGGGGAGATGTAGGGTTCCGTGCGAACTCATGGTCCTTGAGAAGCATGAGTTCGCACGATCGACGGAAAGTCTTGCGCGTTGTTTTTCTCGAAAACGCAACGACAAAAAATTCTGGTGAGCACACCAGATGAAAGTGCATTAAAAGCCCTCTAGATTCCGCCCTTAAGTTCTCTTAGAACCTCAACGGTACTGGAGAAAAGTCCAGAACAAAACTCGCCACGGAGAAGCGACGAAGGCGCGCGAACAGGCGACATCAGGCGGCGATTTCACGACAATTAGAAATCGCGGTAGAAATCGGGTATTTCACCGATTTCTGACCGAAAATTGATCAAGACAATAAAATCACGGTAATTCTACATCGATTTATTGGTTAGAAATCGGATTCCAGATTTCACGGGTGAGAGAACAGGGATAGCCGGTATCAACGGCTTCCGCACGGGTGTGACGGCTCGCAGGCCTCCGGCCCATGGGCCATAACGGGTGTGACGGCTCACAGGCCTCCGGGCCACGGGCCATAGGTTCTGGGTACCGCTTCAGTGGCGGTCACCACCCCGGCCACACCGTCCTTGGCAACTTCCTCGAAGTCGCCAAGCAGGCCAGGGCCAAGCCCCGTCAGCTGCACCTGAGGAAGTCAGGCCCCAGCAGCGACGTGGAGTCGGCCCACCGCGGGAGGATGCCGGCCGACCAGGCCAGCTCCAGCAGCAGCGTCGCTCCCGGCCAAAGGGACGTGGCCCCCTGCGAGCGCGCCTGTGGGGTGCCCTGCAACCTTCGGGTTGCCCGGCAACGGGCCACGCAGCAGAAGGCTGCCGTGGAGGGCGCCGTCGGCATCGCCCATGAGGAGGCCACCGACTGGGACAGAGGCATGGCCTTCTACGCCTCCACCGTGGCAGCCATTGCGGCACGGCTCACGGCCGCAGCCGCCCAGGAGGCAGCGACTGCCCGGGTCAAGGGTGAGGTGGCGGCAGCCGCCGAGGAAGCCCGCCTGACCCAGGAGGTCATCGCCTGCAAGGAGGCCGAGGTGAAGGCGCTGGAAGAGGCGCTTGCCCAAGAGAGGGCAAAGAAGGAGGCGGAGGAAAGGGCCCACGCCGAGGCAACGGCTAAGGCCCAGGCGGACGCCGCCAGGAAGGACGCCATCGACGCCGCGCGACGGAAGGTCGCTGAGGAGAGGGCCAAGACGGAGGCGGAGCTGGCGGCGTTGGAAGCGGAGAAGGCTCGGCTGCAGCAGACACGGGAAGCCGAGGCTGCTCGTGCCCGGGAGGAGGCCGAAGGGCGAGCTGCCGCAGCCACGGCCGCCGCGATGGAGGAGGCGGAGGCCAAGCTCCGCCGCGAGACTCCCCCGGGAGGATCCCGAGTGGAGACCCTTCGAAAGCTTTTCGAAGGGGACGCCTCCTCCAAGATGGCGCTGGATCCGGAGGCGGTCGACACGGGCAGCAGGGGGAGCAGTGGCCCCACTGCCTACCGACGGAGGAAGGGTAAGGGGAAGACCCCCGAGAGGTCACGGAGGCCAGCGGGCGGACACCCCCACGACTCCGACCCCTTCTTCACCGCCAGCGACGGGGATGAACGAGGCCGCCGACATCGCCGAGGAGTGGCTGGCGAAGGAGGCGGAGACGTCCCCATGGAGCCGGAGGGTGAGAGTGAGGATCTCCCTCCTCCCTACCGGAGCTCGGAGTCTTCCGCGTGCGGGACCGAGACGCCCAGGTGGGGCGACATGGACGAGGATGATGACATGGACTTGGACTACACGAAGAAGCCCCCATCCTCGGACCCACCGAGGCAACCCGGCGGAGACCCGCCGGGATCCCCTGGCGGAGGCCCGTCAGGACCCCCTGGAGGACGCCCACCAAGTGGACCCCCTGGAGGCGGACCTCCGGGCGGGGGAGGACCCCCTGGACCGGGCGGACCCGGCGGAGGCCCTCCTGGAGGACCCCCTTGGGACCCCGACGACCCACCAGGGAACGGTGACCCGGATGCCACCTGGCGGTGGATTGTCCACCTCCGCAGGAGGGTCCAGTCCCTCGAGCGCGAGGTAGACATGGGCAGGGGCGAGATGACCCGCATCGCCAGGGTCGCCGCGGGCGCACAGAAGGAGCTGGACATCGCCAAGACAGAGATGGTCAAGATCGCCAAGGTCGCCACTGCCGCCCAGAGGGAGCTGGACATCGCCAGGGGCGAGACCAGGCTGCTGAACAAGGTCATCAACGGCCTGCAGCAGAGGTTGGACGCGCTCGAAGGCCGTGGGAGCGTCGGCAGCGACCACCCAACCCTGGAGTCTGGCTCGTCGGACGACGGCTGGGGACCTGGACCAGGTCCAGGCAGACCCCACGCCCCCCACGGAGCCCCCAGGAGTGGCCCCAGGGCCAGTGCCCCCTCTCTCAGCGCCCCCTCTCACCACAGCGCGGGCCGCCGCAACGAGCGCGTGCCGCCCGGCAGTGGCAGTGAGGATTGGCCTGATGAGTGGCTTACGGCGGAGTACCACAACTGCCGTGCTCCACCGCGGACACCGGTACGCCCCCGACGCCCGGCACCAGCCCCGGAGCCAATCCCAATGGCTGGCGGGCGTTATGGAGGACTCAGGGATGAGGTCCCCGGAGGAGACTTGGAGTGGGATGTCGGCGGAGGTGAGGACATGACCTGGACCTGGAGGAGTTCGGCATTACCCCGCCGCGTGGTGTAGGACGGGAGGCCGCTGAACGCAGCCGCCGGCGCCGTGATGAGGAGGCATACATGGAAGGAGTACGGCGTGAACATCTAGGTTCAGCGTACATGGAAGAACCACGGCGTAGCCACACCGATACCGTGGAGGAGATGGAAGTGGCGGCCGTGGGAGTCCGTGGGGGACGCTGATCGGAACCTCGGTTGACCTCGCGGCCGGCGTTCATGGTCTCTAAGGCCGCGGATGCCACCGTGTGGGAAGACCTGAAGGACATCAAGCCCCCAATGTACGATCCCAACCCCCTCAACCTCGACCGCTTCTTGGAGAAGCTGGACGATTGGGGGGTGACCGTCACTGAAGACATGGATCCCGCAGATGCGGAGAGATATGTCTTCAAACGGTTCAGGTACCGCCTGCCGGAGGTGCTCCAAGAGCTATACTTCGTGGCGACCAAGGAGGGGAAAATTAAGACCCTCAAGGAAGCCAAGAAGTGGCTCAACGAGCAGGAGCGAGTGGTCGCTCTGCAGGTGGCTGCCAAGCGGTGGAAGTCCATCAAGCTTCGGCACGATGGTCGGGAGATCCGCCTACAGGATTGGCGAGACTTCTGGGGGCAATATACCCTCTTCCGCCGCAACGTGGAGGACTGGAATGAGGGTGACGAGCAGGCCCGCCTGCTCTCCATGCTGCCGGAAGCATGGATCAAGAGAGTCACCAAGGAGGAAGCCAAGAGGGCCAAGTCCAACCACACGGTCAAGATGATGCTCCCCAAAGAGTATCATACGAACGTGGTGGCTTCGACAAGGAAGAACGTGGCCCGGGATGTCAAACGGCACTCCCTGCGGAACGCTCTCCTCATCACCGTCTCGGGCGATCGCGAGAAGACTGGATGTGGCGCCTTGATGAGTGTGACGTGAGTGGCCAGACCATCCGTCTGCAGGCCAACCCGGCGCGGATGAGCTGCGACGAGATCCTGGAGTGGGTTGGAGAGGAGGTACTCAAGGAGTACCGTAACCTCCACCACACCCGCGGGTTGAGGCCCGGCGACCGTGACGTCAACTACGTTGGCGGGGGGCCTGGCGGGGAAGCTGCCATGGACCCAGCGGGAGCCGATGGCGGTGAGGCTCTCGACGACGATGACGACGACGATGAGCCCGCCGAGGTGGCCTTTTGTGCCTTCGTGGCCAACAACCTGAACGCGGGGAGCAACTGGGGAAGCTGGAAGCCCCCGCAGCAGGGTTGGAAGAAGAAGGAGAAGAAGGATCCCCGCCGCATTGGCAACCCTCCGCTGTCCTTTGGGGAGTTTATACGAGCTCACCCTCAGGGCTGTTTCGTGTGTTATGGGAGGAAGCAAGGCTTCAACCATGACCACCGAACATGCCCCATCCACCAGGCCGACACGGAGGCCTACAAGAAGGCGCACGTTTCGAAGAAGCGTGCGCCCGCGGGTATCCGGCAAGCCAAAGTGGAGGTCGACAAGGACGAGCTCTCCAAGCTGATGTTGGTCGGGACCGAGTTGGCCAAGGAGACCCAGGAGATCAAGAGGAACTGGGTCCCCAGGTCGGACGACAAGAACAAGGAGAACGACAAGGACATGGACAAGAAGGGTAGGAAAAGGGGAAAGAAGAAGGGTGTCAACGAGGTTGATGCGGAGGAGAGTACCCCTACTACTACCACAACCAACGCCCCCTAGTGGAGCCCCTGCAGCCAAGGGCCCCAGCTAGGGCGGTCGCAGGATGGTGTCGTGGGAAGCGCCACACCATCCCAGTCGGGAGATGATAAGCAGAGAGGGACTGCCGCGGGCGGAAGGCCCGGTCCGGCACCAAAAGCGAAGGACAGTCGCGGTGGCGGGGTGAGGGCAAGTGAAGGCACGAACCCTTGCACCCGTCCATCCTTCGCGACCAAGAATGTATTCGATGTGCTTCAAGATCTATCCGAGAGTATCGGAGGATCACCCGGACCGCAGCTGGATGCTGCAGATGGGCAGCCAGAGCTCATTGTCCACGACCTGCACCAGTCGCTTGTCGAGCTTCTGGAAAGGCTGGAGATCCTGAGCTTGCACGCCGTGCGCCGCGTTGGGCGTGAGCGGCAGTTGCACCTTAAGGTCCGTGCCTTATGCGGGGAAGTGGAGGAGGTCTTTGACGTGTTGGTCGACACGGGCGCTCAGGTCAGCTTGGTCAAGGCTGGCCTACTTCCGCCAGAGTGTTTGACCGACAGTCGGAAACCTGTCAGGCTGAAGGTGGCAAACGGCCAGTACATGGTGGGAGGCACGAAGGAAGCGGCCATTGGGCTGCAGTTCGTAGACCACCGTGTGCTGAGCCGCCCGGACCTCGGCAAGGAAATCCTCCTGCAAGGTCGCTTCTACGAGGCCGAGATGGACTGGGACATGATCGTCGGGTACAACTTCATGATGGAGACGGACTCCGGCGTTCTCCCGGCCCAGGCCTCAATGACCCTGTACCAGGAGGACCAGCTCTCGTGGCTCTCGTCACCTGAGCACCGTGTGGAATGCCAATGGATCTACCCGGAACGCAATCAGCTCGAAGTAGCCGCGCTGGGCACTGAGCCAACTGGGCCAGCAAACCAGGAGCACGGCGTAATGCCGGAAGTGGCAAGCCGAGTGGTTGCGGACTTGGGGTTCCCGATCTGGCCCTGGATGCGTTCTCTTCAGGAACCTCCGCCCATCTTCGGGTTTGTGAGAAGTACTGGAGCGCCCAGGACTCCGCGTGGAAGAAGCACTGGGGTCCGCATCAGGGTTGGATGTGGATCCATTGCCCCCGATGGGACATTCCAAGGGCGGTAGCGAAGATTCGCAAGGACCGCTCCAAGGCAGTGCTGGTTGTTCCTATGGGATGCACAGAGGAGGAAAGCACCCGACATTGGGTGGTCTCATTGACCAACATGACCTAAAACAAGGTCGTGTTGTGGTTTGTTTCTTTGGAACTTGACTGCACTCCTGTGCCTCTTTGTTTCTCAAAATCCGAAATCCAAAATCCCAATCGACAAACCTCGCAGGATCTTTAGACGGGGCACCAATAATAACACAATCTCGAAGACATAAACCCTGTTCAAAGATCGAAGTATCTTACAGCGCTCATTCACAGTTGGCATTCGATGCTTCTTTATTATTCACAGACTGTCAGCGCGATTGCGACTGCGACTTGCGATTTGCGCGCTGCTGCGCTGCTGCTGTTCGAAGCCATAACACTACCCCCCCGTTGAGACCTCGAAGAGGTCTCACTCACCTGGGCGGGCGTCACAATGTCGAATACAGAGCAGGCCCAGAGAAAAAACAATTTTGGGCCTCGACATGTGTTGGCTACAGAAGCATAACAGTGGACCAATCCTGGTCGAAACAGTGGACCAATCCTGGTCGAAACTCACACACCGAGGTGCAGTCATGGTACACCCGTCGTCACCGCCTGATTCACACGCCGTGTTCGACTCTGCCACGGCTGTGGCTCTCGGCGGAAGCTGCAGAAGACAACCTCGCCAGGCACACTGCACGGGCGCTGTACCCGCAGCAAGGCTGTGGGCACGTCGAACCATAACATACCATAACATTGGGCACAGCTATCGAAGCTGGATGCTCAGCAGACCAACAGGCCTAC
Source organism: Eutreptiella sp. 'Long Island Sound 2002' (assembly GCA_964036045.1). Lineage (NCBI taxonomy): Eukaryota > Euglenozoa > Euglenophyceae > Eutreptiales > Eutreptiaceae > Eutreptiella > Eutreptiella sp. 'Long Island Sound 2002'. The sequence goes on from OZ038383.1 coordinate 111,023,793, forward strand.
ACATCTGTCAGCTCGACAGGACATATGAAGGCAGTCGATACCATTAATGGCATCCAGACTGTCGAATAAGCCATTACTTGGCATCCAGACTGTCGAATAAGCCATTACTTGGCATCCAGACATGTCGAATCAGCAGTCCGTGCCCCACGTGAACGTGTACGAACGATCCACCGGGAGTCGACATACTTCATGCACTTCCTTCAGTGTCTCGACGCCAGCCATGAACTTGAAGGTGTCATGACCCGTGTAGTTTCGACGGATATCACTGTCGAGGGCACGCTTCTGAATCAGGATACCACATCGATGGTTCAGCAATCGAAGGTTGGGATCACCAGGTCGGTCGTCGACGGGGCACTTGTACTGGAATACGAAGACATGTTCACGGGCAAGCGCTCGAAATTGTCCCGGTCCCAGTGTTTTTGCCCTGGTCAAATAGAAGTCCCAGAGGCTCGACGGTTTCCAAACGTCCTCACGCCACAGATCGGCTCGATTGGTGGCCTCGAAGGAGCATCCGTCATGTCGACCAGTAGTCCATCGATAGGTTTCCTTCGATCCAGTACCAGCGGCCATGCTGTGGTAGAACTGACCAGTTCGCGTATCGACTCGCCACCACGGCGTGTCGGCAATCGAAAGTTGTCGTACGACAATGACGGCGCTGATGTCGTCCACTTCAGGGCCGAGGGCATATCGGTCGACGATTTCAAGCATGTTGGTTCGAGAACCTTCTTCTTGGAGTCGATCGAGGTGTTGATGGACATAATGACCATCAGCGAGGGAACTCTGCAGAGCGAATCGAACTGCTTCTGCAGTCACAAGGCTCGAAGCCGTGTCAACAATGACCGCTTCGAGGACTTGGTCTCGGCAGCTGACCTTGCGTCGATGTGCAGCCTTAAAGTCATCGTGGATCGGTGTGAGGTACTTGAAGAACGGGATGTCGAAGTGGTGCTGATAGGCTTTCGACTCCATCGACAAAAACCGGTGATCGAGGGGGTCTGGGTGGAACGGGTCGCTCGCAGGCGAGTCGGCTTTCTCGATCTCCTCCCGTTCGTCAGTATAGACGTCTCTTCGAAACTTGACCGCTCGACGCCAATGTCGTCCCTCTTCGTATCCGGCCTCGAAGGGGGACATGAGGTATGTCGAGGTACCCAGGCGTCGAACCAATTCGGGGGCATCCACGAAAGGGAAAAGGTTGGCATACTCTTCATTCGATGAGTGAAGGGCAGCAACTCGTTGGATCGCGTTATCGAAGTCGTTGTACCCGAGCCGTCCTGGTCCAGTCTGGTAGATCGTCGCCAACTGGACAAGGTCGATGGGGGCGCCTGGTGCGACGGCGTTGTACACATAGGGTTCGATCTGTTCTCCGAGTCGAAAGTACTCCTGGAGCTGGACCGCAAGGTCCTGTGTTCGATGTGGAGCGCACCCATACCGCTTATACCCAAGTCGAGAGGTGCCTCGAAGGCCGCGCAGTTGGTGTCGGCGAAGAAGCAAATCGAATTTGTACGCAAGGAAGGGGGCTCGATCTTCGAAGACCCAGTCGTTCGCCTGGCAAACCTTTTGAAGATCACGGATAACTCCCATGATCAAAACGGCAACGGGAGCTTGTCGTCTCATCCTTTCGTGGGTCCAGAAGCGTTGATATTTGAAGATCAGGTCGATTCCATCGGCAACGTTTATCAGGTCGTAGATGTCCGAGATCTCTCGATGCATGCGGTTGAGTCGAGCAATTTGACTCACCAGGGTATGTTCGGTGAGGCCTTGTCGGATTCCCCAATCGAGCTCTTCAGCATAATGTCGCCATGTGACGAGGGCCGCTGCAAAGTTCTGACAAGCCACTTTGATTCTTGTATACCACTGGTATCCCGGCTTACCACCAAGATTTCCGCGCTCATCGAAAGACGTGTCAGGGGCGCTTCGAGCCAATTTGTAAGGGAATGGTGCGATTCGTCCCCAACTGTCGATGCAGATGGTCTTGCCTAACTCGGAAATGGCGGCATTTGCCTTCGACACGACTTCATAATGTTTCTCGTTCAGGAACGTGTGCGGTTTTCGAAGACCAGCCATGGTACTCGACGCAATAGTGAGTACCGATGGCTCGAGCTTAGTGTATTCCGTCTTCATCGGATCATCCTCATGTGTCCCAAATCGATAGGGTGGCTTCAATCCGAACGTGCCCAAGTGTCGAAGTTCGTCGATGGTCTCGATTTCATGATTGTACTGCGGCATGTTATAGGGCTGCCACTTCGACTCTGGCACCGGCACAGAATCGTAGCTGGGTCGTGCTGTCGACCACGCGGGTTCGTAAGGATATTCTTCTTCGTCGTCCGACTCGAGTGGCCAGGGTTCAGCGTCGTAGTTGTGGTCGTCGTCGTGGTAATATGAGTCGGATTGGTTCGTTCGAGTAGAAGCTTGTGTTTTCGGGGCATTCGAATGCCAGGATTGGTCGACCCAGTCGTCTTCGACTTCCGGCTCTCCGGTACCCGGATCCTCCCTGGATGACCTTGATGTCCAGGTGTTCGGCCTCGATGTCCAAGAACTGTCCACCCATCCGGGCGCTGAACAGAGGAAGGAAGGTCAGTCGTCGTACCCCGTGTAGCAAGCAAGATCTTCATCAGAATCGAACCAGTCAGGGCTATAGCACCGCTCTCGAAAGTATTCTGCATCGACCGGGGGAGGGGGCCCGTACAGCTTACAGAGTTCTGGCGGCATGTCGGGTGGGGTCCCTCCCTTCGTCGGTTCCAGAACAGGCAAGTTGGCCAGGGCTATCTCGAGCACTTCCAAGCCTTCGGCGCCTCCTGATACGACGGGTCGTCCACTCGGCGCTATTCCTGCAAATTTCCCGCGAGGGAACACACCTCCCTTGCCTCCTTTCGACGGGCCTCCTTTTCCTTTCGAGCTCCCAGCATATGCCAACTGGCTGTAGTTCGGCGGTTCGAATGGATCGAGAGGTCGACTCGGACGAGTTGGCGCTGATGCTACCGACAAGCAGCGGCCAGTTGAAGTCGTCCTCGCTGGGGGTTCGATCGCGTCAACGTCGATGACATTCGACGGTGTCGCTCGAGAAGGCGGAGGTCGAGAGGAAGTTCGGGGCGTCCGGGATGTAGTACCATAGGCGGAGGCTCCGGTGATCGACCCGGAACCTTGCATGAGTTTTTCGAAAAACCACGCTGCAGAGAAGAGTAAGGGTATTACTCAGTTACTCAGGGTGGAGTCGAAGGAACTCAAGGTACACAGGATCCTCCTCTAGAGCCTTGCTCGACCCCCAAGACCACGTGTCGTCATCCCATTCACAACGGTACAGGAATGTGCGGCGCTTTTTGGATCCCACTCGACGTCTAGACACAATCTTGACAATTCGAGGAGATTCTCCAGTTTTGACAGGGGGCATCGGAAACTCCCACACCGGCTGTCCCTCTCGATGGACGTAGGGTTTTATGCTGTCTCGATTGAAAACTCGCAACCCATCGAAGGGGGCAGGGATGTCCAGTTTGACATTCTCGCCCTTGTTCAGTACCTCGAGTATTTTGTAAGGGCCGCACCAGACAACATCGAGTTTCCCTTTATGTCGATATTCCGGCACCAACACCCACCATCGTTCACCAACTTCAGGCACTCGAACGTGTCGGTCCATTTGCAGGACCACATGCATCTGGCGTCGACGTTCCTCGGCAAGCATTGCACGCACAGAATCGAAGGTACGTTCCGCTCGTTGCATGTAATCATTCACGGTCGATGGTTCATGTGCATGAGAAGTCATTCGGGGGAAATCCAATGGAAAATGGGGTGTTCGTCCTTCATCTATCTCGAACAGGGATAGTCGAAGACTATTGGATGTCAGGTTGTTGAACTGGATTTCGGCGAACAGGAAGTCGACATCCCACTCGTTGTTGCCGAAGATGCCGTGTGTACGCAGGCGCTGGAGGATGGACTGATTGCTGCGCTCCGCCAGGCCATTGCCTCGAGGGCGGTTGGCCACTGTTTGATGCATCTCAATCTTGAAGCGCTGGGCCAACTCCTTCCACGCCTGAGATTCGAACAGCTTGTCTCGGTCAGAAACAATTTGTCGAGGGCATCCTTTCAATCGAACAACCTCACGTAGGAACACATAGATAAGGTCGTCGGCTGTCATATCCTTGCGACAAGGGATGAACATTCCACCCTTGGAGAATCGGTCGACTACAGTCATGATGGCGTCATGGCCCCTTGTGGTCGGCGGCAATCCGGAAACCCAATCGATGGACACACTGTGCCATTTGGTGTCGGGCGCCGGCAATGGTCTTGGCACTCTGGCGGTGTCGACTCGTCTTGATTTCGCCGCTTGACAGACATCGCAACTTAGTATGTATCGCTCGACATAGTGTCGAAGGTGTGAACATACGTAGTCGCGCTTAAACAGGGCCATGGTTCGAAGGACTCCTGAGTGGCCATAGAACTCCGACTCGTGATACATAGCCACAATCGACGTAACCAGCGTTCGGAGAACAAGCACACGTTTGCCCATCGTCGACAAATGGAAGAATTTGCCACCATCGAAGGACAACTTGGCATCTCGAAGCTGGTGTCGTGCCGCAGGGCTTCGAACCGCGACTTCGTAGATGTGCTGCGTCCGTGGGTCCTCTCAATAGGCTGCCGCCCACACAGCTGTCGAAGTCAAGTCTTTGCACTGATAATGTCGATGTACTCGGCGGTGTGTACCCTTAAGGCTCGAAGGGTACGGCGTGTTCGACCCAACCTTCGGCAAGGGGACTGATTGCAACGTGCCGTCGCGGTGACGTCGACAGCGAATCAGTTCCGGCATGGTTGGAGCGTATCGAAGTTCATTGCCAAAGGTGACTCGAAGGGGACGATCAATGCTTACATCGGGGAGGTCGTCGGTGTCGGTAGACGTGTCTGGTTCATTGCCAGCCTCATCGAGATGCATGTCTGGTTGGTGTGAATTCCCAGCCATGATCTCGTCCGATGGTGCTGGTTCCAGTCCCAGGTCCTCCGGCTCAGCAGTTGTCGCGCTCGACGGTAGCGGCTTCAGGTCCTCCGGCTCGACGGCGGGTTCGGTGTCGAATTGGAGGGCTGGTTCCGCAAGCTCATCTGCGTCAAGTTCCTTCCCCACTGAGCGTCCGCTTCGTAGTGAAACGTACAGGTGGTCGTACGGCTGGGGCCACACCTCGTCATGAGAGAATAAGTCTTCGAGTACATGTAGGAACTCATCGACAGGTTCTCCTTCCGGTGAAGCCCAATCTTCGACCAGGGGAATTGCGAAAGCCCATGTACGTGTGGCATTTTTGATATCCATCAACTCCCGCGAAGTTAGACGGGAGCAGGCGTCTGCCGCAGGGTTCTCGAGGCCCGGCACGTACCACAACGTCAGGTTGTATTCCTCGAGGAATTGGGACCATCTTGCTTGCCGTGGTGTTAGCGGTCGAGGACAGGTCTTGAGATATCGAAGACTTTCGTGGTCAGTGTGCACGTGCACCTGCTGCGGTCCTCAAAGTACGTGAAACCATTGTTTCAAGGCTAATACGATGGCCAACAACTCCTGTTCTCGAATCGGGTATCGAGTTTCGGCAGGCTGCATTTTCCGCGACATGAAGGCAATAGGTCGAAGATGTCCCTTGTACTTCCCATGTGCACATCGTTGCGCCAGCGTAGCACCCACGCAGTCTTTCGAAGCGTCTGTGTACAGGTGATACGGCTGTCGGGGGTCGATAGCACTGAGATGTGTCGCACTGATCATCGCCTGCTTCAGCTTGTCGAAGGAAGCCCGGTGGACGGCTGTCCATTCCCACTCGAAGTCTGCCTTAAACATTGCAGTCAGAGGGGCTGCAACAGCTTGGAACCCTTCGACAAACTGCTGGTAAAATCCACACAATCCAATGAACTGTCGAACTTCATGGACCGTAGTTGGTGGAGGCCAACCTCGAATGACCTTGATCTTTTCGGGGTCCATGTGTACTCCATCTTGGTCGATGATGTATCCGCAGAAGGGTACTCGACTCTGAAAGAATGTAGATTTATCGATGTAGGGGAAGAGCTGGTGCTTACGGAGTAGTTCGTGTACCAGGTCGAGGTGTCGTTGGTGTTCGTCCGCATCCTTCGAGAAGACGAGGATGTCGTCAATGTACACCCATACAAAGATCTTCAAGTGGTCTCGAAGGACATCGTTCACGACGCGTTGGAACGTCGATGGCGCATTACAGAGGCCAAAGGGCATAACAACCCACTCGAAGGCGCCAAATTGTGTGTTGAAGGCGGTTTTCTCGATATCTTCGTCTTGAATTCGGATCCGGTGGAACCCACTAACAAGGTCAATCTTTGAGAATACGGTGGAACCCCCCAGTGTACTCAAGATAGATTGGATCGATGGCAAAGGATATCGACCTCGTACAGTTCGTGTATTCAACGCTCGGTAGTCGACGCACATACGCCATTTACCATTCGCTTTCTTCACCAGTAGGCAACCCGCTCCGTATGGACTCGAGGACGGTCTGATGCGACCAGATCGATGCAACTTGTCCAATTGTCGTCGAAGTTCATCTAGTTGGCTCGGATCCATTTTGTAAGGGTGTACCCACGGTGGATTGTCTTCCGAATCGAGGCGTATTCGATGATCTCTTCCAGGTCGATGCGGAGGTAGGTCTCCATACTCCGCTTTCTCCCGGTCGTAGAGGTCCGCCCACTTGTGTAATCGACTCGGTAGTTTGCGTCGAACAGGGTCAAGCCCGTCATCATTGCCATCACTGGCTTGCATCTTATACATTTGATCAACCGGCACTGCTGGTCGAGGCATGCAACACAGAAATACTTGATCTCCCTTGAGATCAGATCGACGGATCTCTCTTTTGAGTTTCGGCAACAAAATGTACTCAATCTCCATATCGCTGCACTCCTCATCGGTGATACCATCTTCCGTTTCGGACTCATCGTACATGTCAGTACCGCGCTGAACGTGTGTCGACGAGTGTAGGTCAGGGTGTTCGTTGGCATGTGGGGTAGGATTCCCAACCGGACTCGCTTTCGAGGAACTGGATGAAAGTATCGAAAGAAGGTCCAGCTTCGAAGCTGCTTGAAACTGTAGCTGGGTGGAATGTCTTGATTCGCCAAAAGACAACCGGTACGAAATCGAACCATGTTGGATGTCGGCGTATCGCTCCTTCCAGTTGACAGTTGGATTGTAGCTTCGAAGCCATGGTAGTCCCAGCACTACATCCGGCAAAATCTCCAAGACCTTGAAGTGATGACGAAATACAAGCTCTCCAACTGGAACATAAGCTCGCGTGTGGTACCGTACTTCGACTTGGACACCTCCGGCTGTCAAGACATGTCCAGGGTTTCTCAGTTTATAGAGGGGAAGTCGCGCCCTCTTTGCTGTTTGCATCGACATAAAGTCACTGGTCGCTCCACAGTGGACCAACAGTTCCACGCTGGAATCAAAGGAGTCTTCACGACATGCGCAAATGCGCCCTCGAACCGTGAACAGAGACGCATGCTCAGGTTCAGTTCCTTCGACAGTGACACTTCCAAGCGTCGAATTCTTTTCGGGTTTATTGGTGCTGGTGGTGGTGTTCAGCTCTTCTCGAGGACGTCCGCCACCAGGTCTTCGAAATTGTTTTCTAGGCCGTTGTAGGCCTTTCTCTTCTCTTGGAGCGGGATCGAAACCGTCCCTTGCTGTCTCGACTTTGATCTCGTTTTGGTGTGTTCGACCGTGATTCCCGACGTTGTCGCCCTCGGGATGGCGGTTGACCTTTTGGACAGTCACGGGCCAAGTGTCCTTGGTCGCCACAATTGTAGCAACGTCTGCTTTCTCGACCATCTTGGCGTCCGCCATGTTGACGTCCGAACCGTTCACCAATGTAGGCATGTAACTCTTCTCGGAGCTTGGCAATTGCATCGAGATTCATCGGCTCTGCCACGGTCGAAGCCCTGGGCGCCGCAGCTGGGGTCGGCATCGGGGTGACGTGTGGCGTTGGCATAGGGTTGGATGGAAACGTGGAAGTCGAAGTAGGTGGGACCATCATAGGCAGGGGCCTTGACACTGCAGGACCCAGAGTGTAATCTGATGTCGTTCTCGATGCGTTCTGTACCTCTTCCAGTTGATACCCAGCCGCAATGTAGGCTTCTGCGATGGTCTCTACCAAGGTATCGAATCCAAATGGATTATTAGAACGCCATGTCGAATGGACTTCAACGATGTACTGCCGACGCACAGCGTCATTCGACAAGCCTTCAACAAATTGAGAGCTGACGAGGAAACCCATCTGGAGTTCACTCGTGTTGACCTTCCACTTGATAACGCATGTACGAAATTCTCGAACGTAATCTGCATGTCGGGGAAACTCGCTCTCTTTCAAGCTCAACATTCTCGACAAATACACTGGCTCATGGGATATGCAGTCGAAACGCTGGCCTAACACACGCATGAGCTCGAACCAGTCATCTTGTACAACTTTCGTCAGGCTATGATAGTACTCAGCGGCATCACCATCGAGGAGGAATGACATCGTTGCTGCCTGATCGACGGGTGAGGTGATGTCCGACAAAGTGAAGGCTCGTAGTAAATCTTCTTTCCATGTTCGAAATTCTCCGCATCCAGGTTTACCCGTGAACCTCTTGACCAGTTTGTTCAGACGCTCGACGCGGCGTCCCAAAATCTCCTGCGAAGGAGCACGTTGAACTACGAACTGGGGTAGTGGTTCGAAGGTAGGCCGCTGTGGGAGTGGTTGTTGTGGAGGGTGAGGTTGGTTCGAATTCGAAGAAGACGGTGGTTGCGGAAACTGTTGTGGTTGTGGTTGTGGAAACTGGATGTTGTTCGGAGGTGGTGGACTCGAAGTTCGTACAAATTCGTTGAGAAGAGCGTAACATTGCGACAATTCATGTTCTACGCGTCGAAGTTCATTTGCAGCAGCTTGAGTTGCATTTTCCGTCGAGGACTGCAAGGTATCGATGCGCTGGCCAGTTGCTGCTGTAGCACTTGCTGCTGTTGCCTGCAATACATCGATGCGTTGTTCCAATTCGATAACTTTGGCTTGAGTATCTGCAAGCTTCTGCGAACAGCTGTGAAGATCACGAGAGAGACATGGAAACCACTCGCTTTCTCGACTAGCGATGCGCTCTGCGATGAACTTCTCTAACGAGGTCGAAAATTCGTGATGCAAGGGTGAATCGCTTCGAAACAAACTGTCTCTGATGAATTGCAGCATAGCTGCGTCGTCGAAGGGCCGCTCCATTGTAGATCGAAGTCCAAATCAAGTTGACGGCGTTGCGGCGTCGAAGATTGATCTCGAAGATTGATCTCGAATCCTCCCCGCCACCTAGCTGGCTACCACTTGTTGTGGTTTGTTTCTTGGGAACTCGACTGCACTCCTGTGCCTTTTTGTTTCTCAAAATCCGAAATCCAAAATCCCAATCGACAAACCTCGCAGGATCTTTAGACAAGGCACCAATAATAACACAATCTCGAAGACATAAACCCTGTTCAAAGATCGAAGTATCTTACAGCGCTCATTCACAGTTGGCATTCGATGCTTCTTTATTATTCACAGACTGTCAGCGCGATTGCGACTGCGACTTGCGATTTGCGCGCTGCTGCGCTGCTGCTGTTCGAAGCCATAACAGTCGTCCTACCGGCTGGAGAGAGTGTCTATCAGGACGCTAAGGGACAGCCCATACCACCCCAGAGATGGCCAACGGAATTCCACTATGTGGATGGGGGCCTTGAACAGGCCGACACCACGGACTTCGTGTGTGGCAACCGCATCATAGCGGAGCCCTGGCGGCAATGCTTTGCGGTTTCCCCCGTTGACATCGGAGAATCGGAGGACCCCTTCACTGAAGAGGAGTTGGATCTGGTTCAGGGGTATATGGATCCGCCTTTTCATGACTGGGGAAGCCAGCGTGAGGGCAAGGGCCAGGACAAAGCCTGGTGGGAAGTGGATTCCATCGTCTCCGGTTCCTATGATGGGAATACCTTCGTAAAGAGGGTGCTGGACCACATGTCCAGCCAGGACGAGCCGATCGGCGGAAGCCCACCCACCTACGGTGACTTGTTCCGAGGCAAGACCAGAGATAGCCCTTTGGGCCACCTGGGAAGACCGCCTGAGCCGAAACCGAGTGGGGTCGCTACCCCTCAAGTAAGCTCAGTGGTCCAGGTGCTTGGAAAAGCCAAGGCGCAGTCCGACGATTGCCCCAAGATCCAGGCATTGAGGGCCAGGCTGAAGCAGAAGTATGGCGATACCTTCTTCAGCAGAAAACCTGTGTTTCCCCCACCGGTGCGTGGACCGTATGGCGAGGCCAAGATACGACTGAAGCAGGACCCCCGTGTGTATCGACACCGGGAGTTTGCCCTGAGGGGCGAGAGGAAGGAAGCCATGGAGAAGATCCTCCGTGATTTCATCGAGAGGGGCTGGCTTGAGCCGTGCCACTCCGAGTGGGCCTCTCCGTGCTTCGTCGTTCCCAAGAAGGTGGCCGGTGAGTGGCGGCTCGTGGTCGACTACCGCGGCCTAAACGCCCAAACGCAGCATGACAGCTATACGCTGCCCCTCATTGAGGACATGCTGCAAAAACAACACCGGCGGAGAAACTTCACGGTGATTGACCTGAAACATGGTTATCATCAGATGCCTCTCGCCGAAGAGTCCCGTGCCTGCACAGCCATGAGCACTCCACTTGGACCTCTCCAGTAGAAGGTGATGCCCTTGGGCGTTACCAACGGCAATGCGGCTTTTCAGCGGATGCTGGAGAACCTGCTTGAGCCGGTGCGTGACTGTGCGGACCCCTTCGTGGACGACGTGATCATCGCGTCCGGGGACCCCAGTACGAGCTTTGAGGAGCTCCTGGAGGCACATGAGAGGGACGTCACCCGAGTGCTGGACCTTCTGGTTCGGCACAAACTCACGGGCAGCAGTGACAAGGCCACCATTGCGGTAAGCGAGGTGGTCTTTGCTGGCCACGTAGTCGGGAACGGGCAGCGGAAGCCCATACCTGGCAAGGTGGCTGCGATTGAGCACTGGGAAAAGCCCAAAACGGTCTCTGAGCTGCGTGCGTACTTGGGGTTCTGCAACTACTACTCGGGGTATATCAAGATGTATGCCCAGTATGCAGCCCCCATGACGACCATGCTCAAGGGCAACCAAGAGGAGACCGAGAAGGGGTCCAAGAAGGCTCTGGTCTGGAATGATGAGTCCGACCGTGCCTTTGAGGGGATGAAGCAGGCGCTGCTATCCGCAGTGGGTGTGCACCTCGTGGATCCTGACCGAGGGTTCGTCCTGCGCACCGACGCTTCCGACTACGCCGTTGGCGCTGTGTTGGAACAAGTGCTTGACGATGGGAGGCACGTGCCAGTGGCCTTCTGGAGCCGAGTCCTGGCGGAAGGCCAGAGACGGACGTGGACGCCCCGAGGAAAAGGAGGCGTATGCCATCGTCATGGCTCTCAGGAAATGGGCTGGGTACATAGTCCTCCATCCCGTCACCGTCTGCACCGACCATCAGAGTCTGCAGTCGTGGCACAAAGAGCACGTGGACACCCCCTCAGGTCCCGCCTCCCGACGGTCAAGATGGCATGAGACCTTGGCCAAGTTAGACCTCACGGTTGTGTATGTTCCTGGAAAGGACAACACCGTGGCGGACTGTCTCAGTAGGTGGGCCTATCCCGCCAGCAAGGGCATGACAGACGCGTCCGCCCATGGCGATGAGGCTGAGACCGCTGAGGCCCCGAGGATCATAGAAATGGAGCGCCTGATGGAGGAGGAAGGTGTTAAATGCTTCGTCGTCATGGCTGCGGATGCCCCCCTCGGAACGAGGATGGGCAGAGCGGTCAGAGTACTCGCCCCTGATGGAGCTGAGTCCGACAAGCACCTCTTCCCTGAGTCTTGCCTCCAGGACGACTGGACCGACGACTACGCCAAGTCTGAGGCCTTCGAGGCCGAATATAGGGCTGTGACCGACCCTGATGACGGGCAGAAGTGGCCAAAGGTGCTGACTGAGGAAGATGGCAAGCTCTACCGGAATGGTAAGCTGCTGGTCCCAGAGTCCCGAGTGCTCGAGCTGTGCGAGGCTTGGCACCACCACATGATGCACCCAGGGGTCAAGAAGCAAGCCCTGGACATGCAGCGCCGGTTTGAGATCGACCAGATCGGTCTCTACACCGCCATCAAGAAGGTCAGGAAGGGTTGCTCGGTCTGTCAGGCCTGCAATCCCGATAACCGGAACGTCAAGGGGGAAGCCCAATGGACTCCGGTGCCTGACCAGCCCATGGAGAGCGTGGCCATGGACGTCTTCTCCATGCCCAAAGTTCACATAGGCAAGGAGACCTTTGACTGTGTGGTTCTCTGTGTGGATCGCCACAGCGGCTACGTAGTAGCCGTTCAGGCACGCAAAAAGGGGTTGCTTGCCAAGGAAGTGGCAGTCATGATGATTCGTCATTGGCGGACCGTCTTTGACATCCCCCGCACCATTTGCAGTGACCGAGGGCCCCAGTTTACTGGTGGCTGGTTCAAGGCCACGTGTTCCCCCATGGGAATACGTCATGCCAAGAGCGTCGCCTATCTCAGCCGGTCCAATGGCCGGGCTGAAGTGGCTGGAAGGCAGCTGTTCGAGAAGCTGCGCAAGATTCACATCACCAATCCACGTCGGAACTGGTATCAGGAGATGTGGCCCGCTCTGAAGGCCCATCATGACACCCCCGCTCCGGGTGGTTTGTCCCCTCACCAGACTCTGTTCGGCAGGGACCCCCTGCGTCGGGGACTTCCCTTGTCTGGTGATGGTATGGCCATGGACGCCAAGGAATTCTTTGCGCGGCAAGAGCAAACGGCGCGAGACATCGGCCAGCAGCTCGAGAAGGAGCATGCTGAGCGTCAGAAGTCCGCCCCGAGCTCGACAGCGCAAAATTTCGGGGTGGGAGACCCGGTGTGGGTGATCAGACCCCGCCCTATGGGCACCCACCGCACCAAGACCTGGTTCACACCCGGAGAGGTGGTCCGCAGGATTGGTGAGGACACCCACCGCATCAAGGTAGGTCATGGACAGTTCCAGGGGCGCCACGAGAGTCAACTCCGTGTGCGGGAACCCGACCTCCGTGGCCAACATGTGTCCCTGGACTATGCCGCACATGAGGCTGATTCGGACGACGACTATGCTGAGCAGGACGACTATACAGTCGAGAAGATCCTGGCCCAGCGTCCGAAAGCCTCGGCACCCGGAGGCGTGGAGTTCAAGGTTCGTTGGCGAGGCTATGGGCCGTCCAACGACACCTGGGAACCCTCCTCTTCGTTTGTGCCGCGGATTAACACCCCCTTCATGGACTACATCCGCAAGCACAAGACCAAGATCCATGTCTCGGACTTGGCAGCACTCACCCGGGCGATTGCAGCCAGGGGCGCCTGATCATCGCCCTAAGCTCTCCCCTGGTGCAGTTTGAGCGCTTGTTAGGTCGACGGATCGTCCCTCACTTGCTTGCTCTCTTCCATCTTCCGGTGACCTGCCATCAGAGTGGCCATATACCCCCCCTGCTGAATCCAGGGGAGGATGGCCCCTGTCTTCCACTTCTATTTGTCACTCCCCGCCTGCTGAATCCTTGGGAAACCAGGCAGGGCGACTGACCTAGCCATTTCCTGAGCTCTTGGGGCCTTGCAGCCCATACGACGTTGTGCAACGGATGCCGCTGTCATCGGCATTGCGATTTTTTTGGTGTGTGGTCTGGTCCCATGGCACTTGCGGGATCCAGACCAGTCTACGTGTGTCTGCAGACTATATATGGCCTGAACTCAGGCGTTTTCCTGTCCACCCTCCTGCATATGCCTTATCCTAACCGGAGCGTGGTTTGGCGCTCTGTCCAGAGTGTGTTTACGCGCCTATTTACCCCGTTTATTGCTTACTTTTCTGCCCCCCCCCAGGATGTGTGCATCTGTATGTTGTGTATTATCAGCCCATCAGCGCGTATGGACTGTCTTCCCCCCCCCTCGAGGGGATGCGAATCTGAATACGCATGCGCCCTGAGTCGCCGTGTACATGCTCTTACATAAGGTCCAGCCTGGACCAGTACCTAAGTACAGATTCTTCTGTTTGAGTGCCCGTGATACCATGTGCCCTAGTGGCTGTGATGTGCTGAGATCCTGATGGCGCCAGGCGGGAAGCCCAGTTGCCTGACTACACTCCCAGCGGTCCGCCACTGTCAGTCCCAGTGTGAGCCTACCGACTCGCAGACGCACTTGCAGTCGGGTGGCGACCTCCGGTGTCCTGACCTCGGTCAGTCTGCCTGGGAAACTGGTGGTTTGAGGAGTCGACGCCTCCGCCCAGACTGCATGGGGACTCCCCCATGCATGGCCTTCTTGGTAATGGGGCGAGGGAAAAGACGGCCTTGATGCCCGATCCCTTATGGAGGAGCTCGTTCGGCTATACCACTCTGGACTCGCGTCGTGGATATGGACATGGTGCGCCCAAGGAAAGACCCGTGGGGACTCTCCCCCAGACTGTGGCCTTGGGAAGCCTGGGGTAGCCTAATGAATCTTTGTGGTCGCTTTCGACCAGTGGGACCACCTCGGTCGTCGTGTGACGCCTATGTTGGCCGTGTATGCCACTGCCACTGTGGTAGTGACCGTCGCAGCCGGCACTCGGTGCGCCTGGTATGGGTTAACGGGTCCTTTGGATGCCGAACAATCGCCGCCAGGACCCGGGACTTGATACTTGATACTATAGTTGCAGTTACTAACAGCTACAGCACCGTACCTGTCTCACTGTGGGATTGTACTGGGCAGCCTAACCCGCAAATCAGCCTGAAGTGAGGATGTGACACCCCCCCCCTTCAGGGGATGGTCCTGGGTACCCGCTGCCATGCTTGGGTGTTATCGAGCCCCCCCCAGGGCTTGCTCTAAGGAGGGGGGTGAAGCGGTACCCAGAACCTATGGCCCATGGCCGGGAGGCCTGTGAGCCGACACACCGGTTATGGCCCATGGCCCGGAGGCCTGTGAGCCGTCACACCCGTACGGAAGCCGTTGACACCGGCTGTCAGCGGGATATCCCTGTTCTCTAACCCGCGAGATCTGGAATCCGATTTCTAACCAATAAATCGATGTAGAATTACCATAACCTTATTGTCTTGGGCGATCTTCGGTCGGAAATCGGTGAAATACCCGATTTCTACCGCGATTTCTAATTGTCGTGAAATCGCCGCCAGACGTCGCCCGTTCCATGCACTGCATTAGATAATTCTGTAGAACGATCTTTCTTGAAGTTAAGACTGAAACAGTCTTCGAGTGATCCGCAATTTTCTCCTTGATAGAACGCATCGCGTCTCAGATTTTTCCCAGAAAATCTGGGCGGCCGAAGGCGCTTTGAACCCTGAAGTGGAATAACAAGGGCTACGAGCGTTCAAGCGCCCAAGGACGAATCAATGTGCCTCATAGGCACTGTGTATGAGGTTTTGCCCCCCATAGTCATAGGATGAGGCCAAAGGATCCCAACTCCATAGGCCCTAAGGGTTATTTATTTTGACTGTTCTCCAAGAAGTGCGCTTTTTCACGTACTTGGCGTCCAAGTACGTGTAGAAGTATGTTGAGTTGGCATTTGCCCCACCCATGCTTGCCTCTACATCCGGGGCATATCACTTGTCTTCCCCGGGTAGTACATATATGATCTCCATATATATATTGGCAATATATTTTGCGTGCATGCTAAAATTCGGCTTTCCGAAAGGAGGTCGATTTTCGACCAAAGCACTTGCATGCGTGTTAAGGGACCAACGTTACTCTAGAATATAGGCATACTTTGATTCTAGGCCACTAGGTTGGGTGTAGAAGGCGAGGGTAGGGTTGTATGCCATATTTGGGGTCATATCACGTGCCCATTTGGCGGGTGCACCATTCCAAGACTAACCCGCCAATGGACCCCATATCGCACGAGGCCTTTCATTGTACTCCGAACCAACACTCGCGAGCCTAACCTTCGTGAAGGGACGCTTGTGGAGCGCTCCCGAAGCGATGCGTTGCGAGCAAGGTGTGTTTTTTGCAATATTCAATATTTGCATGTGCCCACTTGGGAGGCAGCGCGCGCGACCTTCCAAAGCCCCCCAAGTGGAGCACATATGTGGAATCAAAGGTCATTGGTGTCGAGTCATTGTGTTTAGAAGGATTGGTCGATTACTCAATCCAAGCCGAAGATATTATAATATATTTCTGTAGTTTTCAAGGCACTTTTGCGTGTTTTTTCGCCAATATTGCTGTTTTTTGCCCGTCATGATATCAAGTGGCGACCGTGTATCTCAACGTTGCGCTCAATTGACATCATGACTCAAGTATGTTATGAGGGTACCTCTTTCGGTGCCCAACATATCTTGGACCCGGCGAACAACTCCCCTTGGGCTTGGCACACCGTGGCCGCCATGTTGGCGATTTGGGACGATCCCAAATCATGGGCTCACTTGGCGACCCTGCCATTCCCAAAACCGGAGGAGTTTGGGTGACGCCCAAAAGATATGTTGGACGCATATGACTTGATACCGATCCTATGGCACACTCCGGTTCAAGTCGGGCATGTGCCTCATTTGCCCCAACCATGAGTGTGCGCATTTTTGGCCATTTTGGGCAATTTTCTCACATTTTCTGCCCGCCGTGCACCATGTTCAGCCCCCTCGTGCACGCTGGACGCATGGACCAATGGACCATATATGACATGGGTGTTATGGATATTGGTCCCCATGGTTCGCACACCACGTGGGCGAAGCGGAGCAACCTTCGTTAGGGTGCTAGCCCAAAGTGAGCTTGGACAACTTTGCCATTTTGGCATTTGTGGACCCAATTGGGATTGTCACCACGCCAAGTGGCATGGAGATCTTTGAGAGCCCAGGTGATTGGAGTCTCTGTTGGACTCCCGGTGAATTGCCTATGGAATGGCAGATCCGATCTCCAAGCCGGCGTGGAGATATACTATTGGGGATACCCCGGATTTTGGCTCATTTTGAGCAGCCAAATTGACCCCCTTTTGGGACCCCAATTTCACCCCCCCGTGTGGTCAATTGGCGGCCCCATATCTCTATGCCCACAAGGAGCCCGGACCTAATTTAAGGTTGTGCACTCAGATATAGGTCTCAGGCCCTGACTCCTATCCTCTGACTCATTGACCTTGCCCTGGCCGGGCGAGTCACGCGTGGGGATGACGCCAATTTTGGTGATTTTGGCATCATGACCCCACTTGATGAACCCGTGGTGCCCTGATGCCGGGACCTCAGAGGGAACCAGGTTCGGTGCGGGCTCCAAGAAGTTCGTACTTGAATGGCATAGGGTCAGTTGCATCGTCCCTACCTCTGGCGGGTCCGGACCAGGGATCAATTTTGCAGTTTTTGGAGCAAATATCAGTTTGGGCTGAAACAGCCCATTTTCAGCTACCAACTCCTAGCGGATAATGGCGGGGCCTCATCTCCGGCTCAGAGGGGAGTTGGGACCTGCCGTTAGGGAAGCTTAGGGAGCCACCGTCGGTTGGCCTTGGAGCCCCTTCGTTCCCAGGAACTCGCCTGTGGCTGGGCGGGACACACTCCCCTATTTGCAGGGTTTCAGGGTCCGGACTGAGTAGGGCATGGGTTGTGTTTGAGCCCCCGCGCCTGGCAGCCACTGAGAGGGTCGGACCTGGGATTGAGATATGAGTTGGGACTGAGTGTCTATTGTCCTATGATGCCCCTACCCCAGTACAGTCTCAACCCCATGTGTACATATTCTGATGTGTTGCTGTACATACTTTTGTTCCCTTGTTTCAGAGTGGCAAGGATCATGAAACGGTTTGTCACATGACACGAGCGTAATGATGCCCCTGTGAGCGCAGTGCTTTGCCTGCCTGCTTGCCTGTGCGTGTCACCGCAGCGTCCCGTGGCCAGGCCCCCCACGGGAACGCGTCAGACCTACCATAATTTTACTGTCTTGGTCAATTTTTGGTTAGAAATCGCCGAAATACCCGATTTCTACCGCGATTTCTAATTGTCGTGAAATTGCCGCCTGTTGTCGCCTGTTCGCGCGCTTTTGTCGCTTCCCCGTGGCGAGTTTCGTGAGGGATTTTTCTCGAGTACCTTTGAGGTTCTAAAGGAACTTAAGGGCTGGATCTAGATGGTTTTTCTTGTACTTTCATCTGGTGTGTTCACCAGAATTTTTTCGCCGTTGCGTCTGAGAGAAAATCAGCGCGCAAGCTTTTCCGTCGATCGCTCGAACTCATGGTTCTCAAGGACCATGAGTTCGGACGGAACCCTACATTCCCCCCCTATGCCTTTCATCCATGATTCGACAGTCGGGATGCCATTAATGGTGTCGACTGCCTTAACATGCCCTGTCGATATGACAGACGTATAGTCCTGTTGGTTGTTTGTCTGCTGGGCACTCAGCTTCGATGGCTGTGCCCAATTTTATGGTATTTCAACGGGCCCACAGCCTTGCTGTGGGTAGCGCCCGTGCAGTGTGCCTGAGAAAATTTTCTTCTGCAGCTTCCGCCAAGACACAGCCGTGGCAGAGTCGAACACGGCGTATGAATGAGGCGCTGACAACAGGTATACCATATACTGTACCTCAGTGTGTGGGTTTCGACCACTATTATTCTTCACTAGCCAGCACATGTCGAGGTCCAAAAGAGATTTTCTGGGCCTGCATTTCAGGTTTGACAGTGTGACGCCCACCCAGACGAGTGAGACCTCTTCGAGGTCTCATGGGGGGTAAGTGTTGTGGCTTTGAACAGCAGCAGCGCAGCGAGCGCGCGAGTCGCAGGCCCCAATCGCACTGCAGCCTGTGAATACATCTGAAGCATCGAGATGCCAGTTGCGTGAACGAAGTGCTGTATGATACTTTGATATCTCTGGACAGGGTTTTTGTCTTCGAATTTGTGAAGTGTCTATGTATTGGTGCTCCGTCTAAAGATCCTGCGCAGAGGTTTGTCGATTTGGGATTTGGGATTTTCCAGAAACAAGAGAAACGAGAGAACAGGAGAGTTCCCAAGTCGAAAACCACAACAGGCCAAGAACCAAGACCATTTCTGCTGCACGATAAGGTGCGGATATGGCGGCAAACGTAGGCATTATGAAGATGAATGCCGCATAAAACGCCGCGAATCCGAAAAACTTAAGAAAGCGGAAGAGGAGCGGCGTAGGAACGCCGGTAAGGGTGGTAAACCCGAGGGGGGAGGCCCTAACCCTGAGGGTTCTAAATGTAAGGGTAACGCTCGTGCAGGACGAAGGTCCTTAGCCCCCCCCACTGGTGGAAGAGAAGCACCCAACCCCACGCCTAAGGGTGAGCACTCGGGTGAAAAACGGCCTGTCCCCTCCACCCTCAGCGCTGGTGGCGCCGACAAGGGCAGCGAGAACGCCAAGAAGCGCCTCCTCAACTCGCACGCTAAGTGCCTACAGGCTGCTGGGTTTGAAGTGAACTTCCCAGAAGAGGGATAGGGGTGCAGCTCCGAGGAAGAGGATTTGGTTTTCTGTATCCTGTGAAAATTGGTGATCATGTTTACAAGGCGGTCTTGGACACGGGCGCCACGCTTTCAATCGTGGCCCGCAGACTGCTAAAGCAAGCCAAGATCCGGAAAACCAAAACCATGGCCATAAGGGTTGGGGATGGTCGGACCATCAGTTCCCTGGCGGTGGTCCACGTGACCGTATGTCTAGGGGATGAAGAAGTGACCCCGCACTGCAAAGTGCTTGATACTGACGCCTTTGACATTGTCATAGGCACAGATTTCCTGCGCCGTAACCCCCAGGTGAAACTGTTGTCTTTGCAACATCCCTATGCCCTTCACTGCGACTTTGGCAGTGGCCTTTTCTCCGTCCCTCCGGAGCTGTCAGGACGAAAGGAGTCCGGTCTACGCTATGTGAAACGGTCTTATCGAACTGAAAACTATCAGTTTGTGCGGCCCGTCTTGGAAAATGGACTGGCCGCCCTGCAGGTAGACCTGAATAAAGTCCAGGTGGAATTGTTTGCGAGTAAGGATCAGCACGTGACGCAGCCCTATTGTTCGCGATATCTCAATAACGCCAATCGCTTCTGTTGGAGATCGATGGGGTTGTCCTATGCTAACCCCCCATTCTCTCAACTCGCTAAGGTGTTGACGAAAATTGCCCTTGAAGGAGCGACAGTGATCGTGTGTACCCCCAACTGGGGTACCACAGGGGAACAGGCCTATTGGAGGCGTCTGTTGGACCGTATGACAGTGGGAA
The DNA here is from genome assembly GCA_964036045.1 of Eutreptiella sp. 'Long Island Sound 2002'. Taxonomy (NCBI): domain Eukaryota; phylum Euglenozoa; class Euglenophyceae; order Eutreptiales; family Eutreptiaceae; genus Eutreptiella; species Eutreptiella sp. 'Long Island Sound 2002'. The sequence continues at coordinate 111,043,957 of OZ038383.1, forward strand.
GACCTGATCTCACCAACGGCCCAATCTACGTCCCTGAGGACTCTCAGGAGACCATGCACGCCCCGGAATGGGGAAGTTTCTTGTCCATCGTAGATGGCTCTCTAAACCCCGTACCAGTGAGTGACCTTGACCAGGTGGTACTCAAGGAGTTGATGGCCGAAAACAGAGGCCCTACCCTCCTGGATCTTAAGAAAAGATCCGAGTACTATTCGGTCACCACTACGAGTGGTGAGTGCTCTGACGAGCAGGAGACCCCAGCAGCCTGCACTCCCTTGGCTGATGCTGAGGACGGCCTGAGCAAGATCGCCAGTGCTATACCCCCGGTTGACCCGGAGGTGCTTACACGGAAGCACAGCGCTTTCCTAGCGCAGTTGCTGATGGATGAGGTGGATCTCGGTGTGTCCACTCATGGCGGGTCTCATGACCACGCCGCTTTCTCCATGCAAGCCATAGATGCCCCTACAGGTCAGGTACCTGGCGCTAAACCCTCACCCAACAACATGCCCGTTTCTTGTTACGACTTACAGGACCTGCAGCATGTTCTATGGGCTAAAGCTGAGGGTATCGAGCGATGGACCCGCCTGGACCTCCTCAAGAGGACCTGGGAAAATATCTCTATGGTCCGAGGAGGATGATGAAGAAATGACTTATCCCGATACTGAAGTACCTCTGGTCTACTCCCTTCACTATGCCCAGCAGGGCCGCCAGAACTAGGGTTTGGAACCGGTTTACCAATTCATTGGAGAAACCGGTTGTCGGCAATAATCGGAGGTTATTTTGAACACAATCGGCACAACCGGACATTTTGAAAACAGATTTAAACCAATTAATCCGATTGGTTCCAAATTTTCCAGGTTTCTTTGCGGCAGTATGTTTTGTCCAATTTTTGTACTAAACGGAGGCTTTGGTTGCAACAAACGATGGCCGATGGTGAAGGACAACTTCTCATGTAGTTTTGATCACTGTGCTCCGACCTGTATGGGGTCGCTTCTGCCGATGGCAAGATTTGGGTTACTAAAGGGCAATTGATTGGAAAAACCGGATATTTTGAAAACTATTAATCGGCAAAACTGGTTACTTTTTGTAAAAATAATCGTTTAAAACCGGTTATTTTGAAAACTACCAGGTTCCAAACCTTAGCCAGGACTGGGAGGATGAACTACCCCCTGAAACAATGGGGTGTATCAAAAAATGGGAAAAGGGGAAGAGCAACCTCCATGCTGAGGAGGAATTTTCTGAGAAACTGGAGAGCATGAACCTTGTCTCCCGTCTCAGTAAGGTCATCCAGAAATACCAGGAGGTTTTTCAAGCGTTGCCCCCACCCCTGTCTTGCAAAAGACTGGTCCAGATGGACCTCAATCTCAAACCCGAGTTTGAAGGGTCTGTGGTTAGACGGCGTCCATGCCCCGCCCCACAAGACCAAATTGACGAGATCCAACGCCACATTCATGAATGTATAGATGCTGGCCTCGTCGAGGAGTATCAACACGGGGACTATCCCCGCCATTGTAGCCCTTGTTTTCTGATGGCTAAACCTGGATCCACTGCCATGCTCTTGGTTGTCAACTACGGAGAGGTCAACAAAAAGACCCAGAACCACTCAGGGAGTATCCCCAACATGGAGAACACCCTAGAGAGAATCGCTAAATACCGATTCAAAATTAAGATGGACAAGCGCAGTGGCTTCTGGCAGGTAGACCTAACCCGAGCAGCCCAGGAACTGCTTGCCTTTGTAACCCCTAAGAACCGTGTCTTCCGCTGAAAGGTCATGCCCTTTGGTGTCGCGAATGCCCCTGCACTATTTCAGGAGCCGATGAATCAAAACCTATATATCATGAGACGCAGTTGCCTTGTCCAGGAACTGGTTTCCCGCGGGGCTGAGATGGAGGCACACATCGATGACGTGAGCCTGGGTACTAATGCGCAGGAGGATCACATCCTCCTCCTACAAGAGCTTTTCACCGTCTGTCAGGAGAGCCATCTCCGCATCGAACTCGAGAAATGTGAGTTCATGCGTGAGGAGATGGAGTACGTAGGTTTTGACGTTGGGTATGGCTGGTGGAAACCAGCCGCATCTAAGATGCAGCCCCTGCAAGACATGCAGATAGGTAACAACCCTAAGAAGGCCCCCCCCGACGTCCGGAGTTTTATTGGCGCCTGCAATTTTATTCGCCGCCATATACACAATTTTACGTATTCATCAGTCCCCCTGACTGACCTTATAAAAAAGACCAACGCTTGGCGGTGTACCGACAAGGAGGAGGCCTGTTTCCAGGAGTTGAAGAAGAAAATCTCCTCTACGGACTGCCTGGGGGTACCCCGCCCTAAGGTTAAGTTAATACTCGTCACAGATGCCCGGGACGTAGGGGGGGGTACCGTATACCAGTGTTATGAGCTTAACCCCGCTCAGCTGTCTCACTGCCTGTTTCAAACTTCAGGCCTGAACCGCGATGGTACCCTGAAGCATGACAACCCTGCCAATGAATGGCGTCTGGTGCCCCTTGGGCATTGGAACTGGAAGTGGAATCAAGCACGACCAAGCTACAGTACCCACGACCAGGAACTCCTGGCTGGAATGCTCGTGCTCTCTTCCCAGTCGCGCCTACTTGGCAGTAACCCTATTGTCTGGCTCTGTGAACAAGAGCCTGTGAAAACGTTTCAGGGGGTCCCCCTCCTGAAAAAGCGAAACTAAAGCAATGGTGGACCTACCAGGGTTGGCACACACGTAACGTTTATATACGCGCACTGTATCGCGAGAATATAATACAGTACGCGTCTTATTCCTAGGCACGCGTCTGGCGCCAGCCGCGGTCGCCGCTGAACAAACAACATTGCGAAGGATTAACAGTGCAAATGTAAGGTACTTTATAGAATTTGCAATGAATTTGATTTGAACTTGGTTTGATTAACACTGGTGGTTGAATGTTTCTACCTGTTCTGCGTGTGCAGGGCGACACAACAAGCAAGTGGAGAAGAAAGAGAAGAAGAAGAGGAGGGAAGAATATGAAGAGAGAAAGAACAGAAGAAGGAGCGGAAGAGGCGAAGGAGATCAAAGAGACATTAAGAAGAAGACAGAAGAAGGTTGCGAAGCTGCAGAAGAGAAGAAGACTGAGGAGTGAAGACGAAGAAGACGAAGAAGAAGCACAAGAGGTGGGTGTCCTTTGAGTGTCGGCGCGTAATGTGTGGGTCATTTGAGTATTCGCGCGTGCTGTGAGTGTCATTTGAGTGTCAGCGCGTGCTGTTAGTGTCATTTGAGTGTCGGCGCATGCTGTGAGTGTCATTTGAGTGTTTGCGCGTACTGTGGGTGTCCTTTGAGTATTGGCGCGTACTGTGGGTATCAGTTGAGTGTTCGCGCGTGCTGTGAATGTCATTCGGGCGTCGGCGCGTGCTCTCAGTGTCATTTTAGTGTCGACGCGTGCTGTGAGTGTCATTTGAGTGTTTGCGCGTACTGTGGGTGTCCTTTGAATGTTGGCGCGTACTGTGGGCATCATTTGAGTGCCGGCGCGTACTGTAGGTGTCACCTGAGTGTTCACGGGTACTGTGGGTGTCATTTGAGTGCCGGCGCGTTCTGTGGGTGTCATTTGAGTGTTCGCGCGTGCTGCTCACCAAGATGCACTGTAAATGTTTGAATCTGAAATTCTCACTCTCTCGCCAGTGCCTCAGCAAGCCCTGAAGCTTTGAACAGGGCTTTGTACTGACCTGCTGAGGTGGAACCTTGCTTTTGGTTTCCCATTTCAGAGGTGAATTGTACCTCTTCAAGGCGTGTTGATGAACTTGCCCGAGGTGACCGAGGTCGGGCACGGATACTTACTTGTTCTTCAGAAAATACAAGTCTGCAACTGTTTTCTTTGTGCAAAGCCTACCAGGGTTGACCCTGTCCTCAAAAGGCTTTGTTGTTTGTGTGCATTTGATTATCGGGAAAACTTGTTTTTGAGTTTTGAGGTTGAACTTCAATCACCAGTTTTGCAGCTCACTAACTACATGTCAATTAGCACTCCACACAAGCACACCACTCATTCACAAGTACAAGCACAGGCACACCACACCGCAGGTTTTTGAAACCAACACAGAATTTTCCCCTAGGTTGAGAGACATTTTACAGGTTTTTCAAACTTGTTGCAGGAGAGTGTTCGAAAATTGCTTTGCAGTTTTGGGAAAACCAGCCTGAGCCATGGATATGGTCTGTTTGAGAGGAATGGGATTGTTGTAGCAAAGACAAACAAATATAGAACAAAAGGTATCCAGAAAACATAAGCAAGGCAACAAACTGTTTTCGCAACCAATTGCAGGTTGTAAAGTAAAAGAGAATAGTTGCAAACTAAACGAACATAACTTCTGTGAACACTACTTTGTCAGAAAAATTTGAGATACAATACATTACATTACAGTATTGTATCGAAACGATAGAATACATTACCCGTACTGTATTGTACCAACCCTGGGACCTACCTCAGTCAGTTCCGGTTGACTGTCCACCATATACAGGGTATAAAGAACGAGATGGCTGACTATCTCGTAACAACTTCGACGCCCTCTTAGGTGAGAGCTCGGAAGCGTTGGCCAAAGAGGCGTTCCAACGCAGGACATCCAGCTGGACCTATCCGTGCGCTCTGCGGGTGTACTGGAGGGTTGGATTCTGAGAGACTACCAGGCGGATTACCAATGCGTACTCAACTCCCTCAGTAACGGCCTAGAGGCAGGCCTGATAGACGGCGACCGTTGGTATAAAGACAACCAATATCTGTACTATGAAGACCGTATAGTTTTAACTGAGGCACGACTGCATGGTTGCCTACAGTGGGCCCATCTCAGTTCAGGGCACACAGGGTGCAACAGTTCTGTTGAATTTTTCAGGGAGCGCTTCTATTCCCGATTAACCTGCGCTGAACAACGCGCTCGTATGCAGCCATAGTGGACTCCTGTGGCTGTCACGTCAGCAAACAGAGCGACTCACGTGACCGGCGAGTGGTCTCCAGTCTGCCTATCCCCTACTGTGCTAATTCTCTGTTGTACGTGGATTTCATTCACGGTCTGCCTAAGTTTGGTGTTTATGACAGTTGTCTGGTTGTCACCTGTGGATCGACCCGTTTCACCCGTGCTTTTCCCTGCAACAGAAAGATCGCAAGTGCACAGACTGTTAAAATTCTGGTTGAACAATGGTTCGAACACTATGGGGCACCTAAGGAGGTGCACTCTGACGAATACGCACATTTCTGGAGTGATACCTGATGGTACAAGCAAAAACTGCATGCCCTGAACGTCCATGTGACCTCAGGTGTGCCCTACACTCATACTTCTAACCCTCTGTGCGAGAGACAGAACCGTGTGGTGGAGCAGAACCTGAGGATTCCGATGAAATAGGAGCGCACCAAAGAATGGGTACGCCTGTTACCCTGGGCTGTCCTAACCATTAGCTCTCAGGAGAGTTCCTCAACTGGCTATACCCCCCACGAGCCGTTCCATGGGGGGCGTCTTGCGTGGTTCTTCAAAACCCCTTTCTAGAGGACTACAAGAGCCCCGTAGGGGACTGGCTGGAACAAGCAGGACCTGGCTGACCTGGCTAGAGCTAACCTGAAGCACATTCGAGAATGTGAGTTGACTAGGCGTAACTGCACAAGATGTCCTGCCGGTTCCAAGGTAGGAGAGCTGGTGCTGGTACACCACTCGGGATTGCCCACGTGGCCCCGCAACTGTTTGCAGGACCCTTTCTCCGGACCTTACCGCATTATAAAGATATATAGATGCAGGATCCATGTGAGGTGTAGTCCCCGCCTAGGAGGAGAGCTCTTGTGTGCACCTAAACAGCTGAGACATTACCAGTCGCCTGACGAACTGTCCTGGGATGATCGGCGTCTGTCTCACAGAGAGGTCGAGCGTATCAACCTAGAGAACGCTGCTCGCCCTCAGGAGGCAGACGAACTCGAAGAAATGACTGCGGATGAGATGGCAGTCGATGGCTACTACGTGGTTGCAGGCATTGCACGCCACTAGTATAAACAGGGCTGGAAGTTCTTTACCCTGTGGGACAGATATGGGCTATGTGAGGCAACCTGGGAGCCCATTGCAGCCCTTATACAGCCCAATGGTAGCAGCAAACCCATCTTTCGTTCCTACCTCGTTGAGAACAACGAGGGACAGCTACTAACCCGTGCTGAGACTCTGTCCCAGCGTAAGAAGAAAAGCTAATCTCCTTGTGCCTATCAATTCATTGTGCCTAACCGAACTGGGGAGGTTGCAAGCTTCAGTAGGTGGTGGTATACCTCAGACATCCCTTCCTCCCGTTCAAAGTCTCCTTCGGGCCACTCTTGCAGGAGTATCGGCTCCCCCCGGAGGTACACTTCCCCCTCACCGCGGGAACCAACACTGGGGATCATTGGAATACCAGCAGGCCGCATATCTTGTTTGCAGCCCAATGGTCGGTGAGTCCTATTACCCATGCCTCCCACCATACATTAATCCGCACAGTGTAGTACCAAGAACGTGCTCACGCGCTGGACTAGTTACCCGTGAGGTCGGATCAGTCCGCGGTGCCAACCTCCATACGACCACCTCAACTGCGGGTCACCTGAACACGCCGGCCTACGTGAACAGATTCCCTCCCATCGGAACTCACAGTTGAGGCCCTTTACTCACAACCCCCTCTGCTTTCTAACCTCCTAGGGGCGGTGAGCACTCTTGTGCTGACAGCTAGACCTAATCAGTGTGTATCAAGACAGGTTCACGACTCCGGTAGAGCTCCAGTTTCAGTGAGTCTACCAACGCCCTCCCTCAGTCGGGATTGGCTTTCCAAACGCCTGCTGATCCGCTGCTTTTGGAGTCGTGCCCCTGCCTGGGTTGTGCCCTGCACTCCCATGCTTGTGGTTACCAGCGTGAGTGAGTGCCTTGTTGACCACGTGTTGCATGGGACATGCCCTAATGCACTCACCTTCGGGGAGCCAACGATGAACGGTGGCTGACTATGACCAGGGGGAAATGACAAGCAAGGTGCTGTGAAGCAAGGTGTGTTCACCCTCCTTGGGGGCAAGCCTGCCCAAATTTAGGACCCCTAAGTGGTCCGGACCCAGGGGGTTCTACCCTTCTTGGCGGTGCTACCATACCCCTAAGTGTGCTACAAATGTCCGTGTGTGTCTCACTTCTCTCCCCGGCGTGGTTGCCATGGTCGGCCTTCGCTGATGTCGGACCGAAGGTCCTAGTCAGCTACTGGTACCACTCCTATGGCGCTCAATTTCTGTGCTGGCGCCTAACCTTTGGGGAAACGGCAAAAGCCCTACCTACTAGGAGGGAGGGGTGGCCAAGTGTGCCAAGGGCATACAAAACGCCCATTTTTCTAGTAGCCAAGAGATAACACACTCCCCTGCCCGCGAAGAAAAGGACTCGGAGCAGGAGACTCCACTACACTACACTCACGAATGCCAGCACCAGCCTTCGAAGGTAGGCTGAGCACAACCGCACTCAGTCTCTACTAGGCCTGATGACCCTAACCCCTACACACGCTACTGGGTGGCCATGTCACACATGTCGCGAGCCCTATTGGCTCCCTTGTGAAAGAGCAAGCGAGCGCAGCGCCTCTCGGCAACTGTGGCCTGAAAGGGACGCCTCCACGCGTTTGACTGACAGGGCTCCGAAGGAGAGGAGGCGAGTGACAGTAACCCTACAATTTAACCAATGCAGAGAAACTCAACCAGGAAGTGAGCTCCTCCTTGGCTTACTTACCTTACTCACAACGCATCATGTGTATGCCGAGGGACAACGAACGCAAGAGCAACCCTAAGCATTTAGACAACCCTACGGGGACTTATAAACAACCCTAAGCGATTAATGCATCCTGTGTATTATGCACTTCTTCCCTTGTTTCCTACAGGAGAAAGGGAGTAAAATGACGAACAACTGCACAGCGCAAAACGAGGCCTAGCATTTTAAACCACCCTATGCTAACGCTATGGCGAGGCAGGCACCAGTGACGCGTTCCCGTGGGGGGCCTGGCCACGGGACGCTGCGGTGGACGAGCACAAGCAAGCAGGCAGGCAAAGCACTGTGCTCACAGGGGCATCAATTACGCTCGTGTCATGAGACAAAGCGTTTCAGGATCCTTGCCACTCTGAAACAAGGGAACAAAAGTATGTACAGCAACACATCAGGATATGTACACGTGGGGTTAAGACGGGACTGGGGTAAGGGCATCACAGGACAATAGACACTCAGTGGCAACACATATCCCAATCCCAGGTCCGACCCTCTCAGTGGCTGGTGGGGGCGGGGGCTCAAACACAACCCATGCCCTGCTCAGTCCGGACCCTGAAACCCTGCCAACAGGGGAGGTGTCCCGCCCAGCCACAGGCGAGTTCCTGGGAACCAAGTGGCTCCAAGGCCAACCAACAGTGGCCTCCCATGCTCCCTCAACGGCAGGTCCCAACTCCTCTCTGAGCGAGAGGGATGGCCCCGCCATTATCCCCTAGGAGTTGGTAGCTGAAAATGGGCTGTTTCAGCCCAAACTGATATTAGCTCAAAAATCTCCAAAATTGACCCCTGGTCCGGACCCGCCAGAGGTAGGGACGAGGCAACTGACCCTATGCCCCTCGAGTATTAACTTCTTGGAGCCCTCACCCAACCTGGTTCCCTCTGAGGTCCCGGCATCAGGGCACCACGGGTTCATCAAGTGGGGTCATGATGCCAGAATCACCAAAAATGGCGTCATTCCCACGCGTGGCTCGCCCGGCCAGGGCAAGGCCAATGGCTCACAGGACAGGAGGCAGGACCTAGGACTTCTATCTGAGTGTACAACTTGAAATTAGGTCCAGGCTCCATGTGGGCATAGAGATATGGGGCCGCCAATTGACCACACGGGGGGGGGGTGAAATCGGGGTCCCAAAAGGGGGTGATTTTGGCTGCTCGAGATGAGCCAAAATTTGGGGGTGCTCCCCATAGTATATCTCCACGCCGGCTTGGAGATCTGATCCGCCAGTCCATACGCGATACACCGGGAGTCCAACAGAGACTCCAGAGCCCTTGGCTCTGAAAGATCTCCATGCCACTTGGCGTGGTGACAATCCCAATTGGGTCCACAAATGCCAAAATGGCAAAATTGTCCACAGTCACTTTGGGTCAGCACCCTAACAAAGGTTGCTCCGCTTCGCCCACGTGGTGTGTGAACCATGGGGACCAATGTCCATAACACCCATGTCATATATGGTCCATTCGTCCATGAGTCCGGCGTGCACGAGGTGGCTGAACATGGTGCACGGTGGGCAGAAAATGTGGAAAATTGCTCAAAATGGCCAAAAATGCGCACACTCATGTTTACGGGCAAATGAGGCACATGCCCGACTTGGACCGGAGTGTGCCATAGGATTGGTATCAAGTCATATGTGTCCAACATATATTTTGGGCGTCGCCCAACTCCTCCGGTTTTGGGAATGGCAGGGTCGCCAAGTGAGCGCATGATTTGGGATAGTCCCGAATCGCCAACATGGCGGCCACGGTATGCTAAGCCCAAGAGGAGTTATTCGCCGGGTCCAAGATATGTTGGGCATCGAAGTATGTACCCCCAGAACATACTTGGGTCATTATGTCAATTGAGCGCAACGTTGGGATACACAGTCGCCGGTTGACATCATGACGGGCAGAAAACAGCAATATTGGCGAAAAAACACCCAAAAGGGCCTTGAAAGGCGCACAAATATATTATAATATCTTCGGCTTGGATTGAGTAATCGACCAATCCTTCCAAACACAATGACTTGACACCAATGACCTTGGATTCCACATATGTGCTCCACTTGGGGCGCTTTGAAAGGTCACGAGCGCTACTTCCCAAGTGGGCACACGAAAATATGGAAAATTGCAAAACACACACCTTGCTCCCAACGCATCGCTTTGGGATCGCCAGACAAGCTTCCCTCCACGAAGGTTAGGCTTGCAATTGATGGTGGGGAGTAGAAGGAAGGGCCTCGTGCAATATGACGTCCATTGGTGGGTGTATCGCTCTTAGCCAAACCCGCCAAATGGGCACGCAATACAACAAATGGCACATACGACATACTGCCCAAAAAGGTACCTCCCCCCACGATATGTCATGCCCCTCCAAGGGCATAACTTTGTGTCAATCGCTCATAGGAACTCAAGGAAAGTTCCTATGCAACACCAACACTCGCGCGCTACACTCCAAAGTTATCTTAACGCACGCAATATCATGGCCAAAGAGTTATAACGCAAACTCTACCCTCTTGACCATGATCCATTACGCTAGCGCGCACGTGTGGAGACACAAGGCGTATAAAGCTTCCTAAATTACGTCGGGAGTATTGTAAATACATCCCATGCTTCCTTATTGTCATTCCTCGCAAGCAGCACGAGATATGACCCTCACAAGTGGCCTCACGCATCAACTTTGTTTTGCCCATATCTCTAAGACAAATGGAGGGCAAGACAAAAGGAAAGTCGATTCGTGCATAGGGAAGCACGTAGGTCCACTCGAAAGAAGTCAAATCGAGTGCGGGGATGTCGAGGTCGAAAATCCGATTTCGACATCCTGAAAAATTCGGATTAAGGTTGCGAGTGTACAATGTGAAAATTGCAGATGCATCAATGCAATTCCTGAAGACTTTAGAGTCTTAGTCACGGATTGCGCTAAAATGTCTGTAAATAACAGTTAAACTGGCGGTTACGCTAAAGTCGCGAGCCAACCGCCGGCAGTCAAAACATTGATTATCAGAACGGAAGCGTGAAAACTTACGGAAGTAATATGAAAATAAAATCCTGTTGATTCCTGATATTCTGATGTGTAAATCTCAGCGGGCGACGCATCGGTTGCCGAGGCGGCCGCTAATAGCTGAAATGCCGAGATCTCTCACACAAACACATCTTACCTACATCTGTTGTTAGGGTTCGGTTGCCGAATCGACGGCCGAAGGCCGTGTGGGGCAGATTGGCGTGAAATAGTAAGATACCGGCAAATGGCAGTTTGCCGGTACATGGTAACATGCCGGAAGTGGCCGGAATGCCGTCACGGGGGCTTTACGGCAAGGGACACGCTCCTGCCGGGATCTCACCGGGTTTCACCGGGCGTCTTCCCCTGCGTACATGGGGTTAGTGGGCACACGGAGACCGGTTGTATACCCCACCATGGTCATGGGGTTCTGGGTACCGCTTCACCCCCCTCCTTAGAGCAAACCCTGGGGGGGGCTCGATAACACCCAAGCATGGCAGCGGGTACCCAGGACCATCCCCTGAAGGTGGGGGGTGTCACATCCTCACTTCAGGCTGATTTGCAGGTTAGGCCGCCCAAATCCCGCAGTAAGACAGGTACGGTGCTGTAGCTGTTAGTAACTGCAAGTACAGTATCAAGTATCAAGTCCCGGGTCCTGGCGGCGATTGTTCGGCATCCAAAGGACCCGTTAACCCATACCAGGCGCACCGGGTGCCGGCTGCGACGGTCACTACCACAGTGGCAGTGGCATACACGGCCAACATAGGCTTCACACGACGACCGAGGTGGTCCCACAGGTCGAAAGCGACCACAAAGATCCATCAGGCTACCCCAAGCTTCCCAAGGCCCGCCGGCTGGGGGAGAGTCCCCACGGGTCCGTTCTCCGGGCGCACCATGTCCATATCCACGACGCGAGTCCAGAGTGGTACAGCCGAACGAACTCCTCCTTAAGGGATCGGGCATCAAGGCCGTCTTTTCCCTCGCCCTATTACCACGAAGGCCATACATGAGGGAGTCTGCATGCAGTGTGGGCGGAGGCGTGGACTCCGCAAACCACCAGTTTCCCAGGCAGACTGACCGAGGTCAGGAACACCGGAGGTCGCCACCCGACTGCAAGTGCGTCTGCGAGTCGGTAGGCTCACACTGGGACTGACAGTGGCGGACCGCTGGGAGTGTAGTCAGGCAACTGGGCTTCCCGCCTGGCGCAATCAGGATCTCCACATCACAGCGAATAGGGCACACGGTATCACGGGCACTCAAACAGAAGAATCTGTACTTAGGTACTGGTCCAGGCTGTACCTTATGTAAGAGCATGTACACGGCGACTCAGGGCGCCTTCGTAGTCGATTCGCATTCCCTTGGGGGGGGAAAAACAGTCCATACTTCAGTGATGGGCTGACATACAGATGCACATATCCTGGGGAACAGAAAGACAAGCAATAAGCGGGGTAATAGGCGTGTAAACACACTCTGGACAGTGCGCCAAACCACGCTCCGGTTAGGATAAGGCATATGCAGGAGGGTGGACAGGAAAACGCCTGAGTTCAGGCCATATATAGTCTGCAGACACACATCGACTGGTCTGGATTCCGCAAGTGCCATAGAACCAGACCACACACCAAAAAAAATCGCAATGCCGATGACAGCAGCATCCGTTGCGCAACGTCGTATGGGCTTCAAGGCCCCAAGAGCTGAAAAAATGTGAAGGTCAGTCGCCCTACCTGGTTTCCCAAGGATTCAGCAGGTGGGGAGTGACGAATAGAAGAGAGGGGCCATCCTCCTCTGGATTCAGCAGGGGGGGGTATCCGGCCACTCTGATGGCAGCTCACCGGAAGATGTAAGAGAGCAAGCAAGTAAGGGACGATCCGTCGACCTCACAAGCACTCAAAATGCATCAGGGGAGAGCTCAGGGCGATGATCAGGCGCCCCAGGCTGCAATCGCCCGGTCGAGTGCTGCCAAATCCGAGACGTCAATCTTGGTCTTGTGCTTGCGGATGTACTCCATGAAGGGAGTATTAACCCGCGGCACGAACGAGGAGACGGGTTCCCAGGTATCGTGGGACGGCCCATAGCCTCGCCAACGAACCTTGAACTCCAGGCCTCCGGGTGCCGAGGCTTTCGGACGCTGAGCAAAGATCTTCTCGACTGTATAGTCGTCCTGCTCAGCATAGTCGTCGTCCGAATCAGCCTCATGTGCGGCATAGTTCAGGGACACATGTTGGCCACGGAGGTCGGGTTCCCGCACACGGAGTTGACTCTCGTGGCGCTCCCGGAACTGTCCGTGACCCACCCTGATGCGGTAGGTGTCCTCACCAATCCTGCGGACCACCTCTCCGGGTGTGAACCAGGTTTTGGTGCGGTGGGTGCCCATAGGGCGGGGTCTGATGACCCACACCGGGTCTCCCACCCTGAACTTCTGCGCTGTCGAGCTCGGGGCGGACTTCTGACGCTCAGCATGCTCCTTCTCGAGCTGCTGGCGGATGTCCCGCGCCGTCGCCTCTTGCCGCGCGAAGAATTCCTTGGCGTCCATAGCCATACCATCACCAGACAAGGGAAGTCCTCGACCCAGGGGCCCCTGCCAAACAGAATCTGGTGAGGGGACAAACGACCCGGAGTGGGGGTGTCATGGTGGGCCTTCAGAGCGAGCCACATCTCCTCATACCAGTTCCGACGTGGATTGGTGATGTGAATCTTGCGCAGCTTCTCGAACAGCTGCCGTCCAGCCACTTCAGCTCGGCCGTTAGACCGGCTGAGATAGGCGACGCTCTTGGCGTGACGTATTCCCATGAGGGAACACATGGCCTTGAACCAGCCACCAGTAAACTGGGGCCCTCGGTCACTGCAAATGGTGCGGGGGATGTCAAAGACGGTCAGCCAATGACGAATCATCATGACTGCCACTTCCTTGGCAAGCAACTCTTTTTTGCGTGCCGGAACGGCTACTACGTAGCCACTGTGGCGATCCACACAGAGAACCACACAGTCAAAGGTCTCCTTGCCAATGTGCACTTCGGGCATGGAGAAGACGTCCATGGCCACGCTCTCCATGGGCTGGTCAGGCACCGGAGTCCATTGGGCTTCCCCCTTGACGTTCCGGTTATCGGGATTGCAGGCCTGACAGACCGAGCAACCCTTCCTGACCTTCTTGATGGCGGTGTAGAGATTGATCTGGTCGATCTCGAACCGGCGCTGCATGTCAAGGGCTTGCTTCTTGACCCCTGGGTGCAGCATGTGGTGGTGCCAAGCTTCACATAGCTCGAGCACTCGGGACTCTGGTACTAGCAGCTTACCGTTCCGGTAGAGCTTGCCATCTTCCTCAGTCAGCCCCTTTGGCCACTTCTGCCCGTCATCAGGGTCGGTCACAGCCCTATACTCGGCCGCAAAGGCCTCAGACTTGGCGTAGTCGTCGGACCAGTTGTCCTGGAGGCAAGACCCAGGGAAGAGGTGCTTGTCGGACTCACCTCCATCAGGGGCGAGTACTCTGACCGCTCTGCCCATCCTCGTTCCAAGGGGGGCATCCGCAGCCATGACGACGAAGCATTTAACACCCTCCTCCTCCATCAGGCGCTCCGTTTCAATGATCTTCTTGGCCTCAGCGGTCTCAGCCTCATCGCCATGGGCAGGGATATCCGTCATGCCCTTGCTGGCGGGATAGGCCCACCTACTGAGACAGTCTGCCACGGTGTTGTCCTTTCCAGGAACATACACAACCGTAAGGTCGAACTTGGCCAAGGGCTCATGCCATCTTGCCCGTCGGGAGGCGGGACCAGAGGGGGTGTCCACGTGCTCTTTGTGCCACGACTGCAGACTCTGATGGTCGGTGCAGACGGTGACAGGGTGGAGGGCTATGTACCCAGCCCATTTCCTGAGGGCCATGACGATGGCATACGCCTCCTTTTCCTCGGGGCGTCCAATCCGTCTCTGGCCTTCCGCCAGGACTCGGCTCCAGAAGGCCACGGGCAGGCGCCTCCCATCGTCAAGCACTTGTTCCAACACAGCGCCAACGGGGTAGTCGGAAGCGTCCGTGCGCAGGACGAACCCTCGGTCAGGATCCACAAGGTGCAGACCCACTGCGGATAGCAGCGCCTGCTTCATCCCCTCAAAGGCACGGTCGGAATCAGCATCCCAGACCAGTGCCTTCTTGGACCCCTTCTTGTTCTCCTCTCGGTTGCCCTTGACCATGGTCGTCATGGGGGCTGCATACTCGGCATACATTTTGATATACCCCGAGTAGTAGTTGCAGAACCCCAAGTACGCCCGTAGCTCAGAGACCGTTTTGGGCTTTTCCCAGTGCTCAATCGCAGCCACCTTGCCAGGTATGGGCTTTCGCTGCCCGTTCCCGACTACGTGGCCAGCGAACACCACCTCGCTTACCGCAATGGTGGCCTTGTCACTGCTGCTCGTGAGTTTGTGCCGCACCAAGAGGTCCAGCACTCGAGTGACGTCCCTCTCATGTGCCTCCAGGAGCTCCTCGTAGCTCATACTGGGGTCCCCGGACGCGATGATCACGTTGTCCACGAAGGGCTCCGCACAGTCACGCACCGGCTCAAGCAGGTTCTCCAGCATCCGCTGAAAAGCCGCATTGCCGTTGGTAACGCCCATGGGCATCACCTTCCACTGGAGAGGTCCAAGTGGGGTGCTCATGGCTGTGCAGGCACGGGACTCTTCGGCGAGAGGCATCTGATGATAACCATGTTTCTGGTCAATCACCGTGAAGATCCTCCGCCGGTGTTGTTTTTGCAGCATGTCCTCAATGAGGGGCAGCGTATAGCTGTCATGCTGCGTTTGGGCGTTTGGGCCGCGGTAGTCCACCACGAGCCGCCACTCACCGGCCACCTTCTTGGGGACGACGAAGCACGGAGAGGCCCACTCTGAGTGGCACTGAAGCGGTACCCAGAACCCCATGACCATGATGGGGTATACAACCGGTCTCCGTGTTCCCACTAACCCCATGTACGCAGGGGAAGACGCCCGGTGAAGCCCGGTGAGAGCCCGGCAGGAGCGTGTCCCTTGCCGTAAAGCCCCCGTGACGGCATTACGGCCACTTGGGGCATGTTACCATGTACCGGCAAACTGCCATTTGCCGGTATCTTACTATTTCACGCCAATCTGCCCCGCACTGCCTTCGGCCGTCGATTCGGCAACCTAACCCTAACAACAGATGTAGGTAAGATGTGTTTGTGTGAGAGATCTGGGCATTTCAGCTATTAGCGGCCGCATCGGCAACCGATGCGTCGCCCGCTGAGATTTACACATCAGAATATCAGGAATCAACAGGGTTTTATTTTCATATTACTTCCGTAAGTTTTCACGCTTCCGTTCTGATAATCAATGTTTTGACTGCTGGCGGTTGGCTCGCAACTTTAGCGTAACCGCCAGTTTAACTGTTTTTTACAGACATTTTAGCGCAATCCGTGACGAAGACTCTAAAGTCTTCAGGAATTGCATTGATGCATCTGCAATTTTCACATTGTACACTCGCAACCTTAATCCGAATTTTTCAGGATGTCGGAATCGGATTTTCGACTTCGACATCTCGGCAATCGATTTGACCTCTTTCGAGTGGACCTACGTGCTTCCCTATGCACGAATCAACTTTCCTTTTGTCTTGCCCTCCATTTGTCTTAGAGATATGGGCAAAACAAAGTTGATTTGTGAGGCCACTTGTGAGGGTCATATCTCGTGCTGCTTGCGAGGAATGACAATAAGGAAGCATGGGATGTATCCACAATACTCCCGACGTAATTTAGGAAGCTTTATACGCCTTGCGTCTCCACACGTGCGCGCTAGCGTAATGGACCATGGTCAAGAGGGTAGAGTTTGCGTTATAACTCTTTGGCCATGATATTGCGTGCGTTAAGATAACTTTGGAGTGTAGCGCGCGAGTGTTGGTGTTGCATAGAAACTTTCCTTGAGTTCCTATGAGCGATTGACACAAAGTTATGCCCTTGGAGGGGCATGACATATCGTGGGGGGAGCTACCTTTTTGGGCAGTATGTGGTATGTGCCATGTGTTGTATTGCGTGCCCATTTGGCGGGTTTGGCTAAGAGCGATACACCCACCAATGGACCTCATATTGCACGAGGCCCTTCCTTCTACTCCCCACCATCAATTGCAAGCCTAACCTTCGCGGAGGGAAGCTTGTGTGGCGATCCCAAAGCGATGCGTTGGGAGCAAGGTGTGTGTTTTGCAATTTTCCATATTTTCATGTCCCTACTTGGGAAGTAGCCCTCGTAACCTTTCAAAGCGCCCCAAGTGGAGCACATATCTGGAGTCCAAGGTCATTGGTGTCAAGTTATTGTGTTTAGAAGGATTGGTCGATTACTCAATCCAAGCCGAAGATATTATAATATATTTGTGCGCCCTTCAAGGCACTTTTGGGTGTTTTTTCGCCAATATTGCTGTTATGTGCCCGTCATGATGTCAAGTGGCGACCGTGTATCTCAAAGTTGCGCTCAATTGACATAATGACCCAAGTATGTCTTGAGGGTACATACTTCGGTGCCCAACATATCTTGAACCCGGCGAATAACTCCTCTTGGGCTTGGCATACCGTGGTCGCCATGTTGGCGATTTGGGACTATCCCAAATCATGGGCTCACTTGGCGACCCTGCCATTCCCAAAACCGGAGGAGTTGGGCGACGCCCAAAAGATATGTTGTACACATATGACTTGATACCAATCCTATGGCACACTCTGGTCCAAGTCGGGCATGTGCCTCATTTGCCCCAACCATGAGTGTGCGCATTTTCGGCCATTTTGAGCAATTTTCCACATTTTCTGCCCGCCGTGCACCATGTTCAGCTACCTCGTGCACGCCGGACTCATGGACCAATGGACCATAAATGACATGGGTGTTATGGACAATGGTCCCCATGGTTCACACACCACGTGGGCGAAGCGGAGCAACCTTCGTTCAGGTGCTAGCCCAAAGTGAGTGTGGGCAATTTTGCCATTTTGGCATTTGTGGACCCAATTGGGATTGTCCCCACGCCAAGTGGCATGGAGATCTTCGGGAGCCAAGAGCATGGGAGTCTCCCTCGGACTCCCGGTGGATCGCGTATGGAATGGCGGATTGGATCTCCAAGCCGGCGTGGAGATATACTATTGGGAGCACCCCCGAATTTTGGCTCATTTCGAGCAGCCAAAATGACCCCATTTTGGGACCCCAAGTTCACCCCCCCGTGTGGTCAATTGGCGGCCCCATATCTCTATGCCCACAAGGAGCCCGGACCTAATTCAAAGTTGTACACTCAGATGGAAGTCCCAGGTCCTGCCTCCTGTCCTGTGAGCCATTGGCCTTGCCCTGGCTGGCCGAGCCACACGTGAGAATGATGCCAATTTTGGTGATTTTGGCATCATGACCCCACTTGACGAACCCGTGGTGCCCTGATGCCGGGACCTCAGAGGGAACCAGGTTGGGTGAGGGCTCCAGATAATTTGGACTCGAAGGGCATAGGGTCAGTTGCCTCGTCCCTACCTCTGGCGGGTCCAGACAAGGGGTCAATTTTGGAGATTTTTGAGCTAATATCAGTTTGGGCTGAAACAGCCCATTTTCAGCTACCAACTCCTAGGGGATAATGGCGGGGCCATATCTCTGGCTCAGAGAGGAGCTGAGACCTGCCGTTAGGGGAGCATAGGGAGCTACTGTGGGTTGGCCTTGGGGTTTGTTGGTTCTGAGGAACTCGCCTGTGGCTGGGCGGGACACCTCCCCTATTGGCAGGGTTTCAGGGTCCGGACTTAGCAGGGCATGGGTTGTGTTTGAGCCCCCGCCCCCACCAGCCACTGAGAGGGTCGGACCTGGGATTAGGATATGAGTTGGGACTAAGTGTCTATTGTCCTGTGATGCCCTTACCCCAGTCCCGTCCTTACCCCATCTGTACATATCCTGATGTGTTGCTGTACATACTTTTGTTCCCTTGTTTCAGAGTGCCAAGGATCCTGAAACGCTTTGTGACATGACACGAGCGTAATGATGCCCTTGTGAGCGTAGTGCTTTGCCTGCCTGCTCACCTGTGCTCGTCCACCGCAGCGTTCCGTGGCCAGGCCCCCCACGGGAACACGTCAAAAGCGTTTCACCGCCGCTGGGTTACCCATCCCTCGCGTGCCACTCGGGGCCACCAACCCCGAGCAGCGCGGCGCAGCAGCTCGCAGCTCGCAGCTCGCAGCGCAGCGCAGCGGTCCGCAGCGCCGCCCAGAGCATCGCCCTGAGCGACCACGGAAGCGCCGCGACCGTGGAGGAGGTGAACATACCAGGACTCCCTCTTCAGCGAGTCCTATCGGCCAACCAGCAAGGCCGCACACCCAGTCGCGTCACCCACTTCCAAAAGCACCGGCCGACTAGCACCGGCCGCACTCCCAGTCCAGTGCTACCTCAACCGCTCCAACAACCACCACCAGGACCAGTCCGTTGAGCGGAACGAGAGCCCACCAGGGACTTCAAGACCAAGTACGCCCCCCGCTGCCATGGTAAACTGGCAAGAAGCGGGCAAGACGTGGCCGCGGCTGCACCCCCATGCAGTGCGCCTACTGCGTGGGTTGGTTTGGGACCAGCACTACCGCCACAGCCACCCCCAGTGCGAAGGCGGCATGCCCGGGAGCTTCGAGCTCCGCCAGGACATGGGCCCCGACCGCCTGCAGGCAGTCGAGGGCTGGCTGCAGGTGGAAGGGTTTGCCTTCCGCTTCCAGCAGAGGCGCTGGAGGGTCTGGACCCGGCCAGACAGGCCCGGCGAAGGGCTGCGCCCCGACGGGATTGAGGAGGACGAGAAGCTCAACGAGTACCCGTCGGGCGCCACGATCAATGTCTCCATGAGGGACATGATCGAGAAGAACTTCCCGGAACCGGGGAGCGAGCGCACGCTGCAGGGCAGCAGCAGCAGGGCATCTCCGAGGAAGGAGAAGCGGTCCGCCGGGGACAGGAAGCGGGACCAGAAGTGGCGGGAGTACCAGGAATCCCTGGCCGCCGAAGCCGCCCAAGGCGCCAGGGGCGGAACCCCAGCCCCCAGCCCCCAACAGGCCAGTGGCGGTCACCACCCCGGCCACACCACCCTTGGGGACTACCTACAAGTGGCCAAGCAGACCAAGGCCAAGCCCCGTCCGCTGCTCCTGAGGAAGTCAGGCCCCAGCAGCGACGTGGAGTCGGCCCACCGCGAGAGGATGCCGGCCGACCAGGCCAGCTCCAGCAGCAGCGTGGCTCCCGACCAAAGGGACGTGGCGCGCGCCTGTGAGCGCGCCTGTGGGGTGCCCTGCAACCTTCGGGTTGCCCGGCAACGGGCCACGCAGCAGAAGGCTGCCACGGAGGGCGCCGTCAGCATTGCCCAGCAGGAGGCTGCGGAGTGGGCGCATGGCATGGCCATCCACGCCTCGGCCGTGGCGGCCATTGCGGCCGGACTCACGGCCGCAGCCGCCCATGAGGCAGCGATTGCCCAGGTCAAGGGTGAGGTGGCGGCAGCCGATGAGGAAGCCCGCCTGACGCAGGAGGTCATTGCCTGCAAGGAGGCCGAGGTGAAGGCGCTGGAAGAGGCGCTTGCCCAAGAGAGGGCAAAGAAGGAGGCGGAGAAAAGGGCCCATGCCGAGGCAACGGCTAAGGCCCAGGCA
Organism: Eutreptiella sp. 'Long Island Sound 2002'; assembly: GCA_964036045.1. Classification (NCBI taxonomy): domain Eukaryota; phylum Euglenozoa; class Euglenophyceae; order Eutreptiales; family Eutreptiaceae; genus Eutreptiella; species Eutreptiella sp. 'Long Island Sound 2002'. The sequence continues at coordinate 111,064,261 of OZ038383.1, forward strand.
GACGCCGCCAAGAAGGACGCCATCGAGGCCGCGCGACGGAAGGTCGCTGAGGAGAGGGCCAAGACGGAGGCGGAGTAGGCGGCGTTGGAAGCGGAGAAGGCTCGGCTGCAGCAGACCCGGGAAGCCGAGGCGGCTCGTGCCCGGGAGGAAGCCGAAAGGCGAGCTGCCGCAGCCACCGCCGCCGCTATGGAGGAGGCAGAGGCCAAGCTCCGCCGCGAGACTCCCCCGGGAGGATTCCGAGTGGAGACACTTCGAAAGCTTTTCGAAGGGCACGCCTCCTCCAAGATGGCGCTGAATCCGGAGGAGGTGGACACGGGCAGCAGTGGGAGCAGTGGCCCCACTGCCCATCGACGGAGGAAGGGCAAGGGGAAGACCCCCGAGAGGTCACGGAGGCCAGCCGGTGGACACCCCCAGGACAACGACCCCTTCTTCACCGCCAGCGACGGGGATGAACGAGGCCGCCGACATCGCCGAGGAGTGGCTGGCAGAGGAGGCGGAGACGTCCCCATGGAGCCGGAAGGTGAGGATGAGGATCTCCCTCCTCCCTACCGGAGCTCGGAGTCTTCCGAGACCGAGACGCCCAGGTGGGGCGACATGGACGAGGATGACGACATGGACTTCGACATCACGAAGAAGCGCCCATCCTTGGACCCACCGAGGCGACCCGGTGGAGACCCACCGGGACTCCCTGGCGGAGGACCATCAGGACCCCCTGGAGGACGCCCACCAAGTGGACCCCCTGGAGGCGGACCACCGGGCGGGGGAGGACCCCCTGGACCGGGCGGACCCGGCGGAGGCCCTCCTGGAGGACGCCCTGGGGACCCCGACGACCCTCCAGGGGACGGCGACCCGGATGCCACCTGGCGATGGATTGTCTACCTCTGCAGGAGGGTCCAGTCCCTCGAGCGCGAGGTAGACACGGGCAAGGGCGAGATGACTCGCATCGCCAGGGTCGCCGCGCGCGCACAGAGGGAGAAAAGTTTATAGTGGTTTCAACACTGTGTTTTTGTCTCTCCTGCTGCTTGCTGCTGGTGTAGGGTTTCCTGCTGCTTGTTTTTGGAGATGAAAACCTTTTGTTTGCTGAAATATAGTCAATCCAGGATAACCCAAGCCAGAGGTGTGCAAGGAGAAGAGAATCAGGATCAAAGCATGAAGGGCTGCAGTGTAAACAGTGAAAGATGAAAGGATGTTCACAGAAACTGCAACTTAGGTCAAATCGGATTGCATATTCACAAAGATAGCTGAAATGGTTTGGAAGAGAGTTGGAAAACTGCCCCATGGTCACTCTATCTCCATAGTGCCATCTCAGGAGATGTGCACTCTTTGTTTTGGGTCCCATATGTGCTAAGGTGGCATGGTATGTGGCGATGAGGTCACTGCCATGTCACATGGGATCTTCCTACTTAGCTAGGCTGACCAGCAATTGAACCCAGGACCTCTCAAAAAGAGGTGCCCAGCCCCCTAGGGTGCATACCACTAGGACAGCTAAGTATTCATGGAAAAACATAGATAAATTCATAGGCTCTGCCTTGGATATGTCAGTTCTCAGTCAACTCAGGAAAAGATGATTTGCCTCACATTGAAAGGGGATTAAGGGGTCCACTCCATATCCTGATTGGGTGTTTGGTTCCATAGGTCAAAATGTGTTAACACAACTTTTGGTGGGACCAATACTAAGATAAAAATGCCTGGATGCTCAGTGCATCCCTAATACAACTAGAGTATGCCTCAAAGCATTGGAAAAGCACTTTTTCTTACTCGCCCCCTGTGCTGTGGTGGCCACCACTATCGCATTTTAGGAAAAAGGGATTTTTTCTTGGCCTTTCCTTGGTTTCCACATCTACTTTAAAATACCTATAGTTTCCCTCACACAGAAAAATGGGCGCTCACCATGGCTGGCGCTCTTTTGCTGCTCTGTTTGTAACATTTCCTACAGAAGACTCAGCGCTCATGGCGCTGCCGGGGCTCCTGTGGCTTGGTTGGGTTAGTTTGGGAGCATGCCAAAACATGTGCATGTGCATCCCTCCCTCCAAGACGCAGCGCGACACAAACCCAACGCAAGACACAATATACACACTCGCATGGGTTCTCGTAAACCTGCTGGCGACCTGTGACCTGTCTTAGGGCAAAGGGAGTCGTAAAAAAATCAAATTGCCCCTTGGTGGGGTCTTGGGTTCTGCTCAGTCTCTCCAGGCTGCTGCGTTTCTGCCAGAACACGGCCTACTCAGCGAGGCTGCGCGTGGGTATCTGCAGAGGCAGAGTAAGAAAAAGTGCTTTTCCATTGCTTTGAGGCATACTCTAGTTGTATTAGAGATGCACTGAGCATCCATGCATCTTTATCTTAGTATTGGTCCAACCAAAAGTGGTGATAACACATTTTGACCTATGGAACCAAAACACCCAATCAGGATATGGAGTGGACCCCTTAATCCCCTTTCAATGTGAAGTAAAACATCTTTTCCTGAGTTGACTGAGCACTGACATACCTAAAGTAGAGCCTATGAATTTATCTATGTTTTTCCATGAATTCTTAGCTATCCTAGTGGTATGCACCCTAGGGGGCTGGGCACCTCTTTTTGAGAGGTCCTGGGTTCAATTCCTGGTCAGCCTAGCTAAGTAGGAAGATCCCATGTGACATGGCAGTGACCTCATCGCCACATACCATGCCACCTCAGCACATATGGGAGCCAAAACAAAGAGTGCACATCTCCTAAGATGGCACTATGGAGAGAGAGTGATCCTGAGGCAGTTTTCTAACCCTTTTCCAAAAGCATTTCAGCTATCTTTGTGAATATGCATTCATATGTGACCTGAGTTGCAGTTTCTGTGAATATCCAATCATCTCTCACTGTTTACACTGCAGCCCTTCATGCTTTGATCCTGAATTACCTTCTCCTTGCATACTATTGGCTTGGGCTATCCTGGATTGACTTGGCCTTACTGTATTTCAACAAACAAAAGCTTTTCATCATCCAAAACAAGCAGCAGGACACCCTACAGCAACAACAAGCAGCGGGAGAAGCAAAACCACAGTGCTGAAAACACTATAAACTTTTCTGGTAGCAAGAGGCAGCCTGTCTCTGTGCACCGGCAGCGACCCCGCGCCGTACAACCAGTGCTCCGAGCAGGCAAATATAAGCAGAAGGGCGGATTAAGATGGATCCAGGAAGAGTGGACGCCGACGTGAAGACAGCGCCAGCGCCTGAGGCACCGGCAAGGCCGGCGCCTGGCGCTGTACCTTCAGCGGAGCCCTTACATGGGCCAGTGGATACGGCGGAGGACTCCCTGGATGGCCTCCAGACGGCCTTCGGGGCCCTGTCCGTCGAGGAGGTGGTGGCGCAGCCTGCAAAAAGGAAGAGAGAGAGCGAGAAGGATTCTGGAGACGGAGCAGACGAAGGAGAGGAGCAAGGGCAAGACCCGACGGATGTCCCTACCTTCGAAGGCGCACCAAGCGCTTCTGGCCTCCATGCATCACCCTCTCCCATAACCACCACACTCCCAGCCGCCGCAACATCCACTTCCACAACCAACCCGCCTATGGCAGAGGGCACAGGCTTTACTGGCATGCCTCACTACCCCGCCTATGGCATGGGCCCACCTACCACTGCGCTCCTTGAGGCAACTACTGCCAGTGAGCCGGTGGCTTCCAGCTCTGCGCCGCGATGGTATGCGGCTGACCATCCCCATCCACTCCAAGCCACTGGAACCTACATGGAAGTTCCTGGGTATGCTCCTGGGTATGCACCTGGGTATGCAACCTTGAGTGGGTTGAGGAGAGGACCAGAGTCTCTGGGAGGCAGATGTAGAGGATCGGGAAGATCCTCCAACAGGTCCCTGACGCGGTCGGAGATCAACGAGGTGCTCCGAGGAGCCACTTCGCAAATCGTGAGCGACCTCACGCAAGAGATCAGGGAGAAACTGGAGCCCCTGATGATCCCGTCCCATGCGTCACCTACGACGGTGGGAATGTCACCCCACCGAGTACAGGCTAACCACCTGGCGGCAGGGTTGACAAATACCCTGGGGAGCCTGAGGAGCCGACCGATGCCGACTCCTGCAGCAGTACCGAGAAGTCCATTCGTCCCGAGAACGGCCCAGCCGCCCTACAGCCCCGTGACGAACTCGACGAGGGCCGAGCTGGACCAGCTGGGGCTGACAGCCCTAAGGGCGATGGTGGACGTGGAGCCTTATGGCTCCAGTGATCTAGGCGGAGACCACTCCGACGACGAGCCGCCGTCGATGGATTCTTCTTCGCCATCGGATGACGAAGACCCTGAGGACCCCGAGGACCCCAAGGGTAAGAAGAAGAAGAAGAAGAAGAAGAAGACCCGACGCCCTGAAGGACGTCGAGCTCAGGAGGCGAAGGCTATTGCCACCTCCAAGATAGTTGTGAACCTGCCTGAGTTCACAGGCAAGGACCTCAGCGAGTTCCCTGAGAACTTTGGCCGGTTCCTACGACTGACCGGCCAAACCCACGCGAGTGGGCGAGTGAAGTGCGACCTGCTCCTGCAGTGCTGCAAGACCAAATACCTGGAGAAGCAGGTCAGGCAGATCGTCACTAACTCTGCCACCTTTGCCGATGTGTTGGTTGCCCTGGAGAGGCAGTACCCAACCTACGAGACCGACCTCTCCATCAGGGCCGAGATCCAGAACCTGCCCGTGCTGCCCAACAACCCCAAACCTGGCAGGGTCTCCGAGCTGTTGGCTGACCTGGATCACTGGGCTGGACGACTGACGCCCGGTTCCTACAGCAGCGACGACCTGCTGTTCTGGTTGTGCGCCAAGCTCCCCCGAGAGCTATGGGACGAGTGCCGTCTGACGGCTGAGCGCAAGGCTAGATCCCTCCGCTACGAGGATCTATGCGTGCTGCTCCTGGAGATCGCGCTGGAGAAGGAGAGCAACCAGCACCTGAAAAACTACCGTCCTGGTGGTGGAGGTTCTGGAGGCAAAGGGTACCAAGGGTTCCGACCTGGGCAGGGGACTACCCCCAAACACGCCCACGCCCGTCTAATGGAGAACGTGAAGGAGGTATTCTGGTGTGATGCCAGAGATGAGCAGGGCCACCTGCAGCACGCCTCTGACTGCGAGCAGCGAGACTGCTTCGTCGTCCAGGGGAAGCAGCAGGAGAAGATCACCGGCGCCAAAGTGAAGCTGCCGGATCATTACCGCTGCACCATCACGTGTGCATTCTGCGGTAAGCGGAAGCACTACGAGGATGAGTGCTACCATAAGCAACGCCTATCGGCGAAGCTTAAGGGGGAAGATCCTGGCAAAGGCTCAAGCAAAGGTGGAAGCAAGGCCAAAGGCAACGACTCCGGCAAGGGCAAGTCGAAAGGACGTGGTCAAGGTGGTCAAGACAAGGGTCAAGGTGGACAAGGAGGAGGCGCTAACCGCCAGAACGACAACAAGAACAAGGACAAGAACGGAGGTAACCCCAACCCTAATCCAGGGGGGAACTCCGAGCCCTCTGGAGGGCAGTCTGGACCTACCACACGCTCACAGACGCAGGCCCAGCAAGAACAAGGAGCCAAGCGTGAGCATGAAGGTGGTGATGACGGCAACGCCAAGAAGAGGAGCCGTTTCATGAGGATGGCCCGCAAATTGCGGAACAAGGGGTTCGAGGTGACCTGTCCCGCGGAATTCTGACGGGGACGCTCTGGTGGCACCCAAGACCTGGTGTTTTGGGTACGTATCCGACTAGGGGGACGTGAATACCTGGGGGTACTGGATACTGGCGCCACAATATCTATAGTGGCCAAGAAAATTTTACCTTGTGGGAGCCTGAAGAACACCATGACCACCGCCGCTATATGCATGGGGGATGGACATGTGGTGCACAGCTGCGGGGACTGTGTAGTGGAGGTACCTATGGGCTCTCGAACTATCGCCCATCGGTTCTATGTGATGGACACTGAGGCCTTCGACTTTGTACTGGGTACTGACTTCTTCGTGCAGCACTCCCAGATACAATCCCTGACGCTGCAAGCGCCCTACCTCCTGTACGTGGACCACGGCAGTGGCAGAGAGTCTCTGCCACTGGAGCAGTCAGAACATACCTCGAGTTACCTGAGACTATCGAAGGAGGAGCCCTCGAACATGATGGCGGCCTCCAAAACTGAGGACTATCAACTATTGGGGGAAGTCCTAGACCAAGGTCTGAAGGAGTTGGGTTACTCTTGAGAAGACCTAAGTGTGGAGCTGTTCGCCAGCGACAAGCAGCATGTACTGGACCTATACTGCAGCAAGGGGAAGAACTGCAGTTACAAATTCTACTGGCCCTCTTTCGGGATGGCCTACGGGAACCCCAGATTCAGTGAACTGGGGAAGGTGCTGACCAAGGTGGCCTTGGAACGTTCCCGTATGGTCCTGTGTTCCCCCGATTGGGGAGCCCATGGGGGCAACGAGTACTGGCGAACCCTCCTTGACAAGCTGACTATCAGCTCGGTGCGATTACCTGATGAGGCCATCTACGTGCCTCTGGGACGCAAGACGCCCATTGGGAAGCCCGGATGGGGGAGTATGCTCAGCGTGGTGGACGGAAGTCTTACCACCATCCCCTGGGAAGACCTGGACCCTAATCTGGTCCAGGCTATACAACGAGAAAGCGATGGACTCGCCTTGGGTGACTTGAAGGATCGCCTACGACCTCAAGATGCTGTTCAAACTACACCCGGAGGAGATGAGTACGTCGTGACTGACACCAACGCCCCCAACTCTCCCTGCCATGTACCTGTTCCTGATGGAGTCTCTGAGTGTGGACTATCTGAGCTACCTAGCTCTATCCACTCAGATGACGAAACTGAGCACGACGCCTTCTTCGTGCAGACCGCGGTGGAGGAAGTGGAGAACGCCGAGTACGCCGCCCCACTAAAACCCCTACTCTCCATGAGGGTGGAAGACCCCGTGGATGAGGAGCTGGACCCCCGATCCAGGCTCAGGGAGTATGTGGATTCCAAGAGGAAGATGGTGGCGAAAAAGCTATGCTACGCGAAGCCTACCCGCAGCTCATGGCCACTGAGGCAAGGACGTATGGGAGACCTCTCCCAATTGAAGGAGGACCTCGAACAGAAGATCACCACCTGGCAAAGGGAGGTAGATCTCAAGCTCATGAAGAGCGTGTGGGGCGCCCATGTGAGGACCCCAGAGGAGGACGACCTCTCGGAGGAATGTGTATGTGAACCCCCTCGAGCGTGCCTATGTTGCCATCGTCCACCGGAGATGGTTGAGCAAGACCTTCTGTATGCCTACCAAGGGCTGAAGGATGCTACCGCGGGCGAAGAGTCGGTGGAGGACCACCTCCCGACGTCTATTCAAGGGGCAAGCAACTTACACTCTGACGAGGACATGGAGGACAAGATCAAGGTATTGGACCCGCGGGTACAGAAGCTTATAAGGACCTATCTGGAGGTGTTCGGAGAACTACCCCCTCCAGCCTCATGTGACAAGCTGGTACAGATGGACCTCAAGCTGAAACCCGAGTTCGTGGGTCACAAGATCCGGAGGAGACCCTATCCAGCTCCTAAAGAGCAGGCCGACGAGATTGAGCGACAGATACAAGAATGTATCGACGCTGGCCTAGTCCTGGAGTACAAGGACGGGGACTACCCCCTACACTGCAGCCCCTGTTTCCTGGTGGCTAAACCGGGGTCTACAGCCAAACGGCTGGTAGTGGACTATGGAGAGCTGAACAAGAAGACGCTGAACCACTCAGGGTCCATTCCCAATATGGAGTCTACCCTGGAGAAGATAGCCTCCTGTCGCTACAAGACCAAGATGGACAAGCGAAGTGGATTCTGGCAAGTGGACCTGACGCCCAACGCGCAGGAACTACTGGCCTTCATCACCCCTCAGAGGAGGGTATTCAAGTGGAAGGTCATGCCATTCGGCGTGGCTAACGCACCCGCTCTGTTCCAAGAGCTGATGAACAAGATCTTGTCCATCCTACGAAGGAGACCTAAGGTGCAGGAGCTCATATCCCGTGGTGCCCAGATGGAGGCTCATATCGACGATGTATGCCTCGGTACCAATACCCAGGAGGATCACCTAATCCTCTTGGGTGAGTTCTTTGCGGTCTGCCAGGAGAACCACACTCGACTCAAGCTGGAGAAGTGTGAGTTCATGCAGGAGACCATGCAGTACTTGGGGTTTGACGTTGGCTATGGGTGGTGGACCCCAGCGGCCTCTAAGGCCAAACCCCTGATGGATGCCAAGGTACGACACGAAGACCCCAAGAAAGGACTTCATGATGTACGCAGTTTCATTGGGGCGTGCAACTTCAATCGCCGCCACATCAAGAACTTCACCTATACCAGCGCCGTTCTGACGGACTTGATCAAGAAGAGTACTACTTGGCGCTGGGGCCCACAAGAGCAACAAGCGTTTGACGAGCTCAAAGACAAGGTAGCCAACGCTAAGTGCTTGGGCGTGCCTAGAGCACAAGGGGAGATTATCCTGGTGACCAACGCCAGCAATGTGGGCGGTGGTGGAACGTTGTTCCAATGGCAAGCACGAGAGAAGGAGGAGTTCGACTCGGCCATTTCCCAATGGGGGACGGAAGGTCTCAACCGAGATGGAACCCTCAAGCACAGCTACCCTGACGACAAGTGGGTCCTAGTACCTCTGGGCCACTGGAACTGGAAGTGGAACCAGGCCAGGGGGAACTACTCCACCTATGAGCAGGAATTGCTCGCGGGTATGCTGGTGCTATCCTCTCAAGCACGACTGTTGGGGAATAACCCTGTGGTCTGGCTGTGCGACCAAGAACCGGTCCGCAGTTTCCAGAAGGGTCCCCCACCTGAGAAGGCCAAGCTACGTCGCTGGTGGACCTACCTCAGTCAACTACGGCTGACGGTACACCATATCCAGGGAGTGAAGAACGAGTGTGCCGACTACATCAGCCGCAACAACTTCGACGCCCTGATTGGTGCCCGGTCTGAAGCGCTGGCTAAGGACGCGTTCAGCCGTATGGACGTACACCTGGACCTGAACATGACCATGATACGCCCCCTGGATGGACTCCAACAATTGGAGTACCTACAGGAGTTTGGGGATATCTACCGGCGCCTGGAGAAACGCCTTGAACCCCTCCTGGTCAACCAAGACCAGTGGAAGCGGGACAAGAGCTACCTCTGGCACGAGGACCGCATCGTGGTGCCTAGTGACCGAGTCCCAGCGCTGCTGAAGTGGACCCATGAGTCCAGTGGTCATGTGGGTGCTGACCGTACCCTGAGGCTGTTCAAGCAGTGGTTCCACACTACGTGGACTGACGACCAACTGCGGAAGACGCTCCAGCCTATCGTGGACAAGTGCCTGTGCAGGTCCTGTAAACCAGGGGATATCAGGGACAGAGGTCTCTACTCGACCCTGCCCATCCCACACTGTGCCAACAGTGTCCTATACGTGGACTACACGGAGATGCCGAAGTTCGGGGGCTATGACTTCGCCCTCGTGGTAACCTGTGGGTTGACCAGGTTTACCAGGGTGTTCCCATGTACCAAGCACATTACCGGAGAGGAGACTATCAAGATACTCCTGGAGGAGTGGTTTTGTGTCTATGGGGCGCCCAAGGAGATCAACTCCGATGAGGACGTACGAGTACGCTCAGATACTGGCTGGTACAAGAGGGTCCTGAGATCCCTCAATGTCCAGGTGTCTACGGGGATTCCCTACTCTCACACGAGCAACCCCCTATGTGAGCGACAGATTCGTGTCCTGAAAGAGAACGTCAGGATATGGTGCAAAACTGAACGCACCAGAGACTGGGTGAGACTACTCCCCGTCATATCCTTGATGATGAACTCCCAAGAGAGTTCAGCTACTGGCTACTCGCCACATGAGCTATTCATGGGGCGCCCGGCGTGGTTCCTACATGCCCCCTATCCAGAGGACACCAATTCTTCTGTGGGTGAATGGGTCCAAGAGCAACAAGCGAAGGTGGACAAGGCCAAGGCTATGCTCCAGAGGGTGAGGGAGTGTCAGTGGAACAAGAAGAACAAGCACCGAGTACCGGCTACCTACCAAGAGGGGGACTGGGTGCTGGTGCACCACAGTCGACTACCCGCCTGGCCACGCTCTACCAGCGATGACCCATACTTCGGGCCGTACAAGATTCTATCTGTGGACGGTCACCGTATCACTGTGCGGTGTTCTCCCCGACTAGGGGGGACCCTGGTGTGCGCTGCTCAACACCTGAAGCGCTACCATGATCCTGAAGACCTCTGTGGGGAGGAGTGGGAGCTGAACGACGAGGAAATCGCCGCGCTGGACCTACAAGGGGCTGCCAGCCCTATGGAAGTTGAAGGTGAACTCCCCGACATGAACGCCGAGGAGATGGCTAAGGAGGGCTTCTACCTGGTGAAGTCTGTCCTACGCCACCGCTATCGCCAGGGTTGGCGCTTCCTCACCCTCTGGGAAGGGTTTGGAGTCGGAGAGGCCACCTGGGAGCCCTTCTCTGCATTTGTTCTACCTGAGGGACGCCTAAACTCAGTTCTGGTTGACTACTTGTCCCAGAACAACCTTGGTGAGTTGCTGAGGCTCGCTGAGACGCTTGCCTCCAAGACTAAAGCTAGGGACTGAACCTTACCCTTACCTGCCAAAGCGTATGTGTGAGTGTGCTAGTCCTAAGGTCCTGAGAGCAAGCCGCAGAAGTGGTGTCCTAATTATACCCAAGTCTGCGCCCTTGCTAAACCTGGAGGGGTGGCTTATTGATGCCACGGGGTACGCCCCGAGTCTCCCCTCCCCTATGCGCCCAATTTCTGTGCTGGCGCAAAACCTTGGGGGAATACCCAGCGTGCTAATCCAGGTATTGTTTTCCCTACCTATCTGTCTACTACAGGGAGGGGTGGCCAAAAGCTATGAAGGCATCAAAACGCCGTTTTGCTATGTGGCCAAAACACTGACCTAACCACTGCCACAGCCCACCAACCCTGCTAAAATTGCAGAAAATAGGTGGGACAGTGACACACCCCCTACAGGTCCTACACACCCTACAGTGGCACCATCCTGGTGGGCGAGCACTGGGCAACTGGCTCTAGCCCCCACTCAGGACTACCACTCCTACACGCACACTCTACTGGGCGTTGCGAAGGTGAAGGTCTCATGGGTCCTAGCGACCCTCCTGTGAAATGACAAGAGAACACAGCGCTGCTAAGCAACTGTGGCCTAACAGGGGACGCCACAACGCGTTTCCCCTGCTAGGGCTTGGAGGGAAGGAGTGCTCTCGCGTGCAAGGCGCAGATGTCGATGAAGTCGGACTCCCTGCTCTGCCACAGGCGGAGCGGAGTTACTTGTTTGTGTGATCTGCGCCCTTGTTTAGCAGGGCATAAAAAAATGCTGCTGCACCATTCACCCTACCTGCCCACCTGTAAAACAAAGGCAAATGAAAGGGCGTTTGCGGCGGAGGAACCAAGGCACACTCCAGGTATTATACCCTTCTCAGTGTGCCCTGTAATACACTGTCCGCAAACACGCTGCAGGAGCAGCTACCCTTATCAAGCAAGCAAGCGTTAAGGGACTCCTCAGGTTCTCTTAAAGAACGTACCGAGGAGCCCCTGAGTAGCCTAAACAAGGTTTACCGTGCGCACTTCGCGTGGCCTACCCTTTAATGCGTGTGTGCATGCGCGAGTATGCACGCCTTTCCAGGGCAAACCTGCCCATCTCAGCCGCAATCTGGACTCCACCAGGGGGTGGCCCCGCCTGGGCGTACCTACCTTACCTACCGCTGGGAAGTGAAGCAAGGTGAGAGGACAAAAGGGGCACACGCGAAGAACGTTGCAATGCACTTGTGTGTATGTCTAATCACCCTGATCTGACCGCTAATCATCTGCAATCTTTCTAATCAATCCCTCTATCGCGTTCTATCTTTGTTAGCGCTGCTACAAGGCTCGTTCACGGAGACACGCGACGAGCAATGTGTATGCGGCATACGAAACAAGCATACCTGTAGTTTATACCTGATTCATTGAAGTCTTTTCAATTGATATTCGAATTCTTGAATTTTTGAAGCTTCTATTAGTGTGGGTGGAATCTGTATGTTTATTTATTAATGTGTGTCTCGTCATTTTCAAGACTACGTGAGACATACGTTTATAATTCCATTATTTCTCCATTTTCCGGCACTTCGCTAGGAGCCGCTCCTGCGCGCCGCCATTTTATGCGTATGAATTTCTGGATCTAAAAAATCCAGAGATGACTATAATTTCTATAAAAATGTGCTTCTGATGCACAATTGGATTCTGCTCAGGTGTGTCGTTTCAGAAAAATTCTACGCCGTCATTTGACGGATTTTGGTGTCGTCGCTTCGTTTTTACGTGGATTCGTCCATAATTCTCCCATTCCTGCCTCTGCAGATACCCACGCGCAGCCTCGCTGAGTAGGCCGTGTTCGGGCCGAAACGCAGGTGCCTGGAGAGACTGAGCAGAACCAAGACCCCACCAAGGGGCAATTTTAATTTTCTTTCGACTCCCTTCGCCCTAAGACAGGTCACAGGTCGCCAGCAGGTTTACGAGAACCCATGCGAGTGTGTATAATGTGTCTTGCGTTTGGGTTGTGTCGACGCTGCGTCTTGGAGGGAGGGATGCATATGCACATGTTTGGCATGCTCCCAATCTAACCCAACCAAGCCACAGGAGCCCCGGCAGCGCCATGAGCGCTGAGTCTTCTGGAGGAAATGATACAATCAGAGCAGCAAAAGGACGCCAGCCATGGTGAGCGCCCATTTTTCAGTGTGAGGGAGACTGTAGGTATTTTAAAGTAGGTCTCGAAACCAAGGAAAGGCCAAGAAAAATTCCCTTTTTCCTAAAATGCGGCAGTGGTGGCCACCACAGCACAAGGGGGGAGTAAGAAAAAGTGCTTTTCCATTGCTTTGAGGCATACTCTAGTTGTATTAGAGATGCACTGAGCATCCATGCATTTTTATCTTAGTATTGGTCCAACCAAAAGTGGTGATAACACATTTTGACCTATGGAATGAAAACACCCAATCAGGATATGGAGTGGACCCCTTAATCCCCTTTCAATGTGAAGTAAAACATCTTTTCCTGAGTTGACTGAGCACTGACATACCTAAAGTAGAGCCTATGAATTTATCTATGTTTTTCCATGAATTCTTAGCTATCCTAGTGGTATGCACCCTAGGGGGCTGGGCACCTCTTTTTGAGAGGTCCTGGGTTCAATTCCTGGTCAGCCTAGCTAAGTAGGAAGATCCCATGTGACATGGCAGTGACCTCATCGCCACATACCATGCCACCTCAGCACATATGGGAGCCAAAACAAAGAGTGCACATCTCCTAAGATGGCACTATGGAGAGAGAGTGATCCTGAGGCAGTTTTCTAACTCTTTTCCAAAAATATTTCAGCTATCTTTGTGAATATGCATTCATATGTGACCTGAGTTGCAGTTTCTGTGAATATCCAATCATCTTTCACTGTTTACACTGCAGCCCTTCATGCTTTGATCCTGAATTACCTTCTCCTTGCATACTATTGGCTTGGGCTATCCTGGATTGACTTGGCTTTACTGTATTTCAACAAACAAAAGCTTTTCATCATCCAAAACAAGCAGCAGGACACCCTACAGCAACAACAAGCAGCAGGAGAAGCAAAAACACAGTGCTGAAAACACTTTAAACTTTTCTGGCAGGAATGGGAGAATTATGGACGAATCCACGCAAAAACGAAGCGACGACACCAAAATCCGTCAAATGACGGCCTAGAAGTTTTCTAAGACAACACACCTGAGCAGAATGCAATTGTGCATCAGAGGCACATTTTTATAAAAATTATAGTCATCTCTAGATTTTCTAAATCAAGAAATTCCTACGCATAAAAAGGCGGCGCGCAGGAGCGGCTCCTAGCGAAGCGCCGGAAAATGCAGAAATAATGGCATTATAAACGTATGTCTCACGTAGTCTTGAAAATGACAAGACACACATTAATAAATAAACATACAGATTCCACGTACACTAATAGAAGTATCAAAAATTCAAGAATTCGAATATCAACGAAAAAGACTTCAATGAATCAGGTATAAACTACAGGTATGCTCGTCTCGTATGCCGCATACACATTGCTCGTCTCGTGTCTCCGTGAACGAGTCTTGTAGCAGCGCTAACAACGATAGGACGCGATAGAGGGATTGATTAGAAAGATTGCAGATGATTAGAGGTCAGATCAGGGTGATTAGACATACACACAAGTGCATAGCAACGTTCTTCGCGTGCGCCCCGTTTTTCTCCTCACCTTGCTTCACTTCCCAGCGGTAGGTAAGGTAGGTACGCCCAGGTGGGGCCACCCCCTGGTGGAGTTCGAGATTGCGCTGAAGATGGGCAGGTTTGCCCAGGAGAGTCGTGCATGCTCGCACATTCACACACGCATTGAAGGGTAGGCAACGCGAAGTGCGCACGGTAAACCTTGATTAGGCTACCCAGGGGCTCCTCCGTACGTTCTTTAAGAGAACCTGAGGAGTCCCTTAACGCTTGCTTGCTTGACAGGGTAGCTGATCTTTCAGCGCGTTTGCGGACAGTGTATTATAGGTCACACTGAGAACCGTATAATACGGGGAGTGTGGCTTGCTTCCTCCGCCGCAAACAACCCTTCATTTGCCTTTGCTTTACAGGTGCGCTGGTAGGGTGATTGGTGCAGCAGCATACCATTTTTTTCATGTCCTGCTAAACAAGGGCGCAGATCACACAAACAAGTAACTCCCCTCTGCCTGTGGCAGAGCAGGGAGTCCGACTCCATCGACATCTGCGCCGTGCACGCAAGAGCACCTCTTCCCTCCAAGCCCTAGCAGGGGAAACGCCTTGTGGCGTCCCCTGTTAGGCCACAGTTGCTTAGCAGCGCTGTGTTCTCTTGTCCTCTTCACAGGAGGGTCGCTAGGACCCACGACATGTTCTTCAGCAACACCCAGTAGAGTGTGCGTGTAGGAGTGGTAGTCCTGAGTGGGGGCTTGAGCCAGTTGCCCCAGTGCTCGCCCACCAGGATGGTGCCACTGTAGGGTGTGTAGGACCTGAAGTGCGTGTGTCACTGTCCCACCCGTTTCCTGCAATTTTAGCAGGGTTGGTGGGCTGTGGCAGTGGTTAGGTCAGTGTTTTGGCCACTTAGCAAAACGGCGTTTTCATGCCTTCATAGCTTTTTGCCACCCCTCCCTGTAGTAGACAGATAGGTAGGGAAAACAATACCTGGATTAGTATGCTGGGTATTCCCCAAAGGCCACACCCTCCGACCTGCACTCTTCCTCTTCCTTTGTCCTTCTCCATGTACCTCCCCACCGACCTTTGTGCCCATTACGACACGCTTACTCTTGGGCGTCGCAAAAAACAAAGAGTCCAAGACATAAAGAATAAGTAGCATAGCATGAATGTATTAAACAAACACGCCTACTCTTGGGCGTCGCAAAATACAAAGAGTCCGCAAACCAACGGTTAAGTAGCATATGCCGCCATGCAAGCATTAAGACACGCTTACTCTTGGGCGTCGCAAAAAACAAAGAGTCCAAGACATAAAGAAAAAGTAGCATAGCATGAATGCATTAAACAAACACGACTACTCTTGGGCGTCGCAAAATGCAAAGAGTCCACAAACCAACGCGTAAATAGCATACACCGCCATGCATGCATTAAGACACGCTGACTCTTGGGCGTCGCCAAAATCAAAGAGTCCAAGACGGGAAGAATAAGTAAGACGCCATAGGAAGCAATGTGTAAAGAAAAATGTTTCAACGAAAACAAAGAGTCCGCAACGACGCGGCCGCGGTATGGCACACGCGAGCACGCACCCACACCCACACCGCACACACCCCGCAACACACCGAGCACGCGCACCGGTGAACAGGGGCTGGGAGGCCCAGGACACCACACGCACAACACAACACGCACCACACGAGCGCACCAGCGCAAAAGGGCCAAACGGCACACGCAACACCACGCGCAGAGCGTGCACACCGGTGGACCGGAGCCAGGAGGCCCAGGACACCGTACACACAACACCACACACAGAGCGTGCACACCGGTGACCATGAGCCAGGAGGCCCAGGACACCGCACACGCACCACCACACACAGAGCGTGCACACCGGTGGACGGGAGCCAGGAGGCCCAGGACGGCGCACACGCACCACCACACACAAGGAGTGCACACCGGTGAACAGGAGCCAGGAGGCCCAGGACACCGTACACGCACACAGAGCGTGCACACCGGTGAGCAGGAGCCAGGAGGCCCAGGACACCGTACACGCAACACCACACACAGAGCGTGCACACCGGTGAACAGGAGCCAGGAGGCCCAGGACGCCGTACGCGCGACACCACACACAGAGCGTGCACACCGGTGAACAGGAGCCAGGAGGCCCAGGACACCGTACACGCAACACCACACGCAGGGCGTGCGCACCGGTGAACAGGAGCCAGGAGGCCCAGGACACCGTACACACAGCACCAGAAGCAGAGCGTGCACACCGGTGAACAGGAGCCTGGAAGCCCAGGACACCGTACACGCAACACCACAGACAGAGCGTGCACACCGATGAACAGGAGCCAGGAGGCCCAGGACGCCGTACACGCAACACCACAAACACAGTCTGCATACCGGTGAACAGGAGCCAGGGGACCCAGGATGCCGTACACACAACACCACACGCAGAGCGTGCATACCGGTGAACAGGAGCCAGGGGAGCCAGGACACCGTACACACAACACCACACGCAGGGCGTGCGCACCGGTGAACAGGAGCCAGGAGGCCCAGGACACCGTACACGCAACACCACACACAGAGCGTGCACACCGGTGAACAGGAGCCGGGAGGCCCAGGACACCGTACACACAACACCACACGCAGGGCGTGCGCACCGGTGATCAGGAGCCAGGGAGCCCAGGACACCGTACACGCAACACCACGCACAGGGCGTGCACACCGGTGAACAGGGGCCAGGAGGCCCAGGACGCCGTACACGCAACACCACACACAGAGCGTGCACACCGGTGAACAGGAGCCGGGAGGCCCAGGACACCGTACACACAACACCACACGCAGGGCGTGCGCACCGGTGATCAGGAGCCAGGGAGCCCAGGACACCGTACACGCAACACCACGCACAGGGCGTGCACACCGGTGAACAGGGGCCAGGAGGCCCAGGACGCCGTACACGCAACACCACACACAGAGCGTGCACACCGGTGAACAGGAGCCGGGAGGCCCAGGACACCGTACACACAACACCACACGCAGGGCGTGCGCACCAGTGAACAGGAGCCAGGAGGCCCAGGACACCGTACGCGCAACACCACGCACAGAGCGTGCACAGCGGTGAACAGGAGCCGGAAGGCCCAGGACACCGTACACACAACACCACACGCAGGGCGTGCGCACTGGTGAACAGGAGCCAGGGAGCCCAGGACACCGTACACGCAACACCACACACAGGGCGTGCACACCGGTGAACAGGAGCCAGGAAACCCAGGACGCCGTAGACGCAACACCACACACGGAGCGTGCACACCGGTGGACAGGAGCCAGGAGGCCCAGGACACCGTACACACAACACCACACGCAGGGCGTGCGCACTGGTGAACAGGAGCCAGGGAGCCCAGGACACCGTACACGCAACACCACACACAGGGCGTGCACACCGGTGAACAGGAGCCAGGAGGCCCAGAACGCCGTACACGCAACACCACACACAGGGCGTGCACACCGGTGAACAGGAGCCGGGAGGCCCAGGACGCCGTACACGCAACACCACACGCAGGGCGTGCGCACCGGTGAACAGGAGCCGGGAGGCCCAGGACACCGTACACACAACACCACACGCAGGGCGTGCGCACCGGTGAACAGGAGCCAGGAGGCCCAGGACACCGTACGCGCAACACCACGCACAGGGCGTGCACACCGGTGAACAGGAGCCAGAAAGCCCAGGACCCGGACACGCAACACCACACGCAGAGCGTGCGCACCGGTGAACAGGAGCCGGGAGGCCCAGGACACCGTACACACAACACCACACGCAGGGCGTGCACACCGGTGAACAGGAGCCAGGAGGCCCAGAACGCCGTACACGCAACACCACACACAGAGCGTGCACACCGGTGAACAGGAGCCGGGAGGCCCAGGGCGCCGTACACGCAACACCACACGCAAGGCGTGCGCACCGGTGAACAGGAGCTGGGAGGCCCAGGACACCGTACACACAACACCACACGCAGGGCGTGCGCACCGGTGAACAGGAGCCAGGAGGCCCAGGACACCGTACGCGCAACACCACGCACAGGGCGTGCACACCGGTGAACAGGAGCCAGAAAACCCAGGACGCCGTACACGCAACACCACACGCAGGGCGTGCGCACCGGTGAACAGGAGCCAGGAAGCCCAGGACACCGTACGCGCAACACCACACGCAGGGCGTGCGCACCGGTGAACAGGAGCCAGGGAGCCCAGGACACCGTACACGCAACACCACACACAGGGCGTGCACACCGGTGAACAGGAGCCAGGAAGCCCAGGACGCCGTACACGCAACACCACACGCAGAGCGTGCGCACCGGTGAACAGGAGCCAGGGGGCCCAGGAAACCGTACACACAACACCACACGCAGGGCGTGCGCACCGGTGAACAGGAGCCAGGAGGCCCAGGACACGGTACGCGCAACACCACGCACAGAGCGTGCACACGAGTGAACAGGAGCCGGGAGGCCCAGGACACCGTACACACAACATTACACGCAGGGCGTGCGCACCGGTGAACAGGAGCCAGGAAGCCCAGGACACCGTACGCGCAACACCACACACAGAGCGTGCACACCGGTGAACAGGAGCCAGGAGGCCCAGGACACCGTACACGCAACACCACACGCAGGGCGTGCGCACCGGTGAACAGGAGCCAGGAGGCCCAGGACACCGTACGCGCAAGACCACGCACAGAGCGTGCACACCAGTGAACAGGAGCCGGGAGGCCCAGGACACCGTACACACAACACCACACGCAGGGCGTGCGCACCGGTGAACAGGAGCCAGGAAGCCCAGGACACCGTACGCGCAACACCACACACAGAGCGTGCACACCGGTGAACAGGAGCCAGGAGGCCCAGGGCACCGTACACACAACACCACACACAGAACGTGCACACCGGTGAACAGGAGCCAAGAGGCCCAGGATGCCGTACACCCAACACCACACGCGGGGCGTGCACACCGGTGAACAGGAGCCAGGAGGCCCAGGACACCGTACACGCAACACCACACACGGAACGTGCACACCGGTGAACAGGAGCCAGGAGGCCCAGGACGCCGTACACGCAACACCACACGCAGAGCGTGCGCACCGGTGAACAGGAGCCAGGAGGCCCAGGACGCCGTACACGCAACACCACACGCAGAGCGTGCACACCGGTGAACAGGAGCCAGGAGGCCCAGGACACCGTACACACAGCACCACACGCAGGGCGTGCGCACCGGTGAAAAGGAGCCAGGAGGCCCAGGACACCGTACGCGCAACACCACGCACAGAGCGTGCACACCGGTACACAGGAGCCAGGAGGCCCAGTACACCGTACACACAGCACCACACACAGAGCGTGCACACCGGTGAACAGGAGCCAGGAGGCCCAGGACACCGTACACGCACCACCACACACAGAGCGTGCACACCGGTGAACAGGAGCCGGGGGGCCCAGGACACCGTACACACAACACCACACACGGAGCGTGCACACCGGTGAACAGGAGCCAAGCGGCGCGGCACACCACACGAGCAACCCGCCCCCAAAACGAACCCAGCCCACGCCGCCCTGCAGGAAAGAAACACCATGTCAGACCACCAAGACCAACCGTCCGGCCAAGGCCAACCCAGCGGGTACGAAGAGGGTGGGCAGGCAGGGCAGGCCGGGGAAGAGGGACAGAGGGACAAGGCGGGGGAAGGGAGAGGAGGGGTCCGAACCCCCCCCCCCCAACGTGCACACACCCCACTGCTGCGCGCCGGGCCACAGCCGGGCGCCAACAGGGCCCGCCATGGAGCCAAACGGGCCCGCCAGAGAGAGGGTGTGTCCCCGCGCCTGCGCAACAACACGCCAGGGCAAGGAGCGCGCGCCACACACAGGCCAAGCAGGGCACACGCGCAGCACCGCACGCCAGCACGCACCACGGCACAAGAACACGACACCACCACGGCAAACACCCACACCCGACGACGAACGAGCCGCCAAGAACAAGTCCAAGCCCCGTAGTCCCCACAGCGCGACAGCCGCCGTCCGGATGGACGTGTGTGCGCCCGGCAGTGAACCCAGCCCCTGCCGGCTACGAACCAGCCGCCGTCCGGATGGACGTGTGTGCGCCCGGCAGTGAACCCAGCCCCTGCCGGCTACGAAACAGCCGCCGTCCGGATGGACGTGTGTGCGCCCGGCGGTGAACCCACCCCCTGCCGGCTACGAAACAGCCGCCGTCCGGACGGACGTGTGTGCGCCCGGCAGTGAACCCAGCCCCTGCCGGCTACGAAACAGCCGCCGTCCGGAGGGACGTGTGTGCGCCCGGCAGTGAACCCAGCCCCTGCCGGCTACGGAACAGCCGCCGTCCGGAGGGACGCGTGAGCACCCGGCGCCACCTGCCGGACGGGCTACGAGACCACCGGGCCCGCGCCACCCGGAGGGATGAGTGCTCAGTTATCGCAAACCACACGCCCAACGGTACCACAGCCAACACCACCCGCAATGACACACTATCACCACCACCATGCACGCCCACCCGCCACCACACACCCAGGGCCCATCATCAGGGCCGCCTGCCGACACCACAACCACCAAGCAGTCCAGCCACAACCACCACCACCACCTGCCACCGGCCGCCCACAACATCACCAACAACACCCTCCCCCCCGGCAGCACTCACGACGCCGTCGCCAAGCACACCACCAACCGCCCCGCACCACACCTGCCACACCCCCACACTCCACACCACCCACACCGGAAACCGCCAACACCGCCGTCCCACCCTTACCACCTGCAGCACTGTCACCATCGACGTCGCCAGCGGCACCACCACCACGCCCGACCGCACCGCGCGAACAACACGCCCACAACCAGCACCCAACTTCAAACACCCACACCGACACCACCCACGCCGACCAGACCCCACAACACCCACGCAACGCACACGCCGGCCACGCTCCACCAGACAACACAAACTACCACACGCACGGCAACAGCGCACCCGACGCCCACAGACCCCCCGCAACCCGCGCCACGTACACACCAACACGCACACCCGCACCCAACCACGCCCACCAAGCGCCCAGCGCACCGACCACCACGCGCACAGGCAAGCGCCCAACGCCGGCACCGACTCCGCAGGCAGACAGGCAGACAAACCAGCCCGTCGGCATCACCAACAGCACCATCACCCAAACCACCACCTGCGGCACCAACGCCACCATCGCCCGTTGCACCAACGGCAAACCCCTCTCCGGCCCCCCACCACCCGTTCCCAACGCGTCACCTACGGCACACACCGGCCTCACCGTCACCCAGTACATCGCCTACGTCACCCTCGCCATCGGCACCACCGACGACACCACCGCCCACAGCACCCCCAGCAACACCCTACGTAGGGACAGTACCAGCGGCGCCACCAACCGGCACACCACCTGCAACACCCACATCAACATCGCCACCACCCATGACATCACCCGCAGCGCCCTCACCATCGATGTCACCGGCAGCACCCTCACTGCCGGCATCACCAGTCGCGCCACCGCCCACTGCACCACTTACAGCGACCACCGGAGCCGCAGGCCCCCCCAGCGCCCGCCCCGTCACATATGACACCAACAGCGTCACCAACCCCGTCGCCGCCCGGCGCGTCACCCGAAGCACCCACGTCAACAGCACAAACCCGTTTCGACGCCTACAGCACCCCCCCGTAGGCGTCACCAGCATCTCCTCCACCCATTGCATCGCCCAAGGTGCCCCAGCCCAACCCACTGCGCCTTCGGCGCACACATACCCGACACCCACGCAAACCAACCACGCCCACAGTGCCCACCACCCCATCAGCCCACGCCATGAACACACCCACACGCATGCCCACGCCCGGCCACCCCACCCAGACACAAACCAGGAGCCGCAGGCACCCACGCAAGCGCCACGCCACCACTGCCGCAAACCACCCGCCGTCAGCCCCCCCCGGACCGGCGCCCTGGGAACCGGAAGCCTGGGGGCCGGCGCACACACAGGGAACCCAGAGCACAACAGCCACCCGGCCCCCGTCCCCCACGACACCCACGCCCACACCGGCGCCGACACCGGCACACACCCAAACCCACACACAGCACCACAGCCGACCCCCCCCCCAAAAAAAAACAAAGCCAAACAAGCCAACGAAAAGAGAGGAGTAAGGGACAGGCAGAGGAAGGGGCCACGGGGGGAGCAGAAGGCAAACAAGCAAGCCCACACACGCGCGCCCCCCCCCCCCCAGCCAACCCGACCCCCCATGTCCCGCACCCTCCCAGGAACCGCAAAGCCCAAGACCACCCCCCAGGCACCACCACAACAGACCACCATGAGGAGCCGCCGAGGACGACACACGACACACCACCGCCAAACACACGGTCGACACCGACACAAGCCCCACCCCCACAACCCGCCGCACCCACCGCTGCGGCGCCCCAACACACAATGGTGCCCCCATGGATGCGGTACAGCCCAAAAACCCCCTTCAGCCAGCCGACCAGAGACCACCACGGGACGCACCAAGGGGACGCCGCGAAATACCCACCCACAGTGAGGCCCCAACACCCCCTACCCGCCGGCAACCTACCACGGGCCCACCCCACACCCGAGCAAATAGCCCCCCCCCCACCGTGGAAACGATACACCCCAGCCACACACCGCCACTCACCACCCGCGGGCACCGCACCGGGGCCACAACACGCCCAAGAAGCCGCGACCCACCGACTTGCGGACCCCGCAAACGCAATACCCCGCACCACTGGGCCCACTCAACGGTGTGCCGACACCCCCAAGCACCACACGACCACACCCCCCTGGTTGCGACACTCCAGTCCCGCACACCCCGCCCCAGGGGACCCCAGGCCCCACGCCACACCGACCCCGCACGGGCCACGTACTGAAACACACCAGGAGGACGATCAAGAGACCACGCGGGGCTGCCCAACACCGCCAGAGGACAAACCACGGGCGACAACCCACCCCGGCAGACCTGGACAGGGTGCCCCCCCCCCCCAACGGGAAGGCCACCACACCGCACAACACCACCATACCGCACCGCACCCCCCTCCCCCACCCGGGGGCACGGGACACCACAGCCCACCAACACAGGAACGAAGCCGCGCCCTGCCGACTCCGCACCCGACCCCACCGGCACCACCCCTGGAAACCCCGCACACCTCGCGCCAGCTCAACACCCACCACCGGCCACAACCCGAACCGCACACAGGGGCAACACCACCGGCCAGGACAGCCACCAGCGTGCAGCCACACACCACAACCACGCCAAACGGCGCGCCTCCCCCGGCGCACGACTCCGCACCGGCCGCCGCACGTGCCCCGAACACCAGCATCACACGCCCACCGTGCCATGAAGCAGCACCCCAGCACGTGAACACGCACGCCGACCCCATGGCCCTGGACATCGACAGCCTGCTAGAACTGGAACTCCAACACACGGAGGACACGGAGCATCATATCCACCTCACCCCGCCGGAGCTCGAGCCCACAGCAAGCGGCCCCGCGGACCCCAGCCCGCATAATGCCCCCCCGCGCCCCCCCCCCCGCGAGAGGGCGCCCTGGACGCACCTGTCCAACGCCCTGCGGCGCCACCAACCCACCCACGAAGCCAGCAACGGGCCCGCCGAGTACCGGACGTCACTCCAGCACGACCTGCCCGACGTCACGGGGCCGGGACTCCACGGGTACACCACCGCCCCCCCCCCTCCAGGAACCCCCACACAAGAATGGGGGGACGAGTACGCCGTCGACGTCACCGACATGACGGCATACGTGGAAAGCGTGGAGGACCCGGAGAGGGACACCGTCCTCAGCCTCCTCGCCTACCACAGCTGGAGATGGTGCCACCAGGTCACCCTCCACCGACCGCAGGATAGGCCCCGCCAGTGGTCCCCAGAGCAAACGGCGAAGTGGGACATAATCCTCCAACTCACCCCCGAGGGCTTCTACATCCCCACGCACAGCGGATTACCCGGCGCCGCACCCAATGCACGGGCGCTGCCGCTGGCCCAGCCCCAGGAGGACGACGCAGACGCACCCCCCCCGGAGGAATGTAATTGGGACCCCCCCACAGCCACCACCGAACGCATGCCGCACCGGCTCACCAAACGTCACCTCCCCCACGACTACCATGCCACCAACGACTCGCGGGGACGCCACACACTGCCCCTGCAGTGGGCATCACCCGAAGGCACCTTCACGTGGGGGGAAATCCTCCCCGGCACCGTGGCGCTCACCTACCTGTGGCTCCAGGACGCGGAGACGCACGCGCAGCCCCCCGGCACACACCTCCTCCTCACCCTGGAGGGAGAGGCCGCCGTCGAAAACGTCCACACAGCGGAAGGAGAGGACTACGTGACGGCGAACGCAGACACCGCAGTGTGGCTACACGCTCACGAGCACACCACACCCCCCACCGTAGTACCGGGGTCACACCCCTGGCACGTGGTCATCGTGCGACTGCCCACAGGAGCAGACACAGGAAGCGCCCAACAGGGATGGGCGGACAGGTGGGCACACGTGTGCGCCTCCCTGCACGAAGGGCTGCACAGACCCTCCCTCACCAGTCACACCCTCGAGCCGGCCCCCACCACGGCCGAATCCCACACCGGGGCGGCCCCCCCCACCGGAGTCTGGGCCTACACGCGCACCCTCCACCGCGAGGCAGCGGAAGCCCTCAAGACCGCCATCTCCAACCACCAGGGCCTCGTGCACACCCCCCACGATAACACAAAAAAGGGCTCCACCCTATGGTTGCACCACCCCGCACCAGAAGGGGGCCTGCAGCCACCGGCAGACCAGCCTGGCATCGGCCCAGACCTCACGGCGATCACCCGCGCCGTCGCCGCCATGGCCCAGCAAGTTGGGGCGCCACCCCAGTGGGCACCGTCCATCATCAAGGAAACGGCGGCACGCCACAACCCAGCTTTCACACACTTCCGGGGACGCCCCATTCATCCCACCCTACCGGACCTCGACCTCCCCGCCCACGATGCGTGGGCAGTCCACATCCTCGTGCCCCACGACACCGCGCCCAAAACAGGGGACGCGACAGCACGCATCACCAAACAACTCCCCAATACCGCACTCCACTACGACATACCAACGCCAAACGTCATCGTCACCCACAACACGGGTCGCGACCACTACTACCTCCAGGCCACGCATGAGCGCTCCCCCGTCACCATATACACCTTCACCACCTACCCTGGCCTCCAGCCACCGCAACACCACCCGCGCCCGGCATGGAAGCATCCCCTACACGTCGCCCCGACCCCGCGCAAAAGGCCCGCCCACCACGCGCCGCCTCCCGCCGACAGCACCGCCCTCCACACCCCCCGCAGACGGGCCGCGGCACACCACCAAAGCGACCTGCTCCCTCGCATTAACGCTGGACCCGGCACCGTCACCGAGGCCACCCACAAAAGCACCTTGAACCTATTGGCTCGCAAGCTACGCCCCAAATTGGCACTGGAGGACACGCTCTGGATATACTATGGCGAAAGCCGCACGGCACGGGTGGCGGACCTCCGCAACATCATCCCCCGCCACATCCAGCGCGCGGTGGGGCCCTTCACCGTGTACGCGGTACCGCACCCCATAACAGCCCCATGCACCCACTGCAACCCTCGGTGCGCGCTACCATGCGCAGGCGCTCTGCAGCAACCCCTGCCCACCCCTACCTACAGGGGGGGCATATTCCTCGGCACGATACCCGGGGACCCACACCCCTACATCCTGCCCGCAGCGGACCGCCACCACGCCATACCGCTACACCTTGTCGAGCACCTGGAGGTGGGACCATCTGCCTTCCAGAAGCGCCCCCCCCACACCCCATCCGACGGACGCCCGCCAGATGAGCCGACACACGCCACACCTGGACCCAAACGCGCCATCGCACTCCTCACCCTAAAGGCGGAAGCCACGATCGCCCAAGAGCTGGAGGGGGAAAACCACCTCATGGTGGAAGGGCTGACGGAACACGTCCTGATCGCAGCCATGTACGCCACGGCGTCCGCATCCTGCCTCTGGGAGGACCGCCCCTCCCCACCTCTAGCCCAAGCAGCGCAGGACGCCCCGGACACGGGCCCCACCGCCGAGGACATCCACCAAATCCTCAACATACGAGCACCCCCGAAGACCCACCCTGCGGTCTGCCCCATCCAGCTCGTCAGCTGGGACGCCATGGACGCCCCTCTGACCACCACGGAGGTCCACATCCTCAAACACCGGGACACATGGTGGACGGTGGAATGGGACGACCACGGCAAGGTCAGACGGGCAACGTCACACGCCCCCGACGACGAAGTCCCACCCCCACCACGCGGAGGAGACCGCTTGCGACTGGCCGCACGCATCCCCCACGCCCGAGAGGCAGCCTGGGAAGCGCTGCACTACGCCCTCTACTGGGCGCAGGGGGCGCCAGAAGGCCCCCTCCCCCCGGAACGCACCCCAGCGTGGACACGCCACGCCACCCGCTACACGGCCCACATGCGCCGCCACGGGGCAGGCACCGGGCACCGGCTCCTCACCTGCCCCACGGACCCGCCCGACGCCCTGCAGGAGGCCGAGGAAGTGCTTGGCCTCATGACCAAGCAAGTGTTCCAGCTGAAGGACCCCGTCCCCACGTCCAAGCCCGACGTCCCAGCCGCCCGCGAACACCCCGTGTTTGCACTGGGCCACGCACCCGTACAGCAGCCCGAGAGCGCACCTCCCTAACGGGGACAACCCGCTGCCCGGCGCCGCCAAGGTGCGCAGAAGCGCAAGGCCCCCACACAGGCCAAACCCGCGCCAAAGCCAAGGGCCAAGCCGAAGAGCTGGACCAAAGAAGAAGCCGCTGCCCTGTATCCCGAATACGCCATCGGCACCCGGGTGCAGCTGCCCTTCGAGTACCCCACGGCCGCGGGCCCCCCGGAGTGGATATGGGCCGCAGGGGAGGTCAAGCACCGGTACCTCAACACCGGGAACCACCAGGGGTTCAAGATCCACGTCAAGTGGGACCCGGCCACCCCCAACGACAAGAAGCTGGGGCGCACCATCGAACTCTGGCGAGACCGAACCGGTCGTGAGATGGTCCCCATGCAGCTGTGCACCCCCGACACGGAGCACCTCACCGGCACCGAGTACACAGGCGAAGTCCACAATGCATGGGCCCTACCCCAGCCCCAGAAGCGGAACCGCAGGGCAGCCGCAGCTCAGGGCGTCATCGACCTCCTCGACGCCTGACGGGGCCAGGGCCGGACACGGCCCGCCCCCCCAACTACCGGTCCCCGGAAACCGGCGCCTGCGGAAGCCCACGCCCGCATCAACATCCTCAACGAGCCCGCGGTCACCTACGACCCCACCAAGGCCGCCACACTGCAAGCCATGCCCGGGCCGCACCCCCAAGGCGCAGACCTCCTGGGGTTCCTGGAGCAAGCCCTCCGCAGAGCGGACCAACCCGAACCAGCACCGATCCTGGACCCGGAGGGGAACAAATATCACGCCCACTGGGAACGGGGGGTACCCCTCTACCACAAGACGTCGGTCACGGTACATGCCCACCCCGACCTCGGATTGGATGGTCGCCTCGGGGCGTACGAGTGCGTGGGGCCCGGATGGCAGCTAAACGTGCTACTCACGCACGTCCCATTCGGGGAGGAGACCAAGGACTTCCTGGACACCCTGAGCCTGGCGTACCGCCGACTCTCCCTCCTGGCACCCACCATCATCATAGGCGACCTAAATGCCGCCCCCACCGACGACGACCGCACCGGCTGACCCACAGCCACCGACACAGCTGTCTGGGACGCCATGCAACAACTGGGCCTCACCGACCTCACGGCAGGACTCACCGGCACACCCTCCCATTACCTCCACCAAGCCGGCACCCACCCATCCCGCATCGACATGTGCTACGGGGACCCAACCACGGTGCGCGTCCACGAAGCAGCCTACGGGGACCTCCCGCCCACAGGCACGGGCCACCGGCCCCTCTACATCGACCTCATCATCCCCAACCTACCCCCACCCGCGGCCACCCTGCCAGACGACACCCTCCCACCCACACTGCAGTTCCCGGCCGAGGACGACCACGGCGCCTGGCACAGGTATAACAGGGCCCTACACGCCATCCTGCGCCGCCCGGGTGCACCGACACTCACCACCGCCATGCGCCGGGCGGCACAAGCATGCGGCATGGAGCGTGACACCAACCACACGGGAGCACCACCAGACCTCACCCTCCAGCAACTCGTCCATGACATCTGGACCACGAAAGGGGAACTCGCCACCCTGCTACGCCCCAGCACACCGGAGGCACGAGACCGGGACGCCCACCTCCGTGCGCTCCTCACCACCCGCCGCCACCAACTCCAGGAATGGCACGCCCACCGCATAGCGGCCGCAGCCCAAGAACGCGAAAGATACGGCAGAAACGACACGCCGTACAAGTCCCTACGGTACGTCAGCCGCATCCTGGAGGACACGGGGCGCCGTACCATCCACGCGGTACACACCCCCGAAAGAGGCCTCACCAATGACCCCGACGCCGTCCTCCAGGCAGTCCTGGACAGCTTCCAGGCACAACACGGGGACGCCCTCCCCGAGCTCGACCCCCACACCAGAAACACCATCCGCGAGCATGTGCCCAGGGTCTTCAACCGGGAACAGTGGCGCGCCATCGAACACGACCCCTTCAGCATCTCAGATCTGCAACGCGCCCTAGACCGCCTGAAGAAGGGGGTCGTGCCCGGCGTCGACGGTTTGCCGGCCGAAGCGTACCAACGTCTCACCCTGCCCATCAAACGCCGCCTGGCAGCCCGCCTGTGGGACATCGTCACGGGCGCCACGCCCATCCCCCCTGAGTGGGCCAACCTGGTCCACCCCCTCTACAAAAAGGGGGACTGGGCGCAGCCGGGGAACTGGCGGCCCATAGTCTGCGCCACCACCCAGGTCAAGCTGGCGTGGACGCTCATCCTAGGCCGCATCGCGCCAGCGGTCTTCGCCCACGTGCCCGCCAGCATGTGGGGAGCCATGGCCGGCAGGTCCCCCCACGAGGCCATCTTCCTCCAGGACACCGCACTGGACATGAACCCCTACGAGATGATCATCGCCTCCCTCGATGTCCAAGGCGCGTTCCCCCACGCCCCACACCGGCTCCTCACGGAGGTATGGGATGCCATGGGCCTCCCATTCCTATCCTTCATGACCGGGTACATCCAGACCCGACTCTACGCCGTCATCACAGCCGCAGGCCTCACCCCCTGGACCGGCACAGACAGCAGGGTCCCCCAGGGAGGCACCGAAGGCCCCTTCCTCTACCTCCTCGTCAGCCTGCCACTGGCATTCGAGCTACCACGGGTATACCCGGGGTACGCCCCATACCCGCTACGGTCCCCCCTCATTAACTTCGCAGATGACAACCTCCTAACTACGGCCACCCGCCACCGCGACCCTGAGAGCGCAGGGCTACCAACGACCACCGAACAAGCGTCCGCCATTCTCCAACTCACCACAACCTACCTGGACGCCCACCAGCTCCTAGTGCACCCCCGCAAATCAGTCGGGCTGGCCGACGCCAAGACCCCCACCCCCCACATCCGGAAAGGCGAACCCCTACACCTGGAAGACACCACAGTCCACCTGGGAGTCACACAGGCCACGCGGCACCACCACATCACACTCCCAAGCAAGCTAGAAGAGCGCCTCGCCCGGCTACCCCAAATTGCCAGGGGGGACCTCCTGTCTACGCAGGGCCTGGCGTACTTCATGGAAGCAGTGCTCAACGCGGCCATCGGGTACCAAGCCCTGCACCTCCCGCGCCCCCAAGACGCACTACGCCACGCTCGACAGCAAGTGACAAAGGCATGGGCGCAACACGGAGGCTGGCCCACGTCTTTCCCCAAGGAAGCCATGATGGCCCACTGGCGCTACTACGGAGACAATACGGGCGCCCTGGTCGACATGGCCTATGCCAAACACGCAGCACACCTCCCACACAGGGTAACACACAACCACCAACCAGAAGTTCACGAGGCGGCAGCCATACGCATAAAAGAAGCGCAAATGGCCCGCAACACCTGCCCCCGGTGGATACTGGCGCAACACGGCGTCTCCACCTCCGTGGGCACGGGCATCTGGGCCCAGCTACAACTCCTCCTACCGCACCACACACACGCCATCCGGACAAACCACCACTGCGATCAACAGGGGCCACTCGTGGCCACACACACCGACATCCACCGAAGCCCAGCAGGCGAGGTGGCCACCCTGCGCCTCGTAGGGGCCACCATCACCATAGTGTATATCACCCCAACACAGATGAAGATCATGGCCCAATGCGACGCCCACCACGCCCCGTTCCTTTCCGACCCACAATGGCCAGCACGCCACGTCTTCCAAGCGTACCTCCGCGCATGTGCTACGAAGGCAGGGCGCGACATGCCGGGGCCCAAGGACATCGACACGGCGTACACAGCCTTCCAGCGCCAGCAGCCCCGGCCCCGCCCGAGCGAGCACGAGACCCCCAACGACGGCAGCACGACGCAGGGGGAGCCCACGCCGTCAGCCGAAGGCTGGACACCACCCACCATCCTGCTACTAGCACCAAACGGCCACAAACATGCTACCCGCACTGTCCAGCGACACCATGCCCCCTGGTCCATCCCCAAACACAATGCACCGGAGACCGATGTACCACCAGTCAAACACAGTGACCAGGGCATACCACGCAAGTGCTGGCACTGCGGCCCGGCAGCCGTCGACACTCCGTGGCCCCTGCTGCACCTCATCTCCACCCACTACCGCACCACCACCGCCGCCGCCACCGCCGACCAGCAGGCATGGCTCTCCCCCTGGTTTCACACGGTACCCCCAGACCACCCGGCGCACGTAGCCTGGACCCGAACACCCACGGCGACATGGACGTTCACCAACGAGCGGGCAGACCCGGACAGCGTAGCCATGGAGTACGACCGCTGCGACCCACACCGCGCAGGACCTCAGGAGGCACCCATGCGCCCCCTACAGCACAAATGCCCCACCCTCCGCGGCGACAAAGACGACAAGGAGCGGCGACAGACCACCACGTGCCAGAAGTTCCACCAGCATACGGGATACCTCTTCCACCTGATGTACGCGTATATCACCCAGGGACGCCCAGACAGGGGCCTCCTCCGCCTCACCCCACGAGCCCAGGCCATCATCACCCAGGGGATAGGCGTCTATGCAGCGCCACTACTGCAACCCACGCAAATCACCGCCAGCACCGCCCATGGGAACCCCATCTACGTCTATCACCCCACAGCAATCGCCCGCCTACCCATACCCAGCGACACCGACATCATCTACTTCACTGACGCACCCGGCACCCAGCAACGCACCCCCACGGTCAGTTGCGCCTCCGTGCGCATCACCCGGCACGCGGACGGCCTCCACGTGGAACACCACACCGGGGCCACCATCTTTGGGGCGTCCTCCCACGGCGAACTGCGCACCATGGCAGACGCCGTCACCGCCACACCGGCACCCACGACGATCCGGCCCCGCAACATCTGGGTAGTCGTGGACGCCACGGTCGACATCCACCTCACCAGGCGCCTTGCGGACATGCCCCTCCACAAAGCACTCGAGTCCGGCCTCACCACACAAGCGTTGGGACTATGGATGGCCTTCAAGGGCATGCACCCCCAGGACGCCCTACACATCGTCAAACAGGAGTCACACCGCTACGCATACGGCAATGGACGCGCAGACACGCAGGCCAAACACCAGAACACCAACTACACCCCAGGGCTCCAACGCGTGCGACTGGACACCCCACACCACAGCCACCTGCAGCACCTGCCCCCGATACCCCCGGCCACACAGCCCCCCCAATGGATGCCCGAGGACACGCCGTACACGGATCGAGACAAGCAGTACCACTACCCCACACCCATCCAGCAACTGGCCACCACACTGGGCCGCCGAGCGAACACCGAACTCCTCCGACGCCTCGAAGACTCCGTCCACACCCCCCTCTACTACTCCGCCCTGCGCCCGGATAGCCTCCCAGCACACCTACAAAAGCCCCGACTCCAACTCGCCCTCCAACAACTTCCCCTCCTCACCCGATACCACCGATGGTATACGCGCCGCTCGATCCACGTCCCCGCAGGACACACCAAATGCATCTGCAGCCACGCGGAAGAAGAAACATGGGACCACTTCAAGGCGTGCCCCCTGTACAGAGGACTGGACACCCTCACAGACTGGAACCCAACCCACACCATCGCACAGCACGCCAGATGGCTGGCGCAGTCCCCGGCGACCCAGCAACTCACCACCGTCCTCAAGCAGACGGAGGTGCTGGAGGCAGTCCGCAGGGGACTCGTCCCCACTGCCGTCTACACCTTGCTACGCACCCACGCGGAGGACCCCCAGGCCACGGTGGCGCACATGCAGCGGACGGCCGTTGCCAAGACGGCGGAGCAGCTCACATACCGCAACCACAAATACCTGCAGCATGCGGCAACCCTGCCCCCAACAGACCAAGCCCACCTCCTCAAACTCCTGTTCTACCAACCATGAGAACCTACCCCGTGACATACCAACACGGAACCCCCACCACGTCTACACACCGTCCACCGAGCACAGCACTGGCACAGCACACACGGACACCACAGGCACCGCATGCACTCCCACCAGCATGCGCGCGCCACCAGCCCCCATCCCCCCACGCCGCCGTCCGTCCACAGGTACCACCAACCACCAGCCACCGCATGTCCCCTCTGCGTTCGCCAGCGGCTACCACAGACAGCCCTGCCCTGCAACCCAGACCACTGGGTCTGCCTGGGAGCCGCGCACCGCCTCACCCACTGCCCCCACTGCGGGGGCCTCAACCCCCGCCACCGCGAGCGGCCCGCGGCCCCAGCCGCACCCCCCCCCGCCAGCCACCCCAGCTTCTTCGGGTTCCTCACCGACACCCTCCGGGACCACCTGGGAGGCTACTACGTGGCGGACGCGGCGGACCACGCATGGACCATAGCCGTGGCCACGGGCAGCACACCCCTGCCCCCCCACAGCCCACCCCTACGCCACAGCGGAGGCGGCTTGAACGTGGCGGCCCGCCACATCCTCCTCGCCCTATACCTCCACCACCGAGACCTACACCTCCCAGACCCACAACCCCCCGCCCCCCAAGCAGCAGCTCTGACGCCGGAAGCGTGGGCCGACACGGCACCAGAGGAGATAGCAGCCAACCTCCGAATCACTTGCCGCCGGTTCAATCACGCCCTCGGCTGACGGAAGGGAACACCTTACCCACTCAGCGCACTCCTCTACCCGGCACACCACCTCCACCCCGCACAACAGAAGCCCCCGGAGGGCTGGGCGTCTTTTCGGGACGCCCACCTGGCCGCACCCGACGAGGCCACCGCCACGCGGATGGGCCTCACGGACCAGGAAACCTACGTCAGAGGCCTCAAGACGAGCCTCCAAGAGGCACAGCGCTGGCACGCCCGCTCCCCGTCGCCCCAACGGGTACAGGGGGGTTCACCCAGCCCCGACACCCACCAGGCCAAGAAGACCAAGACAGGTCAGGGGGCCCGCCAACGCGCCCGCCAGCAGGGCGTGACGCCCCGACCAAGGCCCGGGTCCAGCCACACCGCACCACCCCACGCCCAGACCCCCGGGGCACACCAACAACACCACCACCGCCAGCGCCCACCACACCCACCGTACCGCAGCACCCAAACCCTGCAGCCCAGTCAGCCACCACCGCCCACACACGTCCACACCATGCCAGGACCACCATACGCGCAGAGCCAGGGGACATGGCACCACCAACACCACCACCACGCCCCCGTCCCTCCCAACCCCTACCCCCTAATACCCCCATGCTACAGCGACCCCCACCAGCTACATCCCCACCACGCCCAAGCACAACCAGGCCCCGCGAACCACCCACCTCACATAGCGCACATCACCGCACCACACCATCACGTATTCCACCACCACCAGCCCCTGCCACCACACCCACCAACGCCGGGGTACCACACACAACCGGCACACCCTCCACACCACCACCACGCGGTCCAGCACCACCCGCCGCCCCCGCTACACGGGCCCACGACATACGAGCCACGGTACACCCCCATGGACCCGCGAGGAGCCGCGCACGCACACCAGCAACACCAGGGCCTAGTAGGAGCGACCCACCACCACCAACAGCCCCCCCACCCACACCCCATACCAGCGAGCACCATCCACCAGCAGCCATCCATCACATACGGACCACAGCCCGGCCGGGGGGCTCATGCGGCCGCCTCCCACCCGCACCCCGGCACCACAACCAGTCAAGAACCGCAAGGGCCACACGGCGCACACACGCAACACCCACACGACCCACAGGGACGCCCGGACCCCCAGCCAGCACAACACCCATCCCCGCCCCCCCCGGCCCACCACCACCAGCAGCCCCCCCACCCACACCCCATACCAGCGAGCACCATCCACCAGCAGCCACCCATTACATACGGACCACAGCCCCACCTGGACGCTCATGCGGCCGCCTCCCACCCACACCCCGGCACCACAACCAGTCAAGAACCGCAAGGGCCGCACGGCGCACACACGCAACACCCACACGACCCACAGGGACGCCCAGACTCCCAGCCAGCACAACACCCACCCCCGCCCCCCCCACCACCAACAGCGCCACCCCCACACCACCCCCCCCCCCCCCCGAGACCAGGCCACGGACACAACACGCGGCAGCCAGCACCAGCCAATTGACGTCGATACCCCCGCCGACACACGCCACCGCGAATCCCCCCTCCCGCGACCGCCACAAGAGACCCCATCACCGGACCCCACGCGCGACAACGACGACCACCCCCCCCAACCCACACCACCCCCCCCATCACACCCCGCACCACCAGCCGCCGCACCGGCCGAGCCCTACGCCCTACACAACCCCGCAGCGGTACGGCAGCACCTCCGGGGACTCGGGGAACAGGACGTCGTGCTGTACCTCCGCACCTCCGGCACCAGCAACCCCATCCGGGCGGCCACCCTGGTCCAGGCGGCCACCCTGGGGGAAGGCGTCAGAGACGTCCTCTTCGACGCCTTCCTCCACGTCGCCCGACACGAGCGCCCCCCACACGCCACCCCAGACGGCGAGAGCCCGCCCCCCACGGAGAGCTGGATCCGGGTGCCCCCCGTCGACTCGGGGCGACACCTGGTCGGAGACCCCGTGCCGGGGCGGGTGGACACCAAGGGCCGCACCCGCTACCACGAGCCCGACATGGCCCACCCCCCACCCGACGCCACCCCCGACAGCACCAAAGAGTGGGAGCGGGAAACATGGGTAGCCCGGATGGCCTCCCTGAGCAACTTCCGGCACCACGTCCCGGGGGACATCCCCACCCCCGACGAGCAGCAGCCAGCCCCCACCACGTACATGACCCTCATGTACAATCTGCACTACACCCTCTCCACCACCAACTACCACGCACCCACAGACCACTGGGTGGTACACGGCACCGACTCCCTCCGCCCCGCCGACTACACCCCCCCCCCACACAACCCAGGCCCCGACACGTACGCCAGGGGGGACGACCCGGACGACCCCCACATCTGGGGCACGTGGGAACCCAAATCCCTGGACACGCTGCTCTCCATCCGCAGCGGCTACCAGGGCCTTGGTAGGGCGATGTATTGCTTTGACAAGTGGACCCAACGGACCTGGGGGATCCCCACAGACCGATGAGTGTGGCCGGTCACGCTGCGCCCCCAGCAGAGGGAAGCCCCCCCAAACCGCAGGGGACCCACCCCCCCACGCCCCACCATCCTACAACTATGCCCCTACATGGTGGCAGCCCGCCTCATGAAGCTGCTGTGGCCGGGCCCAGACACCCCCACCCAAAACTACCCCCACCTCACAGAGGAGGACATGCCCGGCATCCAGCGATGCTTCTTCCAGACCCTCCACTACCTCCAGCAAACACACCCGCACGTCCTGGAGCAGATATGGCCACCCCCCGGGTAACCCACGTGCCCGCGCAGCCGAGACAACGCCGCCACGCCAGCACCAGCACGCACGGATCACCAGGGAAAACGCGCGCACACGCCCGGTGCCCGAACCTGCACCCTCGTTCTCGCTACTTACAGGACCCAGCATCATACGCCCGCCCCCGAGGCCCAGGACCCTCCGCCGTCTCCCACAGCCCTCTCCTCCGCCTCCGACTCCACAACCTCCACCACCACGACCACCTCATCCACCACCACCACCACGTCCTCATCCAGCACTCCACCCCCCAGGCCGCGGGAGACACCTCCCAAACGGGCCTCCAAACCCGCCCCCACCGCGAGCAGCCCCGCCGCCGCCAAGGCCCGCGCCCCGACGAAGCCCACACCCACGACCCAGCCGAAACCCAAGGCCGCCGCCAAACGGCCACCCAAACCCGCCAGCACGCCACGACCGCAACTCGCAGCCAAGCCCAAACCCAAGCCCAAACCCGGCGCCACGAAGGCAGCGCGAGCCCGGCCCCCCGAGGACGTCCTCTATGACATCCGGCCCCAGCCGTCCCAGGCCCGAAGGCAGCAGCGCCCAGCGCGGCGCCCCCCCACCGTCACCGACGCCACCGCCACCACCTTCATGGCGGAGCGCGCCGCGGCCGAAGCGCGACGCACCTCGTCCCGCCACCTCTCAAAGCCCGCACCCCAGGCCCACGGACCGCTCCCGACCAAGCCAGAACGACGCCAGGGTCCACCAGCAGCGTCCCCATCCCCCTACCAACCCTCGATGACAGCCCACATACAACACATGCCCCACTACCGCCGCCGCCGCGAGTCCCTGCCCAACCCCGAGGCGGAGACCGTACGCGCACACCCGCGGGTCCACATTCGCGTGCGCCCCCTCTCCCCACGCACCCCCACGGAACAGGACTACGAGGAATCCCCCAGGCCCGCCACCGCCACCGGTCCCCACGACCCCGTCACACCCACCCACGCCCACTCCTCCGCCCAAGACCGCAGGCCCGCCCAGGAACAGTGGTGGCAGCGCTGGACCCACACGCAGCTCTGGGAGCTGCGAAAGTGGGCCCGGGGAGAGCCCTCCCTCGAGGGCCTGGTCCATCGGCCCCGCAAGGGGTCTGTGGAGAACTGCCGCCTCCAGCCGGCGGGGGGTCGGATGCCGCAGGCCGCATGGGAAGCCATGCTGGCCGATGCGCTCCACCCCCCTGGGAGTCCACCCCCGCAACCTCCCCGCGCCCCAGGACCACCCGTATGTCCTCAGGCGCCTGCGGGAGACCCTCCAGGAAACGCAGCGAGACGGCATCCGCCTGTGGGACATCACCCAAAGCCCAGCCCCGCACACACACACCCCCTCACCACCCCACAAGCGTCGGCGCACCGACACCGGCGACACCCACAGCACCCCAGGAGCCCTGCGCACCACACAACACTACGCGCCTGACCCCCCGGCCAGCGGCGCCGCCATCTAACCCCGTTACCCAGCAAACCACCACCACGGGGCGCCACGCCAGGCCCCGCCCAGAAGTCACCAAACGAACCGGACACCGAAGGAAGCCAGCGCACACGACAACGAGCACCACTACGCCCAAAGGCACCGAACCCAGGCCCGCTAACGTCGCAACCGCCTAACGGAGCCAGAACCCAAGCACAAGGCAAACCCGAGCCACACCCCGAAACCGCTAACCCTTGAATCCTAACCAAGCCCGCCGAGGGAACAACGTAACCACAGCCCACACCCACAGCCCACACAGCCGCCTAACCAGCCAGCTCCAGAAGCAAAGAGACACCTCACCAAACCCACCCTGACCCAAGCCCGTGTACATCAGGACGCGCGAGCCACACCCCTGGGGCGCGACCGCCGCCACAGCACCGACGACACACGCCTGAGGACACAACGCTATTGCACCGCCGCACCAGCTGCCCATGCCTGTGCCTGCAGTGTACGCGCACCCCTGTTTTTCTCTTTATTGTTTTTTCTTTTTTTTTTTCCCAAAAAAAAAAAACAAGAAAAAAAAACGAAAATTAGGGGGGGAGGAAGAGGGACACAACCACCCAGGACACCGCACATGCAACACAACACACCGAGCGAGCACACCGGTGAACAGGAGCCAGCCGGTCCAGGACACCGCAGACACACCACAGCAAACCGCGCGGGCACACCGGTGAACAGGAGCCCAGCGGCCCAGGACACTGCACACACATAGGGCGGCCGGTGGACGGGAAAGAACCAATACCCCATGGGTCGGACGCACTGGGGCGACCCAGCCGACCCACCGGGCCAGTAGCAGGAGCGGTACTCCAAGGCCACTGGTCCGAGCCCGGCCAGGCTGCATCGGGGACCATGGCAAACGTCACCCGGAGCCATGGAAGCAACCGGTGACAGGCGAGCCGGTACACAGTCCAGGAGGGGGTCACCTGCCAAGCAGAGTGGCCCCGCAACTCAAGCCACAAGGGTGAGGCCGTCGTACCGTAGACAAGCGGGAGCAATACCCCTTGTGGTGAGAGATACTCCACGCGGCTGGGCAGCCCCCCAGAGCTGCCGCCCAAAGGAGGGGGCATGTGGCCCTACCCATGGACACATGTGGGGACACCCTCCCACCTGGGACACATGGACCGGGTGGCCGCGACAATGCCTTCCCAAGCACATGCGGGAGCGGCTCAAGAGGCACCTGACATAGGGCAGTGGGAGGGACAGGACGTCCCCTTGG
Organism: Eutreptiella sp. 'Long Island Sound 2002'; assembly: GCA_964036045.1. Classification (NCBI taxonomy): domain Eukaryota; phylum Euglenozoa; class Euglenophyceae; order Eutreptiales; family Eutreptiaceae; genus Eutreptiella; species Eutreptiella sp. 'Long Island Sound 2002'. The sequence goes on from OZ038383.1 coordinate 111,103,192, forward strand.
TAAGACCTTCTTCCTGCAATGTCAAAGGAGGCATCCCGAGCTCCCGAAGATACCTACCTACCTACCTACCTCCCCAAAGGTTTTGCGCCAGCACAGAAATTGGGCGCTTAGGGGAGGGGAGACCCGGGGCGTACCCCGTGGCATCAATAAGCCAACCCTCCAGGTTTAGCAAGCGTGCAGACTTGGGTATAATTAGGACACCACTTCTGCGGCTTGCTCTCAGGACCTTAGGAATAGCACACTCACACATAGGCTTTGGCAGGTAAGGGTAAGGTTCAGTCCCTAGCTTTAGTCTTGGAGGCAAGCGTCTCAGCGAGCCTCAGCAACTCACCAAGGTTGTTCTGGGACAAGTAGTCCAGCAGAACTGAGTTTAGGCGTCCCTCAGGTAGAACAAATGCAGAGAAGGGCTCCCAGGTGGCCTCTCCGACTCCAAACCCTTCCCAGAGGGTGAGGAAGCGGCAACCCTGGCGATAGCGGTGGCGTAGGACAGACTTCACCAGGTAGAAGCCCTCCTTAGCCATCTCCTCGGCGTTCATGTCGGAGAGTTCACCTTCAACTTCCATAGGGCTGGCAGCCCCTTGTAGGTCCAGAGTGGCGATTTCCTCGTCGTTCAGCTCCCACTCCTCCCCACAGAGGTCTTCAGGATCATAGTAGCGCTTCGAGTGTTGAGCAGCGCACACCAGGGTCCCCCCTAGACGGGGAGAACACCGCACGGTGATACGGTGTCCATCCACTGATAGAATCTTGTACGGCCCGAAGTATGGGTCATCGCTGGTAGAGCGTGGCCAGGCGGGTAGTCGACTGTGGTGCACCAGCACCCAGTCCCCCTCTTGGTAGGAGGCCGGTACTCGGTGCTTGTTCTTCTTGTTCCACTGACGCTCCCTCACTCTCTGGAGCATAGCCTTGGCCTTGTCCCCCTTCGCTACTTGCTCTTGGACCCATTCACCCACAGAAGAATGGGTGTCCTCTGGATAGGGGGCATGTAGGAACCACGCCGGGCGCCCTAGGAATAGCTCATGGGGCGAGTAGCCAGTAGCTGAACTCTCTTGGGAGTTCATTATCAAGGATATGACGGGGAGTAGTCTCACCCAGTCTCTGGTGCGTTCAGTTTTGCACCAGATCCTTACATTCTCCTTGAGGACACGGATCTGTCGCTCACATAGGGGGTTGCTCGTGTGAGAATAGGGAATCCCCGTAGACACCTGGACATTGAGGGATCTCAGGACCCTCTTGTACCAGCCAGTATCTGAGCGTACTCGTACGTCCTCATCGGAGTTGATCTCCTTGGGCGCCCCATAGACACAAAACCACTCCTCCAGGAGTATCTTGATAGTCTCCTCCCCGGTCATGTGCTTGGTACATGGGAACACCCTGGTAAACCTGGTCAACCCACAGGTCACCACGAGGGCGGAGTCATAGCCCCCGAACTTCGGCATCTCCGTGTAGTCCACGTATAGAACACTGTTAGCACAGTGAGGGATGAGCAGGGTCGAGTAGAGACCTCTGTCCCTGATATCCCCTGGTTTACAGGACCGGCACGGGCACTTGTCCACGATAGGCTGGAGGGTTTTCGGCAGTTGGTCGTCAGTCCACGTAGTGTGGAACCACTGCTTGAACAGCCTCAGGGTACGGTCAGCACCCACATGACCGCTGGACTCATGGGTCCACTTCAGCAGCGCTGGGACTCGGTCGGTAGGCACCACAATGCGGTCCTTGTGCCAGAGGTAGCTCTTTTCCCTCTTCCACTGGTCTTGGTTGACCAGGAGGGGTTCAAGGCGTTTCTCCAGGCGCTTATAGATGTCCCCAAACTCCTTCAGGTACTCCGATTGTTGGAATCCATCCAGGGGGCGTATCATCGTCATGTTGAGGTCCAAGTGGACGTCCATACGGCTGAACGCCTCCTTAGCCAGCGCTTCAGACCGGGCACCAATCAGGGCGTCGAAGTTGTTGCGGCTGATGTAGTCGGCACACTCGTTCTTCACTCCCTGGATATGGTGTACCGTCAGCCGTAGTTGACTGAGGTAGGTCCACCAGCGTCGTAGCTTGGCCTTCTCGGGTGGGGGACCCTTCTGAGAACTGCGGACCGGTTCTTGGTCGCACAGCCAGACCACAGGGTTACTCCCCAACAGTCGTGCTTGTGAGGATAGCACCAGCATACCCGCGAGCAATTCCTGCTCATAGGTGGAGTAGTTCCCCCTGGCCTGGTTCCACTTCCAGTTCCAGTGGCCCAGAGGTACTAGGACCCACTTGTCGTCAGGGTAGCTGTGCTTGAGGGTTCCATCTCGGTTGAGACCTTCCGTCCCCCATTGGGAAATGGCCGAGTCGAACTCCTCCTTCTCTAGTGCTTGCCATTGGAACAACGTTCCACCACCGCCCACATTGCTGGCGTCGGTCACCAGGATAATCCCCCCTTGTGCCCCAGGCACGCCCAAGTATTTAGCGTTGGCTACCTTGTCTTTGAGCTCGTAAAACGCTTGTTGCTCTTGTGGGCCCCAGCGCCAAGTAGTACTCTTCTTGATCAAGTCCGTCAGAACGGCGCTGGTGTAGATGAAGGTTTTGATGTGGCGGCGATAGAAGTTGCACGCCCCAATGAAACTGCGTACATCATCAAGTCCTTTCTTGGGGTCTTCGTGTCGTACCTGGGCATCCATCAGGGGTTTGGCCTTAGAGGCCGCTGGGGTCCACCACCCATAGCCAACGTCAAACCCCAGATACTGCATGGTCTCCTGCATGAACTCACACTTCTCCAGCGTGAGTCGTGTGTGGTTCTCCTGGCAGACCGCAAAGAACTCACCCAAGAGGATTAGGTGATCCTCCTGGGTATTGGTCCCGAGGCATACATCGTCGATGTGAGCCTCCATCTGGGCACCACGGGATATGAGCTCCTGCACCTTAGGTCTCCTTCGTAGGATGGACAAGATCTTGTTCTAAGCTCTTGGAATAGAGCGGATGCGTTAGCCACGCCAAACGGCATGACCTTCCACTTGAACACCCTCCCCTGAGGGGTGATGAAGGCCAGTAGTTCCTGTGCGTTGGGCGTCAGGTCCACTTGCCAGAATCCGCTCCTCTTGTCCATCTTGGTCTTGTAGCGGCAGGAGGCTATCTTCTCCAGGGTAGACTCCATATTGGGAATGGACCCTGAGTGGTTCAGCGTCTTCTTGTTCAGCTCTCCGTAGTCCACTACCAGCCGGTTGGCTGTGGACCCAGGTTTAGCCACCAGGAAACAGGGGCTGCAGTGTAGGGGGTAGTCCCCGTCCTTGTACTCCAGGACTAGGCCAGCGTCGATACATTCTTGTATCTGTCGCTCGATCTCATCGGCCTGCTCTTTAGGAGCTGGATAGGGTCTTCTCCGGATCTTGTGACCCACGAACTCGAGTTTCAGCTTGAGGTCCATCTGTACCAGCTTGTCACATGAGGCTGGGGGGGGTAGTTCTCCGAACACCTCCAGATAGGTCCTTATAAGCTTCTGTACCCGCGGGTCCAAAACTTTGATCCTGTCCTCCATGTCCTCGTCAGAGTGTAAGTTGCTTGCCCCCTGAATAGACGTCGGGAGGTGGTCCTCCACCGACTCTTCGCCCGTGGTAGTGTCCATCAGCCCTTGGTAGGCATATAGAAGGTCTTGTTCAACCATCTCCGGTGGACGATGGCAACATAGGCACGCTCGAGGGGGTTCACATACACATTCCTCCGAGAGGTCGTCCTCCTCTGGGGTCCTCACATGGGCGCCCCACACGCTCTTCATGAGCTTAAGATCCACCTCCCTTTGCCAGGTGGTGATCTTCTGTTCGAGGTCCTCCTTCAATTGGGAGAGGTCTCCCATACGTCCTTGCCTCAGTGGCCATGAGCTGCGGGTAGGCTTCGCGTAGCATAGCTTTTTCGCCACCATCTTCCTCTTGGAATCCACATACTCCCTGAGCCTGGATCGGGGGTCCAGCTCCTCATCCACGGGGTCTTCCACCCTCATGGAGAGTAGGGGTTTTAGTGGGGCGGCGTACTCGGCGTTCTCCACTTCCTCCACACAAGTCTGCACGAAGAAGGCGTCGTGCTCAGTTTCGTCATCTGAGTGGATAGAGCTAGGTAGCTCAGATAGTCCACACTCAGAGACTCCATCAGGAACAGGTACATGGCAGGGAGAGTTGGGGGCGTTGGTGTCAGTCATGACGTACTCATCTCCTCCGGGTGTAGTCTCAACAGCATCTTGAGGTCGTAGGCGATCCTTCAAGTCACCCAAGGCGAGTCCGTCGCTTTCTCGTTGTATAGCCTGGACCAGGGTCGGGTCCAAATCCTCCCAGGGGATGGAGGTAAGACCTCTGTACACCATGCTCAGCATAGTCCCCCATCCGGCTTTCCCAATAGGCGTCTTACGACCCAGAGGCACGTAGATGGCCTCATCAGGTAACCGAACAGAGCTGATAGTCAGCCTGTCCAGGAGGTTTCGCCAGTATTCGTTGCCCCCATGGGCTCCCGAATCGGGGGAACAAAGGACCATACGGGAACGTTCCAAGGCCACCTTGGTCAGCACCTTCCCCAGTTCACTGAACCTGGGGTTCCCGTAGGCCATCCCGAAAGAGGGCCAGTAAAATTTGTAGCTGCAGTTCTTCCCCTTGCTGCAGTAAAGGTCCAGTACATGCTGCTTGTCGCTGGCGAACAACTCCACGCTCAGGTCTTCTCGAGAGTAACCCAACTCCTTCAGACCTTGGTCTAGGACTTCCCCCAATAGTTGATAGTTCCCAGTTTTGGAGGCCGCCGTCATGGTCGAGGGCTCCTCCTTCGATAGTTTCAGGTAACTCGAGGTATGTTCCGACTGCTCCAGTGGCACAGACTCTCTGCCACTGCCGTGGTCCACGTAGAGGAGGTAGGGCGCTTGCAACGTCAGGGATTGTATCTGGGAGTGCTGTACGAAGAATTCAGTCCCCAGTACAAAGTCGAAGGCCTCAGTGTCCATCACATAGAACCGATGGGCGATAGTCCGGGGGCCCATAGGTACCTCCACTTCACAGTCCCCGCAGCTGTGCACCACATGTCCATCCCCCATACGTATAGCAGCTGTGGTCATGGTGTTCTTCAGGCTCCCACAAGGTAAAATTTTCTTGGCCACTATAGATATTGTGGCGCCAGTATCCAATACCCCCAGGTATTCGCATCCCCCTAGTCGGATACGTACCCAAAACACCAGGTCTTGGGTGCCACCAGAGCGTCCCCGTCAGAACTCCGCGGGACAGGTCACCTCGAACCCCTTGTTCCGCAATTTGCGGGCCATCCTCATGAAACGGCTCCTCTTCTTAGCGTTGCCGTTATCACCACCTTCATGCTCACGCTTGGCTCCTTGTTCTTGCTGGGCCTGCGTTTGTGAGCGTGCGGTAGGACCAGACTGCCCTCCAGAGGGCTCGGAGTTCCCCCCTGGATTAGGGTTGGGGTTACCTCCGTTCTTGTCCTTGTTCTTGTTGTCGGGCTGGCCGTTAGCGCCTCCTCCTCGTCCACCTTGACCCCTGTCTTGCCCTTGACCACGTCCTTTCAACTTGCCTTTGCCGGAGTCGTTGCCTTTGCCTTTGCCTCCACCTGTGCCTGAGCCTTTGCCAGGATCTTCACCCTTAAGCTTCGCCGATAGGCGTTGCTTATGGTAGCACTCATCCTTGTAGTGCTTCCGCTTCCCGCAGAATGCACACGTGATGGTGCACCTGTAATGATCCGGCAGCTTCGCTTTGGCGCCGGTGTTCTTCTCCTGCTGCTTCCCCTGGACTACGAAGCAGTCTCGCTGCTCGCAGTCAGGGGCGTGCTGCAGGTGGCCCTGCTCGTCTCTGGCATCACACCAGAATAGCTCCTTCACGTTCTCCATGATACGGGCGTGGGCGTGTTCCGGGGTAGTCCCCTGCCCAGGTCGGGACCCTTGGTACCCTTTGCCATGAACTCCAGAACCTCCTCCTCCAGGACGGTAATTGTTCAAGTGCTGGTCGCTCTCCTTCTCCAGCGCCAGCTCCAGGAGTAGCACGCATAGATCCTCGTAGCGGAGGGATCTAGCCTTGCGCTCCGCCGTCGAACGGCACTCGTCCCATAGCTCTCGAGGGAGCTTGGCCACCAACCAGAACAGCAGGTCGTCGCTGCTGTAGGAACCGGGCGTCAGTCGTCCAGCCCAGTGATCCAGGTCAGCCAACAGCTCAGAGACCCTGCCAGGTTTGGGGTTGTTGGGCAGCACGGGCAGGTTCTGGATCTCGGCCCTGATGGAGAGGTCGGTTTCGTAGGTCGGGTACTGCCTCTCCAGGGCAACCAACACATTGGCAAAGGTGGCGGAGTTAGTCACGATCTGCCTGACCTGCTTCTCCAGGTACTTGGTCTTGCAGCACTGCAGGAGCAGATCGCATTTGACTCGCCCACTAGCGTGGGTTTTGCCGGTCAATCGGAGAAACCGGCCAAAATTCTCAGCGAACTCGCTGAGGTCCTTGCCTGTGAACTCAGGCAGGTTCACCACGATCTTGGAGGTGGCAATAGCCTTCGCCTCCTGAGACCTGCGTCCCTCAGGGCGTCGGGTCTTCTTCTTCTTCTTCTTCTTCTTCTTCCCCTTTGGGTCCTCGGGGTCCTCCGGGTCATCGTCCTCCGAGGGCGAAGTAGAAGTCATCGACGGCGGCTCATCATCGGAGGGGTCTCCGCCTAGATCACTAGAGCCATAAGGCTCCACGTCCACCATTGCCCTTAAGGCTGTCAGCCCCAGCCGGTCCAGCTCGGCCCTCGTAGAGTTTGTCACGTGGCTGTAGGGCGGTTGGGCCGTTCTTTGTACGAATGGACTTCTCGGTATAGCTGCAGGAGTCGGCATCGGTCGGCTCCTCAGGCTCCCCAGGGTGTTTGTCAACCCTGCCGCCAGGTGGTTGGCCTGTACTCGGTGGGGTGACATTCCCACCGTGGTAGGTGACGCTTGGGGCGGTATCATCAGGGGCTCCAGTTTCTCTCGGATCTCTTGAGTGAGGTCGCCCACGATTTTTGAAGTGGTTCCTCGGAGCACCTCGTTGATCTCCGACCGCGTCAGGGACCTGTTGGAGGATCTCCCCGATCCTCTACTCCTGCCTCCAAGAGACTCTGGTCCTCTCCTCAACCCACTCAAGGTTGCATACCCAGGTGCATACCCAGGTGCATACCCAGGAACATCCACATAGGTTCCAGTAGCGGGTAGTGGATGGGGATATTCAGCCGCGTACCATCGCGGCGCAGAGCTGGAAGCCACCGGCTCACTGGCAGTAGTTGCCTCAGGGAGCGCAGTGGTAGGTGGGCCCATACCATAGGCGGGGTAGGGAGGCATGCCAGTAGAGCCTGTGCCCTCTGCCATAGGCGGGTTGGTTATGGGAGTGGATGTTGCGGCGGCTGGGTCTGGAATTGGGAGTGTGGTGGTCATAGGAGAGGGTGATGCGTGGAGGCCAGAAGCGCTTGGTGCGCCTTCGAAGGTAGGGTCATTCTTCAGGTCTAGCCCTTGTTCCTCTCTCTCGTCTGCTTCGTCTCCAGCATCCTTCTCGCTCTCTCTCTTCCTCTTCACAGGCTGAGAGACCACCTCTTCGACTGATAGGGCCCCGAAGGCCGTCTGGAGTCCATCCAGCGAGTCCTCAGCCGCTTCCACTGGCCCATGTAAGGGCTCCGAAGGTACAGCGCCAGGTGCTGGCCTTGCCGGTGCCTCAGGCGCTGGCGCTGTCTTCACGTCGGCGTCCTCCTTCCTTGTATCCATCTTCAGTCGCCCTTCTGCTTATATGTGCCTGTACTCGGCGCACTGGATGTACGGCGCGGGGTTGCTGCCGGTGCGCAGAGACAGACTGCCTCTTGCTACCAGAAAAGTTTATAGTGGTTTCAACACTGTGTTTTTGTCTCTCCGGCTGCTTGCTGCTGGTGTAGGGTTTCCTGCTGCTTGTTTTTGGAGATCAAAACCTTTTGTTTGCTGAAACATAGTCAATCCAGGATAACCCAAGCCGGAGGTGTGCAAGGAGAAGAGAATCAGGATCAAAGCATGAAGGGCTGCAGTGTAAACAGTGAAAGATGAAAGGATATTCACAGAAACTGCAACTCAGGTCAAATCGGATTGCATATTCACAAAGATAGCTGAAATGTTTTGGAAAAGAGTTGGAAAACTGCCCCATGGTCACTCTATCTCCATAGTGCCATCTCAGGAGATGTGCACTCTTTGTTTTGGGTCCCATATGTGCTGAGGTGGCAGGGCATGTGGCGATGAGGTCACTGCCATGTCACATGGGATCTTCCTACTTAGCTAGGCTGACCAGGAATTGAACCCAGGACCTCTCAAAAAGAGGTGCCCAGCCCCCTAGGGTGCATACCACTAGGACAGCTAAGTATTCATGGAAAAACATAGATAAATTCATAGGCTCTGCCTTGGATATGTCAGTTCTCAGTCAACTCAGGAAAAGATGATTTGCCTCACATTGAAAGGGGATTAAGGGGTCCACTCCATATCCTGATTGGGTGTTTGGTTCCATAGGTCAAAATGTGTTATCACCACGTTTGGTGGGACCAATACTAAGATAAAAATGCCTTGATGCTCAGTGCATCCCTAATACAACTAGAGTATGCCTCAAAGCATTGGAAAAGCACTTTTTCTTACTGAGGGAGCTGGACATTGCCAAGATCGAAATGGTCAAGAGCTCCGAGGTCGCCACCGCCACCCAGAAGCTGCTGGACATCGCCAGGGGCGAGACCAGGCAGCTGAACAAGGTCATCAGCGGCCTGCAGCAGAGGCTGGATGCGCTGGAAGCCCGTGGGAGCGTCGGCAGCGACCACCCACCCCTGGAGTCTGGCTCGTTGGACGACGGCTGGGGACCCGGACCAGGTCCAGGCAGACCCCACGCCCCCGGCGGAGCCCCCAGGAGTCGCCCCAGCGCCAGTGCCCCCTCTCTCACCGCCCCCTCTCAGCACAGCGCGGGCCGCCGCAACGAGCGCGTGCCGCCCGGCAGTGGCAGTGAGGATTGGCGTGATGAGTGGCTCAGCGCGGAGTACCACAACCGCCGTGCTCCACCGCGGACACCGGTACGCCCCCGACGCCCCGCACCAGCCCTGGAGCCCATCCCAATGGCTGGTGGACGTTATGGTGGACTCAGGGATGAGGTGCCCAGAGGAGACGTGGACTGGGATGTCGGCCGAGGTGAGGACCTGGACCTGGACCTGGAGGAGTTCGACATGTCCCCGCCGCGCGGTGTACGACGGGAGGCCGCTGAACGCAGCCGCCGGCGCCGTGATGAGGAGGCATACATGGAAGCAGTACGGCGTGAACATCTAGGTTCGGCGTACATGGAGGAACCACGGCGTGGCCTCGCAGATATCGGTGAGGAGATGGAGGTGGCAGCCGTGGGAGTCCGTGGGAGAGGTCGATGGGAACCTCGGTCGACCTCACGGCCGGCGTTCATGGTCTCTAAGGCCGCGGATGCCGCCGTGTGGGAAGACCTGAAGGACATCAAGCCCCCCATGTACGATGGAAACCCTTCCAACCTCGACCGCTTCTTGGAGAAGCTGGACGATTGGGGGGTGACCGTCACTGAAGACATGGATCCCGCAGATGCGGACAAATATGTCTTCAGCCGGTTCAGGTACCGCCTGCCGGAAGTGCTCCAAGAGCTATACTTCGTGGCGACCAAGGAGGGGAAAATCAAGACCCTCAAGGAAGCCAAGAAGTGGCTCAACGAGCAGGAGCGGGTGGACGCTCCGCAGGTGGCTTTTTTTTTTTTTGCACTGAACGGCGCCTTTTTGTGGCTGGCCAGGCCGCAGGTGGCTGCCAAGCGGTGGAAGTCCATCAAGCTTCAGCATGATGGACGGGAGATCCGCCTACGGGACTGGCGAGACTTCCGAGGGCAATACACCCTCTTCCGCCGCAACGTGGAGGACTGGAACGAGGGTGAGCCTGCTCTCCATGCTGCCGGAAGCATGGATCAAGAGGGTCACCAAGGACGAAGCCAAGAGAGCCAAGTCCAACCACACGGTCAAGATGATGCTCCCCAAAGAGTATCATACGAACGTGGTGGCTTGGACGAGGAAGAACGTGGCCCGGGTTGTCAAACGGCACTCCCTGCGGAACGCTCTCCTCATCACCGTCTCGGGCGATCGCGAGAAGACCGCGATGTGGCGCCTTGACGAGTGTGACGTGAGCGGCCAGACCATCCGTCTGCAGGCCATCCCGGCGCGGATGAGCTGCGACGAGATCCTGGAGTGGGTTGGAGAGGAAGTACTCAAGGAGTACCGGAACCTCCACCACACCCGCTGACGTCAACTACGTTGGCGAGGGGCCTGGCGGGGAAGCTGCCATGGACCCAGCAGGAGCCGATGGCGATGAAGCTCTCGTCGACGATGACGACAACGATGAGCCCGCCGAGATGCCCGTTTGTGCCCTCGTGGCCCACAACGGCGCGGGGAGCAACCGGGGAAGCTGGAAGCCCCTGCAGCCGGGTTGGAAGAAGAAGGAGAAGAGGGACCCTCGCCGCATTGGCGACCCTCCGCTGTCCTTTGGGGAGTTCATACGACCTCACCCTCAGGGCTGTTTCGTGTGTTATGGTAGGAAGAAAGGCTTCAACCATGACCACTGAACATGCCCCACCCACCAGGCCGACACGGAGGCATACAAGAAGGCGCACGGGTCGAAGAAGCGTGCACCTGCGGGTATCCGGGAGGCCAAAGTGGAGGTCGACAAGGACGAGCTCTCCAAGCTGATGTCGGTGGGGACCGAGTTAGCCAAGGAGATCCAGGAGATCAAGAGGAACTGGGTCCCCAGGTCGGACAACAAGAACAAGGAGAACAAAGAGAATGACCAGAACAAGGACAAGGACAAGAAGCCTAGGAATAGGAGGAAGAAGGGTATCAACGAGGTTGATGCCGAGGAGAATACCCCTACTTCCACAACCGATGCCCCCTAGCGGAGCCCCTGCTGCCAAGGGCCCCAGCTAGGGCGGTCGCAGGATGGTGTCGTGGGAAGCGCCACACCATCCCAGTCGGGAGTCAATAAGCACAAAGGGACTGCCGCGGGCGGAAGGCCCGGACCGGCACCCAGTCGCGGAGGCGGGGTGAGGGCAAGTGATGGCACGAACCCTTGCACCCGTCCATCCTTCGCGACCAAGAATGTGTTTGATGTACTTCAAGATCTATCCGAGAGTATCGGAGGATCACCCAGACCGCAGCTGGATGCTGCAGATGGGCAGCCTGAGCCCATTGTCCAGGACCTGCACCAGTCGCTTGTCGAGCTTCTGGAACGGCCGGAGATCCTGAGCTTGCACGCCGTGCGCCGAGTTGGGCGTGAGCGGCAGTTGCACCTTAAGGTCCGTGCCTTATGCGGGGAAGTGGAGAAGGTCTTCGACGTGTTGGTCGACACGGGCGCTCAGGTCAGCTTGGTCAAGGCTGGCCTACTTCCGCCAGAGTGTTTGACCGACAGTCGGAAACCTGTCAGGCTGAAGGTGGCGAACGGCCAGTACATGGTGGGAGGCACGAGGGAAGCGGCCATTGGGCTGCAGTTTGTGAACCACCTTGAGCTGAGCCGCCCAGACCTCGGCAAGGAAATCCTCCTGCAAGGTCGCTTCTACGAGGCCGAGATGGACTGGGACATGATCGTTGGGTACGACTTCATGATGGAGACGGACTCCGGCGTCCTCCCGGCCCAGGCCTCCATGACCCTGTACCAGGACGACCAGCTCTCGTGGCTTTCGTCACCTGAGCACCATGTGGAATGCCAATGGATCCACCCCAAACGCAATCAGCTCGAAGTAGCCGCGCTGGACACTGAGCCAACTGGGCCAGCAAACCAGGAGTACGGCGTAATGCCGGAAGTGGCGAGCTGAGTGGTTGCGGACCTGGGAGCTTCGGATCTGGCCCTGGATGCGTTCTCTTCAGGAACCTCCGCCCATCTTCGGATTTGTGAGAAGTACTGCAGCGCCCAGGACTCCGCGTGGAAGAAGCACTGGGGTCCGCATCAGGGATTGATGTGGATCCATTGCCCCCGTTGGGACATTCCAAGGGGGATAGCGAAGATTCGCAAGGAACGCTCCAAGGCAGTGCTGGTTGTTCCTAGGGGATGCACCGAGGAGGGAAGTACCCGACATTGGGTAGTCTCATTGACCAACATGACCTTAAACAGGGTCTTCCTACCGGCTGGAGAGAGTGTCTATCAGGACGCTAAGGGACAGCCCATGCCACCCCAGAGATGGCCAACGGAATTCCACTATGTGGATCGGGGCCTTGATCAGGCCGACACCACGGACTTCGTGTGTGTCAACCGTATCATAGCGGAGCCATGGCGGCAATGTTTCGCGGTTTCCCCTGTTGACATCGGAGAATCGGAAGTCCCCCTCACGGAAGAGGAGTTGGATCTGGTTCAGGGGTATATGGATCAGCCCTTTCACGACTGGGGAAGCCAGCGTGATGGCAAAGGCCAGGACAAAGCCTGGTGGGAAGTGGACTCCATCGTCTCCGGTTCCTATGATGGGAATACCTTCGTACAGGGGGTGCTGGACTACATGTCCAGCCAGGACGAGCCGATTGGCGGTAACCCAACCACCTACGGCGATCTGTTCCGAGGCAAGACCAGAGATGGTCCTTTGGGCCACCTGGGGAGACCACCTGAGCCGAAACCGAGCGGGGTCGCTACCCCTCAAGTAAGCTCAGTGGTCCAGGAGCCCGGAAAAGCCAAGGCGGAGTCCGATGATTGCCCCAAGATCCAGGCATTGAGGGCCAGGCTGAAGCAGAAGTATGGGGACACCTTCTTGAGCGGAAAGCCTGTATTTCCCCCACCGGTGCGTGGACCGTATGGCGAGTCCAAGATACGACTGAAGCAGGACCCCCGTGTGTATCGGCAACGGGAGTTTGCCCAGAGGGGCGAGAGGAAGGAGGCCATGGAGAAGATCCTCCGTGACTTCATTGAGAGAGGCTGGCTCGAGCCGTGCCACTCCGAATGGGCCTCTCCGTGCTTCGTCGTCCCCAAGAAGGTGGCGGGTGAGTGGCGACTCGTGGTCGACTACCGCGGCCTAAACGCCCAAACGCAGCACGACAGCTATACGCTGCCCCTCATTGAGGACATGCTGCAAAAACAACACCGGCGGAGGATCTTCACGGTGATTGACCTGAAACATGGTTATCATCAGATGCCTCTCGCCGAGGAGTCCCGTGCCTGCACAGCCATGAGCACCCCACTTGGACCTCTCCAGTGGAAGGTGATGCCCATGGGCGTTACCAACGGCAATGCGGCTTTTCAGCGGATGCTGGAGAACCTGCTTGAGCCGGTGCGTGACTGTGCGGACCCCTTCGTGGACGACGTGATCATCGCGTCCGGGGACCCCAGCATGAGCTACGAGGAGCTCCTGGAGGCACATGAGAGGGACGTCACTCGAGTGCTGGACCTTCTGGTTCGGCACAAACTCACGGGCAGCAGTGACAAGGCCACCATTGCGGTGAGCGAGGTGGTCTTCGCTGGCCACGTAGTCGGGAACGGGCAGCGAAAGCCCATACCTGGCAAGGTGGCCGCAATCGAGCACTGGGAAAAGCCCAAAACGGTCTCTGAGCTACGGGCGTATCTGGGGTTCTGCAACTACTACTCGGGGTATATCAAGATGTATGCCGAGTATGCAGCCCCCATGACGACCATGCTCAAGGGCAACCGAGAGGAGACCAAGAAGGGGTCCAAGAAGGCTCTGGTCTGGACTGAAGAATCCGACCGTGCCTTTGAGGGGATGAAGCAGGCGCTGCTATCCGCAGTGGGTCTGCACCTCGTGGATCCCGACCGAGGGTTCGTCCTGCGCACCGACGCTTCCGACTACGCCGGTGGCGCTGTGTTAGAACAAGTGCTTGACGATGGGAGGCACGTGCCCGTGGCCTTCTGGAGCCGAGTCCTGGCGGAAGGCCAGAGACGGACGTGGACGCCCCGAGAAAAGGAGGCGTATGCCATCGTCATGGCTCTCAGGAAATGGGCTGGGTACATAGCCCTCCATCCTGTCACCGTCTGCACCGACCATCAGAGTCTGCAGTCGAGGCACAAGGAGCACGTGGACACCCCCTCTGGTCCCGCCTCCCGACGGGCAAGATGGCATGAGACCTTGGCCAAGTTTGACCTCACGGTTGTGTATATTCCTGGAAAGATCAACACCGTGGCGGACTGTCTCAGTAGGTGGGCCTATCCCGCCAGCAAGGGCATGACGGATATCTCTGCCCATGGCGATGAGGCTGAGACCGCTGAAGCCAAGAAGATCATTGAAATGGAGCGCCTGATGGAGGAGGAGGGTGTTAAATGCTTCGTCGTCATGGCTGCGGATGCCCCCCTCGGAACGAGGATGGGCACAGCGGTCAGAGTACTCGTCCCTGATGGAGCTGAGTCCGACAAGCACCTCTTCCCTGAGTCTTGCCTCCAGGACGACTGGTCCGACGACTACGCCAAGTCTGAGGCTCTTCAGGCCAAATATAGGGCTGTGACCGACCGTGATGACGGGCAGAAGTGGCCAAAGGGGCTGACTGAGGAAGATGGCAAGCTCTACCGGAACGGTAAGCTGCTAGTACCGGAGTCCCGAGTGCTCGAGCTTTGTGAAGCTTGGCACCACCACATGCTGCACCCAGGGGTCAAGAAGCAAGCCCTTGACATGCAGCGCCGGTTCGAGATCGACCATATCGGTCTCCACACCGCCATCAAGAAGGTCAGGAAGGGTTGCTCGGTCTGTCAGGCCTGCAATCCCGATAACCGGAACGTCAAGGGGGAAGCCCAATGGACTCCGGTTCCTGACCAGCCTATGGAGAGCGTGGCCATGGACGTCTTCTCCATGCCCGAAGTGCACATAGGCAAGGAGACCTTTGACTGTGTGGTCCTTTGTGTGGATCGCCACAGTGGCTACGTAGTAGCCGTTCCGGCACGCAAAAAGGGGCTGCTTGCCAAGGAAGTGGCAGTCATGATGATTCCTCATTGGCTGACCATCTTTGACATCCCCCGCACCATTTGCAGTGACCGAGGGCCCCAGTTTACTGGTGGCTGGTTCAAGGCCATGTCTTCCCTCATGGGAATACGTCACGCCAAGAGCGTCGCCTATCTCAGCCGGTCTAACGGCCGAGCTGAAGTGGCTGGACGGCAGCTGTTCGAGAAGCTGCGCAAGATTCACATCACCAATCCACGTCGGAACTGGTTTGAGGAGATGTGGCCCGCTCTGAAGGCCCATCATGACACCCCCACTCCGGGTGGTTTGTCCCCGCACCAGACTCTGTTCGGCAGGGACTTCCTGGGTCGGGGACTTCCCTTGTCTGGTGATGGCATGGCCATGGATGGCAAGGAATTCTTTGCGCGGCAAGAGGCAACGGCGCGTGACATCCGCCAGCAGCTCGAGAAGGAGCATGCTGAGCGTCAGAAGTCCGCCCCGAGCTCGACAGCGCAGAGGTTCAGGTTGGGAGACCCAGTATGGGTGATCAGACCCCGCCCTATGGGCCCCCACCGCACCAACACCTGGTTCACACCCGGAGAGGTGGTCCGCAGGATTGGTGAGGACACCTATCGCATCAAGGTGGGTCACGGACAGTTCCGGGAGCGCCACGAGAGTCAACTCCGTGTGCGGGAACCCGACCTCCGTGGCCAACATGTGTCCCTGAGCTATGCCGCACATGACGCCGATTCGGACGACGACTATGCTGAGCAGGACGACTACACAGTCGAGAAGATCCGGGCCAAGCGTCCGAACGCCTCGGCACCCGGACCCCTGGAGTCCAAGGTTCGTTGGCGAGGCTATGGGCCGTCCCACGACACCTGGGAGCCCGTCTCCTCGTTCGTGCCGCGGATCAATACCCCCTTCATGGACTACATCCGCAAGCACAAGACCAAGATCCATGTCTCGGACTTGGCAGCACTCACCCAGGCGATTGCAGCCAGGGGTGCCTGATCATCGCCCTGAGCTCTCCCCTGATACATTTTGAGCGCTTGTGAGGTCGACGGATTGTCCCTTACTTGCTTGCTCTCTTACATCTTCCGGTGACCTGCCATCAGAGTGGCCATATACCCCCCCCTGCTGAATCCAGAGGAGGATGGCCCCTCTCTTCTTCTACTCGTCACTCCCCCGCCTGCTGAATCCTTGAGAAACCAGGCAGGACGACTGACCATTTTTTTTGAGCTCTTAGGGCCTTGAAGCCTATACGACGTTGCGCAACGGATGCCGCTGTCATCGGCATTGCGATTTTATGGTGTGTGGTCTGGTCCCATGGCACTTGCGGGGTCCAGACCAGTCTACGTGTGTCTGCAGACTATATATGGCCTGAACTCAGGCGTTTTCCTGTCCACCCTCCTGCATATGCCTTATCCTAACCGGGGCGTGGTTTGGCGCTCTGTCCAGAGTGTGTTTACACGCCTTTTACCCCGCTTATCGCTTGTTTTTCTGTCCCCCAGGATATGTGCTTCTGTATGTTGAGTTTGTCAGCCCATCACCGAAAAGGGGACTGTGATTCCCCCGAGGGGATGCGAATCGACTACGAAGGCGCCTTGAGTCGCCGTTTACATGCTCCTACGCAAGGTCCAGCCTGGACCAGTACCTAAGTACAGATTCTTCTGTTTGAGTGGCTGTGATGTGCTGAGATCCTGATGGCACCAGGCGGGATGCGCAGTTGCCTGAATGCACTCCCAGCGGTCCGCCACTGTCAGTCCCAGTGTGAGCCTACCGACTCGCAGACGCACTTGCAGTCGGGTGGGGGCCTCCGGTGCTCCTGACCTCGGTCAGTCTGCCTGGGAAACTAGTGGTTTGAGGAGTCGACGCCTCCGCCCACACTGCATGAGGACTCCCTCATGTATGGCCTTCGTGGTAATAGGGCGAGGGAAAAGACGGCCTTGATGCCCGATCCCTTAAGGAGGAGCTCGTTCGGCTGTACCACTCTGGACTCGCGTCGTGGATATGGACATGGTGCGCCCGAGGAAGGACCCATGGGGACTCTCCCCCAGCTGGCGGGCCTTGGGAAGCTTGGGGTAGCCTGATGGATCTTTGTGGTCGCTTTCGACCTGTGGGACCACCTCGGTCGTCGTGTGAAGCCTATGTTGGCCGTGTATGCCACTGCCACTGTGGTAGTGACCGTCGCAGCCGGCACCCGGTGCGCCTGGTATGGGTTAACGGGTCCTTTGGATGCCGAACAATCGCCGCCAGGACCCGGGACTTGATACTTGATACTATACTTGAAGTTACAAGACTCTACAGCACTATACCTGTCTTACCGTGGGTTGACGTCGGCAACCTGGCCCAAGACCAGCCTGAGGTGTGTGGTACGACTACCCCCCCCCCAGGGGATGGTCCGGGGATACCCCCCACCCTCAGGGGATGGTCCTGGGTACCCGCTGCCATGCGTGGTGTTATCGAGCCCCCCCCAGGGTTTGCTCTAAGGAGGGGGGTGAAGCGGTACCCAGAACCCCATGACCATGGTGGGGTATACAACCGGTCTCTGTGTGCCCACTAACCCCATGTACAGAGGGGAAGACGCCCGGTGAAGCCCTGTGAGAGCCCGGCAGGAGCGTGTCCCTTGCCGTAAAGCCCCCGTGACGGCATTCCGGCCACATGGGGCATGTTACCATGTACCGGCAAACTGCCATTTGCCGGTATCTTACTATTTCACGCCAATCTGCCCCGCACCGCCTTCGGCCGTCGATTCGGCAACCTAACCCTAACAACAGATGTAGGTAAGATGTGTTTGTGTGAGAGATCTGGGCATTTCAGCTATTAGCGGCCGCATCGGTAACCGATGCATCGCCCGCTGAGATTTACACATCAGAATATCAGGAATCAACAGGGTTTTATTTTCATATTGTTTCCGTAAATGTTCACGCTTCCGTTCTGATAATCAATGTTTTGACTGCTGGCGGTTGGCTCGCAACTTTAGCGTAACCGCCAGTTTAACTGTTATTTACAGACATTTTAGCGCAATCCGTGACGAAGACTCTAAAGTCTTCAGGAATTGCATTGATGCATCTGCAATTTTCACATTGTACACTCGCAACCTTAATCCGAATTTTTCAGGATGTCGAAATCGGATTTTCGACTTCGACATCCCCGCACTCGATTTGACCTCTTTCGAGTGGACCTACGTGCTTCCCTATGCACGAATCAACTTTCCTTTTGTCTTGCCCTCCATTTGTCTTAGAGATATGGGCAAAACAAAGTTGATTCGTGAGGCCACTTGTGAGGGTCATATCTCGTGCTGCTTGCGAGGAATGGCAATAAGGAAGCATGGGACGTATTCACAATACTCCCGACGTAATTAGGAAAGCTTTATACGCCTTGCGTCTCCACACGTGCGCGTTAGCGTAATGGATCATGGTCAAGAGGGTAGAGTTTGCGTTATAACTCTTTGGCCATGATATTGCGTGCGTTAAGATAACTTTCGAGTGTAGCGCGCGAGTGTTGGTGTTGCATAGGAACTTTCCTTGAGTTTCTATGAGCGATTGACACAAAGTTATGCCCTTGCAGGGGCATGACATATCGTGGGGGGAGCTACCTTTTTGGGCAGTATGTGGTATGTGCCATGTGTTGTATTGTGTGCCCATTTGGCGGGTTTGGCTAAGAGCGATACACCCACCAATGGACCTCATATTGCACGAGGCTCTTCCTTATACTCCCGACGATCAATTGCAAGCCTAACCTTCGTGGAGGGAAGCTTGTGTGGCGATCCCAAAGCGATGCGTTGGGAGCAAGGTGTGTGTTTTGCAATTTTCCATATTTTCATGTGCCCACTTGGGAAGTAGCGCTCGTAACCTTTCAAAGCGCCCCAAGTGGAGCACATATGTGGAATCGAAGGTCATTGGTGTCAAGTTATTGTGTTTAGAAGGATGGGTCGATTACTCAATCCAAGCCGAAGATATTATAATATATTTGTGCGCCCTTCAAGGCACTTTTGGGTGTTTTTTCGCCAATATTGCTGTTTTTTGCCCGTCATGATGTCAAGTGGCGACCGTGTATCTCAACGTTGCGCTCAATTGACATCATGACCCAAGTATGTTATGAGGGTACATACTTCGGTGCCCAACATATCTTAGACCCGGCGAATAACTCCTCTTGGGCTTGGCATACCGTGGCCGCCATGTTGGCGATTTGGGACTATCCCAAATCATGGGCTCACTTGGCGACCCTGCCATTCCCAAAACGAGAGGAGTTGGGCGACGCCCAAAAATTATGTTGGACACGTATGACTTGATACCAATCCTATGGCACACTCCGGTCCAAGTCGGGCATGTGCCTCATTTGCCCCAACCATGAGTGTGCGCATTTTCGGCCATTTTGAGCAATTTTCCACATTTTCTGCCCGCCGTGCACCATGTTCAGCTACCTCGTGCACGCCGGACGCATGGACCAATGGACCATATATGACATGGGTGTTATGCATATTGGTCCCCATGGTTCACACACCACGTGGGTGAAGCGGAGCAACCTTCGTTAAGGTGCTAGCGCAAAGTGAGTGTGGGCAATTTTGCCATTTTGGCATTTGAGGACCCAATTGGGATTGTCACCACGCCGAGTGGCATGGAGATCTTTGAGAGCCAAGGGCATGGGAGTCTCAGTTGGACTCCCGGTGGATCGCGTATGGAATGGCAGATCCCATCTCCAAGCCGGCGTGAAGATATACTATTGGGAGCACCCCCGAATTTTGGCTCATTTCGAGCAGCCAAAATGACCCCATCTTTGGACCCCAATTTCACCCCCCCGTGTGGTCAATTGGCGGTCCCATATCTCTATGCCCACAGGGACCCCGGACCTAATTTCAAGTTGTACACTCAGATAGAAGTCCTAGGTCCTGCCTCCTGTCCTCTGAGCCATTGGCCTTGCCCTGGCCGGGCGAGCCACGCGTAAGAATGATGCCAATTTTGGTGATTTTGGCATCATGACC
This sequence comes from Eutreptiella sp. 'Long Island Sound 2002', assembly GCA_964036045.1. NCBI lineage: Eukaryota > Euglenozoa > Euglenophyceae > Eutreptiales > Eutreptiaceae > Eutreptiella > Eutreptiella sp. 'Long Island Sound 2002'. The sequence continues at coordinate 111,123,028 of OZ038383.1, forward strand.
CCACTTGACGAACCCGTGGTGCCCTGATGCCGGGACCTCAGAGGGAACCAGGTTGGGTGAGGGCTCCAGCAAATTCGTACTCGAAAAGCATAGGGTCAGTTGCCTCGTCCCTACCTCTGGCGGGTCCGGACGAGGGGTCAATTTTGGAGATTTTTGAGCTAATATCAGTTTGGGCTGAAACAGCCCATTTTCAGCTACCAACTCCTAGGGGATAATGGCGGGGCCATATCTCTCGCTCAGAGAGGAGCTGGGACCTGCCGTTAAAGGAGCATAGGACACTACTGTCGGTTGGCCTTGGGGTTCGTTGGTTCCCAGGAACTCGCCTGTGGCTGGGCAGGACACCTCCCTTTTGGCAGGGTTTCAGGGTCCGGACTGAGCAGGGCATGGGTTGTGTTTGAGCCCCCGCCCCCACCAGCCACTGAGAGCGTCGGACCTGGGATTAGGATATGAGTTGGGACTGAGTGTCTATTGTCCTGTGATGCCCTTACCCCAGTCCAGTCTTAACCCCATGTGTACATATCCTGATGTGTTGCTGTACATACTTTTGTTCCCTTGTTTCAGAGTGGCAAGGATCCTGAAACGCTTTGTCACATGACACGAGCGTAATGATGCCCTTGTGAGCGTAGTGCTTTGCCTGCCTGCTCACCTGTGCGTGTCCACCGCAGCGTCCCGTGGCCAGGCCCCCCACGGGAACGCGTCAGCACGGCTCAAGCCAGCCTCTCTCGATGAAGTCACGGAGGATCTTCTCCATGGCCCCCTTCCTCTCGCCCCTCAGGGCAAACTCCCGGTGCCGATACACACGGGGGTCCTGCTTCAGTCGTATCTTGGCCTCGCCATCCGGTCCACGCACCAGTGGGGGAAACACAGGCTTCCCGCTGAAGAAGGTGTCCCCATACTTCTGCTTCAGCCTGGCCCTCAATGCCTGGATCTTGGGGCAATCATCGGACTCTGCCTTGGCTTTTCCGGGCACCTGGACCACTGAGCTTACTTGAGGGGTAGCGACCCCGCTCAGCTTCAGCTCAGGCGGTCTTCCCAGGTGGCCCAAAGGGCCATCTCTGGTCTTGCCTCGGAATATGTCGCCGTAGGTGGGTGGGTTACCGCCGATTGGCTTGTCCTGGCTGGACATGTAGTCCAGCACCCCCTGCACGAAGGTGTTCCCATCATAGGAACCGGAGACGATGGAGTCCACTTCCCACCAGGCTTTGTCCTGGCCCTTGCCCTCACGCTGACTTCCCCAGTTGTGAAAGGGCTGATCCATATACCCCTGAACCAGATCCAACTCCTCTTCAGTGAGGGGGTCTTCCGATTCTCCGATGTCAACAGGGGAAACCGCAAAGCATTGCCGCCATGGCTCCGCTATGATACGGTTGACACATACGAAATCCGTGGTGTCGGCCTGACCAAGGCCCCCATCCACATAGTGGAATTCTGTTGGCCATCTCTGGGGTGGCATGGGCTGTCCCTTAGCGTCCTGATAGACACTCTCTCCAGCCGGTAGGACGACCTTGTTTGAGGTCACGTTGGTCAATGAGACTACCCAATGTCAGGTACTCTCCTCCTCGGTGCATCCCATGGGAACGACCAGCACTGCCTTGGAGCGGTCCTTGCGGATCTTCGCTACCGCCCTTGGAATGTCCCAACGGGGGCAATGGATCCACATCAATCCCTGATGCGGACCCCAGTGCTTCTTCCACGCGGAGTCCTGGGCGCTCCAGTACTTCTCACAAACCCGAAGATGGGCGGAGGTTCCTGAAGAGAACACATCCAGGGCCAGATCCGAAGCTCCCAGGTCCGCGACCACTCGGCTCGCCACTTCCGGCATTACGCCGTACTCCTGATTTGCTGGCCCAGTTGGCTCAGTGTCCAGCGCGGCTACTCCGAGCTGATTGCGTTCGGGGTGGATCCATTGGCATTCCACATGGTGCTCAGGTGACGAAAGCCACGAGAGCTGGTCGTCCTGGTACAGGGTCATGGAGGCCTGGGCCGGGAGGACGCCGGAGTCCGTCTCCATCATGAAGTCGTACCCAACGATCATGTCCCAGTCCATCTCGGCCTCGTAGAAGCGACCTTGCAGGAGGATTTCCTTGCCGAGGTCTGGGCGGCTCAGCTCACGGTGGTTCACGAATTGCAGCCCAATGGCCGCTTCCCTCGTGCCTCCCACCATGTACTGGCCGTTCGCCACCTTCAGCCTGACAGGTTTCCGACTGTCGGTCAAACACTCTGGCGGAAGTAGGCCAGCCTTGACCAAGCTGACCTGAGCGCCCGTGTCGACCAACACGTCGAAGACCTTTTCCACTTCCCCGCATAAGGCACGGACCTTAAGGTGCAACTGCCGCTCACGCCCAACTCGGCGCACGGCGTGCAAGCTCAGGATCTCCGGCCGTTCCAGAAGCTCGACAAGCGACTGGTGCAGGTCGTGGACAATGGGCGCAGGCTGCCCATCTGCAGCATCCAGCTGCGGTCTGGGTGATCCTCCGATACTGTCGGATAGATCTTGAAGTACATCAAACACATTCTTGGTCGCGAAGGATGGACGGGTGCAAGGGTTCGTGCCTTCACTTGCCCTCACCCCGCCTCCGCGACTGGGTGCCAGACCGGGCCTTCCGCCCGCGGCAATCCCTTTGTGCTTATCGAATCCCGACTGGGATGGTGTGGCGCTTCCCACGACACCATCCTGCGACCGCCCTAGCTGGGGCCCTTGGCTGCAGGGGCTCCGCTAGGGGGCGTCGGTTGTGGAAGTAGGGGCACTCTCCTCGGCATCAACCTCGTTGACACCCTTCTTCCTTCCCCTGTTCCTAGGCTTCTTGTCCTTGTCCTTGTTCTTGTCGTTCTCGTTGTTCTCCTTGTTCTGGTTATCCGACCTGGGGACCCAGTTCCTCTTGATCTCCTGGATCTCCTTAGCTAACTCGGTCCCCAACGACATCAGCTTGGAGAGCTCGTCCTTGTCCACCTCCACTTTGGCCTCCCAGATACCCGCAGGTGCACGCTTCTTCGACCCGTGCGCCTTCTTGTAGGCCTCCGTGTCGGCCTGGTGGGTGGGGCATGTTAGGTGGTCATGGTTGAAGCCTTTCTTCCTCCCATAACACTGGAAACAGCCCTGAGGGTGAGCTCGTATGAAATTTCCAAAGGACAGCGGAGGGTCGCCAATGCGGCCAGGGTCCCTCTTCTCCTTCTTCTTCCAACCCGGCTGCAGGGGCTTCCAGCTTCCCCGGTGGTTCCCCGCGCCGTTGTGGGCCACGAAGGCACAAACGGCCATCTCGGCAGGCTCATCGTCGTCGTCATCGTCGACGACAGCTTCATCGCCATCGGCTCCCGCTGGGTCCATGGCAGCTTCCCCGCCAGGCCCCTCGCCAACGTAGTTTACGTCGCGGTCGCCGGGCCTCAACCCGCGGGTGTGGTGGAGGTTCCGGTACTCCTTGAGTACTTCCTCTCCAACCCACTCCAGGATCTCGTCGCAGCTCATCCGCGCCGGGATGGCCTGCAGACGGATGGTCTGGCCGCTCACGTCACACTCGTCAAGGCGCCACATCGCGGTCTTCTCGCGATCGCCCGAGACGGTGATGAGGAGAGCGTTCCGCAGGGAGTGCCGTTTGGCATCCCGGGCCACGTTCTTCCTCGTCCAAGCCACCACGTTCGTATGATACTCTTTGGGGAGCATCATCTTGACCGTGTGGTTGGACTTGGCCCTCTTGGCTTCCTCCTTGGTGACCCTTTTGATCCATGCTTCCGGCAGCATGGAGAGCAGGCGAGCCTGCTCGTCACCCTCGTTCCAGTCCTCCACGTTGCGGCGGAAGAGGGTGTATTGCCCTCGGAACTCTCGCCAGTCCCGTAGGCGGATCTCCCGTCCATCATGCTGAAGCTTGATGGACTTCCACCGCTTGGCAGCCACCTGCGGAGCATCCGTCCGCTCCTGCTCGTTGAGCCACTTCTTGGCTTCCTTGAGGGTCTTGACTTTCCCCTCCTTGGTCGCCACGAAGTACAGCTCTTGGAGCACCTCCGGCAGGCGGTACCTGAACCGTCTGACGACATATTTCTCCGCGTCTGCGGGATCCATGTCTTCAGTGACGGTCACCCCCCAATCGTCCAGCTTCTCCAAGAAGCGGTCGAGGTTGAGGGGGTTGCCGTCGTACATGGGGGGCTTGATGTCCTTCAAGTCTTCCCACACGGTGGCATCCGCGGCCTTAGAGACCATGAACGCCGGCCGCGAGGTCGACCGAGGTTCCCATCGGCCTCTTCCACGGACTCCCACGGCTGCCACTTCCATCTCCTCCCCGGTATCTGCGTGGCCACGCCGTGGTTCCTCCATGTACGCTGAACCTGGATGTTCACGCCATATTCCTTCCATGTATGACTCCTCATCACGGCGCCGGCGGCTGCGTTCAGCGGCCTCCCGTCGTACACCACGCGGCGGGGAGATGTCGAACTCCTCCAGGTCCACGTCCAGGTCCTCACGTCCGCCGACATCCCACTCCACGTCTCCTCTGGGGACCTCATCCCTGAGTCCACCATAACGTCCACCAGCCATTGGGATTGGCTCCAGGGGTTGTGCGGGGCGTCGGGGGCGTACCGGTGTCCGCGGTGGAGCACGGCGGTTGTGGTACTCCGCGCTGAGCCACTCATCACGCCAATCCTCACTGCCACTGCCGGGCGGCACGCCCTCGTTGCGGCGGCCCGCGCTGTGGTGAGAGGGGGCGCTGAGAGAGGGGGCACTGGCGCTGGGGCGACTCCTGGGGGCTCTGCCGGGGGCGTGGGGTCTGCCTGGACCTGGTCCGGGTCCCCAGCCGTCGTCCGACGAGCCAGACTCCAGGGGTGGGTGGTCGCTGCCGACGCTCCCACGGGCTTCCAGCGCGTCCAGCCCCTGCTGCAGGCCGCTGAGGACCTTGTTCAGCGACCTGGTCTCGCCCCTGGCGATGTCCAGCAGCTTCTGGGTGGCAGTGGCGACGCTGGCGCTCTTCACCATCTTGATCTTGGCGATGTCCAGCTCTCTCTGTGCGCGCGCGGCGACCCTGGCGATGCGAGTCATCTCGCCCTTGCCCGTGTCTACCTCACGCTCGAGGTACTGGACCCTCCTGCGGAGGTAGACAATCCACCGCCGGGTGGCATCCGGGTTGCCGTCCCCTGATGGGTCGTCGGGGTCCCCAGGGGGTTCTCCAGGAGGGCCTCCACCGAATCCGCCGGGTCCAGGGGGTCCTCCCCCGCCCGGTGGTCCGCCTCCAGGGGGTCCACTGGGTGGGCGTCCTCCAGGGGGTCCTGATGGTCCTCCGTCAGGGGGTCCCGGTGGGTCTCCGCCAGGTCGCCTCGGTGGGTCCGAGGATGGGGGCTTCTTCGTGTAGTCGAAGTCCATGTCGTCATCCTCGTCCATGTCGCCCCACCTAGGCGTCTCGGTCTCGGAAGACTCCGAGCTCCGGTAAGGAGGAGGGAGATCCTCATCCTCACCTTCCGGCTCCATGGGGACGTCTCCGCCTCCTCCGCCAGCCACTCCTCGGCGATGTCGGCGGCCTCCTTCATCCCCGTCGCTGGCGGTGAAGAAGGGGTCGCTGTCGTGGGGGTGTCCACCCGCTGGCCTCCGTGGCCTCTCGGGGGTCTTCCCCTTGCCCTTCCTCCGTCGATAGGCAGTGGGGCCACTGCTCCCACTGCTGCCAGTGTCCGCCTAATCCAGCGTCATCTTGGAGGAGGCGTCCCCTTCGAAGAGCCTTCGAAGGGTCTCCACTCGTGATCCTCCCGGGGGAGTCTCGCGGCGGAGCTTGGCCTCTGCCTCCTCCATTGCGGCGGCGGTGGCTGCGGCAGCTCGCCTTTCGGCCTCCTCCCGGGCCCGAGCCGCCTCGGCTTCCCGGGCCTGCTGCAGCCGCGCCTTCTCCGCTTCCAACGCCGCCAACTCCGCCTCTGTCTTTGCCCTCTCCTCAGCGACCTTCCGTCGCGCGGCCTCGATGGCGTCCTTCTTGGCGGCGTCCGCCTGGGCCTTAGCCGTTGCTTCGGCGTGCGCCCTTTCCTCCGCCTCCTTCTTTGCCCCCTCTTCGGCAAGCGCCTCTTCCAGCGCCTTCACCTCGGCCTCCTTGCAGGCAATGGCCTCCTGCGTCAGGCGGGCTTCCTCGTCGGCTGCCGCCACCTCACCCTTGATCTGGGCAGTCGCTGCCTCATGGGCGGCTTCGGCCGTGAGTCCGGCCGCAATGGCTGCCACGGTCGAGGCGTGAATGGCCATGCCATGCTGCCACTCCGCAGCCTCCTGCTGGGAGATGCGGACGGCGCCCTCCATGGCAGCGTTCTGCTGCGTGGCCCGTTGCCGGGCAACCCGAAGGTTGCAGGGCACCCCACAGGCGCGCTCACAGGCGCGCGCCATGTCCCTTTGGTCGGGAGCGACGCTGCTGCTGGAGCTGGCCTGGTCGGCCGGCATCCTCCCGCGGTGGGCCGACTCCACGTCGCTGCTGGGGCCTGACTTCCTCAGGAGCGGCAGACGGGGCTTGGCCCTGGTCTGCTTGGCGACTTGGAGGTAGTCGCCAAGGGTGGTGTGGCCGGGGTGGTGACAGCCACTGGCCCGTTGGGGGCTGGGGGCTGGGGTTCCGCCCCTGGCGCCTTGGGCGGCTTCGGCGGCCAGGGATTCCTGGTACTCCCGCCACTTCCGGTCCCGCTTCCTGTCCCCGGCGGACCGCTTCTCCTTCCCCGGAGACGCGCTGCTGCTGCTGCCCTGCATCCTGCGCTCGCTCCCCGGTTCCGGGAAGTTCTTCTCGATCATGTCCCACATGGAGACATTGATCGTGGCGCCCGACGGGTACTCGTTGGGCTTCTCGTCCTCCTCAATCCCGTCAGGGCGCAGCCCTTCGCCGGGCCTGTCTGGCCGGGTCCAGACCCTCCAGCGCCTCTGCTGGAAGCGGAAGGCAAACCCTTCCACCCGCAGCCAGTCTTCGACTGCCTGCAGGCGGTCGGGGCCCATGTCCTGGCGGAGCTCGAAGCTCCCGGGCATGCCGCCTTCGCACTGGGGGTGGCTGTGGCGGTAGTGCTGGTCCCAAACCAACCCACGCAGTAGGCGCACTGCATGGGGGTGCAGCCGCGGCCACATCTTACCCGCTTCTTGCCAGTTTACCATGGCAGCGGGGGGCGTACTTGGTCTTGAGGTCCTTGGTGGGCTCTCGTTCCGCTCAACGGACTGGTCCTGGTGGTGGTTGTTGAAGCGGGTGACGTAGCACTGGACTGGGAGTGCGGCCGGTGCTGGTCGGCTGGTGGTTGTGGAGGTGGGTGACGCGACTGGGTGTGCGGCCTTGCTGGTTGGCCGATAGGACTCGCTGATGAGGGAGTCCTGGTCTGTCCACCTCCTTCACGGTCTCGGCGCTGCTGCCGGGCGGCGCTGCGAGCCGCTGCGCTGCGCTGCGAGCTGCGAGCTGCGAGCTGCTGCGCTGCGCTGCTCGGGGTTGGTGGCCCCGAGTGGCACGCGGGGGATGGGTAACCCCGCGGCGGTGAAACGCTTTTGACGCGTCCCCGTGGGGGGCCTGGCCACGGGAGGCTCCGGTGACACGCACAAGCAAGCAGGCAGGCAAAGCACTGCGCTCACAGGGGCATCAATTACGCTCGTGTCATGAGACAAAGCGTTTCAGGATCCTTGCCACTCTGAAACAAGGGAACAAAAGTATGTACAGCAACACATCAGGATATGTACACATGGGGTTGAGACTGGACTGGGGTAAGGGCATCACAGGACAATAGACACTCAGTCCCAACACATATCCCAATCCCAGGTCCGACCCTCTCAGTGGCTGGTAGGGGCGGGGGCTCAAACACAACCCATGCCCTGCTCAGTCCACACCCTGAAACCCTGCCAATAGGGGGGGTGTTCCGCCCAGCCACAGGCGAGTTCCTGGGAACCAAGGGGGTCCAAGGCTAACCGACAGTAGCTCCCCATGCTCCCTGATCGGCAGGTCCCAACTATTCTCTGAGCCAGAGATATGGCTCCGCCATTATCCCCTAGCAGTTGGTAGCTGAAAATGGGCTGTTTCAGCCCAAACTGATATTAGCTCAAAAATCTCCAAAATTGACCCCTCGTCAGGACCGGCCAGAGGTAGGGACGAGGCAACTGACCCTATGCTTTTCGAGTACAAACTCGCTGAAGCCCTCACCCAACCTGGCTCCCTCTGAGGTCCCGGCATCAGGGCACCATGGGTTCGTCAAGTGGGGTCATGATGCCAAATTCACCAAAATTGGCATCATTCTCACGCGTGGCGCGCCCGGCCAGGGCAAGGCCAATGGCTCACAGGACAGGAGGCAGGACCTACAACTTTCATCTGAGTGTACAACTTAAAATTAGGTCCGGGCTCCCTGTGGGCATAAAGATATGGGGCCGCCAATTGACCACACGGGGGGGTGAAATTGGGGTCCCAAAAAGGGGGTCATTTTGGCTGCTCGAAATGAGCCAAAATTCGGGGGTGCTCCCAATAGTATATCTCCACGCCGGCTTAGAGATCGGATCCGCCATTCCATACGCCATCCACCCGGAGTCCAACAGAGACTCCCATGCCCTTGGCTCCCGAAGATCTCCATTGCACTTGGCGTGGTGACAATCCCAATCGGGTCCACAAATGCCAAAGTGGCAAAATTGTCCACACTCACTTTGGGCTAGCACCCTAACGAAGGTTGCTCCGCTTCGCCCACGTGGTGTGTGAACCATGAGGACCAATCTCCATAACACCCATGTCATATATGGTCCATTGGTCCATGAGTCCGGCGTGCACGAGGTGGCTGAACATGGTGCACGGCGGGCAGAAAATGTGGAAAATTGCTCAAAATGGCCAAAAATGCGCACACTCATGGTTGGGGCAAATGAGGCACATGCCCGACTTGGACCGAAGTGTGCCATAGGATTGGTATCAAGTCATATGTGTCCAACATATCTTTTGGGCGTCGCCCAACTCCTCTGGTTTTGGGAATGGCAGGGTCGCCAAGTGAGCCCATGATTTGGGATCGTCCCAAATCGCCAACATGGCAGCCACGGTATGCCAAGCCCAAGAGGAGTTATTCGCCGGGTCCAAGATATGTTGGGCACCGAAGTATGTACCCTCAAAACATACTTGGGTCATGATGTCAATTGAGCGCAAGGCTGAGATACACGGTCGCCACTTGACATCATGACGGGCAAAAAACAGCAATATTGGCGAAAAAACACCAAAAAGGGCCTTGAAAGGCGCACAAATATATTATAATATCTTCGGCTTGGATTGAGTAATCGACCAATCCTTCTAAACACAATAACTTGACACCAATGACCTTCGATTCCACATATGTGCTCCACTTGGGGCGCTTTGAAAGGTCACGAGCGCTACTTCCCAAGTGGGCACATGAAAATATGGAAAATTGCAAAACACACACCTTGCTCCCAACGCATCGCTTTGGGATCGCCACATAAGCTTCCCTCCACGAAGGTTAGGCTTGCAATTGATCGTCGGGAGTATAAGGAAGAGCCTCGTGCAATATGAGGTCCATTGGTGGGTGTATCGCTCTTAGCCAAACCCGCCAAATGGGCACGCAATACGACACATGGCACATACCACATACTGCCCAAAAAAGGTAGCTCCCCCCACGATATGTCATGCCCCTCCAAGGGCATAACTTTGTGTCAATCGCTCATAGGAACTCAACGAAAGTTCCTATGCAACACCAACAATCGCGCGCTACACTCGAAAGTTATCTTAACGCACGCAATATCATGGCCAAAGAGTTATAACGCAAACTCTACCCTCTTGACCATGATCCATTACGCTAGCGCGCACGTGTGGAGACGCAAGGCGTATAAAGCTTCCTAAATTACGTCAGGAGTATTGTGAATACATCCCATGCTTCCTTCTTGTCATTCCTCGCAAGCAGCACGAGATATGACCCTCACAAGTGGCCTCACGAATCAACTTTGTTTTGCCCATATCTCTAAGACAAATGGAGGGCAAGACAAAAGGAAAGTTGATTCGTGCATAGGGAAGCACGTAGGTCCACTCGAAAGAGGTCAAATCGAGTGCGGGGATGTCGAAGTCGAAAATCCGATTTCGACATCCTGAAAAATTCGGATTAAGGTTGCGAGTGTACAATGTGAAAATTGCAGATGCATCAATGCAATTCCTGAAGACTTTAGAGTCTTCGTCACGGATTGCGCTAAAATGTCTGTAAATAACAGTTAAACTGGCGGTTACGCTAAAGTTGCGAGCCAACCGCCAGCAGTCAAAACATTGATTATCAGAACGGAAGCGTGAAAATTTACGGAAACAATATGAAAATAAAACCCTGTTGATTCCTGATATTCTGATGTGTAAATCTCAGCGGGCGACGCATCGGTTACCGATGCGGCCGCTAATAGCTGAAATGCCCAGATCTCTCACACAAACACATCTTACCTACATCTGTTGTTAGGGTTAGGTTGCCGAATCGACGGCCGAAGGCGGTGCGGGGCAGATTGGCGTGAAATAGTAAGATACCGGCAAATGGCAGCTTGCCGGTACATGGTGACATGCCCCAAGTGGCCGGAATGCCGTCACGGGAGCTTTACGGCAAGGGACACGCTCCTGCGGGGCTCTCACCGGGCTTCACCGGGCGTCTTCCCCTCCGTACATGGGGTTAGTGGGCACACGGAGACCGGTTGTATACCCCACCATGGTCATGGGGTTCTGGGTACCGCTTCACGAGCAAGCAATTTCCGTTTGACCTATGCACAGAAGGAGGGAGTGGGTGGGTGCACAGGGAAAGCGCCCCAACGTGTGGATGCCTGGATGAGGCACATGCATCGCGAGCACAACGCATGCTCCATTCGACTAACATACCTTTGATTCGTGTTCTGACCTGTGCAGAGCGAGAGAGGTGAACATCCAAACCCCCAACGAACGCAACGGTGACAACCTTAGCGTTTTGACAAAACTAACGACACGAACGCAATGCATGCGTGTGACATGACAGTAATATACCGGTGAGGCGGGTTGTCCGCCTGCTTTGTTGTATGGTTGGCTGTTAAGTTCTTTTTCCTAAAGTTTATAAAATTTTTGGTGCAACTGTGCAAAAATTTCTTTTAAAAGCGTTAAAAACCACGGCTCATACCTTCTTATCCAGGAGCAGTTTACCCTTCTGATGCGTATGAGGCTCCTCTGCCCCTACGCTAGGCATCAGTGAGAATGGGAGCCCCATTGGCTCTGGCACCAGCTATCAGACTGGAAGCGCGCCCCGCATAGCCAAGCGCGCGCACAGGATAGTACGCTGTCTTGAGTAGTTTGAAGTTCTGTGAATTTCATGATTTTATAATTAATTTTATATTTTTTCGTGATTGTCATATGTTCTTATGTAACATTCATGCATGGCGGCTCTGGTTGATTCCTGTGTTTCACAGGATGCCAGAATGTGTCACCGGAGAGCGATGCAAGGCTCCTAAGATGGTTTAAGCGCCAACGCGCTTGATGTGGACTCCAGCGCAATGACGGAGACCAAAAAGCAGCTTACTGAAGTGTTCTTTGTGTCACTCATGCAGCACAGAGCAATCAAGCAGGGAGCAAAAGTTTGAAAAGCAAAATGGAGTTCGCCAAGCTGTGAGTTTTGTATCGGAAGCAGGGATTTTATAAATCTTCATAGGTCTTAGGAGGCTCAAGTTGCATGGTCAAAATCACACCAAATGCACCCAATTTGGACCATGCAAAAAAAAAGTTTTTCACAGGCTCTGTTTTTGAAAACAGAATATTAGTCCAAAGAAAGTAGCTTTCTTACCATTTGTGCCATTTCGCGGCTTTTTTCGGACAGCCGAAGACAAAAAAAAACTATAAAAGGAATAAATAAATCTTATGATTTCAGTGGAAAATGATGTGCCTTTAGCGGAAATTGGCCAAGAAATACATTTTGCGTTCCCCTTGTTTTTTGAATGAACATGGTTTGCAGAAAAAATGATTGCAACATCATTTTCTGTTCCGCATGTTCATTGCATACCTGGAAAAATGATTTATTGATGGAATTCTATGCGCGAGGCCTCGCGCAATCAAGACCAAGGATCATTAGAACAGAAGCATGGCGGATGGAATATCAATGCAAATCATATGCAACATGTGGTTCAAGGGCTCCCCATTGCGCGAGGCCTCGCTCATAACTTACTAAACCAAAAACCTCATCCGATTCATTTTCCTTTGGAAAGACGGCTTCAGGGTCGAGTGGTCTTAGTACCCACCCCACGGTTTGATTTTTGATTTGCACTGCCCGAAAAAAGAGGTATAGGTTGTTACTTTCAAGTTCTGGGACTGCATTCCAGTCCTCATTGCGCGAGGCCTCGCGCAAAAAAAGGCCCAGAAAATATATTCTTTGTACCATCGTGGTGGGTTCTCATCTGATAGCGCTTGTGCACAACCTTCACTGAAGCAACGAGTACCTAAATTGTCGTTGAGTCATTGAAATTTACCAGAACCTTGCCCCCCCCGGAGGCGGAAAAACTCTTTTTGGGCTTGGTCAGCCCCTGCGCTTGGCACTCTCCTTCCCCCAGGGCACCATCTATCTCCAGGTATCGAACATCATCTTGATAATTGGTGTCGTTTGCACTACATTGCATTTTACTCTCCAAACAATCAGTTTTTTTGGCCGGAACAAACGCTCAAAAAAGTGCCACACATGGCAAATTCATATTTTCTTTGCACATTTTACTTTGATCTATAGTCAACAACGGCAGGATCAATTTTTCTTAAGCCAAAGCTACAAGGGGGGTCCCTGTCCAGCTCAGCGTCATCTGTTGAGAGGACATGCTTCATGTGTTAGCAGTGATACTCTTTTTTTTGCTTGACACTCCCCATAAGTTGTGGCAGGTGTGCATCATGAGCAATGCTGAAGGATGCACCCTGTGCAACACCTCCAACGTATGTGCTCCTTTTGTTAGGAATGCAACAACATTTGAAATGATTTCTTGAGTCATCAATTAGTTTTGCAACGCTTGTTTAGAACACTGAATGTCCGCCCGCGTAAACATATTGTACAATGTGATCAAGTCAAGGGTGCCTGTAATGTCATTCCAGTGTAGGCGCCTGCTTGATTCCTCAATTCTACTATCATTACCTGACTTTGGAGGGGCAATGGACTGCTCCTTGCGCGAGGCCTCGCGCAAGAAACAGTCCATTGCCCCAAAAAAAGGCATTTTTTGGACCCATCAGGACCAAGAAAAGGCCAAAATTCCTTACATAAGAGTTCTTTTGGTGTTCGAAAAACGGCTTGATTTTTTGCAAGTCAAAGAATGGTTCTTTTGATGTTTCTTCAGGCCGTGTATTTTGGGCACTTTCTGTCGTTTTATACCATGCAACTTGAGCCGCCTAAGTAGGTTTTGAGAGTACCCAAGGGAGTCACGATGATTTTCAGACCTCAAAGACCCAAAAAGAGACCTGCTTCGGTGACCAAAAGCCTCAGGGTAGCGCCGTATGCTTCAAAACCATCTTACCACCCTTGCAGGCCAGTGCAGCGGCGCTGCAGCGCCTTTTCGTGAGAAAGCCCGCGTGAAGGATGCCGAGTTGCTGCTGCATCGCGAACGCAAAGGAAGCAGCCAGGCGCCGCCAGCTGTCCAGTAGGCAAAGGAGCTAGGTGCCAAGTCATGTAAACGTTGCGCGCAAGCCCCAAGCGCTGCGCAAGACACAGACGACGCCGCGTGCAAGGTCCACCACTGCAGTGATGAGCAAGACCAGGGCAACGTCGTGTGCGAGCCCAGGATGCTCTCTACGACCGTGAGGACGCTGTCCGCACGCATTTTTGTTGCGTGCAAGCACAACACGCCGCGTGGTCCCTGAGTATGGCGCGTGCAAGCCTCAAGCGCTGCGCGCAAACCCAAGAAGACGCTGCGCGTAAGCGGCGCACGCTGCTCGCAAGTCCAACGCGCCAATTTCATGTGACGCTTTCAGAGGGTTGTTCGCCTTTGCTCATACTGTCTTACTGTGTGGTTGTTTTGGGAGAGCAGAATGTAGGGTTACATGTGCCTCATTCCGATGAATGTAAATATTCGACTTTAGCTTCTCTGCCACTGTGACCTCTGAGGTTGCGCGTGCATGTGTGTCTGGGTGTACTTATGTGCAGGCTTCCTTTTGTTTTGCGATCTAAGCTGTTTTTGCCCACCTTAGGCCTAGAGGCTAAGGGTGAGCACGCTCAAGCCTTGGGGTGGGCGCTGCAGCCCAGGTGAGTCCGAGGGACCATCGTTCAAGGCCCATGCTTTGCGCTGGACCTGAAGTTTGTTTTAGTCGTTGTTTCTTTTTAACACCCCTAATGCCTCACTGCAAAGACTTGTCCTTTGGGCAAGTCTCTTAAGAAGGCGGGTGATGCGTATGAGGCTCCTCTGCCCCTACGCTAGGCATCAGTGAGAATGGGAGCCCCATTGGCTCTGGCACCAGCTATCAGACTGGAAGCGCGCCCCGCATAGCCAAGCGCGCGCACAGGATATTACGATGTCTTGAGTAGTTTGAAGTTCTGTGAATTTCATGATTTTATAATTAATTTTATATTTTTTCGTGATTGTCATATGTTCTTATGTAACATTCATGCATGGCGGCTCTGGTTGATTCCTGTGTTTCACAGGATGCCAGAATGTGTCACCGGAGAGCGATGCAAGGCTGCTAAGATGGTTTAAGCGCCAACGCGCTTGATGTGGACTCCAGCGCAATGACGGAGACCAAAAAGCAGCTTACTGAAGTGTTCTTTGTGTCACTCATGCAGCACAGAGCAATCAAGCAGGGAGCAAAAGTTTGAAAAGCAAAATGGAGTTCGCCAAGCTGTGGGTTTTGTATCGGAAGCAGGGATTTTATAAATCTTCATAGGTTTTGAGAGTACCCAAGGGAGTCACGATGATTTTCAGACCTCAAAGACCTAAAAAGAGACCTGCTTCGGTGACCAAAAGCCTCAGGGTAGCGCCGTATGCTTCAAAACCATCTTACCACCCTTGCAGGCCAGTGCAGCGGCGCTGCAGCGCCTTTTCGTGAGAAAGCCCGCGTGAAGGATGCCGAGTTGCTGCTGCATCGCGAACGCAAAGGAAGCAGCCAGGCGCCGCCAGCTGTCCAGTAGGCAAAGGAGCTAGGTGCCAAGTCATGTAAACGTTGCGCGCAAGCCCCAAGCGCTGCGCAAGACACAGACGACGCCGCGTGCAAGGTCCACCACTGCAGTGATGAGCAAGACCAGGGCAACGTCGTGTGCGAGCCCAGGATGCTCTCTACGACCGTGAGGACGCTGTCCGCACGCATTTTTGTTGCGTGCAAGCACAACACGCCGCGTGGTCCCTGAGTATGGCGCGTGCAAGCCTCAAGCGCTGCGCGCAAACCCAAGAAGACGCTGCGCGTAAGCGGTGCACGCTGCTCGCAAGTCCAACGCGCCAATTTCATGTGACGCTTTCAGAGGGTTGTTCGCCTTTGCTCATACTGTCTTACTGTGTGGTTGTTTTGGGAGAGCAGAATGTAGGGTTACATGTGCCTCATTCCGATGAATGTAAATATTCGACTTTAGCTTCTCTGCCACTGTGACCTCTGAGGTTGCGCGTGCATGTGTGTCTGGGTGTACTTATGTGCAGGCTTCCTTTTGTTTTGCTATCTAAGCTGTTTTTGCCCACCTTTGGCCTAGAGGCTAAGGGTGAGCACGCTCAAGCCTTGGGGTGGGCGCTGCAGCCCAGGTGAGTCCGAGGGACCATCGTTCAAGGCCCATGCTTTGCGCTGGACCTGAAGTTTGTTTTAGTCGTTGTTTCTTTTTAACACCCCTAATGCCTCACTGCAAAGACTTGTCCTTTGGGCAAGTCTCTTAAGAAGGCGGGTGATGCGTATGAGGCTCCTCTGCCCCTACGCTAGGCATCAGTGAGAATGGGAGCCCCATTGGCTCTGGCACCAGCTATCAGACTGGAAGCGCGCCCCGCATAGCCAAGCGCGCGCACAGGATATTACGATGTCTTGAGTAGTTTGAAGTTCTGTGAATTTCATGATTTTATAATTAATTTTATATTTTTTCGTGATTGTCATATGTTCTTATGTAACATTCATGCATGGCGGCTCTGGTTGATTCCTGTGTTTCACAGGATGCCAGAATGTGTCACCGGAGAGCGATGCAAGGCTCCTAAGATGGTTTAAGCGCCAACGCGCTTGATGTGGACTCCAGCGCAATGACGGAGACCAAAAAGCAGCTTACTGAAGTGTTCTTTGTGTCACTCATGCAGCACAGAGCAATCAAGCAGGGAGCAAAAGTTTGAAAAGCAAAATGGAGTTCGCCAAGCTGTGGGTTTTGTATCGGAAGCAGGGATTTTATAAATCTTCATAGGTTTTGAGAGTACCCAAGGGAGTCACGATGATTTTCAGACCTCAAAGACCTAAAAAGAGACCTGCTTCGGTGACCAAAAGCCTCAGGGTAGCGCCATATGCTTCACTTCCGCACCTCTTTTTGTGGAGTGCGGTTCTGTTGCGCTTGTCTGCGACTTGAAGTGTTGGACTATAAATGACGATTTCTGATGTCTTTTGGTCAATTTTTAGCGACTTGACTTCTTGAATTGCTAACCCTTTCGCTAAACCACAGGATTCACTCCTGGTTGGGTCCAATTTCTATTTTTTTCAGCTCCTTCACCTCTGTGCACTTCATCAGGAGTATTGCTCCGCCTTGGCCCTTGGTCAGGACGCTTACTAAAACCTTGTTTATACAGCGATCGCCGTCCGCATTAGAGCGTTCGACAGTACCCTAGTGGGCAAGCATGTACACTCTAAGGAGGAGGTCCTGGCCACTACCCCCACATTTTTACCAAACGTTTTCGCCGCACGCTGGTGACTTTTGAGGAATGCCCCTTCGAAGGGAAATCATTCACGGTACATTACACTGTTTTTCACGGGTACCTACAGTGTGGTAAGCTTCTATGAACTGATGAAAGTGTCATTAGCTGGTTTGAAGCATTTTCTGAGGTAACTTTGGGGAAAGTTGAGCCTTTTTCCTTGGTCCTACTAGCTTGATCAACTAGTACCTCAGGGGGGAGTAAGAAAAAGTCACTACCATGTCTTTCTTGGGGTACTTGATCCAGGCCAAGCCCCCCCCAACCCTCGGGAAGGTGTTGAGACTAACACTTAATCATTTTTATCACTCTTTTGAAGCTTGAAGTACACTTTCTCAAAGTGACTAGGGTTATAACCCTAGCCCCCCCATGAAATTCACCCCTACCACTCAAGTGAGCGGAGGTATCTTCGTTTAGGGAGGTAATACTGAAATAAAGTGGGCACTTCATGCCTTGGGCCTTGTAGGTTAAGCCTGGTGGTTTCCCACCTCAGGACCCCAATACTCAAATGTTTCTATCACTCAATGTGGTTCTACTTTTTAACTGATTCTGAATTCAGTTGCTTGGCCATGGTGGCCAAGCCATATCCTGTGTCTGGCCAAACTCCTATGCCCAAGATTCCTAACCAACTCCATTGCATCCAAAAGAGTGCAGATGAAGTGCTTGGAACTATCCTGAGGACCTGAACCATGCCATTTTTCACATAAAATGATCTATTTTGTTTATAAACCATTGAAGCATTGTATTTAGACTTACATTTGTCTATCTGCAGCCCCTCTTTGTTACACATGTTTTGATTGTGGAAAGATTTATCGTGATTCCATTTATCCGGTGCCCGGACTTGCTCTACTTTATCTGTGTGTGGACCTCATTTTGACTTGTGGAAAATCAGCAAGGTTTTCTAAAACAAATACAAAGAACAAGCACAAGTGTGGGCAAACCAGAAACCTTTTCTCGGGGTTTTTGTCACTCAAGGTGCACTGATGGTTTTGTACCCTCTTGACTCGGGATCGGTATTAGATTCGTAGATTCGCGTTATGTACAAAACAAAGCGCATGCACAATAGATTCAATGCTCGTGCAGAACAATACCTTATGTTTCGTCCAAGCGAGATTTGAGATTTAGGTAATGTGAATCTTGATTGCAGAATAGACCTAAATATACGGCATCATTTCTTTGAGCTACGGTGATAGATATGCTTTGAGTTGAGTACGATGCTTGAGGAGTAGTCTCCAGATGTGGGCTTCTGCTCTACAACCGGTTCGCAAAACTAGGAATAGAAATACGAACAGAATAGGAATACAAATTTACGGCGATAGTGTGCTACACTACCTACCACCCCCCTTTGCCATTCCCCATAGTTGCAAATATTCCGCGGTGCTTGCGGCACTTTTTGCACCCGCAACCTCCACACTTATGGCTCTAGAAGTGCGCATAGTGCGACCCAAGTACACATTGCTGCGGACATTTTGTACTCCGCCCTCAACAATACTTCTCCATTCATTATCCATGCACCCCCCATCAGTGTAGCTTTATATTACTATACCCCTCACCCCTGAAACGGAACCACAATTACAGGCAACCACTTTTCTTTCTTGGCCACTGCTGGACCCGATTGCTTTCGGCCTGGCTTTACTCAATCCATCTTTTGCAGATGGTATTGGAAAACCCAAAAATGGTGTACCCTGTGTGGACGGACATCTAGTGTCCAACTGGAAATACCAGCTTTGCATGCCGTGACGTCAAAGCCGAAATGCAACTTGGTCAGTGTGTAGCGCGCGAGCATTGGTGCAAGCAAAATGGCAATTCGGCCAAAAAACAGCGGCACAAGCTTGCATATTTCCTGGCCTCTTCGCTTATGCAAATTGGACATTCGCAAAACTTAATTGCGCACATCTTCCCATCTTACGGATAAAAATCAATTTTATCGCCTCCCGCAAAGCACCTTAGAGAGAGTGCCAGAGGAGTAGGGTTATTCAGTTAGGTTGGCAGTGAACCAACGAGTCAAACAAGCAGGCACAAAATGAGGTAGGCAGGCATGTAGACACAAACACCCACTTTCAATCTTTTTTGGTAGCAACCTACATCTGCAAGCGATGGTGTGTGCAAAGATAGTCAGTGGTCAGGTGGACAAACAGTTCATAGCTGGCCGGCTGAGCTTGGGTTTGAATCTGACACCACATCACCGACCGCGCAACCAGTTTGTCCCTCAGCGTTTTGGGGACCATGGTTCAAATTCTCCTAAGCACAAACTGTTAACCCCCCCCCAACCCCCCCCCCCCCCCAAAATGGTTCCCAAATATAGAGGGGTAGAGGGCTCAAAATAAAAAGCAAGCATTGGGGTATCATTTTGCCGTGCAAAAAAATGTTTTACAATGGCTTATACATCCAATATCATGCCTTGGGGTATGCCACGCGAGCAACCCCCCCTTGCGCTCGATCTAACAACCTAAGGTAATTTTACGAAACATTTATTGCTCTTCTGTTTCGCAACAAATTGTATTTATCAAAATATTCGTATTTGCCTGGTATTCGAAATAGGAAGTGACAGCCCCCCCGCATCAGGCACACTTTCCTTACCACCACCCTTGCCATACCCACCCGCAATACGACGACCGACAGGGTGCCTGCGTAACGATAAAAACCAACGCTGGCACTCAAGAACTGAAACCTGACCCACACAGCCCTGTATCTACCCTGAAGCACAATTGCAGATAGCAACAGATCTGTAGCGCCTTGAGTCACTGCGCAAACACTGTTCCGGTGGCCAGAGACTGTCCGACATCAAAAAGGAACCACCAATCTTGCGAGGGTACAAACCACCCCCACTACTGAGTACGAGTCACAGGGGGAATCCTTGCACTGCGTGCGCACTGCGCGCTACTTTTAGACTATGTTCCTAACAAAGAGCCCCTAGGCACGCCCCTTGGAAACACCCTAGAATTAGGCGACCCAAACTGGACTGGAGGGGACCTTGAGGGGGACCTTCCCGGTTCTTGTGGCATGGTGAAGGACTAGGGGCCTTTGGGGGGGAACTTGACTGTGTGTTGGGCAGCGGAGATGGAGGGCAATCAGGTGGCGAGTCTGAACTGGGGTTGGCAAAGGAGATGGACTCCATCTTGCATTGCCGATTCACCACTCTCAACCCATCTTGGTAGTATTCCAAGTGGAGGAGTCCATCTTCAGCCATCCCAACCACCGTGGCAGGAGGTCGCAGGCCATTGGAGCGGGTGTAGAACACCCTATCCCTAATACTGAGATCAATGGAGAAAATGGGCCTGAGAAATGAGGAAGGAAGTATGATGTCCTGTAGCAGGCACCCTCAAGGTGTATCACCATATCAATCGACCGAGAAAAGAGTAGATGTGGTGGAAATGCGCAAAAAATGTGTGCAAAAAAGTAGAAATGGGTGAAACAAGGTGAACATCCAAAAATGCCAAATCTCCAATGCATCAAAACCTACTACCAAACAACAATGATGCCCAAAGTACCACAAAGTATGGGTTTCTACTATGGCCAGACGCCCAAATAGTTGCACTGCGCGCGCACTGCACGCACACTGCGCTTAAGGCGCCCCCACAATCCCCGTTCACCCAAGAGAGAGCCTTGAGAAGACGACGGAAATCATCACAAATCCGTCCGAGGATGACGAACAACAACAACAATGACAACCACAACAACCAGGTTAGCAGGGACGTGCATGGTGCACTGCCAAACGACACATTAACTCCTCCTTGGACGAATAGCCCCCACCGCTGCAGTTGACTGTATGAGGCATCTTGAGGAAAATGGTTGAAGACTTTTAAGAGGTTCTTCGAAACCTCAGGCTCCAGTGCCGTAGTCTCGCGCTCGGCCCTGGGCATTCATTCGAGTTGACAATCACAGCCAACAGACGGCCGAGAACAGTGCACAAACACACCAGCCCACAATCAACCCTCAGCGATCTGGGCGACCAAGGACACTTTACCCTCCCGCCCCCCCCAAATCGAGGGAAAATTTTCACTGAATCGGGCCAATAAATCGGGGGACATGATTTGAGGAAAACACACTCAATTCAGGGGGCTGGAGGAGGAGCATTAGGTCTTGGGACACTGTGAGGGCTTGTTTGTTGTTGTAGCAGGCTTTGTTTGTGCATGAAAAACAACTTTTTCAGCAGGCTGACCACTTTCAGGAAGGTGATAAAAATCACCCAAATGGGATTTGAACCAGCATGCTTTGTCTTTGAGCCCAGTGTTACAGCCACTAGGTCACTGAGCTCATTCCCTAACTGTGGTGAAGGACCATGTACAAACCGGAGGGTGAAGAACTTTTTTTGAAAATGAGGGAATGTGGGACACTGAGGTATCCTATCTGTCAGCTGGGGAATTCCCGCACATAAAATGCCTTTGTCTGGTGTTCAATCCTGCAACCTACTGAATCGGGCTGACAAATCGGGGGGAATAGGGGAAGTCGGGCCCCAATTTTTGGGGTTGGGGGTTGCTTTAGAGGGGCAGGGGCGTATGGAAATCCAGCTTCAGCCCACCTCCGGCACCCAGAAACCCGGCCCCCGGGACCCAAGCATTGTCCGCAAACCAAGACCGACAGCAGCAATCATACAAGTGGCGGCAACGGCACAACCCATAGACCGGCGCCTGGGGCGCGCAGATGACTAAAAGTGGCCCGCATTATGGTGCCCCACTTATCAACTACGGTAGAAGAGTTGCCATACCAACCTATCAAACCCACCACGCAATGTGAACAGTGCTACTTGCACTTCATGCAGCCACAGGGATACAATGGGTACACCCAGCCATACTGGCAAGCACAAGCCTCATATGAATCTAAGACCCAACAAGATCAGAATTACCACCAGTGACTACAGTGGCAGTACTGGGATGCAACAGAGGGAGAGTATGGTGCGACGCCAAAACAACCATGACTGGACAACCAGCACATCCCATACTAGGCACGAGGTACAGCACACGCACCTGACAATCTAACGGCAGGTACTTCTCAAGACCGAAACCGCCGAGCCCAAGCAATTTGGGCAAGGTCATCAACTGCCTGGAAGCGGGGCCCATCCCCACTATTCCTCGCCAGAGGCCCGCGGAGACTAAGCCGCCAAAGGGGAAGCCCAAGCAGAAGGTTTTCAGTCCGAATCCACCTGTCCCTTGCACCGCCTGCAACACCGAGCACTTAGGGGAGGATAGACCCAACCACAAGGGATGTCACTCAAGACATGTATTCTGGATGGAAGTTGTTACTTCTTGGTGGACTCTGTATGGAGGCTGTTGGGGGCGTGGCGGCACAGCGCGTGCACCGCGCTATGAAATGGGGAAATGGGGGGTGTTTGCGACAACTGGCAATATTCCTGCCTATACAGACCCTACTAACCCCCCACAATGTGGACAGCCTCAGGTTTCCCCCCACCCCCGCCCCGCAAGCTGCCCAGGGCCCCAAACATAGGAACAACATAGTGAAAAGCGCACACACAACGAACACATCTGCAGCATGTATTTTCAAGTCTCGGACGGTCAGCCCACCATTTTTGGCCATGACCTCTTTGAGCCGCGCCTGGTCAAGGTCACAATGAGGAACGTGGTTAAGAGAGCCATCAACAATGCACAGGTGGCTGCCCCCTTTGGGGCCTGCATAGTTTCATCCGAATCTTCAGGTACATATATGGGACTGCTTGGGTATGGTCCTGCACAAACTTTCTGCATCACGCACGCACAGTGCGCAACACGCCCCCGCTAGTTCTTGCTGGACTCTGGATGGTTGCTGTTATTCCTTGGTGGACTCTATGCTGGAAGCCCATGCTCCAATCCTGCGTCCCTACCTTTGAAGCCAAAGGGAGGACGCCACCGTCAGCATCCCACAAATTATTGCGTTGATTTCGTTTTGTGTTTGCCCGTAGTGGTCCCCTGAATTAATTATTTAAGCAAAATATTCGTGTCTCCCTGGTACCAAAAGCAGCAATGGCACAGAGGCCTCGACAGGGGGGTGGGGGTCACAGTACGGAGAGGATTACATATTTCCTATTAATTCATGGCATTTATTGACCGCCCCGGGGCAGCGGGTGGCTGGTGTTCCAGGGGGGGAAAAGAGGGAGTTGCTGCACAGTAGGCGCAGAGTGCAGCTGCCACAGCCAGGGACGCATGCTTTTGGATGGGCTTCATGCCAACAATAATTGGACACCTGGAGGTTGATTCGCCACTGGTGCAGCACACATGGGTGGAGTTCTGGGGTCACAAGCCAACCGCCAGTACCGCTAGAGTACAACGGTGTGGCTTCACGTTATGGTCAGGCAATACCTCTTTCACAGTCACGCAATACCACGTTCACAGTCAGGCAATACCTCTTTCACAGTCAGGCAGTAGCACATCACAGTCAGGCAGCACCTTTGAGGGCGGAGGTCTGTTGAGGTCAAACATCATCCTGCAAAGGGACACTCGCAGGGATCAGCAGGACGCAGGCCGGTGGAGAAGGTGGAGCTGGTTCAGGTCATGCTGTCTGGGGACTGCTGACCCCTTTTGGACTCAAGGCGGGCAGGCGGTTAGCATCACTGGCGTCCCCACGGCAGGGGAGGGGCAGGAGTCAGGGGAGGCTGGGCAGCCGCGCGCCTTGACAGGGCAGCTGGTGCGTGCATACATCAAGGGCACATGTGCGCGTGGACGGGCGGGTGGGAGGGCGAGCGTGTATGACGGCCGGGCATTTTCGAGACCATCAAAAGCATTCGCTATCAGACAGCCCCTTGATGCGGCTCTGTTCGCACAGTAGCAATGCTTGGAATTTGACAGCCGAAGCCAACCGGTCAGCACAGCACTGGAGAGCATGTCCTGACCGGACTGCACCAAGAGGTGTGAGCCCGCTGGGCGCGGGAGACCAGACCCCACTGTTGGCTGGATGCCTGCCCTTGCACAAAAAAAGCGTTCTTCTTGCCTTGGACGGCCGGGGGGGGGGGGGGGGTCACAGACCTCGTATCGGTCAGTATACAGAAGTCCAAATTGTAAGTCGAGTGCAAAAAAAAAAGTAGCGTAAGTCGTGTAACATACACAGTGCAGAGGAGGGGGAGGAGTCATGGTCCTTGGGGGTGCCGGGGGGGCATACTTGGCGCTAGCACCTGCCATGGCAGGTGTCAGCAGGTGTCAAGAAGGTCTTGTGGCAGGTGTTGGGCAATTTGGCAGATGCCCACGCAGAAACACACAAACGCTGGGAATCCCAAAAACGAGAACAAGAGCACAAGGAAAGCGGTTGGGGCAGTGCCCTCAAGAGCCTCGACGTCAGTGATACAGACAAGAATACACTCGGCATATACATCACACAGCCCACGAGTTAGGGGGCTATCAGCACAAGTGCCAGCAGGTGTCGGCAGGTGTCACAAAAGGTTCTGGCACGTGATAGTGCCTAGCTTGGTGGTGGTGGGGCGAGGGGGATGGATGGGGGGATGTTGGGCGAGTGAAGATTGGGCCGAAAGATTGCAGATGAGATGCCCAGTCCGCGAAGAAATCGTCGTCATCGATGTTTAAGTCACATTAGTTTAGGTAAGATACTTACGCGTAGGGACAGGGGTCAGCAATATTCATGCTGAAGGGGGAATTGATACGATGGTTGCTCCAGGGTCAGGGCTATGTGGGCAACCTGCAATTAGCGCCCAACGGGCGAACAGCTGGTGGCAAACAGCCCCAAAGGGCGAACAACCGTTGCCCACCCGTCCCCATGCAGTGCTGGAGCGATTGCAAGCAAGGGCATCAGCACATCAAAGCCTTCCTGGCCTCTGGTGCACCCCCGGCATACATCCAAGATGCACCTTCCAGGGACCCCCAGCAGTGTCCCTCCAACCACGGGGTGCCCCCGGACTGATTCTCGCCCAGGCCAGGGCTTAGGGGACACACTCCATTCTGTCGAGTCATGACGTGGCTGGTTCGGAATTGGTGGCTTTGGGATTGACAGGGTCGAACGTGGAACTTCGTACCATGGAATCCGTCCGGGGCTGAAGGTGTTTGCGGAAGATCAACACCTTGTTGTCCTTCTTCTTGCTGCGACGGGCTGCGTCCTGGCGGAAGCGTTGCACTGGGATATCCGGGAGCTGCACCTCACCATCATTGTTTAGTAGATACTGAGCCGGGTTGCTGGCGGATGCCGGCTCTGGCAAACAGGTTGTTGTTGCTGACTTCAGGGGGTCCGACTGGTGTGGAACCCTAGGCTGCAGTGGGAAACACAACATTGATGACGTCCTGAATGGTCGCACAAAATTCTGAACAGAGTCTTCACTCTCATGCTTGGCAGAGTCTTCACTCTCATGTTCCAAGCAGTCGTGCCCCACATCCTCGGAAGCGACTTGCCTCCCCAGAAAAGATGGCGATGACGGGATGCCAGGTGTCACATGCCCCGAGAGTTCATGCCGCACTGGGAAACATAATGCTGATTGTGACTTGAAGCTTCGCACGTCACTCTTAGTACAGTCCTCTGGCGCTCTCGGAGAGGCCCGGCACCCCAGCAAAGGCATTTGTGATGATGATTGGAAGTCTTGCATCACGTTTCTCGGCGGTTCTTGCATCGCGTCATCTGAACGCCACTGCATCACTTTGTCTTCCTCCGTCGCCTTCTGCTGCATGATTTCCTCCTCACAGACGCCTTTGGGATAACCTGTTTCAGGCATCCAAGCGGATCTGGGGGACCACACCGGGCCCGCATCATCCTTTCGTGGCGAAGATACATTTGTGCCCATCAGCTGGACGCTAAAATAAAAAAGGAAGAAGAAAATATGACCATATCCCACACCCCCACCTATGGCGGCCATAAATATCTGTTGCTTCTGTTAAAAATCGACCCCTAGTAGTCAGAGCACAGGAACAAGGACACACAAGCTTGGAAGTTCTGAATACATCAAAACTTGTAGTTCACCAATCAAAAACACCAACCTGTATAGGTCACAATATAGAAGATGAGAGGCAGACTAATTATGCAGCGGAATTCACCGCTGCCATCACCAGTTTGCGATTGTTCTGTGCCATGAGTGTGAGGGTCTGTGTAGTCACTTCGTAGTCACGGATTCCGAATACATGTGTATGGGGGCGACAGGGAAAGCGCTCAGTGGAGATCACAGGGTTGAGTGGGAAGCAGGGGCCCATTGGCTAATGTGGGGTTGTGCGTGGAGCTACTGCAACTAATAGAGGACGTGGAAGACCGGGCCAAGTGGCTCTGAACCCGTCACACATAGGGCTGGAGGGAAATGAAGTAGCCAGTGGTCTTGCAGTGGAAGGTATGTGTCACAGCCCTCTGTGGAGTGTAGTTCGCGGTAAGACGGTACGGGTCCCACGAGTGGGTGTGACAGGGGGTCGGGGGGCGGAGTCGCAGACAGAGGCGTCTTCTGAGAGTGGTAGTGATGTGGTATCGGTGGGGCTGGCAGACTTTGAGGAGGAGTTGCCACAGACAAAAGGGCACAGCACAGACTGCGTGTCAACCTACTCGTTAGGGTTGTCAGAGCCCATGCCCCCACAGGACCATAGTCTGTATTCCGATCTCATGCATGGGTACTTGCATGCAGCGGAGGGGGTCTCGGAGCCCAGTACAGAGGCCAGTAATGGGGAAGGCTACACGGCACGGAATTTGGCATGGCGTATGTTGGGTAGCCGTGGAAGCCAGTGAGAGTACGGCTGTAGCGGATGCAGTTGTAACGTCGATAGAATGGTCTAGTGGTAGCACAGTACACGGCGACGTCATAGGTCGTGGGTTCAAGCACCGCCCATGTTCCTCTGCGCTTGAATGGGATGCCCAAAAGGGCCCCAATCTTCAAACCCAGGGGATGGTTGGGGTGCACCGAGCAACCCGAATCCCCATTTCCTTTTTCATGCTTTTTCATGTCAAGGGGAAGGGAGCATGCTTGAAACACACGGGGCAAACACCCCTCGGTGCTCTCGGGGCTCGAGGCCAGATCTGCCCTCCATGGAAGCGGTGGGACCAGCCCCGCCTTCGGTCTTGGGGAAGTGATAAGAACCGGTTGGCGGATGGTGACCCCGGGGGCGAAAAGGCATTGGGGGCGGGTGGCACAGAGAACGATTACTGCAGTGACGGTAGCGTAGCACACTGGATAGGCAGTGTTACGTGGTACCTCTAAGTGCATGGTTCATGGCTAACCGGCGCCTATGGGAGGGGGAAGACCTTACCTAGACGACCCATAGAATATTCAATAGCCGTCTTGTGCGGCGACTTCAAGGCAACATTCGGCATAGATCTGGGCTGCAGTGCAGCAAGTGAAAACAAAGTCATGTGAGCCGTGGTATGACCATATGCCTGTGTCGCGGGGGTATAAGCAAGCTCAATATCCGTTGCTCATGGCCTCTTGCGTGTTCTCCCCCGTAATTTGTCTTGGCAGGTGGCATCCACTTCACAGTGATCCCTTGGATGTTTGCCGCATGGTTTCCGTCAAAATGATCTTTTTCGGGTTCGGGTCGGGCTAGATAAGCTCAATTGGGCGTTGCATGAATACTACTGTGTTTTGCACGGCACAATGGGGTAGTGGGTTTGCTTTGTAGGGTAGGTCGATGTGTCAATGGTGTTTACATTTGCGTTGCCCGCATCTTGTTTTGTGCAAATTATTTCGTGCGCCCCCTCCCCTCTTTGGTGTTCCATATCACCTGCCTCTTTTTGTGTAGACAAATGGCCTTTGCTTCACCGGAATACCATCGATGTTTGCACCATGGCTTCCAACGATAGCATTTTGTCCCCGCTAGGATCGGGCTAGAAGAGGTAATTTGGGGGTTGCATGAATGCTCATGCGCTAATGTGCTTGTTGCATGATTGCCTATGATAGTAACCTGGGGTGCATGGTGTCAATCATTGGGTAGTAGGCTTGTTGGTGTGTGTAGGCTACATTTGATGACACAAGAATGCCGAGGTGGGGCAAGAGGACGCAAATTGGGTGTTGCAGGACTGTTGTTGGGCTTTTTGCATGGTGCTTCACAGCCCTTATGGTACCCCTTGCGCACCTGGTCCCCATCGCTTATGGTAACCCTTGCACACCTCGTCCCCACCGCCTATAGTACCCCTCGTGCACTTGGTCCCCATCGCTTATGGTACCCCTTGCGTACCTGATCGCCATCACTTATGGTACCCATTGCGCACTTGGTCCCGATCGCTGATGGTACCCCTTGGGCACGTGGTCCCCATCACTTATGGTACCCCTTGTGCACATGGTCCCCATCGCTTATTGGTACCCGTTGAGCACTTGGTCCCCATCGCTTATTGGTACCCGTTGAGCACCTGGTCCTAATCGCTTAATGGTACCCCTAGTGCACCGAGTCCCCAACGCTTCTAGTACCCCTTCTGCACCCGGTCCCAATCGCTTGATGGTACACCTTGTGCACCTTGTCCCCATCGCTTATGGTACCCCTTGTGCACCTGGTCCCCATCGCTTATTGGTACCCCTGGTGCACCTGGTCACCATCGCTTATTGTTACCCGTTGAGCACGTGGTCCCCGTCGCCTATGGTACGCCTTGCGCACTTGGTCCCCATCGCTTATGGTACCCAGGGCCATGAGGCAACGGATACTAGGCTCGCATACGCCCCCGTGTCACATGCGCATGGTCATAACCACATAGTTCAGTGTTTTTCCTCGCTGCACTGCAGCGCAGACCAGTTCTGTACCACTCCAGGTGGCTGCTGACTGTGCTTTGGCCTTGGCCATCTGTACATCGAGGTCAGCTCGCACCCACCACCCTCCCACAGTGCCGGTTAGTCTCTAACCCTTGCCCTGCAGGTCTTGCTCTTGCAGCCCCTGTCTTGCTCTTGCTCTCTGGCACGTGAAGACGTGTCATATCCGAACTCCGGGGGCGCAAAGGCGCCTTTGGGGGGGCGCAAAGGTGTCTCAACGTTGCACCAAAAGTTTTTGTGGCTTGACACTTCAACAGATGCATTGCTGTACTGTGGCGCATACCTGTTCAGTACCACACCATGTGTGCGCTGGCCGCCCACATATCCAAGTCAACTCGCACCCACCACCCTCCCGTGGGCCGCACTCTCGCTGCCCCTGTCGTGCTCAGGCTTTCTGACACGTAATGACGTGTCACGCCCGTGCTCTGGGGGCGCAAAGGCGTCCCGATGTTTCACCATTAAGCTGTTCAGCTCTATGCTGCAATGGCTGCCCACACACCCTGGTCAGCTCGAACCCACCACCCTCCCAAAGTGCCGGTTAGCCCCCGACTCTTGCTCTGTGGGTCTCTCTCCCCCTCTCTCCCTCTCTCTCTCTCCTGCCCCCCCCCCCCCTCTCTCTCTCCTTCTCTCTGGTCCTCCTCCCATTGCGCCCCACTCTCTCTCTCTCTCTCTCTCTCTCTCTCTCTCTCTCTCTCTCTCTCTCTCTCTCTCTCTCTCTCTCTCTCTCTCTCTCTCTCTCGCATAAAGGGGTTTTCGGGACGTTCGGTGGATCTCTATCCCCCCCGGGGTTTGAACCCTCCTCCACACGACAGAAGAGGTGTGGTATACCCACTGAGCTACGACGAATTGTTATCTGAATCACTGTTCCGACCTTTCCTGCTCCCCCCTGTGTGTCATCTCCTGTCAGGCATATCGCCTTTCGCATGGGGGTGTGCTCAGCAGCGTGTAGAGGAACCGCACAGCGTCCCCGGATACCGGGTCCGCCTTCCTGAAGAGCGTTCTCTGGAACAGCCTTAAGAGGTCAGCTCGGCCCGCCAGCCACACATGCATGCAGCCTCCAGTTCTGCTCACAGGGGAGGGCACTGCTCTGTGTCCCTCTGCCGTCGGACAGTGGAGGATCGCCTCCCACTGGAACGGATGCCACTTGCCTGCACTTTTGGGTTGCCACTAGACCTGCATGTTCGTCAGAGCCTGAGTCTTCAGGGTCCAGTTGATTTGGACCATCACCGAGTAGAGTTCTTGGTTGCTCATCCGCAATGGCTCCCCATGATTGTCCACAATCTCACAGTGCATCCTGGTGCTGTGTGGTTGGTCCAGTCGGAGCCAGATCTGCTGATTGCGGGCCAAGGCCATTGTGGTCAGCTCGGCATCGACTGCCCTCAGCCCTTCGTTCGCAATGGCGTCCAGCTGGCTCAGTGCTCGCACCTTGAAACACTGGCGTTCTTGTTGAGGCTTGACCTTCTTTGAGGCTGGCTGGATTTGTGTGTAGGGGCCATGTCGTTGCTGACGTGGTCCCTGCTCCTTCCATGTCCTTCCCGGCGGCGTCACGCCCGGAAGCTCTTCCGCGACAGGACGCGGGGTTTGTGCCTGAGTTCAGCTGCTGTCAGCTGCTGTATGGTACCCAGGGGGGGGGGGGGGGATTGCGGCCTGGGGGGGTCGAATCCAATTGCGAAAAATTGCGGGAAAATTGCGAAAAAATTGCGGAAAGTTGCGGGAAAATTGCGGAAAAATTGCGATGTCGTAAGCAGCCCTCCTAAACCCTCAAGGTGCAACAGCTCTGGACAGGTGGCTCAGAATTCGCAGAATTTCACTGAAACAAATAGTCCACGGGCAGTACAACCCCTCGATATCACTGTGGAATTGCAGCATGAACCGAAGGCGGCGGATGTTGTCATCCAATTTGTGCTGCCGCTTTGAAACTGTCCCACATTGTGAGAAAAAGCGTTCCACATCACCACCAGAAGTGGGATGCGTAATCAGGAACAACACCCTCTCTTGGAACGGCGAAGGTAAAAATATTGTGCACAACTCGGTTTGAACCCAGGACCTTTGGAATTAGACCCTAGTACCACTACCAACTAAGCTATGTCAGAATTTGATGACCTTGAAACATTAGAGAGTGGATGGCATAGTAAAAGAAAAAAGTCTCATTGTTCTGCACCAGCGTGGGGAGGCAGTCAGAAAATCGGGAAGTGAGAAAAATTGCGGAAAAATTGCGGAAAATTGCGGAGAATTGCGGAAAATTGCGAAATTGCGGAAAAGTGCGAAAACTGCGGACCTCAATTCCCGACCCCCCCTGTGGTACCTTGCGCACCTGGTCCCAATCGCTTAATGGTACCCCTTGCGCACCTGGTCCCCAACGCTTATGGTACCCCTTCTGCACCCGGTCCCAATCACTTGATGGTACGCCTTGTGCACCTTGTCCCCATCGCTTAACGGCACCCCTTGTGCACCTTGTCGCCATCGCTTATGGTACCCTTTGCGCACTTGGTCCCCTTTGCTTATGGTACCCCTTGCGCAACGGGTTCCCATTGTTTCCGGTACCCCTTGCGCACATGGTCCCCATCGCTTATTGTCACCCGTTGAGCACGTGGTCCCCATCGCTTATGGTACCTTGCGCACCTGGTCCTAATCGCTTAATGGTACCCCTAGCGCACCGAGTCCCCAACGCTTATGGTACCCCTTCTGCACCCGGTCCCAATCGCTTGATGGTACACCTTGTGCACCTTGTCCCCATCGCTTATGGTACCCCTTGTGCACCTGGTCCCCATCGCTTATGGTACCCCTTGTGCACCTGGTCCCCATCGCTTAGGGTACCCCTTGCGCACGTGGTCCCCATTACTTATGGTACCCCTTGCGCACCTGGTCCCCATCGCTTATGGTATACCTTGTGCACTTGGTCCCCATCGCTTATGGTACCCGTGGCGCACTTGGTGGTCCTTTGATACTCTCAATGTTGAGAGCGTGTCCTCCTCTCTTAAGGTCCCCATGAACCGAGCGTAGCTGAGCCAATATAGGTCCTTTTGTAGCCGCCATATCCTTTCCACTTCCTCCTCAATATCTTTCACCGTGGTCCTCTGCGTCACCTACATCGCCTTACTTCCCTTTAGTTCCGGGTAGATTGTGAAGTCTTCTTCCATATCTAGTTCTGATTCATCCCCGGGAAAAAATTGCCGGTGTATTGGTGTCCTCACGCCTCTATCCGTGCTGTCCGCTCTCTTATCTTGTTCGGTGCAAGGGGACGTTCCTTCATCCTCAAAGCTACTATCGTCCGATGTGTTGTACACTCTTCCTAGCAAGTCTGAGAAATAAGGACCTTGTCCTACCGGGGTCTCCTGTGGCGGTGGGCCCTTTTCTTTCCTCACCGGTGTTGTCATGGCCGGGGTCCCCTACATTTCCTGGCTGCTTCCAAGTGTCTCCTGGGGTGCGACTTTGATGGCGGAGTCCCCAGGCATCTTGCGGCCGCTGCCGCGGAGCCTAGGGCCTGCCCTTCGCCTGGTCGGATCACCAATGTCATTCTCCATAGGTCTGGAGGCTCGGGACAGCTCGCTTTTAGGGTGTCCTGTGCCTGCTCGTCCCTCAATTCCCTTTGTGCCACCCCTTATTGGTCCCGTTAGCCTTCCGGCGGAAGCACAAAGGTGCAGTACATACCCGGTCAACTCCTGTGACCACACATCCTGTGTAGTCGCCTCTCGGTCTTGCTGATAGTGACGTTCCTCTTGCTCCTATCTCTCACTTTTCTTCTTTTTGTGGTGCGTCCCGAGGTGTTCACTGTAGTGTGTCCAAGCTGAACCATGTCCCCTTGTTCTTTTTTGCTCGGCTCTTGCTTCTCGCGCTAGCGGTCGCTCTATGTGCACGTGTACATGTATCGGCGCATGTCAGCACGGGGATCTGGTCCTAGATCATCGTCTTCCAGTCTCCCGCTCGGGTGACTTGATTCGTATCCTTCTGGCCCCCGTTGGTTGTTGTCGCTCTCGGGGAGGATCTATTCTATGGTGTGTTTGCGGCGGAGAGATCTCCCGTACAACCCCCGATGAGGTGAGACCACCTACTGTACCCGGAATACCGGTGCTGTACTCCGAAGACAATGCGCTGCTCTCCTCGCCAGACGTTATCCCATGCACGAAAAGAAGATCTGTGGAGAGTTTTCTCGGCCGCCCTCCTTTGTGTACGGGGCACACCCCCCGTGAGACAGGAAGGTGGTGTCATAAAAAAAATAGACGCTTCTGTAGGGGGGGGGTTTCAGGGGTGTTCCCAGGATAAACAACGTAATACTTGGCGTTGTGCCCGCACTGTGCGAAAACGCGCCCTTCGCCCGTAGCCCTGGGAACAGTAGCCACGTTAAGCACAAAGGCAGGTGCAACATCCATTTCTTTATCCTTTGCAGGCACACCTCGTGCCTGCAGCAACCTCGCACGCGTGTTGTTCCATGAGTGCAAATTCTCCAACTATTGTCGTAATATGGTGGCGCTGACATCCCACGTGTAGCGTGTGCGCTGTGTGTAAACACAGTACAAGGCATTATGCAGACCGCACACAGCGAGCACCGCGCGCATTGAGGTGCGGAGACGAGATCCTTGTTGGTACTCTCTGCGGAGTAGATCCTTGCACTGGCCAAATAGACGCGTGCCAACGCGGTCTACCAAGATACGGGATCTTACAAAAAAGGTCGTAGGTCACAACATGCAGTACTGCCCGCAGCCAAATCCTGGCAACGCCCCGGTCCATAACGGTTGTACATGCTGGTCTGTCTAGGGCGCTTGCTTGACAGAACGATCCCTCAGATCCCTCAGCTTGGGGTGCACTATTCGCAAGGTTGCCGGGAGTCCCCCCCAAAATGCAGGCGCCGTAAATCTCAAAAAAACGTACGAAAACGCGAGCACATCGTTCAAACATGGGGCTTTGCAGCAGATTCCCTTGTTTGGGAAAACTTACGGCGCCGGCGCCGTAAAAAAATGCACCGCAAAAGAAACGTGCCCCAAGGTATGTCACAATGCAACAGAAAATACATACGTGAAAAGGGGGTGACAAAGACCCTTGCTAAGCATTGATGTGCAGAGCCCTGTGCTTACAGGGGTTTTGCAGTATCCAACCAGCACCACGTAGCGTGGTAGCGCTTGTCGTCCGTCGCCGTTTTACGGCGCCTCCGCCGTAAAATTTTACAGCTGAAGCGCCGTAAATTTGATCATAGTCCGGTGTTTTGTCTTTCAGCCCATCATCAGGCATTGATGTCCGTAGTGGCAAGAATGCAAATGTGACACAGACACCTGTAGAAGGGTATAATCGGTTACCATTAGACAGTCGAAAAACCCATTTTTCAGGTGGTATGCCAAAACCCCATCTGGGGACATGAAATGTGTTTTATTCGCATTTACAACACACACTAACCTGGCAGTTACCGGCGGTTTGACACTGGCGCCAGAAACCATCTTGGCTCACCAACATGGAACACAGACAATTGTGGCTTCGTTCGTGTCGCATTTCAGCTGTGTGCATTCTTGCCAATTTTTATTTGTTACAGGTATGCACTATTTTGTAGGAAAATACCACCGTTTGTAGTTGCACTTTGTTCCCAGGACCTTGACAGAGGGGTCTGTTCACTGGCAGTGTGCCACTCCGTGTAGATGCGAATGTGGCCATGAGTGCTAGACGGGGGGCACACCACCATGCATGCCCGTTTCCTCCCCCGAATAGGGTGTGCACCGCAACCTGCCAGAAGGGGTTACAGAGGTGCTGCAACTTGGTGCACCGAGGGTGAAATGGCACCCTCCACCCTGTTGCAGACACAAAAGTAGCACAAAATGGCACCGCGTGGTGGTAAACGGGCCCCGCCAGCAGCAGCACACGAACAACCTCAAAACGAAGAAGACAGTGCTGCTGGTGACGGAAGGGCCTCAGACTTGGGTACAACACTGTACACGGCGTCCCTTGACAGTCACACCGAACAGGAGTCCCATTCTGGGCCCCCTGGTGACACACAGCATCTGGACGCCGATCTAGAATCCAGTGGAGACGGGAAAAAGACGATAAACACATTTTACGGCGCCTCAGCCGTAAAATATCTACGGCGGTAGCGCCATAAAAATTTTACGGCTGAAGCGCCGTAAACGACAACGATAGTAGCAGTAAACAACTGACATACTTGCACAGTCCTTTAGGACAATGCTTATGCCACGTATGTAGCTGTAGGTCACCATTCAACAGTGCCTGATGCCCGGCACCGACTTTTTACATTTCCTGTGCCATTAACCCACGCACACACACACAAGCATACCTGTTTCAAGTATTGGAATTGCCTACCGCTGCCGCGTTGTGTGTGCCTGCATAGGTAAACATTTTACGGCGCTTCA
This sequence comes from Eutreptiella sp. 'Long Island Sound 2002', assembly GCA_964036045.1. Taxonomy (NCBI): domain Eukaryota; phylum Euglenozoa; class Euglenophyceae; order Eutreptiales; family Eutreptiaceae; genus Eutreptiella; species Eutreptiella sp. 'Long Island Sound 2002'. Next base: position 111,157,760 of record OZ038383.1, read on the forward strand.
GCCGTAAAATTGTGTCATAGAACGGGGGCAGGCAACAAAACAGGGGTCACGGACCGTAATGCAAGAAAAAACATGAAAAAACGTTGCGCGCGCACACAGCACTCCCGGCAACCTTGCGAATAGTGCACCCCAAGCTCAGATTCCCAGTAGTGGTACATGTCACCATCAGGGTATGCCCTACCGGCCACACATGCCAATGGGGGGTGTCGTCGCACGGTGCGCGCACGGTGTGGCCCCTTTCCGGTGTTTCCGGGGATTTTACCCGGTGGAGAGGCCCACAACAAACCACTCTGGCGGGTGTTCCCAAATGCTTGCGGATGGTCACCAAAGGCCTTTGGATGATATCTAGTGTTTCTTTCTGCCTTGCAGGGCTTTTTTTGTTACTTCTTGGTGGGTCTAATGGTTTTCATACGTCCAAGTGTCCCTAATTCTGCCCTTGTTGGCCCCTGCTGGTACACCAGTGTATCAGTTGTAGTTGCAACACCTCCCCCATCTTCAGCAATAGGTCCACCTGAATTGTCCTCATGGCGTTGTGGTGGAGATAATGAGGGTGATGGGGAGGGGCTCCTGATCTGAAACTCAATGCGGTGAAGTGCAGCGGCCTCATGAACAACTACTTTGCCACCAACTTCATATTGGATCCGCAAAAAGTCCCCGGGCTGCGGTGAAGAACCCAACACAATTGCTGGGACTCGATCACCTGTACTTGCGCGATTGTAGAACACATCCGTTCCAGGGGTGACCCAGGACAAAGACATGATAAATCTGAGCTGGAATAGGGGGGGGGAAACTGCCCGTGAAAATGAATATATCGAAACTTCGCACGGTGCGCGCAGGGTGCGTGCAACTCCCTCATGAGATGCTGGGGTCCTGAGAATCATCTGACCTAGAATGGACTTCTCTCTTCCCTCTCAAGTACTGCTCTGACAATCCTTTACTGAAGTAGCGCTCTCCTTCTCTCCAAGACCTAGGCAGCGTTTGCAACATCGCCTGTCCCACCGCACTCCTCTCTTGCCATCTTGTGCCAGTGTCATCCTCTCCTCCCCCAAACCATTCCCGGAAACGCTCTTGTGCTGACTGTGACGACACCTCTGTTGTTTTTGCACATGTTCAGTTTGCATAACGGGCACAGGGTGTGTGGCACCGGCTGATGAGGAGGAGGCACTGGAGCATGGGGCTGGTTTGGCAGTTTTTTTTGGGGGCTGGCTTTGGTGTTGCACACCCTGTACACCGCCTTTGGAGAGAGAATATCACAGAATACACAAATGTGACTGATTCGGAGTAATGGGAAAGCAATGCAAGGAGATGTGTGTGAAAGAGGGGGAACACAAACCACCATGGAGTGCTTGCGGCCTCAACTAGCTAGAAATAGCCTCAATGTTCAACATGAGCCATAGGAGGAGCAAATGGTGCAAATCAGCCACAACAGCCTACCGTGAACGCCCGGATGCTATGTCAATGGCCAGAAAGGTAGACATGGAACCTGGATGGACAGCCACAAACATGATTCGATAGTTAGAAAAATTCACAGATGCCCCAGCATGTCGGGAAAAACAGCCCATGACTGCAAATGGGTGTCTAAAGGCAGCCAAATGCACCATGGGTTGCCAGGTGGCGAAATCCTTCGCCTTGGTGATGGGTGGCCGCCTGGGAGCTTGCTTACAACCATGGTGCCAGGTCCTGCACGTCGTTGCATGCGTGCAGGAGGTGTACGATGTCACATATACAAGTGCCATACACTAGGCAGTGTTGTCACGTTGGCAATCCACTGGGACATGAATCAGGCTATTGTTTAAGGGCCCCCGAGTGTGTGTGTTTGTGTGTGTGTTGTTTGTCGGGCTAGCCCCGGCCGACCGACCCACCCACCGCAATCAGAAAAACTTACCTCTGGCAAAAAGTGAAATGCATCAAAGGGGCCGGATATATGAGGCCGATTTTAGGTACACAGACGTTTTTTTGACGTTTTTTTGGCCTCTGACCCACCCCCTGACCTGGGGTTCTCCTTAAGCAATAGCCTGACATGAATAGAGGCCTACTGTCACATACATGGGCCGAAGGGCCGAGGGGCACATGGGGTTTGTCGTTCACGCGCACAGGCCTTGCACCGCGGGTAATGATAAAAGCTGTGTGTGTGTGTGTGCGTGCTCTGTGTGTGTGCGTTGTCAATTGTTTTTTTGGTTTGCATTTCTGAGGATGTTCTTGCGCGAGGTTATGGTCATATCGAGGCTCAATCTGGGCTACTTGCATTTTGGGATTCGCTTAAAGACAGGACCTGGCCGGGATCAAACACAGAATCTTGCCCTTGTCCAAGGGGGGTCGTGCACACAGTATGGGGTCGTACCTTGGCGTACACCCCCATCCCCCTTGTCCTGCCCCATCCCAGCAAAGACAGTCCCCTGCCACCCCCTGGGGGACGGTTGCCAAATGACAGTCACTTGTTGTCATTGTTGTCACGTTGGCAATCCACTGGGACATGAAACAGGCTATTGTTTAAGGGCCCCCGAGTGTGTGTGTTTGTGTGTGTGTTGTTTGTCGGGCTAGCCCCGGCCGACCGACCCACCCACCCCAATCAGAAAAACTTACCTCTGGCAAAAAGTGAAATTCATCAAAGGGGCCGGAAATATGAGGCCGATTTTAGGTACACAAACGTTTTTTTGGCCTCTGACCCACCCCCTGACCTGGGGTTCTCCTTAAGCAATAGCCTGACATGAATAGAGGCCTACTGTCACATACATGGGCCGAAGGGCCGAGGGGCACATGGGGTTTGTCGTTCACGCGCACAGGCCTTGCACCGCGGGTACAGATAAAAGCCTTGTTATGCAATTGACATGGAGTCACACGTCAGCAAATCATTGCAACACCATGTGGACAAGCTTCAAAATGCCATGCCAGCCACGCCGACACGCCGGTCCAATGGTGTGGCCCTCCCGCGGGACATTCAGCGGGCTTGTCACTGCCCAGCGCCGTGCCATGCAAGCGGTGTGCGAAGGATGGCAGCACTTTGGGAGTGTACATTGCGTTGTGCACCTGTGCCCTAGGTGGACTGATATCGGATGACACAGGCCCGGGACCGTGACGCAACGCTGAGGGGGGGCCAAAGGGCCCCAGTTCTGTGGGTGCGTGTTACTATGCAAGTGCACACTGTGCTTTCTTGGGGCGGAGCACATGAGACTCACACCCCCAATGCATCACTGAGGCACATGGTGCTGCAGAGCCATGCCCACGTAAGCGTATGTCCGCATTACGCTCCGGGCATGCCTGGACACGGCCTGGGAGGGAGGGGGGGTAACAGACCTTGTAGTCGGGGAGTACACAGAAATTCAGGTTGTACGTCGAGGGGGAAAAAAAAGCGTAACCCCCTGCCCCCCCGCCTCGTCCAAGCAACGTTCAATGACCAGAAATTGACGGATCCAACGCCTAGTGCAAGGGTGTTGCTGAGGCGCCGCATCTTGTGTGATGCACGTATAGACATGATGTACTGTTCTGAAAAGCAAGAGGTAAAACACGCTACAAAGTGTATCGTTTTTTCCCTTCTCATACAACCACATGCACCATAGGGGTGTGAGAGCCACGGCGTCACACTTTTCAGTGTGTTGCTATGGCGAAGCCCTTGCGCAGGCGCGCGGGTGTGTGTGTGTGTGTGTGTGCGTGCTCTGTGTGTGTGCGTTGTCAATTGTTTTTTTGGTTTGCATTTCTGAGGATGTTTTTGCGCGAGGTTATGGTCATATCGAGGCTCAATCTGGGCTATTTGCATTTTGGGATTCGCTTAAAGACAGGACCTGGCCGGGATCAAACACAGAATCTTGCCCTTGTCCAAGGGGGGTCGTGCACACAGTATGGGGTCATACTTTGGCGTACACCCCCATCCCCCTTGTCCTGCCCCATCCCAGCGAAGACAGTCCCCTGCCACCCCCTGGGGGACGGTTGCCAATTGACAGTCACTTGTTGTCACTGTTGTCACGTTGGCGATCCACTGGGACATGAAACAGGCTATTGTTTAAGGGCCCCCGAGTGTGTGTGTTTGTGTGTGTGTTGTTTGTCGGGCTAGCCCCGGCCGACCGACCCACCCACCCCAATCAGAAAAACTTACCTCTGGCAAAAAGTGAAATTCATCAAAGGGGCCGGAAATATGAGGCCGATTTTAGGTACACAAACGTTTTTTTGGCCTCTGACCCACCCCCTGACCTGGGGTTCTCCTTAAGCAATAGCCTGACATGAATAGAGGCCTACTGTCACATACATGGGCCGAAGGGCCGAGGGGCACATGGGGTTTGTCGTTCACGCGCACAGGCCTTGCACCGCGGGTACAGATAAAAGCCTTGTTATGCAATTGACATGGAGTCACACGTCAGCAAATCATTGCAACACCATGTGGACAAGCTTCAAAATGCCATGCCAGCCACGCCGACACGCCGGTCCAATGGTGTGGCCCTCCCGCGGGACATTCAGCGGGCTTGTCACTGCCCAGCGCCGTGCCATGCAAGCGGTGTGCGAAGGATGGCAGCACTTTGGGAGTGTACATTGCGTTGTGCACCTGTGCCCTAGGTGGACTGATATCGGATGACACAGGCCCGGGACCGTGACACAACGCTGAGGGGGGGCCAAAGGGCCCCAGTTCTGCGGGTGCGTGTTACTATGCAAGTGCACACTGTGCTTTCTTGGGGCGGAGCACATGAGACTCACACCCCCAATGCATCACTGAGGCACATGGTGCTGCAGAGCCATGCCCACGTAAGCGTATGTCCGCATTACGCTCCGGGCATGCCTGGACACGGCCTGGGAGGGAGGGGGGGTAACAGACCTTGTAGTCGGGGAGTACACAGAAATTCAGGTTGTACGTCGAGGGGGGAAAAAAAAGCGTAACCCCCTGCCCCCCCGCCTCGTCCAAGCAACGTTCAATGACCAGAAATTGACGGATCCAACGCCTAGTGCAAGGGTGTTGCTGAGGCGCCGCATCTTGTGTGATGCACGTATAGACATGATGTACTGTTCTGAAAAGCAAGAGGTAAAACACGCTACAAAGTGTATCGTTTTTTCCCTTCTCATACAACCACATGCACCATAGGGGTGTGAGAGCCACGGCGTCACACTTTTCAGTGTGTTGCTATGGCAAAGCCCTTGCGCAGGCGCGCGGGTGTGTGTGTGTGTGTGTGTGTGCTCTGTGCCATTATCGAGGGAGACCCATGTATGACTGCTTGCTGAGATTGGCTTACGGAAGTGTACACCTGAGTGTGTACCTTATTGGACTGCCTGCCCTCTGCGGTCAAAAAGTCAGAACCTCTGCGCCGACATACTTATGTTATTTCCGTAGAAGCTCTCCCGTGCTCTGCACCAAACAGAAGTCGGCTGACATGCTCTGGTCCTCCCTCTCCCATCATCTCGCAGGGCCGAGGGGCGGGGGGGGAGGGGGGGCATGGTGACTTGGGTCTCCGTCGTTTTGGGGCGGGCGGTGTGGCTGGTATGTGCGGGGAGCGCATGCTCCATGTGTGTGCGTGCGGGGCTGCGGGCGGTGCGCAGCCGTTTAGCTGGTCGCGTGTCCGGCGCGGCTGGCCGCTTGCGCACGGGCGTGTGTACTTTGTGGTGCCCTCTGGCACAGCAGTTTCGGACCCCCCTTTGCATTCTGGTGCATCTGGCGCAGGCCGGCAATCCATGCTGGCGGCACGTGATTGACAGGGGTAGCCTGTCCACATATCCTGGCCGGTGATGTCCGAGGGCACAGCACGCGTCCCCTGACTTGCGCAGGCGCTTGCATGTGATGCACGGCGCGCGCTGGTGTGTGTTGCATAGGTCGAGAGCCCGTGCGCATGTATGTGGTGCCGGCACTGCCACACATGCTTGCGGCGCCGGCGGAGCTGCGAACTTGCGTTGCCTGGTGGTCTGGTATGGTGCCTGCGGGGCTTTGCCCTGACCAATGACGGGGAAGAAATTCGCCGCGAAGCCCCCCCCCCTTTGGCGGCGTCTGAGGAGGAGGGCATAAGCCCGGTGTTTAACGCTCCCATGAGGGCCCGCTGGATCCGGGCTTCTTCCACTTCCGCTGGACTGCGCCTGTGCCTGTACACGTACGAGCGTGCCTTGTTCTGTCTGGAGTGTGCGCGCAGTGCCCATGTTTCTTCGCAGTATTGACTGAGTTTAGCAATATGCCCCACCATGGCCTGTCTGGACACAAAATATGGGCGTCGGCTGAGGCCGCTTTGCTGAGGCCCCCCCAGCGGGACCAATGAATTCGCCCTGGTGATTACTTTAGCGGGGTGCAGGGCGCCCCGCGTAACCAATTTCTGCATTGTGCATAACGCCAGTCTGAGAACTCTAGCGCGCTCTTGCAGCGGCAGTGCCGTCCCTCTGTATTTGGCCTGTGGTGCTGTAGGTAGGGTGCGCTGTGATGTTTCCTCGAAATCGAGCGCGAGCTCTATGAATGTGACAGTGCCTGGCTCGTCTGCCCAAACCAGCTGGCGTGTCCAGGACAAGAGATCTGCTAAAAAGGGTAGCTCCCATGGCCAGGCTTTGGCTGTGGTCTTGGCGAGCGTCAGCGTGCCTAAATTTTCGGTGCGCGGGACCGGGCCCGTCAGCTGCTGGTACGGATACCCCGTCTGTCTGACATGTCTGGCTGAGGGAAACAGCATGGGGGCCTGCTCATTTCGAATCTTGCGGGCCGCGAGAATGGCCACATACATGGCATGTATGGCTTGTAAAAGTTCTAGGCTGGTGTTGCGCTCCTGCCTGTTGACAGGCAGTGGGATGTCTGGCGCTAGCCCACACGTGAGTAAACAGGGGGGCCAGTGGGCTGTGGGCTCTAGCCCAGGAAACTGCTGGGCCAGATGCTCAATATTGGGAGAGTGAGAGTCTCTGATGTTCTGCCACGCCTCACAGCTCCAGAAAATATGTTGCTCTGTCTCTCGGCCTTACCGCAGAAGGGGCAGTCTGAGGAGGGCCGCAGGCCCCTTTGATGTGCGCGCGGCGCTGTCCAGACCCCCCCCGCTAGGATGGTGCGAAGCAACGAGCGTTCGAGCTCTGAGGTGAAAGAGAGTATGCTCTGCGGGACCAAACGCCTGTTAGTGGTGTAATGCATGCCTGTGAACTGTCGGGGCCTGCGCTGAATAAGTTGGGCTATCAGCTGTGCCCTGAGCTGTTCCCGAACATGGTGCTTGACCTCCGCTTTGTCGCCAATGAGGCTCAGGGGTTGGGCGACGCCTGGCGCTGTCCATTCCCACCACCCTTGTGCTGGGGTCCAGCCCCAATTGTGCAGTGTCTGTAGTGCCCCGCCGAAAGGTCCTGCAGGTTGCGGAGAGGGGTGTTTTTCCCATATGGCCTGGGCCAAAACAAGCGATGGTCCCCGCGTGCGGCATAGCTTCGCCAGCCATACCGCGCGCTGATACGGGATGATCAGGGTGGGGGCGATCCTGTGCCCTGCACAGAGCAGGCAAAAAACGATTTCTTTGGCTCGCGCTGGGCGGGAGGGTCCCCAAATGGTGGTAATGATTTTGGTCTCAAAGGAGCTCAGGCTTTTGGGCTGTAGAGGCACAATCTCCGCTGCATGGAGGCCTGTGGCCGTAATCATCGTAGAGACGACATAACATCTCCGTTCAAAGTGTCCCTGGGCGCCGTGCACCCTGTCCAGCAATTTGCTAGCACGCGCAATACGTTGCAGTATGAGTGGGCCCGAACTGGGATCCCCTGTCGTGCGCACCCCTGCCCCCAATGACTTAAACTCTGTCGAAATTGGAAAGGGTTCCCGCCCCATCCGCAATGGGTCTTTGTCAGCGAGGCCGACTTGAAAGCTTACAGATTTCAACGGGTTCACTGCCTGCCCAGTGTCGGTCAGCCACTCCTCCGTGCGTTCCATCAGTCGCTGCGTGCGCGATCGCGCTGTGCCTAATCCGTAGGTGTCATCTGCGTATCCTAAGGCTGTGATAATGAAGGACAATGCTTCCGTGGGAGAACCCCCTGGTGGCATGCGGTTCGCTGACACCCGGATCGCTTGTGCCTGAGCGTCCATGACTCGTTTCCAAATGCTGGTCAGCAGGTTTATTAAAATCACGCCGAGGGGACAGCCCTGAAGAATGCCATTGGTGGCTTGGAAAAAACTGCACATACATGCCATAATTTTGAAACAGCGCATGAGCTGGGCGTACATTCCGGATAAGGCCCTGTGGACCCCTTCATCCATGCCCTCCTCTTTGGCGACCAGGAGCACCACCTGCTGTGGAATAAGATCAAAGCATTTTACATAATCTAGCCCGAAACCCATGAGGGTCGTGTGCATGACATGGCATAACTCAATTAGCAGGGAAATCATGCCCGCTGCGTCTGTGGCACCTCTTTTCTTCCTGAAACCGTAGGCCTGAGGATGGATCCAGGTCTCTTGCCATGTCATGCACTCCTCCAGTCGAACCCCCGCCCATACCGGTAGATCTGAGACAGGACAGACAGTGGTCGTTGCTGCATGGGGAGCATGCCTTCCCCTTTTGGGATAAGAGAAATGAAGCCTCGGGCCAGGATTCTCGGCCACCGGCCAGTCTGTTCTATGACAGTGAGCAGTTCAGCGAGCCAGTTGAGCAGCACATCAGGCAGGCACAAGAGGTCAACGACGCACCAGCCGTCTAGCCCTGTGGAGGTGCGCAGCCCCATTTTCCTGAATCGTTTCCAGAGCCGCGCCCCTGTGAGTGGAGTGGTTTGCATCCGCTGCCCCCCCCCAAAAAAAAGAGCGCGTATTTGCGTAAGAAGATTTCGGGGTCCGGCTCGGACTGGCCTGCGTACTTACGCACGACCTTATCCCAGGCCTCATGCAGGATACTGTCCATGCGGTTGACATTGGACGTGGGCTCCCCAGTGTCTGGGTCTTTCAGCATAAGCAGGGGCGCTGAGTTGTCTTCCTTGATCCAGGCATATATGTCCCTTGGTGACTCAGACCAGGCAATGTTCATTTTCTTGTTCCACTTAGCGATGCGCTCAGTGGCTTCTCGCTTGGCCAGCTTGCGGCCTAATGACTGTAGCTTGTCATAATGCCGCATGACATCTGTCAAGCTGGGGATGGGCCGCGGTACCTCGCAGAGGGGGTCTGGGGAGAGGTGGTGTAAATCCTGAAGCTCGAGATCGACTCTGACTGCCTTTCCTAACTTCCTCATGCGTCTGCATGCTGCATTCCACGCCTGCACCACATCAACAGGGGTGTTGCCCAGCGTGATCAGGGGTTTCATGGCTTTTGCCCTGCAGTTTCCCCCCTCCCGTGTGGCCATTTTGCGCCCCCGGCGGATGACGTCCCTGAGGGAGTTCATGGTCGCCTGTATGTGTGTGTGTGTATGTGTGTGTGTGCTCTGTGTGTGTGCGTTGTCAATTGTTTTTTTGGTTTGCATTTCTGAGGATGTTTTTGCGCGAGGTTATGGTCATATCGAGGCTCAATCTGGGCTATTTGCATTTTGGGATTCGCTTAAAGACAGGACCTGGCCGGGATCAAACACAGAATCTTGCCCTTGTCCAAGGGGGGTCGTGCACACAGTATGGGGTCATACTTTGGCATACACCCCCATCCCCCTTGTCCTGCCCCATCCCAGCGAAGACAGTCCCCTGCCACCCCCTGGGGGACGGTTGCCAAGTGACAGTCACTTGTTGTCACTGTTGTCACGTTGGCGATCCACTGGGACATGAAACAGGCTATTGTTTAAGGGCCCCCGAGTGTGTGTGTTTGTGTGTGTGTTGTTTGTCGGGCTAGCCCCGGCCGACCGACCCACCCACCCCAATCAGAAAAACTTACCTCTGGCAAAAAGTGAAATTCATCAAAGGGGCCGGAAATATGAGGCCGATTTTAGGTACACAAACGTTTTTTTGGCCTCTGACCCACCCCCTGACCTGGGGTTCTCCTTAAGCAATAGCCTGACATGAATAGAGGCCTACTGTCACATACATGGGCCGAAGGGCCGAGGGGCACATGGGGTTTGTCGTTCACGCGCACAGGCCTTGCACCGCGGGTACAGATAAAAGCCTTGTTATGCAATTGACATGGTGTCACACGTCAGCAAATCATTGCAACACCATGTGGACAAGCTTCAAAATGCCATGCCAGCCACGCCGACACGCCGGTCCAATGGTGTGGCCCTCCCGCGGGACATTCAGCGGGCTTGTCACTGCCCAGCGCCGTGCCATGCAAGCGGTGTGCGAAGGATGGCAGCACTTTGGGAGTGTACATTGCGTTGTGCACCTGTGCCCTAGGTGGACTGATATCGGATGACACAGGCCCGGGACCGTGACGCAACGCTGAGGGGGGGCCAAAGGGCCCCAGTTCTGCGGGTGCGTGTTACTATGCAAGTGCACACCGTGCTTTCTTGGGGCGGAGCACATGAGACTCACACCCCCAATGCATCACTGAGGCACATGGTGCTGCAGAGCCATGCCCACGTAAGCGTATGTCCGCATTACGCTCCGGGCATGCCTGGACACGGCCTGGGAGGGAGGGGGGGTAACAGACCTTGTAGTCGGGGAGTACACAGAAATTCAGGTTGTACGTCGAGGGGGGAAAAAAAGCGTAACCCCCTGCCCCCCCGCCTCGTCCAAGCAACGTTAAATGACCAGAAATTGACAGATCCAACGCCTAGTGCAAGGGTGTTGCTGAGGCGCCGCATCTTGTGTGATGCACGTATAGACATGATGTACTGTTCTGAAAAGCAAGAGGTAAAAGACGCTACAAAGTGTATCGTTTTTTCCCTTCTCATACAACCACATGCACCATAGGGGTGTGAGAGCCACGGCGTCACACTTTTCAGTGTGTTGCTATGGCGAAGCCCTTGCGCATGCGCGGGTGTGTGTGTGTGTGTGTGTGCGTGCTCTGTGTGTGTGCGTTGTCAATTGTTTTTTTGGTTTGCATTTCTGAGGATGTTTTTGCGCGAGGTTATGGTCATATCGAGGCTCAATCTGGGCTATTTGCATTTTGGGATTCGCTTAAAGACAGGACCTGGCCGGGATCAAACACAGAATCTTGCCCTTGTCCAAGGGGGGTCGTGCACACAGTATGGGGTCATACTTTGGCGTACACCCCCATCCCCCTTGTCCTGCCCCATCCCAGCAAAGACAGTCCCCTGCCACCCCCTGGGGGACGGTTGCCAAGTGACAGTCACTTGTTGTCATTGTTGTCACGTTGGCGATCCACTGGGACATGAATCAGGCTATTGTTTAAGGGCCCCCGAGTGTGTGTGTTTGTGTGTGTGTTGTTTGTCGGGCTAGCCCCGGCCGACCGACCCACCCACCCCAATCAGAAAAAACTTACCTCTGGCAAAAAGTGAAATTCATCAAAGGGGCCGGAAATATGAGGCCGATTTTAGGTACACAAACGTTTTTTTGGCCTCTGACCCACCCCCTGACCTGGGGTTCTCCTTAAGCAATAGCCTGACATGAATAGAGGCCTACTGTCACATACATGGGCCGAAGGGCCGAGGGGCACATGGGGTTTGTCGTTCACGCGCACAGGCCTTGCACCGCGGGTACAGATAAAAGCCTTGTTATGCAATTGACATGGTGTCACACGTCAGCAAATCATTGCAACACCATGTGGACAAGCTTCAAAATGCCATGCCAGCCACGCCGACACGCCGGTCCAATGGTGTGGCCCTCCCGCGGGACATTCAGCGGGCTTGTCACTGCCCAGCGCCGTGCCATGCAAGCGGTGTGCGAAGGATGGCAGCACTTTGGGAGTGTACATTGCGTTGTGCACCTGTGCCCTAGGTGGACTGATATCGGATGACACAGGCCCGGGACCGTGACGCAACGCTGAGGGGGGGCCAAAGGGCCCCAGTTCTGCGGGTGCGTGTTACTATGCAAGTGCACACTGTGCTTTCTTGGGGCGGAGCACATGAGACTCACACCCCCAATGCATCACTGAGGCACATGGTGCTGCAGAGCCATGCCCACGTAAGCGTATGTCCGCATTACGCTCCGGGCATGCCTGGACACGGCCTGGGAGGGAGGGGGGGTAACAGACCTTGTAGTCGGGGAGTACACAGAAGTTCAGGTTGTACGTCGAGGGGGGAAAAAAAGCGTAACCCCCTGCCCCCCCGCCTCGTCCAAGCAACGTTAAATGACCAGAAATTGACAGATCCAACGCCTAGTGCAAGGGTGTTGCTGAGGCGCCGCATCTTGTGTGATGCACGTATAGACATGATGTACTGTTCTGAAAAGCAAGAGGTAAAAGACGCTACAAAGTGTATCGTTTTTTCCCTTCTCATACAACCACATGCACCATAGGGGTGTGAGAGCCACGGCGTCACACTTTTCAGTGTGTTGCTATGGCGAAGCCCTTGCGCATGCGCGGGTGTGTGTGTGTGTGTGTGTGCGTGCTCTGTGTGTGTGCGTTGTCAATTGTTTTTTTGGTTTGCATTTCTGAGGATGTTTTTGCGCGAGGTTATGGTCATATCGAGGCTCAATCTGGGCTATTTGCATTTTGGGATTCGCTTAAAGACAGGACCTGGCCGGGATCAAACACAGAATCTTGCCCTTGTCCAAGGGGGGTCGTGCACACAGTATGGGGTCATACTTTGGCGTACACCCCCATCCCCCTTGTCCTGCCCCATCCCAGCGAAGACAGTCCCCTGCCACCCCCCGGGGGACGGTTGCCAAGTGACAGTCACTTGTTGTCATTGTTGTCACGTTGGCGATCCACTGGGACATGAAACAGGCTATTGTTTAAGGGCCCCCGAGTGTGTGTGTTTGTGTGTGTGTTGTTTGTCGGGCTAGCCCCGGCCGACCGACCCACCCACCCCAATCAGAAAAAACTTACCTCTGGCAAAAAGTGAAATTCATCAAAGGGGCCGGAAATATGAGGCCGATTTTAGGTACACAAACGTTTTTTTGGCCTCTGACCCACCCCCTGACCTGGGGTTCTCCTTAAGCAATAGCCTGACATGAATAGAGGCCTACTGTCACATACATGGGCCGAAGGGCCGAGGGGCACATGGGGTTTGTCGTTCACGCGCACAGGCCTTGCACCGCGGGTACAGATAAAAGCCTTGTTATGCAATTGACATGGTGTCACACGTCAGCAAATCATTGCAACACCATGTGGACAAGCTTCAAAATGCCATGCCAGCCACGCCGACACGCCGGTCCAATGGTGTGGCCCTCCCGCGGGACATTCAGCGGGCTTGTCACTGCCCAGCGCCGTGCCATGCAAGCGGTGTGCGAAGGATGGCAGCACTTTGGGAGTGTACATTGCGTTGTGCACCTGTGCCCTAGGTGGACTGATATCGGATGACACAGGCCCGGGACCGTGACGCAACGCTGAGGGGGGGCCAAAGGGCCCCAGTTCTGCGGGTGCGTGTTACTATGCAAGTGCACACCGTGCTTTCTTGGGGCGGAGCACATGAGACTCACACCCCCAATGCATCACTGAGGCACATGGTGCTGCAGAGCCATGCCCACGTAAGCGTATGTCCGCATTACGCTCCGGGCATGCCTGGACACGGCCTGGGAGGGAGGGGGGGTAACAGACCTTGTAGTCGGGGAGTACACAGAAATTCAGGTTGTACGTCGAGGGGGGAAAAAAAGCGTAACCCCCTGCCCCCCCGCCTCGTCCAAGCAACGTTAAATGACCAGAAATTGACAGATCCAACGCCTAGTGCAAGGGTGTTGCTGAGGCGCCGCATCTTGTGTGATGCACGTATAGACATGATGTACTGTTCTGAAAAGCAAGAGGTAAAACACGCTACAAAGTGTATCGTTTTTTCCCTTCTCATACAACCACATGCACCATAGGGGTGTGAGAGCCACGGCGTCACACTTTTCAGTGTGTTGCTATGGCGAAGCCCTTGCGCATGCGCGGGTGTGTGTGTGTGTGTCTGTGTGTGCTCTGTGTGTGTGCGTTGTCAATTGTTTTTTTGGTTTGCATTTCTGAGGATGTTTTTGCGCGAGGTTATGGTCATATCGAGGCTCAATCTGGGCTATTTGCATTTTGGGATTCGCTTAAAGACAGGACCTGGCCGGGATCAAACACAGAATCTTGCCCTTGTCCAAGGGGGGTCGTGCACACAGTATGGGGTCATACTTTGGCGTACACCCCCATCCCCCTTGTCCTGCCCCATCCCAGCAAAGACAGTCCCCTGCCACCCCCTGGGGGACGGTTGCCAAGTGACAGTCACTTGTTGTCATTGTTGTCACGTTGGCGATCCACTGGGACATGAATCAGGCTATTGTTTAAGGGCCCCCGAGTGTGTGTGTTTGTGTGTGTGTTGTTTGTCGGGCTAGCCCCGGCCGACCGACCCACCCACCCCAATCAGAAAAAACTTACCTCTGGCAAAAAGTGAAATTCATCAAAGGGGCCGGAAATATGAGGCCGATTTTAGGTACACAAACGTTTTTTTGGCCTCTGACCCACCCCCTGACCTGGGGTTCTCCTTAAGCAATAGCCTGACATGAATAGAGGCCTACTGTCACATACATGGGCCGAAGGGCCGAGGGGCACATGGGGTTTGTCGTTCACGCGCACAGGCCTTGCACCGCGGGTACAGATAAAAGCCTTGTTATGCAATTGACATGGTGTCACACGTCAGCAAATCATTGCAACACCATGTGGACAAGCTTCAAAATGCCATGCCAGCCACGCCGACACGCCGGTCCAATGGTGTGGCCCTCCCGCGGGACATTCAGCGGGCTTGTCACTGCCCAGCGCCGTGCCATGCAAGCGGTGTGCGAAGGATGGCAGCACTTTGGGAGTGTACATTGCGTTGTGCACCTGTGCCCTAGGTGGACTGATATCGGATGACACAGGCCCGGGACCGTGACGCAACGCTGAGGGGGGGCCAAAGGGCCCCAGTTCTGCGGGTGCGTGTTACTATGCAAGTGCACACTGTGCTTTCTTGGGGCGGAGCACATGAGACTCACACCCCCAATGCATCACTGAGGCACATGGTGCTGCAGAGCCATGCCCACGTAAGCGTATGTCCGCATTACGCTCCGGGCATGCCTGGACACGGCCTGGGAGGGAGGGGGGGTAACAGACCTTGTAGTCGGGGAGTACACAGAAGTTCAGGTTGTACGTCGAGGGGGGAAAAAAAGCGTAACCCCCTGCCCCCCCGCCTCGTCCAAGCAACGTTCAATGACCAGAAATTGACAGATCCAACGCCTAGTGCAAGGGTGTTGCTGAGGCGCCGCATCTTGTGTGATGCACGTATAGACATGATGTACTGTTCTGAAAAGCAAGAGGTAAAAGACGCTACAAAGTGTATCGTTTTTTCCCTTCTCATACAACCACATGCACCATAGGGGTGTGAGAGCCACGGCGTCACACTTTTCAGTGTGTTGCTATGGCGAAGCCCTTGCGCATGCGCGGGTGTGTGTGTGTGTGTGTGTGCGTGCTCTGTGTGTGTGCGTTGTCAATTGTTTTTTTGGTTTGCATTTCTGAGGATGTTTTTGCGCGAGGTTATGGTCATATCGAGGCTCAATCTGGGCTATTTGCATTTTGGGATTCGCTTAAAGACAGGACCTGGCCGGGATCAAACACAGAATCTTGCCCTTGTCCAAGGGGGGTCGTGCACACAGTATGGGGTCATACTTTGGCGTACACCCCCATCCCCCTTGTCCTGCCCCATCCCAGCGAAGACAGTCCCCTGCCACCCCCCGGGGGACGGTTGCCAAGTGACAGTCACTTGTTGTCATTGTTGTCACGTTGGCGATCCACTGGGACATGAAACAGGCTATTGTTTAAGGGCCCCCGAGTGTGTGTGTTTGTGTGTGTGTTGTTTGTCGGGCTAGCCCCGGCCGACCGACCCACCCACCCCAATCAGAAAAAACTTACCTCTGGCAAAAAGTGAAATTCATCAAAGGGGCCGGAAATATGAGGCCGATTTTAGGTACACAAACGTTTTTTTGGCCTCTGACCCACCCCCTGACCTGGGGTTCTCCTTAAGCAATAGCCTGACATGAATAGAGGCCTACTGTCACATACATGGGCCGAAGGGCCGAGGGGCACATGGGGTTTGTCGTTCACGCGCACAGGCCTTGCACCGCGGGTACAGATAAAAGCCTTGTTATGCAATTGACATGGTGTCACACGTCAGCAAATCATTGCAACACCATGTGGACAAGCTTCAAAATGCCATGCCAGCCACGCCGACACGCCGGTCCAATGGTGTGGCCCTCCCGCGGGACATTCAGCGGGCTTGTCACTGCCCAGCGCCGTGCCATGCAAGCGGTGTGCGAAGGATGGCAGCACTTTGGGAGTGTACATTGCGTTGTGCACCTGTGCCCTAGGTGGACTGATATCGGATGACACAGGCCCGGGACCGTGACGCAACGCTGAGGGGGGGCCAAAGGGCCCCAGTTCTGCGGGTGCGTGTTACTATGCAAGTGCACACCGTGCTTTCTTGGGGCGGAGCACATGAGACTCACACCCCCAATGCATCACTGAGGCACATGGTGCTGCAGAGCCATGCCCACGTAAGCGTATGTCCGCATTACGCTCCGGGCATGCCTGGACACGGCCTGGGAGGGAGGGGGGGTAACAGACCTTGTAGTCGGGGAGTACACAGAAATTCAGGTTGTACGTCGAGGGGGGAAAAAAAGCGTAACCCCCTGCCCCCCCGCCTCGTCCAAGCAACGTTAAATGACCAGAAATTGACAGATCCAACGCCTAGTGCAAGGGTGTTGCTGAGGCGCCGCATCTTGTGTGATGCACGTATAGACATGATGTACTGTTCTGAAAAGCAAGAGGTAAAACACGCTACAAAGTGTATCGTTTTTTCCCTTCTCATACAACCACATGCACCATAGGGGTGTGAGAGCCACGGCGTCACACTTTTCAGTGTGTTGCTATGGCGAAGCCCTTGCGCATGCGCGGGTGTGTGTGTGTGTGTCTGTGTGTGCTCTGTGTGTGTGCGTTGTCAATTGTTTTTTTGGTTTGCATTTCTGAGGATGTTTTTGCGCGAGGTTATGGTCATATCGAGGCTCAATCTGGGCTATTTGCATTTTGGGATTCGCTTAAAGACAGGACCTGGCCGGGATCAAACACAGAATCTTGCCCTTGTCCAAGGGGGGTCGTGCACACAGTATGGGGTCATACTTTGGCGTACACCCCCATCCCCCTTGTCCTGCCCCATCCCAGCGAAGACAGTCCCCTGCCACCCCCTGGGGGACGGTTGCCAAGTGACAGTCACTTGTTGTCATTGTTGTCACGTTGGCGATCCACTGGGACATGAAACAGGCTATTGTTTAAGGGCCCCCGAGTGTGTGTGTTTGTGTGTGTGTTGTTTGTCGGGCTAGCCCCGGCCGACCGACCCACCCACCCCAATCAGAAAAACTTACCTCTGGCAAAAAGTGAAATTCATCAAAGGGGCCGGAAATATGAGGCCGATTTTAGGTACACAAACGTTTTTTTGGCCTCTGACCCACCCCCTGACCTGGGGTTCTCCTTAAGCAATAGCCTGACATGAATAGAGGCCTACTGTCACATACATGGGCCGAAGGGCCGAGGGGCACATGGGGTTTGTCGTTCACGCGCACAGGCCTTGCACCGCGGGTACAGATAAAAGCCTTGTTATGCAATTGACATGGTGTCACACGTCAGCAAATCATTGCAACACCATGTGGACAAGCTTCAAAATGCCATGCCAGCCACGCCGACACGCCGGTCCAATGGTGTGGCCCTCCCGCGGGACATTCAGCGGGCTTGTCACTGCCCAGCGCCGTGCCATGCAAGCGGTGTGCGAAGGATGGCAGCACTTTGGGAGTGTACATTGCGTTGTGCACCTGTGCCCTAGGTGGACTGATATCGGATGACACAGGCCCGGGACCGTGACGCAACGCTGAGGGGGGGCCAAAGGGCCCCAGTTCTGCGGGTGCGTGTTACTATGCAAGTGCACACCGTGCTTTCTTGGGGCGGAGCACATGAGACTCACACCCCCAATGCATCACTGAGGCACATGGTGCTGCAGAGCCATGCCCACGTAAGCGTATGTCCGCATTAGGCTCCGGGCATGCCTGGACACGGCCTGGGAGGGAGGGGGGGTAACAGACCTTGTAGTCGGGGAGTACACAGAAGTTCAGGTTGTACGTCGAGGGGGGAAAAAAAAGCGTAACTGAACATTACAGGTCCACAGGCTCAGAAATGAAGCCCTTCTTGGTCAAGCTAAAACGCATCGTTGACAGCACAGAGCAGGGGCTGCTTTTGTGGATGCAGGTGGTGACCTCGGGGAAGGTGACCTTGGGGCAGGTGATGGTGAAGGGGAGGGGGGGTGATGAAGAACGGATGAAGAAACGGCCAACAGGGCTTTGGTGTCCTATTCTGAAAACCAAGAGGCAAAATGCGCCACAAATGCGCCTCTTGGCCAACAGAGCTGCCTTGACAGAAAATATGAACATCATGCATCTCAAAACCAATGTATCAGGAAGCACACATGGCACACAGCAGAACGAATTAAAAAATGCACTGCCAAAAGCAACGGTGCAAAAATTGACGGAAGCAACGCCTAGTGTTGCTTGGGCATAGAGGGTGCCGCCCACGCGGTGCACATGGTGCACCAGGGCATGTGCGTTTGGCGGCATCCATTAACCCTGATGCACATGTGCGCTGCACGCCACCCCCTCACTTCGTTCCAAGTCCTGGGGCTATGTTGCGCAGCATGGCATAAAACCCGGGATACTTCCATGACGCAGCGTGCGTGGTGCGCGTGGTGCGCGGGCGGCACCCTGATAAGTATTGCCTGTCACGTGCACTCTTGACCAACAGAACCGGGGGCCTCTGGCGTGAGTGAACTGCGGCACGACCACCAAACCAACTGTTGTAGTAGCATCGATTGTACTTGTATGAACAGACGTCCCCATTGCGTGGCAGGCTGCCGCGCTGCAAGAGTCAATCTCACGCATAGTGAGCCTAACAGTACATTTCCTTCACTGGAACAGAACACTGGCAGGCATTGGTCTGCTGGTGTTGTGACTTGTTCTTCCTGCATACTAACAATAAAACGGCCAGCGAATGCGAGCCAATATAGGGCCACGTCACGCACTCGCCTGAGCCTGGGCGCTGGGAGGCTCTGGGCTACAGGGGTTTCACACCCACCATCAGCAGGTGCTGAGCGCGCAGCGAAAACAACCGCCTGTCCTGAAGTGTGTGTGTGTATGTGCGTTTGCGCATGTCTCGATCACCGGGCGAATAGTTTTGGGGAGCGCTGAGGTAAAGAACGCCTCGAATGGCATTCGTGAGTCCCCCCGGGCGGAGCGGCGCTGCTCGGCCTCGGCAATGGCGGCACTACATGACGCCCCTTGTGAAAGGCAGCTCAGGGGGTCCGCAGGAGTACGTGCGTAAAGAAGCCAAAAAGTGGCACCGCGTAGTCCGCTCCAGGCCTGCAGCCAAAATATACAAAGATCCTACGCTGTACAACAGACTCTGACATGGCCCACAAAAAAGAGCTTTGGATGCGAGCCGAATCATCATCCATCCCTCTGGAGATGGAAGACAGGCGGTTCCCCACCGCCATCTTCATGGCGGCATAAACGGCTCAGAGTTCCGCCTGCTGGAGGGAGGATACCCACCTGGGGCAGGTGTAGGAGTGGCATTGCTTGAACAAGGGGGGGGTAAGCCGTGTAACATACACAGTGCAGAGGAGGGGCAGGAGTCATGCGTTAAACGGGCACGCAGGAACCTGTGGCCATCATTGGCCTTTGTTTTCCATGCGGGAATCTCCTGCTTGGTTGGCTTCGGAAAAGGGGTAATGGACCCTCGCCGGCCACCAAACCCCCCATCCAACAAACACGCTTCCCCTGGCGCCATGGTGAAGTGCTGACAAAAAGCGCAAAGTGGCGCCATGGTGAAGTGCTGAGAAAAAAGCACAAGGGGAAGGTATAACAGTTCTGTGGCCGCGCTCTGCCGGCAAATCCAGCTTGGTGCTGCGAAGCCGTGTGCCGAGTGTTGGTGCCAACAACCTCGGCATGGATGTTGTCTGCGTTGACGCACAGTTCTGTGGCTGCGCTCTGCTGGCACATCCAGCTTCGTGCTGCGAAGCCCTGTGCCCAGAAGTATTGGTGCTAATAACTTTGGCATGGATGTTGTCCGCATTGATGCCCACATCTGTGGCCGCGCTCTGCCGTCACACCTAGCTTCATGCCGCGAAGCAGCAGCGCTCTCTGGATCCATTGTTTGCTCCTCAATCTCAGGTCAATTCAAACCTTGTTCATCGTGCTGAAAGGAGCAGCGGTGTACATTGAGCCTGAAGTGTCATCCCCGGGGAAGGTTGACCCTTGTAATGTGTATGGTGAGTGCGATGCACGGTGCGCGCACGGTGCGCTGTATTTTGGGCGTTGCCTTTGTCACTTGTTCACGTGGCACGAGTGACCAATGTGGACATCACTCATGCCAAGGTTTGAATTCACTTGGGGTTTGCCATGCGGCTGGGCAGCACCAAGCGAGATGTGCGGGCAAGGCGTGGCTACAGAGCTGGAGTGTCTACTTGTGCTTTGCTTTTGGTCACCACTGTTTAGCGCATATTGCTGACGTGCCAATGTTTCTTACATGGTGCAAAACTGCAAAACAGACACCCGAGCACAAATCGTGATTTGAGCGTTTTTTTAACGTACATGTATATACTATACAATAGAAAAATCCTGAACCCGTTCACCTTGAATTTGAAAGGACAAACGACCAACCCGACTGCCAGCTCCAACGCAAACGTGAAAGGCTCCCTGCTGCTGGACCCTTCAGCAGTGCAAGCAGTGTTTTGGAGATGCCAGGCTGCATCACCGGGCGTCGCTGTCCTTCACGGCCTGGCACCTCCTTCAAAAAAAAAGAGTCAACATTGTGAAAAAACTCTGGGAGCCAGCCGAACTACAAAGGAACAGGAGGAACGGAAACAGTGAGGCACAGCTAGCACAACGAACAGTGCAGCATGGCAAACAGAACGATGTGCCCCCTTTGCGGCGAGCCATGACCATCACGACAGGGGACGTCGCGCGTTTTACACTTCACTGCTCGGCGCAGAGGGTACGCGGCGCAGAGGGAACCGTACATGCTGAGGGGGGAATTGATACAACAGTACAGCAGAGCGATGCTCCAGGGTCAGGGCTATGTGTGCGACCTGCGATTAGCGCCCAACGGGCAAACACCTGGTGGCGAACAGCCCCCAAAGGCGAACAACCCGTGGTCCACCCCTCCGGATGCAGTGCTGGAGCCTGTGTGGCGATTGCAAGGGCATCAGCATATCAAAGCCTTCCTGGCCTATGGTACACCCCCAGCAGTGTCCCTCCAACCACGGGGTGCCCCCGGACTGATTCTCGCCCAGGCCAGGGCTTAGGCTACACACTCCATTCTGTCGAGTCCTGACGTGGCTGGTTCGGAATTGGTGGCTTTGACAGGGTCGAACGTGTACCTTCGTACCATGGAATCCGTCCGGGGCTGAAGGTGTTTGCGGAAGATCAACACCTTGTTGTCCTTCTTCTTGCTGCGACGGGCTGCGTCCTGGCGGAAGCGTTGCACTGGGATATCCGGGAGCTGCACCTCACCATCATTGTTTAGTAGATACTGAGCCGGGTTGCTGGCGGATGCCGGCTCTGGCAAACAGGTTGTTGTTGCTGACTTCAGGGGGTCCGACTGGTGTGGAACCCTAGTCTGCAGTGGGAAACACAACATTGATGACGTCCTGAATGGTCGCACAAAATTCTGAACAGAGTCTTCACTCTCATGTTCCAAGCAGTCGTGCCCCACATCCTCGGAAGCGACTTGCCTCCCCAGAAAAGATGGCGATGACGGGATGCCAGGTGTCACATGCCCCGAGAGTTCATGCCGCACTGGGAAACATAATGCTGATTGTGACTTGAAGCTTCGCACGTCACTCTTAGTACAGTCCTCTGGCGCTCTCGGAGAGGCCCGGCACCCCAGCAAAGGCATTTGTGATGATGATTGGAAGTCTTGCATCACGTTTCTCGGCGGTTCTTGCATCGCGTCATCTGAACGCCACTGCATCACTTTGTCTTCCTCCGTCGCCTTCTGCTGCATGATTTCCTCCTCACAGACGCCTTTGGGATAACCTGTTTCAGGCATCCAAGCGGATCTGGGGGACCACACCGGGCCCGCATCATCCTTTCGGGCCGCCTTTCGGGGGAAAGATACATTTGTGCCCATGACGCTAAAATAAAAAAAGGAGGAAGAAAAGACGACCATATCCCCCTCCCCAAGGCTTTTGTGGCCATTTGGTGGCTAACTATCCGTTGCTTCTGTTAAAAATCGACCCCTAGTAGTCAGAGCACAGGAACAAGGACACACAAGCTTGGAAATTCTAAGTACATCAAAACTTGTAGTTCACCAATCGAAACCGGTACCGCTTTTTGGAAACTTGATCGGTTATTTGCAGTTGGAGACAAACCCAGGATCACCTTTAATGTATTTCAACTTATTCAATGATGAATCTCAGTTCTCTTTTGAGAGTGTGTGGTTCTAAAATAGTGATACATCAACTGCTAAAACAGTTGTTTAGTAAAAGCAGATCTTTCCTAGCTTCATCGCACCCAGCTTTACACTAAAGGTAACATTTGCTATGGAGCACGGCGGCTCTGCACTTTAGGGGGACCAATGCATCTGTCCAGATGGAGGATGAAAGTGGGGCCTGCTGTTTTCATGCTACAAGGGCTGAAGGAATGAATAGCATCCTCAAGGAGGGACCTCAATGCATTCCTCACACCTAGCTAAGCCCCTAGCCACATGTCCACTACAGCCACGGGGGGGCTTCAATTGGTCAGGTGTGGACCCGCCACTTAGCTCCAGCCGCGCCTGCCTCACGGCCTTCATTGCCAACTCAGTTCCATGATTGTTCGTGTCACGCAGACAGTGTATTGCAGTTCTTTCCTTCCCTCCTCCCTGGATGGGGTACGAGTCGGGCTGCATCTACCGGGTTCAGGGCATTGTCGCCTTTGGACTGAGTTCGGCGCGTAGCGTTTAATGTGTCCCACTTTGGCGCCCGGCGTTCCACTGGCATGCTTGCTTGCACTGGCCCCTCTCGGCCACATACCCGTGTTTCGGGTTTACCAGGTCATGGGGGGTGGGGCGGTCAGAGGTCACCCTTGTGGGCCACTGCCACCGGCCCTGGGCTATTTAGGTCCTTAGGATTTAGAAACCCCAGTGGATACTGGCTTTTGCGGAGGTCAACATACAGCCATACAAGGATTGAGGAGGGCGGGCAGCGCCGTGGCGCCTGCATGTGTGGTCTGTGTGTGCACTGGTGTGTTTGATCCGTGTGCCGGGTGCCGGTGCCTCTCAGAAGGCAGCTGCTCCAGTGGTAGCGCATCCGGCGCTTGTCGTGAAGGAGGTGGTTCGATTCCCGGGATCGGTGGCCTCCCACCGATCCCTTCGAATACCGGACGGGGCCTCCCGTCGACCTGTTCGAGTACAGGTGGCGGTGCGCACTGCTGCAGCTGTGTGTGGTTCCCGCGTGTTTCTTTTTCTAGGGTTGGGGCAAAACGAACGAGACCTCCACCCGATCCACCGGTACCGGTGGTGGCGCGAGCTGCTGAAGGGGGGGGTGGTTCCCACGTCGCCAACTAGAGAGCTCTACGTGCAGGGATCCCAAGAGCACCAGCTCCCGGGATCGAACCCCCGCACTGGACGACTGAAGACCTACGCTCTCACTATTGGGCCGTGCGAGTCTCTTACCCATTATGGGGGTTCTGCCGGCTATGAGGCTAATCCTATGTGCGCGGGTCGTGTGCTGCAGGCGTGCCAAACAGTGGGTGGCTGGGATCAGTGGGTACAGGCTGTGGTTAGGCGGTCCATACATTCAACATTCAGCAGGCGGTGTGTTGTTGTGTGTTAGGGAGTGAAGCACATTGAGCACGCCGTGTTGCAGGACATCGTTGAGTCGGTGTCCGCCACAGACTCAGTATCGGAGTGCTCTGCCATCCAGCTGTCTGATAGTGACCGTTCTGGGGGGTCCCCCCCCCTCCATTTCAACCAGGTTCAGCGACCTTAGCAGGTTGGTTCTGGCACTGGGTGTGAGCGGGGACGGCGGTTCTGGTGTCTGGAATGTGCACCTGCTGGGCCCTATTACCCGGGGCGTGTTGTGTACTACTGACATGGGTGTTGGCTGTGACTGCAGCGGCAATCGTAACGTGCGACCCACCCCCCAGCTATCTGTCAAAACTGGGGTGGGGGGAGTTGAGGGGGGGGTCCGTGGGAGGGTGTGGCGGCGGCGGGGGGGGGGGTAATGGTGGTTCGGCCGGGGGGGGGTGTTCCAAGGTGGGGGGGGGGGAGGGCTGCGCGACCCACTACTACCACATGCATACCTCCAAGGGGGATGTGTGTCTGGGGCTTGGGGGTTAGGAGGTATGTATGTGATAATAGCGCTTCGCCGGGAAGACAGTCGTAAAGGGTCACCGTGTTGCCTCCCTCCCCCCTCTCCCCTCCCTGCTCCCCCCCTTGTTCCCCCGTGCCCCCTGATTCGTTTCTGAGAAAAATTCCTGAGCTTGTTTTTTGGTGAACTGAAGCGTGGGAGTCTGTATCCCCAACTCAAGGGGCCACGCCAAAGTGTGGGAAAGAAAGAAAGAAAGAACGCACCATGTAACCACCGGCGTTCGCCCCCGAAAGCATGGGGACTGCGGTGGAGCCGGGGAACAGCTCTGAATGCGGGATCTTCACTTCACAACCAACGACATTTGTATAGTGCCTCTTCTTGTGAATTTGGCGCTCAAACCATGGATGGTTTGATGAAAGGGAAGCATGCACAAAAAAAATTCGGCACCATGGCCCTGATACCCGGCCGCCCCCCCCATGCCAACAACTAACCTCCCATCAACAAAGCCCACAGCCAATGGACATCCTCTAGTTCGGCATGCTTGTGGGTATTCTCCCTTGAAGCCGGGTTGGCCTTGAACCGGAGTAGTGTGAATTGGTCATGCCCCCTACTTTGCATTGGAGCGTAAAATCACTCCCCCCCCCTCCCCCTTGTCCATCCGCCCTGCCCGAGGGAAGACGGCCCTCTAGTACCCCAGCGGGGGACTGATGCAATATTGGGGACCAATTTCGGGAACCAACTGTAGGGGGACCGTCGTGCGCTAGGGCAGGGAGATTTCAAAGGGGGAGAAGGGCATCTGAGGCAACTCTGAGAGGACGACGTGAAATCAGCACAAATTTATCCAAGGGTCAACAACAACAACAACAACAACAACAACAACAACAACAACAACAACAACAACAACAACAACAACAACAACAACAACAGCGACGACAACAACGACCACGTCAGAAGGAACATGCACCGCAATTGTTCCTCGGAAGAACAGCCCTGCTGCTGCAGTCGAACAGCACGAGAAGTTGTGAGCAAACTTGCGGAAGAACTTCAAGAGGCACTTCAAAACCTCAGCCCCCCGATGCCATAGTCTTGCTGCCACGGCCGTTCATGCAAGGTGACAGTCACAGCCAACACAAAAAAAGAGTGCACGAAAACATGAGCCCGCAATCACCCCTTGAAGAATTCAGTGACCAGGGACCCTTTCGAGGGGCGGGGCCCTGTGAAAATCCAGTTTAGAGTGTGTTCTACCGTCTGCCCACCTGCTCCCCACCCTACAGAGTTCCTAAACCTCCCTACTGCAAAATCACTAGTCTGTTTGCGAACACTGATCGTCATATAATGTCAGGTCGGCTTGGGTCGTGGCATGCAGCCCATGCCGACCGACACCCAGCAGCACAAAGCAAATGCCCCCCTCCCCCTCCCCGACCGGCCCCTGGTCGGCCTGCCACGGAGCCGTCGCTTTTGCCTTTTTGTCGTCAATGGTGGAGAGTGTACCCAAGAGTGCAAGGTTCATGGCAAACCGGTGCCTATGGGAGGGGGAAGACCTTACCTAGACGACCCATAGAATATTCAATAGCCGTCTTGTGCGGCGACTTCAAGGCAACATCCGGCACTGGTTTGGTTTGCGCTGTGCTGCAGTGCAGCAAGGCAAGACAATGTGCTGTGAGTTGTGGCTATGACCATATGCCTGTGTCACGGGGGCATGTGTGAGCCCAGTATCCGTTGCTCATCCCCCCCCCCCCCCGATTGGGGCACTCGGTAGCTAAATATCCGTTGCTTCATGGCCCCTGTCCAATCCCTCTCCGTCACCGGCTAGTTCTAAAAAGCAAACGCGTTAGTGTCATATTGCACATGACTTCAAATGTGGGGGGGGCGGTAGAATCGGACAGGGGTCCCCCCTTTAGTGTCGGGGATCTCATAAACCCCTAACCCCCAGCTCTTGACTCCCTCCCGGACTCTTATCAAACATTGATCCACAGGGATCACACGGGGCCATAGATAGTGTCTCTGTGTCAGAAAATTTCAAGAGGGGCAGCCTGTTCAAATTCTAGACCCCAACCGGGTGCGAAAACTTTTGGGGGTCTGGAGGGGTGGGGGGTTAGGTGGGTTGGCCGGTCAGCCGCCGGGGTCCCTAGAGGGGGGTCAGTGGGTACCCCAACATACAAACCTCAAAATGATCCCCATGACGCGCTGATCATTTTGAACATACACAAATGGGGTAAAATTTTTTTCAGAAAAAATTTGCCCATTGGCTCGAGCTCCTATCAGCCAAGGTCAGACCCGGAGGTCAGGTCAGGGGTCAAAAGATTTTCTGTGTTTTTCAAACATTTTTGAATTGTCCACAAAATTCTGAGTATTTTGAGAATAGACACATAGGGTGAAAAAAATATACCCCCTCAGGAAGGGCAAAAAAAAATTTTGGCGCCTTTGGCGCCGACCCTTTCCCCCAAAATCTGAAACTGGAGAAGGACGGGTTCGAAAACTTTGGGGGGGTCTGGAGGGGGGGTCTGGAATTCGAACAGGCCGCCCCCCTTGAAAAATTTATAGGACAACCACCGCCAAACATCACTTCTCTTCCGCTTTTATTAGACCCTTCTCCCTGAGTTAAACAACGCTATCTACTGAGTGCCAAGGTTCCTTCCCTAGTTGGTTTCCAAAATGGTTCCCAAAATGAGTTCCCGAGATGGTCCCCAAAATTGGTTTCCAAACTTGGTTTGCAAATTTGGTTCGCAAATTTGGATCCCCAAATTGGTTCTCAAATTTGTCCCCAGAATTGTTTCCCAAAATGGGTTCTCAAAATTGGTTCCCAATATTGGATCCCAAAATTGGTTCACGAAATTGGTTCCCAAAATTGCTTTTCAAAATTGGTCGCCAAGTTGACGGTCCCCCCCGGGATGGACACCACCGCCAACCACTTATCGGTCCATACTGTGCTGATTTCATGGCAGGTTGGTTGCCAAAGGCTCTTGGTTACAAACTGACATGCATAGAGGCTGATTGTGCAAGGCGGACAGTGTAAAACTTCCTCTTACGGTCCCACAGAGTATTGAACTACTACGCATGTTCCCCATCAGCGACAGTCATCCAGCTTCACTGCAGGCCGCTTTCCATGCTTTCGAGGTGACGGGTGCATGGTGCGTGCAGCCACTGGGTGCAGAGGATGTCATTCTGTTTGCTGCACTTCATGACCCTGTTCCCTACTTGAATTGTGCTGACGCTGATTTGAGCCCTTTTTGGCCCTCAGCTGAAGCTGAAACGGGTGCATATTGGGCATTAACTTGCATTAACCTATTAACCTGTGCACAGCTCCCATCGACTCCCTGGGTGCCAGTTTTGGGGACCAATTTGGGAAATAATTTTGGGAACCACTTTTTGGGGACCAATTTTGGGCACCAATTTAGGGAACAAATTTTGGGAACTAGTTTTTGAACCAGTTTGAGGAACGGGTTCCCCGAATTGGTCCCAAAATTGGTTCCCAAAATGATTACCAAAATCGGTTTCCGGGTTTGGCGCCCAGAATTGCCCAAAATGGTCCCCACAATTGGTTCCCAAAATTGGTTGCCAAAATTAATCCCCAAAGTGGTCACCAAAATTCGTTCACAAAATTGGTTTGCAAAATTGGTTCTCAAAATGAGTCCCCAAAATTGTTCTCAAAAATGGTCCCTCAAAATTGGTTCCCAAAATTGGTTCCCAACATTGTTCCCAAAATTCGTTCCCAAGATAGGTTCCCAAATCTGGTTCCCAAAATTGATTCTCAAACTTGGTGTGCGAAATCGGTTCGCAAAACTGGTTCCCAAACTTGGTTCCCGGAAATTGGTTCGCAAAATTGGTTACCAGAATTGGGTTCAAGAATTGGTTCCCAAAATTGATCATCAAGATTGATTGTCAAAATTGATTCCCAAAACTCGTCCCCAAAATTGCTTTCCGAAAATGGTTCACAAAATTAGTCCACAAAATTGGTTGCCAAAATTGGTTCCAAATTTCGTTGGCAAAATTGCGTCCCAAAATTGGTTCCCGAAATTGCTTCCCAAAATTGTGTCTCGAAATCGGTGTCCAACATTGGTCCCCACAATTGGTTCCAAAAATTGGTTTCAAAATTTGGTCCCCAGAAACGGTTCCCAAAATGGTTCCCAAAATCGGTTTCAGAATTTGGTCTCCAGAACTCGTTCCCACAACTGGGACCCAAAATTGGTTCTGAAAATTGATCGAGCAATATCGGTGTCCGAATTTGGTCCCGAAAAAAATTGGTTCCCAAAATTGGTTTCAAAAATTGGTTCACAAAGTTGGTTCCCAAAATTGTTGTCCAAATTTGGTCCCAAAATTGGTCCCAAATTTGGTTCTCAAAATTCGTTCCCCAAAGTGGTCACCAAAACTGGTTCACAAAATTGGTTCCCTAAATTGATTCTCAAACTTGGTTTGCAAAATCGGTTCGCAAAACTGGTTCCCAAACTTGGTTCCCCAAATTGGTTCGCAAAATTGGCTCCAAAATTCGTTGGCAAAATTGTGTCGCAAAAATGGTTCTCAAAATTGGGCGCCAAAATTGGTCTCCAGAATTGGTCTCCAGAATTGGTTCTCAAAGTTGGTTCCCGAAATTGGTTCCCCAAATTGTTTCCCAAAATTTGTTTCCAAACTTGGTTCCCTAAATTGGTTCTCCAACTTGGTTTGCGAAATTCGTTTGCAAAATTGGTTCACAAACCTGGTTCCCCAAATTGATAGCTAAATTGGTTCCCAACATTGGTTCCCGGAAGTTTCCCCCAAAATTGATCATCAAGACTGATTCTCAAAATTGATTCCGAAAATTTGTCCCCAAAATTGGTTGCCAATATTGGTCCCCAAAATTGGTCCCTGAAATTGGTTCCCGTGATTGGTACCCAAAATGGTGCCCGGAATTAGTTCACAAAATTGGTTTTCGCAATTGATTTCCATAGATGGTTCTCCAAATTGGTTCTCAAAATTGGTTCCAAAAATTGGTTCCCAAAATTGGCTTCCGAAATTGGATCCCTAAAGCAGTTCCCAAAATTGATTCCCTTAATTGGTTCCCAACATTGGGCCCAGAAAGGTTCCCAAATTTTGGTCCCCAAAATTGGTTCCCCAAAATTGGTTCCCAAATTGGTCTCCGAAATTGGTGCCCAAAATGGCCCACAGAATTCGTTCGCAAAATTGTTTCCCGAAAATGGTTGCCAAAATTGGCTCCTACAATTGGTCGCCAAATTGGTCCCAAAATTGGTTCCCGAAATTGGTTTCCTAAATTGATTCCCAACAATTGGTCCCCTCAATTGGTTCTCAAAATTAGTTCTGCAAATTGGTCCTCAAAATTGGTTCCCAAAATTGGTCCCCAAATTTGGTTCCCGAAATTGGTCCCCAAAATGGCCCCTGGAAAAAAACCAAAGGATTTATTATTTTCGACCCCCAAAATGGGGCGGTGGATTTTTCGACATTTTTGACCCCCCCCCCCCCTAACAATTCAACCCCTTGAGGTGGGTACGCGAATAGCCCCAAAAAGGCCCGAAAAGGGCGGTATGTGGCGTTTTCCCCCTGTATACGGGCCTGCTTGCTTTTGATCGAACAACCTCTGCGATGCGATTTTCAAGTGCCACTAAACAACCTACGCAACCGTTGTTTTTGGGGCTTCGGAGGGCCGATGGCACGGGCTACATAGGCCTAGCGGCCACTACGCGGGTGCCCATGGGTGCTCCAGTACCTGTATTGTCACCAAATGAGCGCCCAAAACCCATCCTAGGGGCGACAGAAGGGTTTCGAATTTCAAAAAGATTTCCCGTGCTACTAAACAGCCTATCCAGTGTGAAGCGGCTCAGTCCTCACTGGCGAGGGGCCTATTGGGGGGGGGGGGGGGGCGACTGTGGATACCTGGAGTTGGGACTCGGGACCCCTGCCATGGGCTAGGGGGTCCATATACAAGAAAAAAATTCTTCAGGACCCAGGTCCAAATACACACATAGCGGCCACAATATGCAAAGAAGTTTTGACCCCCCCAAAAAAAGGGGTACCCAGGTGCGGGGGGGGGGGGGGTACGAGGGTCAAAGTCAAAAAAATCCTTGGGGGATGATTTTTGGTCCTAAAATAATGATTTTACAATGGGTTAGACGTTAGAGACGATACATTGGGGTATGCTACGCGAACGACCCCCAAAAAGGGGGGGTATACGACGCTTGCGCCTGCACTTGATATAACAACCTCTCTTCGAGGTGATTTAACCTCTGACTGGTATGGACGCCTGACCCAATTGAGCTGAAAGGAGACTAGATGTTCTTGAGGGGCGCCACAGTTCCTGTTTCTTCCCTGCTCACTCCCCGGGCTGGCGGCTAAAGGGCAACTGCCGGCAGCTACTAGGGCCCAATCAGCTTTTCCTGCCATATGAACCCATCACCTATTCCACCAGATGGCCACGGGTTGGGGGATCCAGAAAGGTTGGAGCGTGGGGGAAGGGAGGGTGGGGTAGGTCGGGCTGGGGTTTGGCCTGACACATGGGCCCGCCCCCGCTACATTTTGGGGGGCATTCACCGAGTTGCATGATGCACATGGGGCGACAATGGGGCTGCAAGGAGCACCAGCAACAGGAAAAGCAGTGGTCACAGAACACAAAAACAGAAAGCAGCAACAGTCCTGTGGCAGCGCATTGTTCAAAGAGTAGAGCCCCAAGAGATAACAGATGTTCTCCACAGGGCATACCCTCAGAGGGGCCTGGCGTATATAGCGAGAGGCATGTGCAGCTGGACTCACCTCAATCCCGTGCACCAGACACCGTTGCATCGTACAAGAGCACCACACGCTACCCTTGCACTGCAATCCGCACTCCAACCGATGGGACTTATTTGTCCCCAACCTTCCAGCCCGCCGGCATGTTCTTGAGGGCCTCATGGTTCTCCCAGTTCGGATCGGCGTCCATGAGCTCGCAGTACTTCTTCATGGCCTCTTCCTTCGACATGCCCTTGTTGGCGTTCCAGGCGTCCCACTTGGCGCGCTTCTGCGGAGGGAGACACGGACAATAGAGGGACGAGCACAAAATACTCAGACACTCAGGTATGTATATATATTACTACACCCCTCTCCCCTTAAATTTAGCTAACAACAACAACAAGCAACAACAACAACAACAACAACAACAACACGTCTCCTTGCCGTTTTGGCCATTGCTCCGTCCCAGTGCTTCGGATCTTTTCTCCATGTAGCCATCTTGGAGTCTAGGTGGTGCCCTTGCCAAATCCAAGTTTTGAGCCAAAAACTCACCGGTGGCGGCCCGGGGCGGTGGCGCCAAGTCTGGAGGTGCCCTCCCAAACCTGCGCAGTTTTGGGCCAAAAACAGCCATTTTTCGCCCAAAACAGCCCTAGTAAGGGTTCAAAACAGCCAAACGAAGGCAAACGGCTGCCACACTCCACGTGCGGCTTGACTTTCTCGTGATCAAGGGACCTTTGGTGCCCTCTAACACCACGATAGGTCCGAGAAACAGCCCCAAAAGGCGCCAAAAAGCCCCAAAAACTGCGCAATGTGCACCAGCACCCCGAAACCAAGAACGGGCCGTATCTTGGGCTACGTGGCTCAAAACCGAATTCCGAGGGCACCTAGTCCACCCGCAACCCCCCACTTTTTATGGTTTCCAAGCCTCAGACTCGCCCAACGAGACACGTAGACCCCCGTACCAGTGGTCACTTGGTGCAGCCGGAGGGCCGGCCAGCCCACGCACAGTGGGGGCCAACGGTGGGTCCACCAGTGTCCCCAGGGCGATAAAAATCATTTTTTCCAAAGTTGTTCCTAGACCACTTGGGATGCTCAAACAAGTGTTTTTAGGCCATTTTGAGCCCGTGATGGCGCATTTTGGGCCATGGAAAATCCCCAAATGCCTTGAAAATGGGCCGTTTTGGGACCAACAATGGGTCAAAAATGGGTCAAAAAACGCGTCTTTCCAAAAATGATCCTGGACCATTTATGATGCTCAAACAAGTGGTTTTAGCCCATTTTGAGCCGGTGGCGACGGGTTTTGGCTCCTGGAAACTCCCAAAATGCCTTGAAAATGGGCCATTTTGGGACCAAAAATGGGTCAAAAATGGGTCAAAAACGCGTTTTTCCAAAAGTGATCCCGGACCATTTGGGATGCTCAAACAAGTGTTTTTAGCCCGTTTTGAGCCCGTTTTGACCGAGTTTAGCCCCTTCCACCACATGTATGCACCACTTTGTGCCCTTCGCACGTACCTTAGAGCCGTGTGGTGGAGCCACCTAGAGTTGGGAGAGGGGTGTAGATTGGAGGATATACATATATATATATATATATATATATATATATATATATGTACTCGGGTACTCTGTCTGCACACAGTGTCTACAGACTGTACGATGGCCTCAGAATACACAATGTACACACGCATACACAAGCTCCTTCTATAGACAAGGTGTTCGTATATGCGTATTCGTATATGTGCATTCGTCTACAAGCATATACGTACATATCTGGGATGGTGCGGGGGGCTAATGACCAGCCTCCAACACAATGCCTGGGGACCAGACCCTACGGACGCACTGTCAGTGAGCCCTGTCGCCGATGTTGCAGCCACAGACCACACCCCCACACGCACGGGGCTCAGTGAGCAGCATCCACGGACACGTGGGAAGTGCAAACACAACACAAAGCACCGCCTGTTCAAAGGGCAAGGGACGGTCATAAGCCTCCCTAAGCACTGCATGCCTCGAACTGCACGCTGTATGGCTGCGAGCCCGTCACGTCCCCCTCCGTGGCCTGCTTGAACAAGGCATAGATCTTCAGCTTCTCTTCGTTGGAGGTGTCCGCTTTGGGGGGACCGTTTCGGATCAGCCACACGGCCTTCGTGAAGCGGGTCTCAATGTCAGACATATCTCAAGGGTCCCTTGACAAAAGAGAGGATTACGGCTGTGCACTGCATCGGGACGCAACACATTGAGACTGAGTCTCACAATGAGACGGGGGTGAGGTCTCGTTGGGCTGTGGAGGTGTTTGCCGGGCGGGCGCCAATGTGGCAGGTCTTTGATGCCCGCCCCCTGCCCATGTGCACAGCGGGGCCTCATCTCCTGCATCACGCCGTGTCCCTGATGGACATCCGTCATATTGGCTGCACCAGCAGTATCAACGCATGCAAGCAGCACCTCCCCCTGCCCCCCCCCCCCCCAGCAGGTGCCCTTCATCCCGGTAAAATGACCCCAATAATTGGCGTTGCACGCGCACGGTGTGCTACCCCCCCCCCCCCCCCGAGGCCATTAGGCAAGTGGAGATGGTTGTATTTTGCACTGCCATGGAGTGATTGCTGGATAATGGGCCTCCTGGGGCAAGTTGTGTAGAAGGGCACAGGGGTGAGTCTTGGTGGGTGCTGTAGACGGATTTGCACCCCAGCAGGCAACCCGCACAACAACATTGCATGTTGCATGAGTGTATGCTTGGCAATGCTTGGTGTTGAGATTGGTCCATATCCCAACCACTTGCGTCACGTTTGGGGATTGGTGGCCTAACGGGGCACACTGTGCACTGCATATGGGCTAAGCACAAGCTTTGTGCACATCAGCTGTCTTGCATGCCCCACCATAAGTCTGTTCCCAGGGACTGAGCATGGGCCGGCGTAAATGCACTTTGGGACATCATTCTACCCTTTCATTAACAGGAATGTTTCAAAAGCATGGGAGTGCGCTTCTTGTGGTGTTTTGGGGTAACCGGGGTTTCAACTGCAGGGTGGGGATGATAGAGCACCCTGGCTCGACCTTCCCCACTCTCCCCAAAAGGCTCAATTGTCAGGACCCCCAAAACCCAACCCAGGGACTTCCATGGTTCCAATCTTGGTGGTATTTGTGATAAAATGGCACTTGGCCACGGTCCCTTCTGGCCTACATGTGTGAAGTGCCCCACCATGGCCTTCCATAAGGACCACATGAGCCCACGCAGCCTTGTAGGAGTTGGAATCATAGACAACAGAGTCAGAGTCAGAGTCAGAGTCGCTGTCAGAGTCAGACTCGGTGCAAGGGTTCGAGTCAGAGCTTGAGTCAGGCCTACCACTAGAAGTTGGGGTAGAGCTGGAGGTAGCAGATGTATGTTTGTGGGTACACATCAAGGCCTGTGCGTACACATCAAGTCCCGTCAAGGGAGGAAAGCATAACTCAATTGTGGAAATAAGCGTAACTCGCTTTTGTTTTTTTTTTGGCGTAAGTCGCGTAACCTTTTTTTTTTTGGTGTGGGTCGCGTCACAAAAAAGGTGTAAATCACGTGCCATACATTTTCAAGTTTTTTTTTCCACACTCGACTTACGTCCGCCCCCCAAAACAATAAGTGACTTA
This sequence comes from Eutreptiella sp. 'Long Island Sound 2002', assembly GCA_964036045.1. Taxonomy (NCBI): domain Eukaryota; phylum Euglenozoa; class Euglenophyceae; order Eutreptiales; family Eutreptiaceae; genus Eutreptiella; species Eutreptiella sp. 'Long Island Sound 2002'. Next base: position 111,192,310 of record OZ038383.1, read on the forward strand.
CGCCAAATAAAAAAAAATAAGCAACTTACACCTGTCAAGGCCCGTGGGTACATATCAAGGGCCATAGGTACACATCAAGGCCCGTGGGTACACATCAAAGGACGTGGATACACACCTTGTTGGTTCACAATTCCACTATTCAAACCCTTCTTTTAGTCGTGCATCCTAGTCTTCTTCTCTTCAGAAAGGTTGAGGTAAACGCCTAATCTTCTTCTCTTCATAGGTTAACCCAAACGCCATAGGATCCATTTTGAACAATTGCAAATCCTTGCTTTCGCCAAATTGCCACCACTGGGACATCTGTGCTATTTTTGCATCATACCATACTCCTTATATACGCCATCGTTGAGCCATATTGAGGCAGTCCTCTTAGGGCCCATTTAGCACAATTTAGCACACCTCATTTTGCCGAAACTTCCACAAACCCTTGGTTTCGTGACTGCATTTTAGCACCCTCCTTGCATATGCCATGTCTCAGCCCTGCTATCGCAAGTGCCATGGGGCCATTTTGCAATGCATGCATGTTAATATTTTGAGTGCAAACAGCAAGAAGGCAATGGTCACAGGCTTGGAGTTCAACCAAAAAAAAATACGCACGCATTTGGCACAGGGGTAACTTTGAAGGCGTACATGGGAGCAGGCAAAATGAATGCACTTTGTGCAAAGTGCGTTGGCACCCTACCCAAGCACCCAAAGTAGGAAATGAAGTCGGTAGACTGGTTGGTCGACTAAAACATGAAGGCACCGAAACAGAGAGATGCCCGATTACAACATGTGAAGCATGCTGCATGGTTCCCGAGGCAGTTGACCAACAAGACTGAGCTGTCAGAGAAATTGTGACTCAACTGGAAATGACGGAACAACAAATCATTGGTATCAAACAGTGTGTCAAGTATGCTGATGACCAAATGATGAACGCTAATCAACAGTTTAGCCACTCCATTCACCCCACAGCACGTCCAGGTGTTGACAGTTAGCTTGGTATGGGACAATTTGACCCCAGGGGACGCAGATGAGACAGACATTACAATGAACGCTGATCGTAAGGTGACGGGGAAAACCCAAAGCTCTAGCAATCGATGGTCTGTTTGGACGGTTTCCGTGGAGTGTTTTGCCACTGTCGTCAGGAAAGAGGAATTTGTGCGGCCATTGATCATTTTCCGTGGTAACAGTTTGATCCTGTCGGGCTGCTGTCTATTTTGAAGTGGATGCCCGTGGGATACTAAGGGCAGTCTGTGCCACTGTAGCAACTGCTATGACGCATTGGCCCCACAAGAATGTCCTGTTGGCAGAGGCTTTGGGTGCACATTTTCAAAAACAGGGTACATCGAGGGTCCATGCAGCCACCACATGGGTATCTTGCATACTAGAGGGGAGCACTGCCTTGTTGTTGTACCATGATGCAGCGTACTTGCCATCTGGAAAAGTACATTGCATACGGGGGTCCTGGTCTGTAGGCGACTGTGGTCTGTAACTTCGCTGGCATGGGTTGGCTGAACCACTGCAACCGTTCGACAACCTCCAATGAGGCACCAGGGGGCTTGAGCCCGGCTTGGGTCAGTAAATGGCGATGCTGGCTACATGTAAACTGATGGGGGCCCACGCAGCACTACTTGGGCATATGGGCCTTTAAACATGCTGTTCTGGGGTGTTGGAGATCATGGCAGGCAAACCTTGGTTGGCCTATTGTGGCAACTGTGTGGTGATCAGGAAGCAGTTGTCATTCAACTTTTGTCTCCTGCATGAACCCCTGTACCATTGGCAAAGGGGGTTCATGGCTGTACCGCTCTGTGCCCAGTAAGCGACCCCAATGGGGCGGTGCGGTTGTCAGGGCATGGGTTGGCTCAAGAAACCGCACTTTTGGGTGCGACCCTAGACGACCCTTGAGCGGCACTTGACGCACCATTTGGCGACGAACGAAACCCATGGCCAGCCATGTGGCAGGCAATAGAGGGAAACAAGCCCCCCGCGTGCGCACCACGTGCTCACATAGAGTTGCTAATTATGCGTTCTCTGTCCAGTTTTCAGGGCGGCAGGGATGCGGTGGCCTAAGGGGTTGGCACACAGCATGGAGGCCTTCACTCGACCTATGTCCGCTACTTGATCTGGGTTCAAGGCCAGTTTGATGCCACGCAGCCGCTCCCGCTAGGCCTTTTGTCTGGCACAAACTTGGGGTATGGTGAGAAAACAAAAAAGAAACAAATTGGGGCTGCAGTGCAAAGGAACAAAGGAATGAACACTCAGGAATGACAAAAAAGGGTAGAGCTCACAACTCCGCGCACACAAAAAAAAACACATTCACCACACCTGTGGCAGCTGATATCGCTCATATTTCTTTGCCTGGTTCCTTGAAAGGATTGTGTCAGAGACAAACAAGTGTTCCATGTATGCAAGTGTAAATACATGCACCTACAACGCGCACCGCGTGCTCGTGTCCCTCATATGTCTGCTTGGTGCTGACCATTGACCTGGGAGATAGTTTCATCAGGGCTTCTTCAGTGATGGTAGGCAAGGGTTTGCTTGGACTGTTCCCTTGGTCCTCGGCTGGGGCGCCATCAACGGTTCCTGCCATATGGACCCCCTCACCCATTCCGCAAGCACATCGGATGGCTGGGCTCCGGGCTCCATGCCGATGGGGTGGTGGCAGTCACCGAGTTGCATGATGCACATGGGGCGACAATGGGGCTGCAAGGAGCACCAGCAACAGGAGAAGCAGTGGACACAGAACACAAAAACAGAAAGCAGCAACAGTCCTGTGGCATTGCCTTGTTCAAAGAGTAGAGCCCCAAGAGATAACAGATGTTCTCCACAGGGCATACCCTCAGAGGGGCCTGGCGTATATAGCGAGAGGCATGTGCAGCTGGACTCACCTCAATCCTGTGCACCAGACACCGTTGCATCGTACAAGAGCACCACACGCTACCCTTGCACTGCAATCCGCACTCCAACCGATGGGACTTATTTGTCCCCAACCTTCCAGCCCGCGGGCATGTTCTTGAGGGCCTCATGGTTCTCCCAGTTCGGATCGGCGTCCATGAGCTCGCAGTACTTCTTCATGGCCTCTTCCTTCGACATGCCCTTGTTGGCGTTCCAGGCGTCCCATTTGGCGCGCTTCTGCGGAGGGAGACACGGACAATAGAGGGACGAGCACAAAATACTCAGACACTCGGGTATGTATGTATGTATATATATATATATATATATATATATATATATATATATATATATATATATATATGGCATACCTAGTGCATATATGGCATACCTAGTGCAGACTGCCGCGCCCCTGCTTTCCCTACCCCATTGCCTTATGTGGCCAGCCCCCCCCCCCCCCATTTTGGGGTCGGGAAACACCAAAAAAATGTTTTTTTGTGTTTCCCGACCCCAAAATGGGGGGGGGGGTGGCCACATAAGGCAATGGGGTAGGGAAAGCAGGGGCGCGGCAGTCTGCACTAGGTATGCCATATATATATTTACTCGGGTACTCTGTCTGCACACAGTGTCTACAGACTGTACGATGGCCTCAGAATACACAATGTACACACGCATACACAAGCTCCTTCTATAGACAAGGTGTTCGTATATGCGTATTCGTATATGTGCATTCGTCTACAAGCATATACGTACATATCTGGGATGGTGCGGGGGGCTAATGACCAGCCTCCAACACAATGCCTGGGGACCAGACCCTACGGACGCACTGTCAGTGAGCCCTGTCGCCGATGTTGCAGCCACAGGGGGAATGTTTGCCCGGCGCGCGCCCGGCGCGCTACTTTTGTATTAACTATCCCGACTTCACCCCTGCATTCTCGGGGGTCCCCAACAAAGGGAACAAAATCGGAAGTCAAAACCTACGCCGGGGGTCACCATGATGCGCCACGCAACAAAGCGTGGATTCAAAGATTGTCCCGGTTTCCTCAATAGCACCGGACGGTTGGGGCCCAAAAGAGGGCGGAAATGCTACATCACCCCTGCATTCTCGGGGGTCCCCAACAAAGGGAACAAAATCGGAAGTCAAAACCTACGCCGGGGGTCACCATGATGCAGCACGCAACGAAGCGTGGATTCAAAGATTGTCCTAAGTGCGCCCCCTTAGCGCACCCCCTAAAAGGTCACCGGTGGGGCACGGGTCCAAAAAGATGCCCGGCGCGCGCCCGGCGCACTAACGTTCCCCCACAGACCACACCCCCACACGCACGGGGCTCAGTGAGCAGCATCCACGGACACGTGGGAAGTGCAAACACAACACAAAGCACCGCCTGTTCAAAGGGCAAGGGACGGTCATAAGCCTCCCTAAGCACTGCATGCCTCAAACTGCACGCTGTATGGCTGCGAGCCCGTCACGTCCCCCTCCGTGGCCTGCTTGAACAAGGCATAGATCTTCAGCTTCTCTTCGTTGGAGGTGTCCGCTTTGGGGGGACCGTTCCGGATCAGCCACACGGCCTTCGTGAAGCGGGTCTCAATGTCAGACATATCTCAAGGGTCCCTTGACAAAAGAGAGGATTACGGCTGTGCACTGCATCGGGACGCAACACATTGAGATGGCTACCAATGTTGAACACGTGCCGCAGTTGACAAGACAAACTTCAACCCTCCAAGTCAGCCTGCTTATTTGACCCAAGAATCCATGCTCACCTTCATAATAATGTTGCTGCATATGTGACCACAGCGTCAAGTGAAAAGGGACAAGATAAAGGTGCATCACATCATCCTGGTGAACAGCATTGTCCGAGGCATCCGTACTTGGTGTCTCCCCTTGTCGTGGGTGTGGCGGTGGGATTCCTTAAGGCACATAACTTGTGCCCTTGGCGGAGTACTTGCTCCCCCACAAGTGCTGCATGCTGTGTTTGCGGCGAGCACACACAGAACGTCCTGATTGTTACCTCCTCCCAAAATGGCCCCCAAGGAGAGCAAACGCTCTGGACGCAAAAACTGTGCAAACACCCTCCTTCCCGCAAACACAGCACGGTCAGAAGCACAATACAGTTGGCACCCACTTCATAATCTTTGAAATGGCCCTTGGTCCTTTGTGGCCCTTTGCGGTTCCAAATAAGTACATCCGCAGAGTTGCCCAGCACAAGTGGACACATCTAAACAACACAACACCTTTCACATGGACATCGTCAAATAGCTGCACTGCACACGCCACGTCAGGTGCTCCCCCCTTAAGCGGTAGCAGTCGTCAAGTAAGCAAAGTGGGGGTGGGGTGGGAGGTGCCAAAGGGAAAGCAGCTGGGTGTTGCTTCTCAAACTTCCTGCAAAGGGTTATTGTTGGCTCCTGTGCAAGATGGGTCTTTTTAGCCCAGGTTCCGGCAGGGGTGCTAGCACTAGATGGGGCACCTTCCAACGCGGTGTCAGCACTGTGCTTTCTCTATGCTTCAGCAATTGTAAATTGTGGGCCCTTTTTCACCATCTCCACGCTCACAGTGGCACTATCCTGGGTCTGAAGGGCCTTCCGGGAGGGAGGAGGGAGGGGGGTGGTTGTCCTTGGTTTACGTTGCCCCCCCTCCCCCACAAAATTAATTGTGTGCGCGCACCACCTTCGTGTACTTTTCTCTTTTCCGCGTCCCCCTGCTTGGTGCCATGCACATTCCGCACTGCAACTACTCAACACCGAAAATCGCAAACACTGAGAAAGCACTGTTCCTTGACCACCCGGCTGTGGCACGGTACACCCGTTACACAACCCATGACCACACACAAACAACAAACACTGTAAAGTAGCATCCCCCTTGCCCTACGGCTGCCGTGAACCCCATGGCCATCAGGCCCATGGCCGCCTGGACTGCGCTCCCTTGGCTCGTGGCCCTTCACCACCCAGGCCATGCCCCTTGTGGTGGCCGGAAGAGCAACAGCGGGGCGCCCACTGGTGTTGGGCCGCGCAAGTGTCACACACAGGCACCCCATGCAGCTGCCATTTTTGCAACACCTTTGCTACCTTTGCCGTGACCCCCCCCTCCTCCTCGCGGCCTCCCCCCACCCTGCAGAGGGGGTTGGTGTGTGTGCTCCTCGTTGGCCCCTGCTCAAAAGCCCCAGTAGGGGATGTGCCCGCTCCACCCCTCCATTTGGCCCCTGTTGGGCAGGGATGTATTCGAAGGAGGAGGGGGGGGGGTCTGGGACCCAAAATTTGTGTAACAAAAATGCCCCGACCAGTCTTTCCTGATTGCAAATTTCGTTTTCCCCCGGGATGGTCACTTTGGTTGGGGGGGGGTGGGATGATCAATGGTCGGCATTGATCGACTAAACGTAACCGTCATAGACACTTTCAGCCATTAGTTCAGAGCGGTTCTCACACAACGGCATGTGTCCCCTTCTTGATTGGGGTGCTCCACTATCAGATGTACAACCAACCATATGTACAGGTGTATAGAAACATCCGTGTGGAACCGCAGTGATTGCATTTAGCCGCGCATAAACCATATGAAAATTGAGTCTGTCAAGACCAATATAGCTTATAGCCTGACCGCAGAGGCGGGACGGATTGGCATGAAAAACAGCCATGTTTGTATCTCCCAAAAACAGTGGCCGGGGAGAAAACCGTGGGACTGTGTACAACATGATGCACTCCTTTGGCTTTACTATACTCATCCTCATTTCTCCTGTAGGGTGGTGGAGGGGGGGGGGGGGGTCAAGGTCGCTGACGTCGCAACTTGGTCTCGCTGATGTTGGTGCTGTATGTGCTGTCTAAGTCACTATCATCACTGTCGTTGCTATTACTGTTGCTATCACTGTCGCCGGTGCTATCGCTGCCAGCAAAGCGGCCCGAGAAATCGGAGATCGCATCCGTGTTAGGGAGGGGTTCAAGATTAAGTGGTTACAGGATGTCATTGGCAGTAATGGAGGCCAAGCGAAAACAAGCTGGGGAGGAGAAGTCGAGTTGGCTTGCATTTTGTGATGCGAAGGAAGAAAAATCCATGGATAGGTGTGCCTTTTGTGTGGGGGGGGGATTGGGGGCAATGCATGGGGTATCATTGATGGGAGCTTTGATTGGGGAATGGAGGAGCGAGATTAGTGGGCTGGACAGTCGACTGAGATCGGCAGGCAATGTGCCTCGTTGTTGCGCTCCACTGTGACATGGGGGGGGACTTCGACCCACATGACTTCTTTATCTGGTTGTTCGAGCTCAAAAAGCAGTTGCTCCCAGGGGGAAACGTTCGCTACTGGTCCGGAGGATCCCGTCCATCCCCGCGGCTTTCATCTACGCTCTGCACCCTGCGCTCCTAAAATGACGTATGTCGAATATATGGCATAGTGACTTGGCGGGGAAGCTGAATGGATCATAGGGCTGCATAGAGTTTAGTTGCGCTATTGGTTTGTCTCAGGTGTACCAGGACATAGGCAGCAATGGACAAGAGGCCCATTGCATGGATGCCGTAGCCTACGACCCTTCCGATGCCTGCTACGTCCTAAGAAGATCCATTTCTGAAGATGAGACAACAACATCGTTCAATGAGCCACGGTGGTAATTCCTCGAGCTCGGCGTCTCTCTCCTTTTGTGCTGCTGCTTGCGGCCTGCCTTGGTAGCCGCCGGGCCCTACGGCCTCTAGGGGGGGGGGGGGGGTGATAGAAAGTGAGGGCACCAAGGACTCAATTGCGGAAATAAAAATGTGGACTTGATCGATGGAGATAAAAACATAGCAATTGGCTTGTGCTAGAGTTTTTAGAACGGAGAGCGATTGTTTCAGAAATAGGAAGAATGTGTGCCGGGCATCGGGGTTGTGTTTGACTGAACATCGTAGCTTCCAAGAAGCACGTATGGTTGTCCATGCCAGCACACCCACTGGCGTCTATGAGGACTCCCCATCCCCATCAATCAGGCGCTAAATGCCCAATGTGCCCTCCTTCCAATCAGGGAAACATTTCACAATTGCGTCAAATGCTACCGGCAAGTAGCGGCAGTGGAGCAGTGAATATTGCACAGTCTCAAGGGTGCCATCCAGCACGCAGTTCACTTCAACCGGTTGCCAGTTAGCCTAACTGTCATCCACGGGCAGCTTGTGCCAGAGGGCCGCATGGACGAAGTCTTTAAGATCAGAGGGTCGGTTGCACTGGCGCCAAAGCCCAGCCCAGGCCCGACGTGGCGCAGGCGGGGCCAACTACGTGTCCAATTGGATCCCGGGGCGAAGAAAATTGATGTTTCCAAAGCTGTTCAAGGACCACTTGGGATGCTCAAACCAGTGTTTTTAGCCCGTTTTGAGCCCATGGTGACCCGTTTTGGCCCGCCGGGAGCCCCAAAAAGCCTTGAAAATGAGTCCTTTTGGGACCAAAAATGGGTCAAAAGCGGGCCAAAAAAGCGTCTTCCCAAACGTGCTTTTGGATCACTTGTGATGCAAAAACAAGTGGTTTGAGCCAATTTGGAGCCTGTTTTGACCCACTTTGGGCAACCAAGAGGCCAAGAGCGGGAAACTGGGGTCAAAATGGGTCAAAATTGGATTTTTTGAAAAATGGTCCTGGACTGGTCAAGGGCTTTCTGAATATACCCCATATCCCCCCCCCCCCCCTACGGGACACACAGTGGGCACAAATCAAGCAACAATGACGACAACCACTGGAAACCCACCGAGTTGGCGCATCCAGTACCGACCCCGAGGGATATTAATGTGCACACACCCTTTGGTACCAGCCCTCCACAAAGGGGTTTTAGGGGGGGCTGAGAGGTTGGGGGCACACACGCACCCAGAATTAAGGCATTCACTCAGATCCCCACACCCTCTTCAAAACATTTGGGGGGTAGGGGGGGGGCGGGGCAGGCACTCTCCCAGGGTTCAAAAAAGAAGGCACCCCACCATCTTGTCCCACCGTAATTCTTCTTGGGGTTGGGGGTTGGAATTTCCTCCAATTGTTTTGTTGGGTTTTGACTTTTTCTATTTTCTTCAATTTTTGTGCATTTTCTGGTGGGGATGGATACTGCAGGTGCTGCTCTGTCACGACTCATGTGGGGACTCCAACTGCGGGTCTTGTACTATTCCGGGACTTTCCCGCATCGAACTCGGTGTCCTCTTCATCCGACTGCTCTGCCGGTTTGGGGGGGGGGGGGGCATGGACTGAAAAGATAGAAGCCCCCCCCCCCCCACCCAGGGCGGCGATTGGAGATCTGGTGGAGCAGTCGGCACCTGGGGGGCATGGAAGTCCCGCACATGGAATGGCACTGGTACAGCAGGCCTCCACATTTAGGCAGCAGCCAGCACCGCCTCCTGCAGATCAGTCTTCCCTCTTGCTGCCACATCCGTGAGGCCACACCGAGCACAACACTCCGGCAAGGCAAAATTATGGGAGCGTGTCCCAGAGTCTGCCCCAACCGACCCAATCCGGGCCACGCACCCATTCCCCACACCCCTCCAGGCTAATGGAATTCCTGACGAACCAGACCTGCTGGGGACCGTTTTTGCGGAAAAATACGTCAAATGGCCATTGAATGGTGGTCGAGTGACAACTTCACCCCTTGTTGCATCCCACAACCCCGCCCTAGCACACACACAAACACCAGCACCAGCACAGGTGAAGCACAGGCAACAGCAATCCAGATTTTATTTGACCAGATTCCGTGACATGTGCCATCAGAGCCAAGACACAAACATAAACACGGCAGCAGAGGGTTGGGGGTGGTCTCAGGTGGACAGTGCACAGCGGCTGGCAGGAGCACAGCCAATGCAAAACGCAATGGGCTGGATACCAGACAGCAAAACCAGGCCAAACAGAAAGCACCAACAGTCCTGTGGCATTGCCTTGTTCAAAGAGTAGAGCCCCAAGAGATAACAGATGTTCTCCACAGGGCATACCCTCAGAGGGGCCTGGCGTATATAGCGAGAGGCATGTGCAGCTGGACTCACCTCAATCCCGTGCACCAGACACCGTTGCATCGTACAAGAGCACCACACGCTACCCTTGCACTGCAATCCGCACTCCAACCGATGGGACTTATTTGTCCCCAACCTTCCAGCCCGCCGGCATGTTCTTGAGAGCCTCATGGTTCTCCCAGTTCGGATCGGCGTCCATGAGCTCGCAGTACTTCTTCATGGCCTCTTCCTTCGACATGCCCTTGTTGGCGTTCCAGGCGTCCCACTTGGCACGCTTCTGCGGAGGGAGACACGGACAATAGAGGGACGAGCACAAAATACTTCCCCTAGCTGCGCCAGCCACACCGGGGATGGACGGGGGGAGGCTAATGACCAGCCTCCAACACAACACTTGGGGACGATACCCTATGGACGCACTGTCAGTGAGCCCTGTCACCGATGTTGCAGCCACAGACCACACCCCCACACGCACGGGGCTCAGTGAGCAGCATCCACTGACAGACAACACCGCAGACAACACACAGCCACGTGGAAGCAAGCCGATCCCCAGAATCCGTTGGGGGCGTGAAGCAACGGACACTCAGCTACCAGTAGCCCCCGTGACACACGCTCTGCGGTCATCGCGTAAACCAGTTCTGAATGTTGCCTTGAGTTCGCCCAATGGGCTATCCAATGCCTCGCAGGCTGGCTGCCCATCATCCAGAACCCGGTCACGAGAATGAAGCCAGCCCAATCCCCTCCCGCCTGTTAGCCACCGCCGCACCTTCCTGGCCCGAGGTGCCTTCGCTATCTGCACCGCCCGTGCTGGCCACACTTTCATCCCAGAGTCCGGGGGGGGAGGGGGCGGAAGGGGGGGGGGGGGCGAATGATCAGGTCTGCCGCCACGCATTGGCTCCAGTCGCCCCTGCCACACCCCTTTCCTCACTGGCTGTCCGCTGTCGGAAGCGTCGGTGGAAGACTCGTGCGTTAAGTTGCGCAGAGCACTGCCTCGTTCTGTTGGTCATGGCCTCTGGCCAGCCCCCGGGCACGTCCCTTCCTCCACAACACTGAGCTGCTGCGCTGGGTAGCTGCACTACCCCGGGGCCGTGCCATACAGCGGGCCAGGGCCTGCAGCCGCGCGTGCATCACTGGGCCACGGCGGTCCCTTATCCGAACCACGGGCCAATGAGGGGTTGGGTGGGGAGAGGCAGTGGGATGTGTGTTGACGGTCTAAGCGGCGGCCTTAACATAGTCATGGGGGAGGGCCATGACGTGAGGGTTTGGAATGACCCGCATGATCCTGACCTCATGCCAGACTGACTCAGTTCCATTCAAATCGGTTGTCCTTCGCTCATAAATTGTGTTGCCGTGCCGCTCTCGCAGCGCAAACCAGACCAGCGCCGAACGCTGCCTTGAGGTCGCCGCTCCAGCGCGGCTATCGCATGTTTCATTGGGCTGTCTGGGTCAGCTCTTCCCCCTCCCACGGCGCCACTGCTTAACTCATAGGCAAGCACACATGCTACTGTGTGAACCAGGTGGACATGCGCTCCACTCCCCCCCCCCCATCGTTCAAGTGATGTTGAACGTGCGTGTCTGTGTTCAGGGTCCAGATGGCGAAGACTCCGGTAGGGCAGCAATGCAGATTCGGATAAGGAGGTTTGGATGCCAATGTACAGCCCATCGTCTAGGGCCCATCCCTGCCCTCCCTGGTCTCACAGCTGAGATTGGACAGGAAAGTCATGAAGGGCAGCGGCACGGGGTGTGGGGGTGTGGTGGATATGTGTGGGTGTGAGGTGAAGTTGGCAAGGCAGTACAGGGGAATCCACAAGGCCCTCTGAAAAAACAGGCGTGACTGGTGTCAGGGGGAAGCGTCTCACGAGTGCTGAAAAGTGTTCAAGGGCGATGAAAGGTCATGAGCCTCCCTAAGCACCACATACCTCGAACTGCACGCTGTATGGCTGCGAGCCCGTCACGTCCCCCTCCGTGGCCTGCTTGAACAAGGCATAGATCTTCAGCTTCTCTTCGTTGGAGGTGTCCGCTTTGGGGGAACTGTTCCGGATCAGCCACACGGCCTTCGTGAAGCGGGTCTCAATGTCAGACATATCTCAAGGGTTCCTGCAATGAACATGAGGAGTTGACTGGCCATGGGCCTCGACTACATTCAGGCATCCTACATTTCATTTGAGCCAGAGTCCTGAGGTTTTGCACATCTAATCTTTGTAAAAGTGTAGTCTTATAGCAGCTGGGGTTGGGATGGGCACATCAATGTGAAAACAACAAAGCAACAGAACGACAGGCCAAATGTGGATGCATCATGTTGGAGTGGCGATGGATTAACGTAACATGGGGTAGCGTGGGGTCTTCACTGATGTCTTATGTGGGATCCGCCAACCAACAGGCTGAGCATGCTGCCAAACATGTCTATTGCACCGTTATTGCTTGAAGCGCCGCCGGAGGATTTTGAACAATGGTCAAATTAGCGTGACCCACAGACCCTGGCAGCGGCTGATTTTTTACCACTAGAGGAGCGTCACCATACTGAGGGTGTGATTTTTAGGTTGTTGAGGAGTGTCAATGGAAGGCCCCTGACCTGTCTCAACATAAAACATTAATGAAGACCTTTGCGTGCTGTGTCTGATACCATCGAGCCACAGCACCCTATGTTCAACAGACCACAGACATGAGTTGACGTGGTACAAGAATTTGAAATCCTTGAGGTCCGAATTCAACAAGGAGGTCAATTCGGGTGTCGGACTGGCTGAGGGGGTTATTTGGGGCACCGGGATGGCAGGGCCATCCTGGACCTGCCCTCCCCCCCCCGTCCTCCAGGGCCCCCACCCCCCAGGTTGGACACCCCCCTCCTTCTCGCCCCGGAGAGTCCCGTGTGGACTCTCCGTTTCATTTTGCACAAGATCTACGCCAAGATCTTGGGGGCTGGGGGTGTGGGTGGGGGGCTCAATCATGGTCGGTCACAGATACTGGATGCCCCCGCCCAGGCAATTCCAGCCAATGTTCCAGGTGTTGTCCACAATCAACTGCTATGCTACATCCCGTCGTTAAGACACAGCCTGATATGTACACGAGCATCCGACATGCCGCTTCCTGGAAGCGGGTGCACACTGGGAGCAGGCGGCAGCTGCCAAGCCTGATAGCATAACATAAAACCTTCGTGTGCCAGCGCCAAACACATAGGCCACAGGGCATCAACCTCAGCCGCAACAACCCAAAAGCAAAGTGCCCTAGGAAAAACCTACCGAACGCCTACCGAAAGCCTACCGAAAGCCCACCGAAAGCCTACCGAAAGCCTACCAAAAGCCTACCGAAAGCCTACCGAAAGCCTACCGAAAGCCTACCGAAAGCCTACCGAAAGCCCACCGAAAGCCTACCGAAAGCCTACCGAAAGCCTACCGAAAGCCCACCGAAAGCCTACCGAAAGCCTACCGAAAGCCTACCGAAAGCCTACCGAAAGCCTACCGAAAGCCCACCGAAAGCCTACCGAAAGCCTACCGAAAGCCTACCGAAAGCCCACGGAAAGCCTACCGAAAGCCTACCGAAAGCCTACCGAAAGCCTACCGAAAGCCTACCGAAAGCCTACCGAAAGCCCACCGAAAGCCTACCGAAAGCCTACCGAAAGCCTACCGAAAGCCCACCGAAAGCCTACCGAAAGCCTACCGAAAGCCTACCGAAAGCCTACCGAAAGCCTACCGAAAGCCCACCGAAAGCCTACCGAAAGCCTACCGAAAGCCCACCGAAAGCCCACCGAAAGCCTACCGAAAGCCTACCGAAAGCCTACCGAAAGCCTACCGAAAGCCTACCGAAAGCCCACCGAAAGCCCACCGAAAGCCTACCGAAAGCCTACCGAAAGCCTACCGAAAGCCTACCGAAAGCCTACCGAAAGCCTACCGAAAGCCTACCGAAAGCCTACCGAAAGCCTACCGAAAGCCTACCGAAAGCCTACCGAAAGCCTACCGAAAGCCTACCGAAAGCCTACCGAAAGCCTACCGAAAGCCTACCGAAAGCCTACCGAAAGCCTACCGAAAGCCTACCGAAAGCCCACCGAAAGCCTACCGAAAGCCTACCGAAAGCCTACCGAAAGCCTACCGAAAGCCTACCGAAAGCCTACCGAAAGCCTACCGAAAGCCTACCGAAAGCCCACCGAAAGCCTACCGAAAGCCTACCGAAAGCCTACCGAAAGCCCACCGAAAGCCTACCGAAAGCCTACCGAAAGCCCACCGAAAGCCTACCGAAAGCCTACCGAAAGCCTACCGAAAGCATACCGAAAGCCTACCGAAAGCCTACCGAAAGCCTACCGAAAGCCTACCGAAAGCCTACCGAAAGCCTACCGAAAGCCTACCAAAAGCCTGTCGAAAGCCTACCGAAAGCCTACCGAAAGTCTACCGAAAGCCTACCGAAAGCCTACCGAAAGCCTACCGAAAGCCTACCGAAAGCCTACCGAAAGCCTACCGAAAGCATACCGAAAGCCTACCGAAAGCCTACCGAAAGCCTACCGAAAGCCTACCGAAAGCCCACCGAAAGCCTACCGAAAGCCTACCGAAAGCCTACCGAAAGCCTACCGAAAGCCTACCGAAAGCCTACCGAAAGCCTACCGAAAGCCTACCGAAAGCCCACCGAAAGCCTACCGAAAGCCCACCGAAAGCCTACCGAAAGCCTACCGAAAGCCTACCGAAAGCCCACCGAAAGCCTACCGAAAGCCTACCGAAAGCCTACCGAAAGCCTACCGAAAGCCTACCGAAAGCCCACCGAAAGCCTACCAAAAGCCTACCGAAAGCCTACCGAAAGCCTACCGAAAGCCTACCGAAAGCCTACCGAAAGCCTACCGAAAGCCTACCGAAAGCCTACCGAAAGCCCACCGAAAGCCCACCGAAAGCCTACCGAAAGCCTACCGAAAGCCTACCGAAAGCCTACCGAAAGCCTACCGAAAGCCTACCGAAAGCCTACCGAAAGCCTACCGAAAGCCTACCGAAAGCCTACCGAAAGCCTACCGAAAGCCTACCGAAAGCCTACCGAAAGCCTACCGAAAGCCTACCGAAAGCCTACCGAAAGCCTACCGAAAGCCCACCGAAAGCCTACCGAAAGCCTACCGAAAGCCTACCGAAAGCCTACCGAAAGCCTACCGAAAGCCTACCGAAAGCCTACCGAAAGCCTACCGAAAGCCCACCGAAAGCCTACCGAAAGCCTACCGAAAGCCTACCGAAAGCCCACCGAAAGCCTACCGAAAGCCTACCGAAAGCCCACCGAAAGCCTACCGAAAGCCTACCGAAAGCATACCGAAAGCCTACCGAAAGCCTACCGAAAGCCTACCGAAAGCCTACCGAAAGCCTACCGAAAGCCTACCGAAAGCCTACCGAAAGCCTACCGAAAGCCTACCAAAAACCTGTCGAAAGCCTACCGAAAGCCTACCGAAAGTCTACCGAAAGCCTACCGAAAGCCTACCGAAAGCCTACCGAAAGCCTACCGAAAGCCTACCGAAAGCCTACCGAAAGCCTACCGAAAGCCTACCGAAAGCCTACCGAAAGCCTACCGAAAGCCTACCGAAAGCCTACCGAAAGCCTACCGAAAGCCTACTGAAAGCCTACCGAAAGCCTACCGAAAGCCTACCGAAAGCCCACCGAAAGCCTACCGAAAGCCTACCGAAAGCCTACCGAAAGCCTACCGAAAGCCTACGGAAAGCCTACCGAAAGCCTACCGAAAGCCTACCGAAAGCCTACCGAAAGCCCACCGAAAGCCCACCGAAAGCCTACCGAAAGCCTACCGAAAGCCTACCGAAAGCCTACCGAAAGCCTACCGAAAGCCTACCGAAAGCCTACCGAAAGCCTACCGAAAGCCTACCGAAAGCCTACCGAAAGCCTACCGAAAGCCCACCGAAAGCCTACCGAAAGCCTACCGAAAGCCTACCGAAAGCCTACCGAAAGCCTACCGAAAGCCTACCGAAAGCCTACCGAAAGCCTACCGAAAGCCTACCGAAAGCCCACCGAAAGCCTACCGAAAGCCTACCGAAAGCCTACCGAAAGCCTACTGAAAGCCTACCGAAAGCCTACCGAAAGCCTACCGAAAGCCCACCGAAAGCCTACCGAAAGCCTACCGAAAGCCTACCGAAAGCCTACCGAAAGCCTACCGAAAGCCTACCGAAAGCCCACCGAAAGCCTACCGAAAGCCTACCGAAAGCCTACCGAAAGCCTACCGAAAGCCTACCGAAAGCCTACCGAAAGCCTACCGAAAGCCTACCGAAAGCCCACCGAAAGCCTACCGAAAGCCTACCGAAAGCCTACCGAAAGCCTACCGAAAGCCTACCGAAAGCCCACCGAAAGCCTACCGAAAGCCTACCGAAAGCCTACCGAAAGCCCACCGAAAGCCTACCGAAAGCCTACCGAAAGCCTACCGAAAGCCTACCGAAAGCCTACCGAAAGCCCACCGAAAGCCCACCGAAAGCCTACCGAAAGCCTACCGAAAGCCTACCGAAAGCCTACCGAAAGCCTACCGAAAGCCTACCGAAAGCCTACCGAAAGCCTACCGAAAGCCTACCGAAAGCCTACCGAAAGCCTACCGAAAGCCTACCGAAAGCCTACCGAAAGCCTACCGAAAGCCCACCGAAAGCCTACCGAAAGCCTACCGAAAGCCTACCGAAAGCCCACCGAAAGCCTACCGAAAGCCTACCGAAAGCCCACCGAAAGCCTACCGAAAGCCTACCGAAAGCATACCGAAAGCCTACCGAAAGCCTACCGAAAGCCTACCGAAAGCCTACCGAAAGCCTACCGAAAGCCTACCGAAAGCCTACCGAAAGCCTACCGAAAGCCTACCAAAAGCCTGTCGAAAGCCTACCGAAAGCCTACCGAAAGTCTACCGAAAGCCTACCGAAAGCCTACCGAAAGCCTACCGAAAGCCTACCGAAAGCCTACCGAAAGCCTACCGAAAGCCTACCGAAAGCCTACCGAAAGCCTACCGAAAGCCTACCGAAAGCCTACCGAAAGCCTACCGAAAGCCCACCGAAAGCCTACCGAAAGCCTACCGAAAGCCTACCGAAAGCCTACTGAAAGCCTACCGAAAGCCTACCGAAAGCCTACCGAAAGCCCGCCGAAAGCCTACCGAAAGCCTACCGAAAGCCTACCGAAAGCCTACCGAAAGCCTACGGAAAGCCTACCGAAAGCCTACCGAAAGCCTACCGAAAGCCTACCGAAAGCCCACCGACCGAAAGCCTACCGAAAGCCTACCGAAAGCCTACCGAAAGCCTACCGAAAGCCTACCGAAAGCCTACCGAAAGCCTACCGAAAGCCTACCGAAAGCCTACCGAAAGCCTACCGAAAGCCTACGGAAAGCCTACCGAAAGCCCACCGAAAGCCTACCGAAAGCATACCGAAAGCCTACCGAAAGCCTATCCCGAAAAGCCTAAGCCTACCGAAAGCCTACCAAAAGCCTACCGAAAGCCTACCGAAAGCCCACCGAAAGCCTACCGAAAGCCTACCGAAAGCCTACCGAAAAGCCTACTGAAAGCCTACCGAAAGCCTACCGAAAGCCTACCGAAAAGCCCACCGAAAGCCTACTGAAAGCCTACCGAAAGCCTACCGAAAGCCTACCGAAAGCCTACCGAAAGCCTACCGAAAGCCCACCGAAAGCCTACCGAAAGCCTACCGAAAGCCTACCGAAAGCCTACCGAAAGCCTACCGAAAGCCTACCGAAAGCCTACCGAAAGCCCACCGAAAGCCTACCGAAAGCCCACCGAAAGCCTACCGAAAGCCTACCGAAAGCCTACCAAAGGCCTGTCGAAAGCCTACTGAAAGCCTACCGAAAGCCTACCGAAAGCCTACCGAAAGCCTACCGAAAGCCTACCGAAAGCCTACCGAAAGCCTACCGAAAGCCTACCGAAAGCCTACCGAAAGCCTACCGAAAGCCCACCGAAAGCCTACCGAAAGCCTACCGAAAGCCTACCGAAAGCCTACCGAAAGCCTACCGAAAGCCTACCGAAAGCCTACCGAAAGCCTACCGAAAGCCTACCGAAAGCCCACCGAAAGCCTACCGAAAGCCTACCGAAAGCCTACCGAAAGCCTACCGAAAGCCTACCGAAAGCCTACCGAAAGCCTACCGAAAGCCTACCGAAAGCCCACCGAAAGCCCACCGAAAGCAAGCCTACCGAAAGCCTACCGAAAGCCTACCGAAAGCCTACCGAAAGCCTACCGAAAGCCTACCGAAAGCCTACCGAAAGCCTACCGAAAGCCTACCGAAAGCCTACCAAAAGCCTACCGAAAGCCTACCGAAAGCCTACCGAAAGCCCACCGAAAGCCTACCGAAAGCCTACCGAAAGCCTACCGAAAGCCTACCGAAAGCCCACCGAAAGCCCACCGAAAGCCTACCGAAAGCCTACCGAAAGCCTACCGAAAGCCTACCAAAAGCCTACCGAAAGCCCACCGAAAGCCTACCGAAAGCCTACCGAAAGCCTACCGAAAGCCTACCGGAAGCCCACCGAAAGCCTACCGAAAGCCTACCGAAAGCCTACCGAAAGCCTACCGAAAGCCCACCGAAAGCCCACCGAAAAGCCTACCGAAAGCCTACCGAAAGCCTACCGAAAGCCTACCGAAAGCCTACCGAAAGCCCAACGAAAGCCTACCAAAAGCCTACCGAAAGCCTACCGAAAGCCTACCGAAAGCCTACCGAAAGCCTACCGAAAGCCCACCGAAAGCCTACCGAAAGCCTACCGAAAGCCTACCGAAAGCCTACCGAAAAGCCCACCGAAAGCCTACCGAAAGCCTACCGAAAGCCTACCGAAAGCATACCGAAAGCCTACCGAAAGCCTACCGAAAGCCCACCGAAAGCCTAACCGAAAGCCTACCGAAAGCCTACCGAAAGCCTACCGAAAGCCTACCGAAAGCCTACCGAAAGCCTACCGAAAGCCCACCGAAAGCCTACCGAAAGCCTACCGAAAGCCTACCGAAAGCCTACCGAAAGCCTACCGAAAGCCTACCGAAAGCCCACCGAAAGCCTACCGAAAGCCTACCGAAAGCCTACCGAAAGCCCACCGAAAGCCTACCGAAAGCCTACCGAAAGCCTACCGAAAGCATACCGAAAGCCTACCGAAAGCCTACCGAAAGCCTACCGAAAGCCTACCGAAAGCCTACCGAAAGCCCACCGAAAGCCTACCGAAAGCCTACCGAAAGCCTACCGAAAGCCTACCGAAAGCCTACCAAAAGCCTGTCGAAAGCCTACTGAAAGCCTACCGAAAGCCTACCGAAAGCCTACCGAAAGCCTACCGAAAGCCTACCGAAAGCCTACCGAAAGCCTACCGAAAGCCTACCGAAAGCCTACCGAAAGCCCACCGAAAGCCTACCGAAAGCCTACCGAAAGCCTACCGAAAGCCTACCGAAAGCCTACCGAAAGCCTACCGAAAGCCTACCGAAAGCCTACCGAAAGCCTACCGAAAGCCCACCGAAAGCCTACCGAAAGCCT
Organism: Eutreptiella sp. 'Long Island Sound 2002'; assembly: GCA_964036045.1. Lineage (NCBI taxonomy): Eukaryota > Euglenozoa > Euglenophyceae > Eutreptiales > Eutreptiaceae > Eutreptiella > Eutreptiella sp. 'Long Island Sound 2002'. Next base: position 111,211,541 of record OZ038383.1, read on the forward strand.
ACCGAAAGCCTACCGAAAGCCTACCGAAAGCCTACCGAAAGCCTACCGAAAGCCTACCGAAAGCCTACCGAAAGCCCACCGAAAGCCCACCGAAAGCAAGCCTACCGAAAGCCTACCGAAAGCCTACCGAAAGCCTACCGAAAGCCTACCGAAAGCCTACCGAAAGCCTACCGAAAGCCTACCGAAAGCCTACCGAAAGCCTACCAAAAGCCTACCGAAAGCCTACCGAAAGCCTACCGAAAGCCCACCGAAAGCCTACCGAAAGCCTACCGAAGACCTACCGAAAGCCTACCGAAAGCCCACCGAAAGCCCACCGAAAGCCTACCGAAAGCCTACCGAAAGCCTACCGAAAGCCTACCAAAAGCCTACCGAAAGCCCACCGAAAGCCTACCGAAAGCCTACCGAAAGCCTACCGAAAGCCTACCGGAAAGCCCACCGAAAGCCTACCGAAAGCCTACCGAAAGCCTACCGAAAGCCTACCGAAAGCCCACCGAAAGCCC